>OZ024798.1:10293899-10950793 GCA_964017045.1 Omphiscola glabra | reverse complement strand
AGCGGCCAAATTGTATATGATACCATCACACACCCCCCCCCCCCGCCCCGCCCGCCCCACTTTGTTTTTCAATTCCACACCTTCTCGTTTACGGTATTACGGTATTGTAAATCCAATTTCAGTGCTCCTCAAAGTGGTGTTATGTAAATTGTTCCACTGTCCTCTACCCCTTCTAGTGTCCGGTCCTCAAAATATGAAAAGTTGAAGAAGATAATGAATTAAATAGCAAAACTATCAGACGGACACTGCTTTCTGCTGGAACGTGGGCATTTCTACCGGTTTTTTTACACTGAAAGCTTGAGAAGCACTGGCATCGCTGACAGCTTCTATGTTGGGTTTTTTTTTTTTTTTTTCGAATATTTTTACAGGAACCATATGTGCTATTTTAGAATAAAGGACAATACATGAAGGACTGCGTCCAGGCGGTGTGAAGGAAATAGTAGAGTAAGTTATGTGGAGGCTTGAAATAGAAAGACAGGACAGTCAAAGAAAGAATGTTTCGGCCAAGAGCCTTCCTCGCCAGACGAAGCAAGTTATACTTTTTTAAAGTTAAGCGCTGAAAGAAATCGTAGCTTTCGTATATCTCCGTGTCTTCAAAATTTGAAAAAAATCGTTCACTTAGACTGGACCCGGGGTTCGGCAACGTGTTTTTTTTTTTTTTTAGCGAAGAGCCATTTTTATAAACTATTGGCTGTGCAGAAAATATTTAGGGGGCTGCGGGTAGGCGCAGATTGTTTACATTTCACAATCATGTAAACAGAAGCCGCAGTTTGTCGACCGGCTGGACTAGACTCAATAGCATGATGTGTGTGGGAGTAAAGTTATTTTTGATTTATTTAGAGCTTTCAGATTGCTTGTACTAACAGTCAGTTTGAGCATGCAAACAACAAACTAAATATTTTTTTCGGTGTTTAAACTTTGATGGCAAACACACATGACGTATCCATCCAAAGTGAGCCCAAGAACAGTGTTACCAAATACACCACTTATCCTACAGCTTGTCTAAGATAACGCACGATCCTTTACTGATCCAAATAAATGGAAATGTTTTGGTATATTTCTTTTTTTTTTTTTGTGGGGGTGTTTTTTTTTTGTTGGTTTTTTTAATTGTTTTTTGTGTTTTTTTTTTTTGTTTTTTTTTGTTTGGTTTTTGTTTGTTTTTTTTGGTGGGTTTTTGTGTGTGTTTGTTTTTGGTGGTTTTTTGTGTGGTTTTTTTTTGTGGTTTTTTGTGTGGGTTTTTTTTTGTGGTTTTTTTTGTGTGTTTTTTTTTGTTTTTTTGTGTTTTTGGTGTTTTTTTGTGGGGGGGTTTTTTGTGTGTAGTTTTTTTTGGTGGTTTTTTGTGTGTAGTTTTTTTTGGTGGTTTTTTGTGTGGGTTTTTTTTGTTTTTTTTTGGTGTTTTTTCGGTGGTTTTTTGTGTGTAGTTTTTTTTTGGTGGTTTTTTGTGTGTAGTTTTTTTTTGGTGGTTTTTTGTGAGCTTTTTTTTAATGACATTGTAGATATTCATTTTCGGCACCGAAATACATGTATACTTGTGACCGACACAACAAAGTACAGCTATAGCACTTTAAGCACACGACGTCCACCGCAGAAATCGGCCATCAGTTAACTTCTTTGGTGACCGCATACTGACTTAATTGGTGATCGTTCAGACTAGGCAAACACACACGGGAAGGCACTCTTGTCAAGTAGCACAGACTGGGGTTGTACAAAAGAAGTTGAATATATTTCCATGCTGAATTGAATAGAAAGATTTCCCCATGATCGAGCTGATCCTTAGGTACGTGTGATGAAGTTGATGGGACGTATCATCCAAAATTGTACAGCAGGTCTTTCTTCAAATAGTTCTTCAAGTGAAGGATGTTTCCTCTGTTTGATATTACTAGCTTTTTCTAATGTGATTATCGCGGTGTTTCTAATGTAATTATCGCGGTGTTTCTAATGTAATTATCATGGTGTTTCTAATGTTATTATCGCGGTGTTTCTAATGTAATTATCGCGGTGTTTCTAATGTAATTATCGCGGTGTTTCTAATGTATTTATCGCGGTGTTTCTAATGTAGTTATCATGGTGTTTCTAATGTAGTTATCATGGTGTTTCTAATGTAATTATCATGGTGTTTCTAATGTAGTTATCATGTTGTTTCTAATGTAATTATCATGGTGTTTCTAATGTAGTTATCATGGTGTTTCTAATGTAGTTATCATGGTGTTTCTAATGTAGTTATCATGGTGTTTCTAATGTAATTATCATGGTGTTTCTAATTTAGTTATCATGGTGTTTCTAATGTAGTTATGGTGTTTCTAATGTAATTATCATGGTGTTTCTAATGTAGTTATTATGGTGTTTCTAATGTAATTATCACGGTGTTTCTAATGTATTTATCATGGTGTTTCTAATGTAGTTATCATGGTGTTTCTAATGTAATTACCATGGTGTTTCTAATGTAGTTATCATGGTGTTTCTAATGTAATTATCGCGGTGTTTCTACTGTAATTATCATGGTGTTTCTAATGTAATTATCATGGTGTCTCTAATGTAGTTATCACGGTGTTTCTAATGTATTTATCGCGGTGTGTCTAATGTAATTATCATGGTTTTTCTAATGTAATTATCATGGATTTCCAATGTAATGTTCCTGGTGTTTAATGAGTTGTCACCAACTGCGAGAAGGCATATTTTCAACCCTTAATTTTCCTGCAATGTTACATTTGAAATTAGAGTTGAAATGTGTTGACGTTTACACATGTGACAACCGGACCACGTGAAAAAAATCTGCCGTCGAGGTTATTTTTTGTACACTGAAACGTGCCTGTTGATAGAAAATATTTTTTTTATAGGTTTTATATCGGAAATGTATAATTTAAACTACTGAATGTGTACAAGAAACATAATTTGTAACTTACATTATACAAAAACAAAAACAAAAAAATCATAATAGTAGAAAATTAACTTATTTGATCAAAAACAGAAAAATTTTCAAATTTAAAAAAAACAAACAAAACGGGTTGAAACTAGGTGTGTGTGTGTGTGTTTGTTTGTGTGTGTGAATATATATATAATGTGTAGTTGTGCTTTTAGCTCGGCATTTAAATAGTTCGCATTTTTCTGGTCTTTTTAAATCTCGGCCAAATGAGAAAATGTGTTTGAACGAAACTTTGTAGGGTTTGCAGAACAAAGAACTACCGCCAGGCTTATTTCTGGGCATTTTAATGGGCGATGCCATTACCGATTCGATAGGCTAAGCTTTCGATCGATACCAAATATGTCTACATTCCGTTGTATATTATAAAAGCTAAGGACGCGTAAGGGTCTGTTGGAGCCTGAATTTTGCCCCCGAAGTCGAAATTGACTCTTACCATACTACTTTATAATACATTTTTAACAACTTTAAATTAATTTTTTTATGAAAATGGTAAAAACCAAAATGTTCCTTAGATGTTTATCTAGTAAAATTCACCATAATCTCATTTTTGATAAAAAATTATATAAATATCGATATTTTACCCCGTGGACCACCTTAAACTATATACGATGAGACAACCAGTCCACGAGACGACCACCTGCCCCGTCCTCCCCTACACCCCCACCCCAGTCTGTAAGACAGAAAATCCCTATGTTTGTTCTTCCAATGTTCAGCGATGTCAAATATTTAATAGAAGCTTTCACTTAGGCTTCAAGGTAAATAATCATTTCAGGATTAACATTGTAAACATGTCTTAAAAAGCTGAAAAAATGGTTTATATGTTTTGGAATCTAACTTATTATCAAAGTGCGTTGTTGGGGGGAGTAAAGGGGGGGGGAAGAGGGAGAGAGCAAAATAAACTATGTATAATCCGCCATTCAAAGATAATCCTGCAGTATTAAATTTCTGAATTATTTCCCCCTTGTGTACGCAAGCCGCTGTACGCAAGCCGGCTGATCTCCCGCGTCATCAACTTTATGTATCTCAAGCTCACGAAATATTTTTTTTCAAGACCTTAACTTTGGCCTAATACTAACCTTTTCAATGACCTTCTGCTAAGCTTTCCAGGACCTAATACTAACCCCTTCCAGGACCTAATACTTACCCCTTCCATGAAATGAAACTAAACTCTTCCATGCCCTAATGCTAACCTTTTCCATGCCCTAATGCTAACCTTTTCCATGCCCTAATACTAACCCCTTCCATGACCTAATACTAACCCCTCCAATGACCGAATACTAAACCCTTCCATGACGTAATGCTAACCCCTCCCATGACCTAATGCTAACCCCTCCCATGACCTAATGCTAACCCCTCCAATGACCTAATACTAACCCCTCCCCTGACCTAATACTAACCCCTTCCATGACCTAATACTAACCCCTCCCATGACCTAATGCTAACCCCTCCCATGACCTAATGCTAACCCCTCCCATGACCTAATGCTAACCCCTCCCATGACCTAATGCTAACCCCTCCCATGACCTAATGCTAACCCCTCCCATGACCTAATGCTAACCCCTCCTATGACCTAATACTAACCCCTCCCATGACCTAATGCTAACCCCTCCCATGACCTAATGCTAACCCCTCCCATGACCTAATGCTAACCCCTCCCATGACCTAATGCTAACTCCTCCCATGACTTAATGCTAACCCCTCTCATGACCTAATGCTGACCCCTCCCATGACCTAATCCTAACCCCTCCCATGACCTAATGCTAACCCCTCCCATGACCTAATCCTAACCCCTCCCATGACCTAATGCTAACCCCTCCCATGACCTAATACTAACCCCTCCCATGACCTAATGCTAACCCCTCCCATGACCTAATGCTAACCCCTCCCATGACCTAATGCTAACCCCTCCCATGACCTAATGCTAACCCCTCCCATGACCTAATGCTAACCCCTCCCATGACCTAATGCTAACCCCTCCCATGACCTAATACTAACCCCTCCCATGACCTAATGCTAACCCCTCCCATGACCTAATGCTAACCCCTCCCATGACCTAATGCTAACCCCTCCCATGACCTAATGCTGACCCCTCCCATGACCTAATCCTAACCCCTCCCATGACCTAATGCTAACCCCTCCCATGACCTAATCCTAACCCCTCCCATGACCTAATGCTAACCCCTCCCATGACCTAATACTAACCCCTCCCATGACCTAATGCTAACCCCTCCCATGACCTAATGCTAACCCCTCCCATGACCTAATGCTAACCCCTCCCATGACCTAATGCTAACCCCTCCCATGACCTAATGCTAACCCCTCCCATGACCTAATGCTAACCCCTCCCATGACCTAATCCTAACCCCCCCCCCATGACCTAATGCTAACCCCTCCCATGACCTAATCCTACACTTTTCAACACACGCACACCTGCTTTACTTATTGTGCTTGATCCTTAAGTCGCGATCCGCAAAATTTCTTCCGGTCTTTCTTCCGGTCTTTCTTCCGGTCTTTCGGTCTTTCTTCCTGTCTTTCTTCCGGTCTTTCTTCAGGTCTTTCTTCCGGTCTTTCTCCCGGTCTTTCTTCCGGTCTTTCTTCCGGTCTTTCTCCCGGTCTTTCTTCCGGTCTTTCTTCCGGTCTTTCTTCCGGTCTTTCTTCCGGTCTTTCTTCCGGTCTTTCTTCCGGTCTTTCTCCCGGTCTTTCTCCCGGTCTTTCTTCCGGTCTTTCTCCCGGTCTTTCTCCCGGTCTTTCTTCCGGTCTTTCTTCCGGTCTTTCTTCCGGTCTTTCTTCTGGTCTTTCTTCCGGTCTTTCTTCCGGTCTTTCTTCCGGTCTTTCTCCCGACTCCATCTCACGTCATCCAATCCCACAGGGCGTAAACCTGTGTGGCACTGGTTCGTGTGGGGTATTTTTCTTCATCTTCTGAGTAGATGGGATCTATGAACTCTGAATTTTTAACTGTTGTGCTGTTTTGATGGAGCTTCGTTTGAAAAAAAATTCAACGGTGACTCACAAGATTAGCGAATTTATTATTAATTTTTTTTTAAAATTGAAGTAAAACATTAGAACCGCTAGTTTTAGAACTTATTGACAAACTGGCAGGGGCAAGGCGTCTGGGTCAAGGCCGCTCACAAGAAGGCCCAAAGTTTTAGCGCCCACGATAAGTAGAATCAACATGTGGGCTGTTGTGCTGGTAGTTTAATGCCGGGATTAAGCCCCCCCCCCCTCTCTCTCTCTCTTTATATATATATATATATATATCTCGCTCTCTCTCTCTCTCTGGAGCTCAACATGCCAGATAACCGCACTGATAAATTCTGTTGTTGGGGCCCAGCCGTGTCGGTCGGCGTAAAACTGTACCCACATTGTATGATATTGTTGAGACACCCGTGTCGGTCGGCACAAGTACAACACTGTACCCACATTGTATGATATTGTTGAGACACCCGTGTCGGTCGGCGTAAAACTTTACCCACATTGTATGATATTGTTGAGACACCCGTGTCGGTCGGCACAAGTACAACACTGTACCCACATTGTATGATATTGTTGAGACACCCGTGTCGGTCGGCACAAGTACAACACTGTACCCACATGTATGATATTGTTGAGACACCCGTGTCGGTCGGCGTAAAACTGTACCCACATTGTATGATATTGTTGAGACACCCGTGTCGGTCGGCACAAGTACAACACTGTACCCACATTGTATGATATTGTTGAGACACCCGTGTCGGTCGGCACAAGTACAACACTGTACCCACATTGTATGATATTGTTGAGACACCCGTGTTGGTCGGCACAAGTACAACACTGTACCCACATTGTATGATATTGTTGAGACACCCGTGTTGGTCGGCACAAGTACAACACTGTACCCACATTGTATGATATTGTTGAGACATCCGTGTTGGTCGGCACAAGTACAACACTGTACCCACATTGTATGATATTGTTGAGACACCCGTGTTGGTCGGCACAAGTACAACACTGTAACGCAATATCCCATCATTGAATTATCCGTGTTGGTCGGTACTAGGGCAACACATCCTATTGTTGAATCAGCCGTGTTGGTCGGTACTAGTGCAACACATCCTATTGTTGAATCAGCCGTGTTGGTCGGTACTAGTGCAACACATCCTATTGTTGAATCAGCCGTGTTGGTCGGTACTAGTGCAACACATCCTTTTGTTGAATCAGCCGTGTTGGTCGGTACTATAATATAGTTTAATAATTGAAGCTATGGTTTTAAAAAAATTATTTATAGTTTCCACTTTCAGGTTTGGGGGGGGGGGGGGGGGGGAGACGTTGGGTTGTCGTGTTTCATATTTAATCCTGGCACTCTTGACGCGTTGTCAGCTGTTTTATCATGTGTATGGTTTGTGTGTAAATGTACCATTGTACCATTATAATGCCATTGTGTAGTTATGCTATGTGACGTGAGTGGGTCGTTGGAGCGAGAGAGAGAGAGAGAGAGAGAGAGACGTCAGATAGAACAATCACAAGTTGTCCAGAGCTTAACAAAGGAACCAAAATAAACGACCCGTGTCGACTAAAAGCCTTCGTCTTGCAGCGAGAACACATGGCGAAATTTAAAAAAAAATATTATTCCTTTATATTTATATATTTAAAATATATATATATTTATATAACTAAACAAGATACGTTAAAACGCTAGAAATTTGTAAATCCCATTGGCTCCTGGCCAAATCTGCTGATATTTGGACAGAATCGCTCTCGTCAAGTCAAGTGGCTCTTTGAAGAGGATGTCTCGCTTCGAATGTATTAAATAACTTGACTGTGGTTGTTGTAACATTTGACTGTGGTTGTTGTAACATTTGACTGTGGTTGTTGTAACATTTGACTGTGGTTGTTGTAACATTTGACTGTGGTTGTTGTAACATTTGACTGTGGTTGTTGTAACATTTGTCTGTGGTTGTTGTAACATTTGACTGTGGTTGTTGTAACATTTGACTGTGGTTGTTGTAACATTTGTCTGTGGTTGTTGTAACATTTGTCTGTGGTTGTTGTAACATTTGTCTGTGGTTGTTGTAACATTTGACTGTGGTTGTTGTAACATTTGTCTGTGGTTGTTGTAACATTTGACTGTGGTTGTTGTAACATTTGTCTGTGGTTGTTGTAACATTTGACTGTGGTTGTTGTAACATTTGACTGTGGTTGTTGTAACATTTGACTGTGGTTGTTGTAACATTTGACTGTGGTTGTTGTAACATTTGTCTGTGGTTGTTGTAACATTTGTCTGTGGTTGTTGTAACATTTGACTGTGGTTGTTGTAACATTTGATTGTGTTTGTTGTAACATTCCCTATGGATGAAAACTTTTGACGATGGTTCGTGAGATCATTTAATTTAAAAGTCTTTAGATTGACTTTTACGTTAATAGATCTTGACCTATTCAGGAGAAGCGTGTGCGTGTGGTGGTGGGGGGCGGGGGGGTGCTTCGAGATATGGCCCCCCAATTGTCTTATTCAGCGGGCCTGAGAAACTGTTTATTACTTGATTTTATGAAGGACCCATTGTGGCGCTACTGTACAGTTTGTGAGGACCCCTGAGTGTATCCATCCAAAGACATCTGGGTGCAAGACGCACTCACCGGGCATAAATATAATGAAGTGCAATGGTACATCAAATAAACACAGCTAAAGTAGTTGTATCCCACGGTGCAGGAGAAGACAACAGTGGTGCAGGAGAAGACAACAGCGGTGCAGGAGAAGACAACAGCGGTGCAGGAGAAGACAACAGTGGTGCAGGAGAAGACAACAGCGGTGCAGGAGAAGACAACAGTGGTGCAGGAGAAGACAACAGCGGTGCAGGAGAAGACAACAGCGGTGCAGGAGAAGACAACAGCGGTGCAGGAGAAGACAACAGCGGTGCAGGAGAAGACAACAGCGGTGCAGGAGAAGACAACAGCGGTGCAGGAGAAGACAACAGCGGTGCAGGAGAAGACAACAGCGGTGCAGGAGAAGACAACAGCGGTGCAGGAGAAGACAACAGTGGTGCAGGAGAAGACAACAGCGGTGCAGGAGAAGACAACAGCGGTGCAGGAGAAGACAACAGTGGTGCAGGAGAAGACAACAGTGGTGCAGGAGAAGACAACAGTGGTGCAGGAGAAGACAACAGTGGTGCAGGAGAAGACAACAGCGGTGCAGGAGAAGACAACAGCGGTGCAGGAGAAGACAACAGCGGTGCAGGAGAAGACAACAGTGGTGCAGGAGAAGACAACAGTGGTGCAGGAGAAGACAACAGTGGTGCAGGAGAAGACAACAGTGGTGCAGGAGAAGACAACAGTGGTGCAGGAGAAGACAACAGTGGTGCAGGAGAAGACAACAGTGGTGCAGGAGAAGACAACAGTGGTGCAGGAGAAGACAACAGTGGTGCAGGAGAAGACAACAGTGGTGCAGGAGAAGACAACAGTGGTGCAGGAGAAGACAACAGTGGTGCAGGAGAAGACAACAGTGGTGCAGGAGAAGACAACAGTGGTGCAGGAGAAGACAACAGTGGTGCAGGAGAAGACAACAGTGGTGCAGGAGAAGACAACAGTGGTGCAGGAGAAGACAACAGTGGTGCAGGAGAAGACAACAGAATTGCAGGAGAAGACAACAGTGGTGCAGGAGAAGACAACAGTGGTGCAGGAGAAGACAACAGTGGTGCAGGAGAAGACAACAGTGGTGCAGGAGAAGACAACAGTGGTGCAGGAGAAGACAACAGTGGTGCAGGAGAAGACAACAGTGGTGCAGGAGAAGACAACAGTGGTGCAGGAGAAGACAACAGTGGTGCAGGAGAAGACAACAGTGGTGCAGGAGAAGACAACAGTGGTGCAGGAGAAGACAACAGTGGTGCAGGAGAAGACAACAGTGGTGCAGGAGAAGACAACAGTGGTGCAGGAGAAGACAACAGTGGTACAGGAGAAGACAACAGTGGTGCAGGAGAAGACAACAGTGGTGCAGGAGAAGACAACAGTGGTGCAGGAGAAGACAACAGTGGTGCAGGAGAAGACAACAGTGGTACAGGAGAAGACAACAGTGGTGCAGGAGAAGACAACAGTGGTGCAGGAGAAGACAACAGTGGTGCAGGAGAAGACAACAGTGGTGCAGGAGAAGACAACAGTGGTGCAGGAGAAGACAACAGTGGTGCAGGAGAAGACAACAGTGGTGCAGGAGAAGACAACAGTGGTGCAGGAGAAGACAACAGTGGTGCAGGAGAAGACAACAGTGGTGCAGGAGAAGACAACAGTGGTGCAGGAGAAGACAACAGTGGTGCAGGAGAAGACAACAGTGGTGCAGGAGAAGACAACAGTGGTGCAGGAGAAGACAACAGTGGTGCAGGAGAAGACAACAGTGGTGCAGGAGAAGACAACATTGGTGCAGTAGAAGACAACATTGGAGCAGGAGAAGACAACATTGACAACATGCTATAGAATTGTTACCATCATTTTGAAAACCGGAGTTCTTCTTGTTGTTTTTGGTGATGGAGATGGCAGCAGTTAAGTCATCTTGTGTGGTGTGTTAAGTTGTTGTGTTGGTGATGGAGATGGCAGCAGTTAAGTCATCTTGTGTGGTGTGTTAAGTTGTTGTGTTTGGTGATGGAGATGGCAGCAGTTAAGTCATCTTGTGTGGTGTGTTAAGTTGTTGTGTTGGGGGATGGAGATGGCAGCAGTTAAGTCATCTTGTGTGGTGTATTAAGTTGTTGTGTTGGGGGATGGAGATGGCAGCAGTTAAGTCATCTTGTGTGGTGTGTTAAGTTGTTGTGTTGGGGATGGGTGGTACACTCGCAACCTTTCTCAGGAGTGTGGCGGTGGGGCGTAGTTGAAATGGAGTTAATGTTGGTTGGCGAAGAGGGTCTAAATGATAGTGGTGATTGTTAGAAATGATTGTTAGAAATGATTGTTAGAAATGATTGTTAGAAATGATTGTTAGAAATGAAGGTTAGGGTTTTAATGATAGGAATGATTGTTAGAAATGTAGTTTCGGGTTTTAGTTATTGTAATGATTGTTAGAAAGAGGGGGGAAAAATGTATGATTGCGACGATTCTTAGACAAGAAGATTAGGGTGTAAAAGATTGTAAGCAAGGGCTCTTCCCGAGTGCCTGGTTTCTTTGTCCCGTCTAGCCAGTAATTGGGTCTAAGTGTAAATGTAAGGGCTTGTTTGTGACTTTGTTCGCTATCAGATAGGACGACTGTGAGAATCTAAGACAAGACGATGAGCATTTTAACGAGACAAAGTTACGTACGGGAATACCGCACGCGGCGGCCGCTTTAAAAATATGTACTTTTATGACAACGGCATAAATCATGCAACACCAAACAACAGACAAAGAAATGCATAGTGCCTGCACTTATAATGGTGTCATGTACAGTGCCTGCGCTTATAATGGTGTCGTGTATAGTGCCTGCACTTATAATGGTGTCATGTACAGTGCCTGCACTTATAATGGTGTCATGTATAGTGCCTGCACTTATAATGGTGTCCTGTATAGTGACTGCACTTATAATGGTGTCATGTACAGTGCCTGCGCTTATAATGGTGTCGTGTATAGTGCCTGCGCTTATAATGGTGTCGTGTATAGTGCCTGCACTTATAATGGTGTCGTGTATAGTGCCTGCACCTATAATGGTGTCGTGTATAGTGCCTGCACTTATAATGGTGTCGTGTATAGTGCCTGCACTTATAATGGTGTCGTGTATAGTGCCTGCACTTATAATGGTGTCGTGTATAGTGTCTGCACTTATAATGGTGTCGTGTATAGTGTCTGCACTTATAATGGTGTCATGTATAGTGCCTGCACTTATAATGGTGTCATGTATAGTGTCTGCACTTATATTGGTGTCATGTATAGTGTCTGCACTTATAATGGTGTCATGTATAGTGTCTGCACTTATATTGGTGTCATGTATAGTGCCTGCACTTATAATGGTGTTATGTATAGTGCCTGCATTTATAATGGTGTCATGTATAGTGCCTGCACTTATAATGGTGTCGTGTATAGTGCCTGCACTTATAATGGTGTCGTGTATAGTGTCTGCACTTATAATGGTGTCGTGTATAGTGTCTGCACTTATAATGGTGTCACGTATAGGGCCTGCACTTATAATGGTGTCACGTATAGTACCTGCACTTATAATGGTGTCATGTATAGTGCCTGCACTTATAATGGTGTCATGTATCGTGTCTGCACTTATAATGGTGTCCTGTATAGTGACTGCACTTATAATGGTGTTATGTACTGTGACTGCACTTATAATGGTATCATGTACTGTGACTGCACTTATAATGGTGTCCTGTACAGTGACTGCACTTATAATGGTGTCATGTACAGTGACTGAACTTATAATGGTGTCCTGTACAGTGTCTGCACTTATGGTGTCCTGTACATTGTCTGCACTTACCAAGGTGTCCTGTACAGTGTCTGCACTTATCATGGTGTCCTGTACAGAGTCTGCACTTATCATGGTGTCCTGTACAGTGTCTGCACTTATCATGGTGTCCTGTACAGTGTCTGCACTTATCATGGTGTCCTGTACAGTGTCTGCACTTATCATGGTGTCCTGTACAGTGTCTGCACTTATCATGGTGTCATGCAGCTGTCGGCCATTCTGTAGCACGGCTGTGTAGTGCGGAATGAGGTTCGACACCTTATAAATGTAATTACAGGGGAACCCACCCCGCTTTAACGCGATATGTGGGGTCCCATAAAATCGGAATGCTGTAACAGCGGGGTCACAGTTATGGCGAGGTATTATATCACGTGCGAATGAATCTACCGAATTTCGGAAGCCATGCCACGACCGCGTAATATCCGGATTCGCGTTATAGCGTGGCTCCGATATTTATGTTTCAATATGTATAAGATATGTATGTTCGGTCATGGCAATAATTTTACGATTGTGCGATTTTCATGTTTTGCTATGAATGTCAGTACTAGTTGCTCTTTCGTGGGTTTTTTGGTTGTTGTACGTATCCGAAAATTTGATCGAAAGAAATTTGGTCGATGGAAAATTGATCGACGGAAATTTGATCGAACGGAAATTTGGTCGAATCGTTTTTTAAATTTATACGTTAAAATATTGCGTCAAATTTCTTTTTGAACGCATTATTATGTTTTACGATATAGTATAGTGCGTTCAAAAAGAAATTTGACGAAAATTTTAACGTCTGGACTGAAAAAAAGATTCGACCAAATTTCCGTTCGATCAAATTACCGTCGATCAATTTTCCGTCGACGAAATTTCTTTCGATCAAATTACCGTCGATCAATTTTCCGTCGACGAAATTTCTTTCGATCAAATTTCCGGTAACCGTTTTTGTATAGCTAGGATGTGTACATTTCGGTTAAATGGATGTTGTCTTGTTATGTGTAAGAGATCAAATTGAATATCCATGGATATTAGTGGTCATTCAAGAAGATGGAATATGCCCGAGTGGTCGGAGAGAGGGAAACGTTAGATAGAAAAATAGTGCGTGTATGGGCAGACGTGGATCGTGAACATAAGTGGCTGCGCAAAGATCATGAACATACGGTATAAAGGTGGTGCAAGATCCTGAACACCAGATAGGAAGAGAGTGCAAAGATCGTGAGCATGAGATACAAAGGTAGTGCAAAAGATCATGAATATGAGATCGAAAGGTAATGACAAGATCATGAGCATAAGGTAGAAAGATAGGGCAAAGATCATGAACATGAGATAAAAGATAGTGCAAGGGTTCAGCAGACGTGAATATCTGCCTCGGTCAGACTTTTGTTTCCAGAATTAGAACTTGTACTTTTAGCTTCTACTCAAGCCCCCCACACGCCCCTTTTTTTTCATTTTTACCGTTTTGGACGTACTCTTAGAGGTGAGGGCAACACGTTACCGGTATGACATTCGTCGTCGAGTTCGTTACTCTGGTTGTGTTGACGGAACAAATTAAGACACCCCCACCACATACCCACACACACACGCGCGCGCGCGTGCGCAAACAAACGTTGGCAATGTTTAAACTGGCTTTCAATGCTCAACCACATCAGTTGATCCGAAGATCTGGCCTGATTGGCTGAATAGCCTATCTGATTGGCTGAATATCCTATCTGGTTGGCTGAGTTGACTGTCTGATTGGCTGAATAACCTATCTGACTGGCTGAGTTGACTGTGTGATTGGATGAATAGCCCATCTGGTTGGCTGAGTTGACTGTCTGATTGGCTGAATAGCCTATCTGATTGGCTGATTTGTCTATCTGATTGGATCAGTTGCCTGTATTTTTGTGTCGACTCTTTCAAAGTCATTTAGGCGAGCTCAAAATTGATGGGATGGGAGCCTTGTGAGACATGCTCCTAGCGCTCGGATGTCCTAAAATCTATTTAAAGTAAAAAAAAAGTCTTTCAATGGTTCTTAAATGTCTCTTTATCATTTTCTTGTGACACATTCTAGTCTTTTAAAATGTTAATTGTCTTCCCCAAAAAATTTTTTTTTTTTTTAAAATATTGAGAACAAATGTTCAGAAATTATTAGTAATTTAATCTAGCCAAAATTGAGATATGGGTTTATGGGAGGGTGTTGGGGGGGGGGGGGGTGAATTAGTAATATTTTGAAAAGTTTCTAAAGTTCCAAACCGAAAAAAAAAAAAAAAAAAAAAAAAGTTAAATATTCCCAAAGAAGTAACAACCTCCGCTAGAGAGTCTTGTGTCTTCACCCTGACTGGGAAGCGCAGACACATGATGCCGGAACTTTTGTTCACAGAGAAGAACGTCTCGCCGGCCAGCCGGGTCGACGCCCCATCACGTTGCTCTCTTGTTTTCATTATATATTCTTGCTTTTTTTTTTCCTTGCTTTTTTTTTTTTTTAAAGAAACCAATGTTACATAAAATGAAAGCTTTTTGTTGTTGGATGCGTTCATAGTTTCAGACGGTGGACAGGTCAATAACCTTGTTCTGGTCATTTCTGTGGCGGGCTGCACAATCTAAAAGTGCAAGTTAACATTCGCATCGCCACTGGATTGCTGTCACATCGCCACCGGATTGCTGTCACATCGCCACCGGATTGCTGTCACATCGCCACCGGATTGCTGTCACATCGCCACTGGATTGCTGTCACATCGCCACTGGATTGCTGTTACATCGCCACCGGATTGCTGTCACATCGCCACCGGATTTCTGTCACATCGCCACCAGATTTCTGTCACATCGCCACCAGATTTCTGTCACATCGCCACCAGATTGCTGTTACATCGCCACTAGATTTCTGTCACATCGCCACCAGATTTCTGTCACATCGCCACCAGATTTCTGTTACATCGCCACTAGATTTCTGTTACATCGCCACCAGATTGCTGTTACATCGCCACTAGATTTCTGTCACATCGCCAACAGATTTCTGTCACATCGCCACTAGATTACTGTCACATCGCCACTAGATTACTGTCGCATCGCCACTAGATTACTGTCGCATCGCCACTAGATTACTGTCACATCGCCACTAGACTTCTATTACATTGCCACTAGATTTCTATCACATCGCCTCTAGATTTCTATCACATCGCCACTAGATTACTGTCACATCGCCACTAGACTTCTATTACATTGCCACTAGATTTCTATCACATCGCCTCTAGATTTCTATCACATCGCCACTAGATTACTGTCACATCGCCACTAGACTTCTATTACATTGCCACTAGATTTCTATCACATCGCCTCTAGATTTCTATCACATCGCCTCTAGATTTCTATCACATCGCCACTAGACTTCTATCACATCGCCTCTAGATTTCTATCACATCGCCACTAGACTTCTATCGCGGGTGTGTAATCATGTTGGTTTAATGTAAAGAGTTAATGCAATGGACAAAGGAGTGGTCGATGTTGCACATTTCAATGAGACTCAAGTTTTGATGAAAATCTATTACAAATGGCAGTTAATTCGATCTATTAAGTCATTGTTTTTTTTTTTTTTAAATCCTTTACATTAACTTCGCTGTAGTTCGTGGCTGGCTTTCCAAATCTCCCGACGGCCAGTTAACGCACTTACCGTCTAACAATCGAGCTGAAACTTGGCACATATACTCGTTGCGGATGACAACATTTCTTTCAAATTTTCAGCTTTACCCCCCCCCCCCCCCCTTTTCTTTTTTTTTTTTACCCAATTCCCACAAATTTAATTTTTCATGAGTGGGACAACAGTTTTAGTTTTTTTTTTTAAATTAATTTAAAAAGCTTAAACGATATGATTTAAAATATTTTTAAAAAAAATAATTTTACACTAAATTTTGGAGCCCGGAGCAGTAAGAGATGTTACCGTCTCCACCCCGGCTCCGGACAAAAGGACCCTTCTCCGAGCTCCGCTCCAAATCAAAACTTGTATCTTTAACTTAAACATTGTATAGCACGCACAGTGATCCGTTCTTTAAGTTTTGTTTTGTAAATGCTGCTAATTTCCAAGTGTTTTGGATTTCACACTGACATCATCCTTACATATATATAAACTAGCCGATATACCCGTTGTGGCCCGGGATTGCATTAGGACTCCGATCCCGGTGACCTACAGATCCCGTTAGTATACTGTTCTCTGTGGGATCCCGTTCCATCTAGGGCTCCTCCTTTCCAATGCTATCCCATTTCCCTGTAGGATCGCAATTTGATTGTGACATAGATATAGCGTTTAAAGTTATGGAACTTTCTGGAACATTCTAGATTAAATGTATTATCGTCCTCGAACTGTGTAAAAACTGTCTTTTCTAAGTAATTATTCTTCGAATACGAAACATTATACAACTAAATGCGTTGTTATAGCTATAATACATTAAGGCCAAAAGAGGGGGCCCCGGGGGCCCATTGCATAATTTAACCGAATTAGTTTTGCCTGAAAAGGGGCCCTATAAAAATCATTCAGGTAAGTTATGAAGTTAAAATTTTTAATTTGTCCCATTAAAATCTATTGAATAATGCCATAAATATAGCGTTTTAAAGTTATCGAACTTTCTAGAAAACTCTAGATTGGATATTATTAGTTTTAAATCCATCGATGTTTCAGTATGGACAGTGAAGTGCATTGCTACCACTCTAGGCCTATATCCATCAAATCACATAGAACCTAAAGTGTTTTCAGAGCCTATTAATATTTATATAGCTTATATAAGGAAAAATGAAATGGGGCCCCCGGCCCCCCAGGAATGGATATTATGAGTTCGGTACCCTTTAGTATTTGAGTATGGATAATCAAGTGTATGTGAACTAAGTTCGGTCAAGATCCATCAACTCATGTAGTAAGTATTAAGCCTATCGCTATTTATATAGCTCATATAGGGAAAAATGAAATGGGGCCCCCGGCCCCAGAAGAATTGATATTATGAGTTCAGTACCCTTCGGTACTTGAATATGGATAATCAAGTGTACGTGTACTAAGTTTGATCTATATCCATCCATTCACGTAGGAGTATTTGTTTGTAATTTTTTTATATAGCTCATATAAGAAAAAAACGAATTCGGGGCCCCCGGCCCCACACGAAATGTTATTAAAAGTTCTCAACCCCTTAAGAGTTCCTTCTGGATAATGATGGATATATGTGCCAAGTTTGGTCAAGATCCATCAATCCGTGTGAAAGCCTTTGTGGAACAGACAAACCCACAAATTTTCACTTTTATATATATACTAGCCGATATACCCGGCGTGGCCCGGGTTTGCATTAGGACCCCGATCCCGGTGGCCTACAGATACCGTTAGGATACTGTTCTCTTTGGGATCCCGTTTCATCTAGAGACCCTCCTTTATAATGTTATCCCATTTCCTGATTTGATCGTGACATAGATTTAGCTTTTTAAAGATATCGAACTTTCTGGAAAATTCTACATTGGATATTCTTAGTTTTAATTACACCGATATCTAAAAACGGACAGTGAAGTGTATTGCTACCACCCTAGGCCTATATCCATCAAATGACATAGAAACTATAGTGTTGTATAAGCCTATTGACCTATAGAACTTTCTAGAACCTTCTAGATTAAATGTATTATCCTCCCCGAACTGTGTAAAAACAGTCTTTTATTAGTAATAATTATTCTTCGAATACGAAAAATTATACGACTAAATGAATTTCTATAACTATAAAACATTTAAATTAAAAGAGGGGCCCCGGGGGCCCATTCCTTAATTGTACCGAATTAGTTTTGCCTGCGATGGGGCCCTATAAAAATCATTAAGGTAAGTTATGAAGTTAAAATTTAAAATTTGCCCCATTAAAATATATTGAATAATGCCATACACATAGCGTTTTAAATTGATCGAACTGTCTGGAAAGTTCTAGATTGGATATCATTAGTTTTAAATCCACCGATATTTCAATACGGACAGTGATGTGTATTGCGCTCACCCTAGGTCTATATCCATCAATTCACATAGAAACTATAGTGTTGTCAAAGCCTATCGATATTTATATAGCTCATATAAGGAAAAATGAAATGGGGCCCACGGCCCCAGGAGAATGGATATTATGAGTTCAGTACCCTTCGGTATTTGAATATGGATAATCAAGTGTACGTGTACTAAGTTTGGTCAAGATCAATCCATTCATGTAGGAGTATTAAGCCTATCGATATTTATATATCTCATATAAGGAAAAACGAAATGGGGCCCCCGGCCCCATGAGAATGGATATTATGAGTTCAGTACCCTTCGGTATTTGAATATGGATAATCAAGTGTACGTGTACTAAGTTTGATCGATATCCATCCATTCACGTAGGAGTATTTGTTTGTAATATTTTTATATAGCTCATATAAGAAAAAAACGAATTCGGGGCCCCCGGCCCCACACGAAATGTTATTAAAAGTTCTCGACCCCTTAAGAGTTCCTTCTGGATAACCATGGATATATGTGCCAAGTTTGGTCAAGATCCATCAATCCGTGTAAAAGCCTTTGTGGAACAGACAAACAAACAAATTTTCACTTTTATATATATACATGCAGGAGTATTTGTTGTTAATTTTATTTATATAGCTCATTTAGGAAAAAACGACATTTTGTGCCCCCGGCCCCAAACGAAATGTCATAAAAAGTTAATAACCCATTATCATTAAGAGTTCCTTTTGGATAATAATGGATATATGTGCCAAATTTGGTCAAGAACCATCTGGCCATCTAGGAGTAGTAAGCCTATTTACCTATAGAACTTTCTGGAACATTCAAGATTAAATGTATTATCGTGCTCGAAATGTGTAAAAACTGTCATTTCTAAGTATTTATTCTTCGAATACGAAAAATTATACAACTAAATGCATTTCTATAACTGTAGTACATTTAAGTTAATAGATGGGCACCGGGGGCCCATTCCATAATTGTAATAAATTAGTTTTGCCTGCGATGGGGCCCTATAAAAATCATTAAGGTAAGTTATGAAGTTAAAATTTAAAATTTGCCCCATTAAAATCTATTGAATAATGCAATACATATAGCGTTTTAAATTGATCGAACCGTCTGGAAAGTTCTAGATTGGATATCATTAGTTTTAAATCAACCGATATTTCAGTACGGACAGTGATGTGTATTGCGCTCACCCTAGGCCTATATCCATCAATTCACATAGAAACTATAGTGTTGTCAAAGCCTATCGATATTTATATAGCTCATATAAGGAAAAATAAAATGGGGCCCCCGGCCCCAGGAGAATTAATATTATGAGTTCAGTACCCTTCGGTATTTGAATATGGATAATCAAGTGTACGTGTACTAAGTTTGTTCAAGATCCATCTATTCATGAAGGAGTATTTGTTGTTAATTTTATTTATATAGCTAATATAGGAAAAAACGACAGTTTGGGCCCCCAGCCCCAAACGGAGTGTCATAAAAAGTTCATATACCCTTCAGCGTTTTTTCCGAATAATGATGGATATATGTGCCAAATTTGATCAAGATCTATCATTCCATGTAGGAGTATTAAGCCTATTGACCTATAGAACTTTCTAGAACATTCTAGATTAAATGTATTATCCTCCTCGAACTTTGTAAAAACTGTCTTTTATTAGTAGTAATTATTCTTCGAATACGAAAAATTATACGACTAAATAAATTTCTATAACTATAGTAAATGTAAGTTAAAAGATGGGCCCCGGGGGCCCATTCCATAATTGTACCGAATTAGTTTTGCCTGAGATGGGGCCCTATAATAATCATTCAGGTAACTTATGAAGTTACAATTTTAAATTTGTCCCATTAAAATCTATTGAATAATGCCATAGATATAGCGTTTTAAAGTTATCGAACTTTCTGCAAAATTCTAGATTGGATATTATTAGTTTTACATCCACCGTTATTTCCATATGGACTAAGAAGTGTATTGCAACAAAGCTAAGCCTATATACATCAATTCACATAGAACCTATAGTGTTGTCTAAGCCTATTAATATTTATATAGCTTATATAAGGAAAAATGAAACGGGGCCACCGGCCCCCAGGAATGGATATTATGAGTTCGGTACCCTTTAGTATTTGAGTATGGATAATCAAGTGTACATGTACTAAGTTCGGTCAAAATCCATCAACTCATGTAGTAAGTATTAAGCCTATTGCTATTTATATAGCTCATATAAGGAAAAATGAAATGGGGCCCCCGGCCCCAGAGGAATGGATATTATGAGTTCAGTACCCTTCGGTACATAAATATGGATAATCAAGTGTATATCTACTAAGTTTGATCAAGATCCATCCATTCATATAGGAGTATTAAGCCTATCGATATTTATATAGCTCATATAAGGAAAAATGAAATGGGGCCCCCGGCCCCAGGAGAATAGATATTATGAGTTCAGTACCCTTCGGTATTTGAATGTGGATAATCAAGTGTACGTGTACTAAGTTTGATCGATATCCATCCATTCACGTAGGAGTATTTGTTTGAACATTTTTTATATAGCTCATATAAGGAAAAATGAAATGGGGCCCCCGGCCCCAGGAGAATGGATATTATGAGTTCAGTACCCATTAGTATTTGAGTATGGATAATCAAGTGTACGTATACTAAGTTTGATCGATGTCCATCCATTCACGTAGGAGCATTTGTTTGTAATTTTTTTATATAGCTCATATAAGAAAAAAACGAATTCGGGGCCCCCGGCCCCAAACGAAATGTTATTAAAAGTTCTCAACCCCTTAAGAGTTCCTTCTGGATAATGATGGATACATGTGCCAAGTTTGGTCAAGATCCATCAATCCGTTTAAAAGCCTTTGTGGAACAGACAAACAAACAAATTTTCACTTTTATATATATATATGATATGATATATATGATAATATAAACAACATCGACAAGGAATAGAACAATTGCATATGTCAAGGTAGAACATATAGCCAACAGACGGATATTGTTTAAATCCTATCCTGAATAGTATGTATGTATATATATATATATCCCATTCTATATCCCATTCATAAGTCTTATTTATAATTTTACATTTAGACTTTTTCGCGAATTCGGAAAAATAGAAAATAGAAATCTGGTTTAAAAATATGTAATTTAGACGGTTTCCAAAATCTGTACATAGAGAGTTGTGAGAACTCTTAGAGCCTAGAGCATTGTTGTGAGTGCCACAGAGTTCTCCTCCACCCCAAACCCCCACCACTTCCGGGCTGGCGTCCGCTCGTCCATTGCAAGTTAAAGTGCATTCCATCACCAGTCAATTTTTCAAGTAGCGTTCAATATAAAATTCGTTGAGATGACTTGACTGCTGGCGGTGCTGAAGTGAGGCCAAACAAACCAAGAAACAGCGACAATTATTTGCCTTAGGAGATGAAATCGAGCCGAACCGAATTCAAACCCGTGTTGACTACCGAACAAAACCCGAACCCTGCTGACGACCGAACAAAACCCAAACCCTGCTGACGACAGAACAAAACCCAAACCCTGCTGACGACAGAACAAAACCCAAACCCTGCTGACGACAGAACAAAACTCAAACCCTGCTGACGACCGAACCAAGCTCAAACCCTGCTGACGACCGAACAAAACCCGAACCCTGCTGACGACCGAACAAAACCCAAACCCTGCTGACGACCGAACAAAATCCCAAACCCTGCATACAACCGTACTAAGTCCAGTTCAGAATCGACTTTAATCTAGTCCCGAATCTACTTTAGTATACCGGCATTCCAAAATCTGCTTTAGTATAGTTCAGAATCTTCTACCGTAGTGCCAACTCTACTGCAGTCATTCTAATACTACTCTAGAATTTGTGTATACTCTATTTCCAAATCCACTTTGGTAATTCTATCTTCTATCTCTTCATAGTAATTACAATTCAGTTCTCCTTTCTTTTTTTTCCCAACTCTGTATTTTTAGCAGTCTTCTAGAAAACACTACGCACTTCTTATTTCTTTGTAACCATTGAAGTTCACCTCAGACGAAATATCAAGAAGTCTCGGCTCCAACCTAAACACAATAATACATTCCTGTAAAATGTGATGTCCTCACGCTGAATTGTCGGCCGGTTCATCATGACCTAACGGCGTGGCCTTGGTGTTGTCTTTGTTTTGTGTTTTGTTTTGTTTTTGGGTGGGTCAGATGAAAAGGGGGGGGGTAGCATGTGGAGCGGGAAAGGGGGGGGGGGGGGACTGCTTCACACCAGTTCACGCTGTTTCCTCGGGCTTTGTGCCTCTCCAGCGTGTCCTTGAAAGGTGAAGGTCAAATCATCCCAGTAACGATCGATGCACAATCTGTCAGATTTAACCCCATCAGTTATCATCACAATTTCCAGTGCCCAAACCCCCGCCCCCCCTTTTTTTTTAGTTTAATGTTCTACTCTTTTACGAATGTAACGTGATACAATTACCGCCAAGTGGCTCCCATGTTACTTTTGCCTACTAAAACTACTAACATTGCCCCCACTATGTTTGTATTACCAACTACCATGGCAACACAATCCTATCAAACTTCCTTCCGTTTTCCCAGCAAGCAGTGGTGATAATGGCTCCACTTTTTAAAAAAAAAATGTTTATAATAATTTTATAATGAATACAATTTCACCGCACACACTCTCCAACACTTACACAAACACACGCACGCGTCCACAGTGACAATGGGCCACGTCCTGTAAATTATCCATCACAGTGATAAAGTTACAAATGTCTTGTAACGTCAGACAGAAGACATCACGCGTTGACACGTCTGCTCATGAAATGATTAGCACTTGTGAACCAAAAAAAAAAAAAATCAAAAAAATCTCGTGCACTCTTAACAGCGCAGCCCTGAGCATGACTCTTTTGTAAGAGAGTCGATACCAGCTGTAGTCGAGTACTCTTTCACAGCGCTTTTGAGCGTTCCTGCAACGTTAAGAGAGTCGATACCAAATGTTTTCGAGTACACTAGATGTCTGAAATATAAAAAAAAAAAATTAAATAGCAGCTTCAATTACTTAACCTCGTAGCCAGAGCCAGCGGTTCTCGAAATATCAGGGGGTCCATTCAAAACCCTTTTGTTTATATTTTCATTAAAATATCATTAACAAAGATTATTGTAAAATACTGGAAAATGACCGGTTTTAGTTTTATTTTGTCCAATCACTATTTTGAAAAAAATAGCACTAACACGCAAGCTGACGTGACAGTGTGCTGTACACCAAATACTTGTAATAGCACTAACACGCAAGCTGACGTGACAGTGTGTTGTACACCAAATACTTGTAATAGCACTAACACGCCAGCTGACGTGACAGTGTGCTGTACACCAAATACTTATAATAGCACTAACACGCAAGCTGACGTGACAGTGTGTTGTACACCAAATACTTATAATAGCACTAACACGCAAGCTGACGTGACAGTGTGTTGTACACCAAATACTTATAATAGCACTAACACGCAAGCTGACGTGACAGTGTGTTGATTTTTTTTTAAACTTTTTTATTTTAGAAATGGGGTCGCCTGAGAATATATCCCCCACCCCCCCACACACCCACCCCCCACACACACAACCTAACACTGTTTTTCGTGAACGATGAGATACGAATTTTTAATTATTTTTTTAAACACGCTTTTTACGAAAGAAATGAATCGTCTCAGTGATATCGTGGTGTCGTTTCTCAAGCTGCCTTTCTACAATGTGCATTATGTTGATGTAAAAGGTTCGATTATGGCTGTGGTGGTAGGCCTACACTTCTGTAAGATTGGAGAGTATCTGCTGGGGAACCCAGCTATGTTGGAATGTGACACAAGAAGACGTTCTGGGCGCAACCCTGGACTTCTGTTGAAATGTGGCACGGGAGCTGATCTCCCCACAACCCCAGTGATATTGGATTCGGTTGTCTGCCCACAACCCCATTTATGTTGGACTCGGTTGTCTGCCCTTAAACCTAGTTATGTTGCAAGCGGTGGGTAGAGGCGTCGGCTTCTTTCCTACGCCACACTGTCATACCTCTCTCTGCGCCACACTTCACACCTCTCTGCGTCAAACTGTCACATCACTCTGCGCCACACCGTCACACTACTCTGCGCTACACTGCCAAACATCTCTGCGCCACACTGCCACACATCTCTGCGCCACTCTGCCACACCTCCGCGCCACATTTTTCTGCGGCACACCGCCACACCTCAACGCCACACTGTCATATCTCTCTTCGCCACATTCTCACAACTCTGTGCGCCCCCTACCATTCCTTTAGTCCCCAGAGCTTTTTGGGGGAGCGGAGTGGGAAGAAAAGGGGGGGGGGTTTGAGTTGATGATATGTTCGCGTCTTAACTCTCACACACACACACACCCCCCCCCCACACCCTGCTAATGATCTGCTCCTAAACGAGTCACTCTTACTTAGTGTACGTTTAAATACGAATGTGTAAAGCTACATCCATATCTGCAGTACTGTTTCCTGTTATTCACACCATTTCCGCTTCCGCCCAATTCTATTTTTTTCTCCATTTATTTTTCTGTTTCTTTGTTTATAGATGCTTTTTTTTTTTTAATTTGTATTTCCTCATTTTAGGAAGTTGATGCGTTAAATTTTAAAATCATGTACTCCGTTTTTTGTTTTTTTTTAAACCGAGGTAACGCTGTTAGTCGATACGTTTTATTCTGAGCCCTGTTTCCTTTCAATAAGGCCCCACCCGTACTTGTGGTGTTACACACATACAGCTTGGCTTCAGTGCGTCATATGGCAGCCACCCGCAGTTTTGTATGGGTTTTTTTCTCCTGCCATCATCAGATGGTGTGTCTCGATATACGTAAGCTGTTGATTAGTGTGTCCTGTCGAATCGACTTCGATCAGTGTCTCCGAAAATATCTCACTATATTAGTTGTTGATAATGTATTTCCCCACATCAATCGTTGATACTGTATCTCCCCACATCAATCGCTGATACTGTATCTCCCCACATCAATCGTTGATACTGTATCTCCCCACATCAATCGTTGATACTGTCTCCCCACATCAATTGTTGATACTGTATCTCCCCACATCAATTGTTGATACTGTATCTCCCGACATCAATTGTTGATACTGTATCTCCCCACATCAATTGTTGATACTGCATCTCCCCACATCAATTGTTGATACTGTATCTCCCCACATCAATTGTTGATACTGTATCTCCCCACATCAATTGTTGATACTGTATCTCCCCACATCAATTGTTGATACTGTGTCTCCCCACATCAATCGTTGATACTGTATCTCCCCACATCAATTGTTGATACTGTATAGCCCCACATCAATTGTTGATACTGTATCTCCCCACATCAATTGTTGATACTGTATCTCCCCACATCAATTGTTGATACTGTATCTCCCCACATCAATTGCTGATAATGTTTCTCCCCACATCAATTGTTGATACTGTATCTCCCCACATCAATTGTTGATACTGTGTCTCCCCACATCAATCGTTGATACTGTGTCTCCCCACATCAATCGCTGATCCTGTGTCTCCCCACATCAATCGCTGATACTGTGTCTCCCCAGAGTCGTCCCCGGCATTGAAGCATCAGTCCAGGGAACAGCCTGACGAGGAGGTGCTGGGGGACAATCCCTCCGCCCAGGACGAGTTTGTGAGTGACGCCTTTGGTGAGCACCAGATTAACGAGGAGGACATTCGCCGGGAGATGGAGCAGCAGCTGCGGGTGTCGTCAGGGGTCAAAGAAGGTCAGTGAAACGGCCACGTTGATTTTTTTTTTAAAGGGTTTACCTTGTCTGAGCTTCATGACTTCAACGTGTAATGAAAAATATATGAAAGAGTACCTTAGTTGCCCTGGATGAGGTTGTGGCCCCTGGTGGGGTTGTGGTCCTTGGCGGAGTTGAGGCCCTGGGTGGGGTTGTGGTCCTTGGTGGGGTTGTGGCTATGGGTGGGGTTGGGGGGTTAACCCTATGTTTGTAGGGTGGGGGAGGGCCATTGATATACAACTGTGAACAATTTTATTTTCAAGGCCACAGTTTATACTGTAGAGCGTATTTGAACAGAACAACCTTAAAAAAAAACAAAAATTCCAGCTTATATAAAATGTAAAATGTATACTTTATACCGAGACCTTGAGCAGGGATAATAAAGAGGAGACCTTAAGCTGAGCACTTTTAGAGACAAGGGTTTTTTGTGGTAAATAAGTCATTTTCTTAATAATTTTTTTCTACCAAATAAATGTAGGCTGCACCTATAGGTACACGGGTACCAGAATTGAGAGGTTGGGATTAAAAAACGATTTAAAATATTTTTGCTGTCGCTTATTGGCAATTTGAAAGGGGGTTCTGACTACTTTAAATCATCTATAAAGCTTCCATTTTTTTTATTTTTTTTTAAAGTTAATGACGGCACACCAAAAAAATTGTGATCTTAATAGAGATATAAAAGATTGAGACGAGACATAATGTCGTAATCCTAAACAGAGGATGGTCTTTGGATAGACTGCAGTGTCTCTGTGTGTGTGAGTGTGTGTGTACGCGCCAGGCTAAACTGTGTACAGAATTTCAGATTTCCAAGTTCATCAGGGCATTGGCGAATATATTTGGCTCAGGCATGTCGAAAAGATGACATGTCGAAAAGATGACATGTCGAAAAGATGACATGTCGAAAAGATGACATGTCGAAAAGATGACATGTCAAAAAGATGACATGTCGAAAAGATGACATGTTGAAAAGATGACATGTCGAAAAGATGACATGACGAAAAGATGACATGTCGAAAAGATGACATGTCGAAAAGATGACATGTCGAAAAGATGACACGGCCGTGTTGGAGTGATGAAAGAGTTAGAAACACGTCAAATATGTGAGGTAGTGGGGTGGGGGGGGGGGGCTGTACGGAGAGAGTATTTGGAAATACGTCATGAAATGTCCATTGAAGGATGCTGAAGAATGAACTGTCGGTACGGGAAGATCCTATGTCGGTACGGGAAGATCGTATGTCGGTTCGTGAAGATCCTATGTCGGTTACGGGAAGATCTTATGTCGATTCGGGAAGATCTTATGTCGATTCGGGAAGACCCTATGTCGGTTCGGGAAGATCTTATGTCGGTACGGGAAGATCCTATGTCGGTTCGTAAAGATCCTATGTCGGTTCGGGAAGATCTTATGTCGGTAAGGGAAGATCCTATGTCGTTAAGGGAAGATCTTATGTCGGTTCGGGAAGATCCTACGTCGGTTCGGGAAGATCCTACGTCTATTCGGGAAGACCCTATGTCGGTTCGGGAAGACCCTATGTCGGTTCGGGAAGATCTTTTATGTCGGTCAACACTTGAAGTTTCCAAGCCGGTGGGGAACAGAGGCTGCAGTTATTGTATAGTCAAAGAAACGCGGTCCGGATCTTTAAATGGCTTAGGGTGTGACTAGTGGGATAAAAACTGGCCCCGGAACGTTAGTGACGTCATCAAAATGTCAGCAGGGTGCAATCCCAGTAAAAATCCAAACTCCACCAACTCGTCTTGAGAAGCTCTTTGTTTACTTTCCGCACTCGGGGGTGGGGGGGTGCCTGGGATGGCCCCCGTTATTTCTACTAGACGCCTACAGTGTGGTCCTTGTTTCAGATTTACAACGGCGGTCCCCCGGGTGGTTGGAAAAATAGCATCCCTGTGGATTTTTTTTTTTTTAAATAATTCTTGCAACCCCCTTTCAAAAGTACAGCCCCGTGTTTGGAAACCTCAATTCAGGTGATCTGTTGGTCACAACCAACTTAGAACAAGATCACCTATTAAGCTGTACGGTACTCGATAGCCCAACTTGAGGATCATAGTAGGCGTGATTGATGCTAACGCAAGATTGGGAAAATAACTTCCCAAACAAAAGACGATTTAAAAAAAAAATGTTTACAACAACCAAACGTTGTATAAGGGACTTAGCCTACCCAATAATTATTAAGAGGATTTAACCAACCCATCGATTATTTAATAAGGATGTACACCATCAAATGATTATTAAAAATGATTTAAATCACCCTAAGATTATCAAAAATATAACCGCGCCCAATGATCATTAAAATGATTCTTCATTTACTTATGCACACTGACTTATCCTCATGGCCTAACCCTACACGTCTATCCTCTCTGACTTATCCTCACACCTATCCTCACTGACTTATCATCACGCCTATCCATTGACTTATATCCTGATGCCATCATTTTGCAGTTGAAGACGGAGACTGGAAGAAGGAGCTAGAGGAGAAACTGATAGAACAAAGAGGCATGGCCGAACATTTTCTTTGTACTAACATCCCCCCCCCCCCCCCCCCAAAAAAAAATTATTTAAAAAAAATTTAAAAAATTCACTGTATATCTATACTCTGTGAACAATTGCTTTTTTTCTAAATCTAATATAGTCCTCCATTACTAAACTGAAGGCTTGGGGGTGCATGGCGTTCAGTGTCTTGTTACTCGCGACTGACCCTGCACGTATACTAGTGTGGCAGTCTGTGGATGGATGGCCTCCCCCGTGGCAGATTGTATTTATATAATACAAGACGTGACGTCACAATTCTTACTTTTAACAAGCCTGTGAGAACTGTCGCTTTTGATTGGTTGGATTAATGCACGCGATAGGGGAAGGTTGCCTGCCCCTTTTATGATGAATACTTCTCTCTAAAGACAATGGTGACGGTGCATGCTGCATTTAGAGATACATATCCTGTTTTAATATGTTTATCCATAACGGTGCAGGTTTAAAACATTAAAAACTCTACAGGTATATGATTATAACCATTTACATAATTAAATTTGGGTTAAAGTTTCTGCGTTTTAACTACGAGTGTACCATGATGGTAGCACGTAGAAATCCAAGTGATCGGGTTTTGCTACCATGAGGGTAGCACGTAGAAATCCAAGTGATTGGGTTTTCTACCATGGTGGTAGCACGTAGAAATCCAAGTGATCGGGTTTTGCCAAGTCTACCATTAGTTTTGGATTGGCTTAAAGATGTTTGATGAATATGTCACTGTTTTGGTCCTCCTCCTCCTCATTGGTCCTACTCTTACCTCTGTTAACATCAGTGCGAGAGTTGGTCGGCGAGGGCGAAGAGATGGAAGAGGAGATTGGAAGCGAGGAGGATTGGGAGAAAGAGCTTCTGGATGAGATTATGGAGATGAAGGACTGAAGGTGGTGCCTGTGACGTCAGTGGTAACTATCGCCGTGGGTTCCTAGGTCACCAAGATGCCCGACACCTTCCTCTATACTTTCTGTTTTGTTTCGTTCTAACAGTGGGAATTTTTATTTTTTTATTTTAGTAATCATTATTGCGGTCACTCAATACGAGGGACTCAATTTAATTATCTCCCCGGTGTATTTCCCTTCCCATTTTTTGTTCCTTTGAAAGCGTTGGAAGCAAAAGATACTATTTTTGTCCCCTCTCTCAATCCTTTTTGTGGCAGGTTTCTCTCACTTGGCTTCCGTGAAAATGAGTTTCCTGTTATAGAAAACACGTGACCTCCGCCATCTTAAAGTGGAACCATGCTCAAAAAAGAGATGTTGTTTTTTTTTAATCTGTACATTTTTTTGTATGTTGAAATAATATTCAAATAATTAGTTATCTTCCGTCCCATCCCGTGTCTTGCTCTCGTTGTTCAAATGTTATTTTCTTTTTTTAATCAGAGTTTTATTAAATATATTTACATTATGAAGATATAATAAAACTCTGATTAAAACCGTTTTTCTATAGAGCATAGTTCCCAATACATTTCAAAAGTGTTTTTTTTACTTGAAGAATATACCATTTCCGGTTGTTGTTGTTTTTTGTCCACATTTTCAGAGCCTACTCTTTTGTTAACTTTTCTGGTTTCCCCACGGGCTAAGATTATATTTCCGTTCAAACTAACATCTTCATCAATATTTTTTTTTTCATTTCCTTTTTGGCAGGTGATTTTTTCGTTTCCTCATCTTTCTAATAAATCCCTTTAGTTTTTTTTTTTCCCTTTTGTTTGTGTCTGTTTGTGGGTGTGGGTGTGGTAAACAAACTTGGGCGGATATATTGGTGGATACGAAGGTTGTTTGTTGTTTGGTGGATATATGTTCATGGTGATTTGAATTTCTTCTTCATTAAAACCTTTGTTTAAAGTAAGATGGGACAGTGCGGGAGGTAGCCTTTGTTTAAAAGTAAGATGGGGCAGTGGATGGTGTAGCATTTGTTTAAAAGTAAGATTGGGCAGTGTAGGAGATAGCCTTTGTTTAAAATAAGAAGGAGCAATGCATGAGGTAGCCTTTGCTTAAAGTAAGATGGGGCAGTGCATGAGGTAGCCTTTATTGAAAGTAAGATGGGGCATTGCATGAGGTAGCCTTTGTTGAAAGTAAGGAGGGGCAGTGCATGAGGTAGCCATTGTTGAAAGTAAGACGAGACAGTGCATGAGGTAGCCATTGTTGAAAGTAAGAGGTAGCCTTTGTTGAAAGTAAGAAGGGGCAGTGCATGAGGTAGCCTTTGTTGAAAGTAAGACGGGGCAGTGCATGAGGTAGCCTTTGTTGAAAGTAAGAAGGGGCAGTGCATGAGGTAGCCTTTGTTGAAAGTAAGATGGGGCAGTGCATGACGTAGCCTTTGTTGAAAGTAAGAAGGGGCAGTGCATGAGGTAGCCATTGTTGAAAGTAACACGGGGCAGTGCATGGGGTAGCCATTGTTGAAAGTAAGAAGGGGCAGTGCATGTGGTAGCCATTGTTGAAAGTAAGAGGTAGCCTTTGTTGAAAGTAAGGCGGGTCATGAGGTTTTGCCTTCCTGGAGGCATGTAACGCCATGCTCTACGTCCATGGGTTAACATCCACATGCCGTTATCACATATAATTATAGATATCCGCTAGATTATAAAAATAATACTAATAAATTGGTTTGTTTTTTCAACCCCCCGTAAACCAGCCCACCGCGTCTCCCCAATATACTATACAGTAAAACAAAATAATGCGTTCAAAACGAAATTTGACGCAAAATTTTAACGTGTAAACTAAAAAAAAGATTCGATCAAATTTCCGTCGATTAATTTTCCGTCGACGAAATTTCTTTCGATCAAATTTCCGGATGCGGTTGGTTTTTGTCTTGTTGAAACTGAGACCAGATTCCAAATGCATGGAGGTGTGAAGCAATGTTCCCTCTAAGGTTTGCTGGTTCGTGTGCAAAATCATACAGTTGTGTGCAAAGTTTTATTTTGCAGAGTGGAGCTTATGTGTTCGAATTTATTTTTATAACAATTTGCTGCGCGGATGCTCAAAACTGCTGCGCGGCATCTGTGAATTAGCTACGGGGCCGCGCAGCTTAAAGGGAACATTGGTGTGAAGTTTTTGTGTCGGGTCTGTGGTTTATTTTAAACAACACGCTTCAATTTTATGTATTTATTAACTGTGATGAACTAATTCAAATCAACAGAGCCTTTCCTATTGATGTTTCGCCACTGGAGATCTATGAAAGCCATTTTTTTTTTATTATTATATTATTATTTTTTTTAAAAGTGCCAATTATGAAGCGGCTAAAAGGTTTTTTTTTAAAAAATCGCTCAGCGTTAAATCCGGCTTTGGTTTTTATGCTTGTATCTCTTGTCTGCCCTTTTGTTGTTGTCTTTTTTTCTCTCTCTCTCTCTGGGCTCGCGGCTTCAAACTCTTTCACCTAACATAACATATGTATATATATATATTTATTATTATTATTATGATGTTCCTTCAGCAGAGCCTCACTGTTAATACGATTCAACAAACGTCTTTGGTTTGCGTTAACATCTGAGTGATACGTTTTCCCCCTGGAATGATACCTGAGTTGGTTTTTACTAATAATAAAGCTCTTGTTGCTCCCCAACTCTCATTTGGATACTTATTTATTACACGTCCAAATATTTACAAATTGTAGAAATTATATACTATAATTATTGTTCAAGTGCATTTCACATCACATTAAGAACCATATAATTTATATAATATATATCACGAAAGGGAATAGTTATTTGTGCCACCTTATATAGTGTTTACACACCAACCTTTGTATATGAATCTTGAACGTTGTGTTGGCGTTTACATTAAGATGAGTTTTTGTTAAAAGCTACAATTAAATTATTTTGCCCCCCCCCCCCCTAAAAAAAAATTAATAAAAATGGGGCATTATGTCATGAAATGATCCCCCATCAGTAACCGGTACACTTGTGCACAAAGCATGCACATAAGTCAAATCTATGTTTGTATAATGCAAGCCTCTTATCTTGAAGATGTTAAAATGTTATTGTTTCTTTGTTTTTTTCTTATCCCAACCCCCCAGGAGAAGAGTGGGAGAAGGAGCTACAGCAGGAACTGCAGGACTTTGAGCTTGTGGGCAACGAGGGGGACGAGAACGACGGAGGGGACGACGAGCTGGAGAGGGAAATCCTCCAGCAGCTGGAGGAGGAGGAGGCCGGCATGACGTCTTAGCCTCGACCGGTGTGCCCCGCATGTTGCTGTTTGTTGACATGGTTTCAGTGGGAGGTTCCTTGTTGTCAGCTCTCCCGCGCTTGTTCGCTGTTGTTCCACTTCCAGTTGACAAGGGGGGACTACCAACATCTTGTGTCATGATCTGGTTTATTTTTATTTTTTTTTGTATAGGGATACATTTTTTTATATCAAGGGTTCTAAATCTGTTTAGATTTCACCGTCACATCTTTTGTGTTCATTCTTCATGACCATGTCTTGACATATTGTTTTTATGCGACCAGGTTATGTTGAAAAATGACATTGCATCTCACGATTCCAAAACCTGTATTCATGTTTCAAACACATTTTTTTTTGGGGGGTACAGCTTTTCCTAAAGTTAAACCTAAAGTAGAGGTCAGCATCCTATCAGAGGTTCTCACAACAGGCATACACATGTAGAGTGTAACCAGATAGTTTCTCTTTTTCATAGGCATAATACAAACAATTAGTGTACAAACTGTGAGCAGCTCCATCACACAAACAAACAAACAGTCACAAACATAACTGCCCTAAAGAGATTTATATTTTGTTCCTTGCTCCAAGCGGATCTTTTGCTTAAACAATTTAAAAAAAAAAATTTAAAACATTTACTGTGGCGGCTGAAAATTTTGCCAAGCTAAAAAATTAATTTCCCAAGCCTGATTAGCCAGGTGTTGGCTATTTTTACAGTTACATCTTCACATGTAACAGGATGTTTCTGAGTCACACATCTTCATTCTCTTTGTTGCATTGACTGTAAAGAATGTCAATTTGTAGTGTTATCTTTTTTTTTTCTTTTTGTTTCCTGACTTGAGAATTTCAGGGTCAAGCTGACCTTGATAAAACTGACTGACTAAGCAACTTCTGCAACAACAACAACATCTGTAAAGTAAGGGGTGTTGGTGGTGTTTGGGGGCGGTTTGGAGGGGGGGGGGAGCAGGGCCGACCCTAACAATTGCGGGGCCCTATGCAAAACGGATTGCGCGGGGCCCATTCTGGGTAGAGGATAAGGATAATAAGTGAAAATTAAGATTTTGTATTAGAAAATAAACTCGGGGCGGGACCTATGAAGGGGCGGGACCTATGAAAGTGCGGGGCCCACTGCGGCCGCATAGGTTGCAGTGGCCTAAGGCCGGCCCTGGGGAGGAGTTCCCTAAATTATGAAATATTTAAACAAACAATGGAGCTAGTCGTGTTCAGTCAGTTTGGATGTATCTGAAATAAAGATCCTAAATAAAGCTCTTGAAAAAAAATAACTTACAAATGTCATTTTTCGGGGAAACCATGGTTGTTTGGTTGTCATGTAAACCTTGCACTTCATCGTAAGGGAATAGTTATGGAGGAATATTGCTGTGGTGCCATTCACAAGATTTGTGCTAAATTATTCCAATAACCTTACCTCTGTACCCTTTAGGTCTGACATCTTTTATTGACTGTAAGAAACTTGGATTAGAAGTGGTAATTAGTTTCATTTAGTTAAGACTCTCCGCCAGCGTTTTATTTCTATCTTGATTTTTTTTTCTTTCTTTTTTGGAACCGAACAGAAACTTGTTTAACCGAATAACGCAGGCGTGCAAATTAATTTGTTGATAGTTTTGGACAGTTTTAAATCTTTTTTTTTTTCTTTTTTTTTATTAAAGGAATATTTATTTTGTAGGATTTTCTGTAAATGTGTCTTTTTGATATACGGAACACAAGACAGATCTGTGAGGACACACTACTGTAAATATTGGACTGTGAAGTAATTGTATTCATTTTTTTATTTATATAGATATATATTTTAAATCAAGTTATTTTGTGATGATGTCATTTTGTGATAAGATTGCTCCATTGTGTTGGTGTCACCTTGATTGCTGAATGATTGCCGTCAATCAGTTTTCTCTAATGTTATACCAGCACTCATTGGGCTCCACTCATTGGACTCCACTCATTGGACTCCACTCATTGGACTCCAGTGCAAGCGCATCAGAGTTATCTGTCACTGGCTTAAAACTGGAGCGACCAGGGTTGTACTATACCTGAGTGTTGTTGTTTTGTGACTAGAGCACAAAGTTGCAATTTAAATTAGTTCTCACACGTGTCGTTATAATGTTATGGGTGCTGTCATCTTGCAGTAAGCCCTAGCGGCTGATCAGACAGTTTTGAAACTTCCCTCTAATGGAGTAAAAAATAAATCAACACTTTTGTTGTGTTGAATAAATTATAGGGGTGGGGGAGTGTTCATAATATTACTAATAGCAGAACTTGTACATGGTGGCAACATCAGATTCAGTACCTTGCTGGTGTACACACACATGGTTAAAAAAAACATCAGTACCTAAATCGTGTACATGAACATTTTGTTTTTTTTTATGTCCATGCAATCAGTGATCAACAGTTTTCCAGACCCAAGATTTTTTTTAAAAATATTTCTAATGCCATGTACTATAATAAATTGTATGTATTTAAACAAATCTGTTAGCATAGGAAATGGTGTAGAATATCCATGTACTGAAGTCAGTGCTGCCCAACCTTGGCTATATGATCTGTACCCATGATGAATGCTCTGACAAGGTCTCACACCCCCACCCCCTAAAATAAATGTGAGGCATCATTTTAAGTTTGAAAACAAAATGGCTGTGCTGTCTTTTTTTGGTTTTTTTAAAATTCAAAATAAAAAAAATATCTGAAGAAAATAAACGTGGTTCTTCTTACATGAACTGAAATGTTCATGAAGAAGTAATATTTTTGTTTAATTTACAAATTTTTATCACAGTTCTAAAACAATGGCTACTCTCTTCTACCTCTCAGACTACCTCACAACCCTTTAAAAACACCACCTCCCCACCTCTCGGGGGGGGGGGGGGGGGAGGGGGGTATTAGCAATGCCAGGTTGGGTAACCCTGATTAAAACTATATAGCTTAGCATCTGATGTAGGAATAGGACTGTGATTAAACTATCTTTTGACATAGCCTCTGATGTAGAATAGTTCTGTATCTAAACTATACATTTATAGTTGTGGGATTTCCCTATGGTTTTTTTTTTAATAATTTTTTTTTGTTTCATGTTTTTGTTTTGTTTTTTACTGTGCCCTAGATGTGAGAGAGTGAAAGTCAATTTGGCCATTTTCCAGAAACTGTTTTTACTTAATTGCTCCGAGGTCAATAAAGTGAGTCAGGCAAGATTTAATTTGGTGCTTTTTTATGAGTTTGACTTGGTCCATGTCATAAATAAAAATGGTGTCTGTGTTCATGAAATATGAAAGTGTGGGGCCAAGTGAGCTGGGTGAATGTGCTGTTGGAGAGAAGTTTGATCAAGTAAAAATAGTGTGGGGCATACTGTTTGGTGGTAGAAAAGTTGGCTGGTAGAAATGTGGATAATTTTGGTTTGTAGAAATGTTGGCTGGTAGAAATGTGGATAATGTTGGTTGGTAGAAATGTTGGCTGGTAGAATTGTGGATAATTTTGGTTGGTAGAAATGTTGGCTGGTAGAAATGTTGAAGAATGTTTGATGGTTGAAATGTTGAGACTGTTTCTCATAAAAAATATCGTGTTGAAGCGCTCTGCTGTCTCATGAGACCAAGTGTTCTGCTGTCTCATGAGACCAAGTGCTCTGCTGTCTCATGAGACCAAGTGCTCTGCTGTCTCATGAGACCAAGTGCTCTGCTGTCCCATGAGACCAAGTGCTCTGCTGTCCCATGAGACCAAGTGCTCTGCTGTCTCATGAGACAAAGTGTTCTGCTGTCTCATGAGACCAAGTGCTCTGCTGTCTCATGAGACCAAGTGCTCTGCTGTCTCATGAGACCAAGTGCTCTGATGTCTCATGAGACCAAGTGCTCTGATGTCTCATGAGACCAGGTGCTCTGCTGTCTCATGAGACCAGGTGCTCTGCTGTCTCATGAGACCAGGTGTTCTGCTGTCCCATGAGCCCAGGTGTTCTGCTGTCTCATGAGACCAAGTGCTCTGCTGTCTCATGAGACCAAGTTCTCTGCTGTCTCATGAGACCAAGTGCTCTGATGTCCCATGAGACCAAGTGCTCTGATGTCCCATGAGACCAAGTGCTCTGCTGTCTCATGAGACCAAGTGCTCTGCTGTCTCATGAGACCAAGTGCTCTGCTGTCTCATGAGACCAAGTGCTCTGCTGTCTCATGAGACCAAGTGCTCTGCTGTCTCATGAGACCAAGTGCTCTGCTGTCTCATGAGACCAAGTGTTCTGCTGTCTCATGAGACCAGGTGCTCTGCTGTCTCATGAGACCAGGTGCTCTGCTGTCTCATGAGACCAGGTGCTCTGCTGTCTCATGAGACCAAGTGCTCTGCTGTCTCATGAGACCAAGTGCTCTGATGTCCCATGAGATCAAGTGCTCTGATGTCCCATGAGACCAAGTGCTCTGATGTCCCATGAGACCAAGTGCTCTGCTGTCTCATGAGACCAAGTGCTCTGCTGTCTCATGAGACCAAGTGCTCTGCTGTCTTATGAGACCAAGTGCTCTGATGTCTCATGAGACAAGGTGCTCTGCTGTCTAATGAGACCAAGTGCTCTGCTGTCTCATGAGACCGTGCTCTGCTGTCTCATGAGACCAATTGCTCTGATGTCTCATGAGACCAAGTGCTCTGCTGTCTCATGAGACCAAGTGCTCTGCTGTCTCATGAGACCAAGTGCTCTGCTGTCTCATGAGACCATGTGCTCTGCTGTCTCATGAGACCAGGTTCAGTCCTATTATCTTGAATAGTAATATCGGGGAGAGAATGCGATCAGGTTAGCAAAAAAAAAAAAAAAAAGAAACAAAATAACGGAACAAAACAACGAACGTGTCGGCAGGACGCCTTCACCAGCGAACAAACAACAGTAAAAACAGCATTAAATTTTAAAAAATAATTCTTTAACTGTAATGTAGTATACGAGCGGACGGCAATCCTTATTGCTGAATTCCACATCAATCTAAGGACGTCTAAAGCAGTGTCCCCCGCCCCCCCCCCCCCCCCCCCAGTCCACGAGCCTTACGTTGCCGACGTGAACAAAAAGAATATTTAAGTAAGGTAAATTAAATGAAAAGTATAATTAAGAACATCTGCCACCGATTCCATGGTGCACTTTCCAAAATTGTCAACCGGTCCCTGGTGCCATTTCTAAAATTGTCAACCGGTGCCTGTTGCCATTTCCGAAATTGTCAACCGGTCCCTGGTGCCATTTTCAAAATTGTCAACCGGTCCCTGGTGCAATTTCCAAAATTGTCAAACGGTCCCTGGTGCACTTTCCAAAATTGTCAACCGGTCCCTGGTGCCATTTCCAAAATTGTCAACCGGTCCCTTGTGCCATTTCCAAAATTGTCAACCGGTCCCTGGTGCCATTTCCAAAATTGTCAACCGATCCCTGGTGCCATTTCCAAAATTGTCAACCGGTCCCTGGTGCCATTTCCAAAATTGTCAACCGGTCCCTGGTGCCATTTCCAAACTTTGTCCACCGATCCGACAGCTTAAAAGCCTGGGGAAACGCTGGTCTAAAGTTCTTACTCTGGCTCTGATCATTCTGTGTGTAACGACCCGTCTCGGACGTTTTTTTTTTACCCGCCGTTGACTTGACAGACTTAACATGTGTCCAGCAATGGTGTCCACGTGTGGGACCGTGAATTACTCATTCCCATTGCATCTATCTCCAAGGTGTATCCTCGATATTGCAGTGAGACAATACTGATATAGCTACTCGTCGCCTATTGAATCCAATGGTTTGAGATCCACTTGAGACCGCGATGACATCTGGAAGGTCGGCCAATTTGCTGTGATTGCTATCCAAAGTTCTGCGACCTACTTTTGTCTCCAATAAGTAAACAACGATCTTTTCCTGGGCTATACTTGACAACACGGACGCCATATCTGGGCAAACCGTTGAAATGCCTGTCAGCTACTGTCATCTGTTGTCAGACTCGCTGTTATTGTTTTCTCGAACCGGAAACTGAGGCACTTCAAGTAGTTTGTTTATCCGGGTAATTTTGTTTCGTATCTTATTTGAATGGTTTCTCAGATAGGGTTATATTTTTATAGCGGCTTTCTGAATGGAGTGCTGTTTGACAAAAATAATATAGTGACGTGTTCCTGAATGGTAAACAAAACATTCATTGAAGTAAAACTTTTTATTTTCCTTTCGGTTCCGGGCATTGACAAACTTTAAAAGTGTCGGTGGAAGTGGAAGTGGCTGGCTCACATTAATCTGGTTTCCAGCAGGGGTCTCTGTCACATCATCACATTAATCTAGTACCATCATGAAATTCTACCCCATAAACAGCAAGTGCTTATAACTTAGCCATACATTTTTTATCACTCAACTTAGTAATCCTGCCACGAGTAACCAGTTTTGACACAGGCCATTTTAAGGGTCTACACTATGTTCCTAGTTACAACGCTTGGGCCAAATGCCCGGAGTGATCTAATTTGGACCTATCATGAGTCGTGCCCCACTCTACACAGGGCCGGATTTACAGGCAGGCCGACTAGGCCGTGGCCTAGGGGCTCCGCGAAATAAGGGGCCCCAAAATTGGCTATAGTGTATAAAAAAGATATATTTTTTAATTAAAAAACTTAGCAATATTTTTATTTTTTTTTAAAAGGGGCCTCAAATTTTTGTTGGCCTAGGGCCCCTAAAATTGTAAATCCGGCCCTGACTCTACATACACTCTCCTTAGCAAACACTCTCTTTTTCTCTCGTTCTCTCTCTCACTCATACCCTCTCACTTACATTCTCTCTCCCTCTCTCTCCCGCTCTGTCTCTTTCTCTCGCTCTCGTATACTCTCTCTTACTCTCACTCTCTCTCTTATCCTCTCTCTCTCTCTTTCTCTCTTTTACTCTCTTATTCTCTCTCTCTTTCTGTCTCACCGATAGAATCACACACACACACACACACACGTTACTCAGGAGCATTCGTCTACAATATGTTTTCCTTAAAATTTATAAACGACATGTTGGTCTCATGAAACGTTCATATACTGAACATAATTTACTGTTCAGTTGGTAAAATGGATGTTTTGGACGTTACTCCACTACCAACAGTGAAAAGCCATCATTGATGAATCGGTTTGAGAACTGCTGTGCCGCGTCACGTGCAGTCCCCGGATGTTGATTTTTTAAATTTTATTTCAGGCTATCAAGCAGCAACTCTATTTATGGACGGCTATTTTATACCATTTTTACCACCACCACCAATCCCCCCCCCTTTTTTTTCTCTCCCCCCCCCCCCCCAAACACGTCGACACTTTCTCATAAATCGTTACAAATTCATGTATGTTATTATTTAGGATGAGACCGGTGTCAATATAAAATTGTTACCAAAAAATATATATATAAAAAGAACAGATTTCACAAAAGGTCACGCTAACCTTGTAAGCATTTGCAAGCTGTTACATGACATTCTGCCAACATCAGAACAGTTGTCTGACTCATCAACAACATGGCGGCCACACGGACATGGACCGTACACAAAGGCGTACTATTCAAGGGAATCTATTCAAATGTGGGTTTGTGTGTGTGTGTGTGTGTTGGGGAGAAGGATAAGTTATCGAAACGAAGGGTTGGCAACAACAACAAGTAAATAAAATACAATATCATATGTCCCTTTTAATATATATATATATTTTTAATATAGTTTTTTATAGTAACTTTTCATTTAACCAATTTGGCTTGTCGGCCCTTGGGTACACTGTAAGTTCTAATTCTGTTTCTGAACATATGCTGCATTCAGGCACATTAATATGTATTAACACAGTTTGAGATCCACTAAAGTTAAAGGCGTGCAGGTTCCGCTAAGAGGGGGGGGCAGAGAGTGACAGATACCTCCGGGCGCCGGACTTGTTGGGGGGAGGGGGCAAAATGGGCTCTAATTGTATTTTATTAATGAAAATAATTATTGGATTCAGCGTTAAGGGAAGGGGGGGGGGGGGGGGGGTTAAAATTGAATCTTGTCCTTGGGCGCCAAAACTCTCGGTACACCCTTGAAGACTCGTTTGTCAGGTTTCTACTGCCTGAAAGTGCATTGCATCACGTCATGCAGTCTAATAAATATTTTATTGCAGTGACCCGCCTTCCCCCCCCCCCCCCCCCCCCAATCCTTTTATTGTCCCCAACATCCTGTCCTCTCCGGTAAAGGCCGCACACAACCAACTGGGCTGTCTTAGCAAGTGTGTGATTACATTTTGAACAGTGGCGTAGCTAGTGCTACCCGAGGTGAGCAAAGATTTTTCGTCCTCCCCCCCCCCTTTTTATTTTCTACCAAATTAACTCTTGCAGTTCATCGCAAATGTCAACTCCCCCCCCCCCCCCACAACCCACCTATCCCACGCCACTGATTGTGAAATATTTGAATACGGCCATAATACTGTCATGCACGCGACACTTGCCAACACTGGCTTTAAGGTTTATGTCCTTACTGAAGGTTACTGTGTCACGTGACGGTAATTCCTTTCACTTGACATACCAACAAAACAAAAAGAAATAGGTCCACCCTTTTTCTACCCACCATAAAGTCGCGAAATCGATTTTGGAAAAGTGTCAATAATTTTATTTATTTTTTTTAAAGCGCGACTGTCAATTTATTGGCGTTCCCCCCCCCCCCCTTTTTTTTTTCCCAAAAGCTAAAAATAAACTCTTCAAGGGCGTTTATTCTCCCTTGTCTCGGGTGTAAAACACGGAACCGATGGCGTTAGTTAAAAAGTCAAACGATTTCGTCAACCCAGTCCAGCCGTACCTGAAAGCTATGGGTAAGCGCATGCGTCGTCAAGTCATAAAGCCAGCTGCCATTAAATTCGGTTATTTTCGTTGTCAAACAATAAAACGGACATCACCGACATTTTTTTTATATAGGTAATGATTTTAATTCCCGTGGAATAAATGGATATTTGAAAAATTCCTTTTAAAAAATTAAATTAATATATATATATAAATATTACCTTCCTAATACCGCGACCCATTAATACATTTCCTCATGTTGTGGCGACCCCCAAACCACAAAATTACAAAATTATTTTTGTTGCTACTTCATAACTGTAGAGTACATGCATTTTCCGATGGTCTTACGCGACCCCTGGGAAAGGGTCGTTCGACCTCAAAGGAGGGGGGGGGGGGGTCGCGACCCAGAGGTTGAGAAGCACTGTATTAGACAAGTCCTAAAGATCGGCTATTCCCCATGCACGACTTTTTATTTCCTTCATTACTTCCGTCAAGTTGAGGAGAAATGAAAATCGGAAATTCCCTTGATTACAATGACCCACTTCCTCCTAAACCCTACACCAGTATTGTAAATAAATAAAATTGTTTTTGGATGGAAAAAATCCACTTAGATCAGAAACAGCCCATACACCCATTATACTTGATCATGTTAAGTTCCGTGAAGTGTAAAAAAAAAAAAAATCGTTAGGTGCCAAAATTTAAACATTTTATTGATTGCCCGCGGAGAAATCTATTTGTTGATTGCATGTAGAACAATTGAATTTCGCAATCAAACGGTGTTTGGTGTTTTGAAAAACCTTCGTGGTGAGATGGAATGTGGCAAGTGGTCTGTGGTGTGGAAAAGATCCGCATGGGTTGTTGTTTAATTGTTTGTTGTTTTTTTTTGGTTTTTGTATTGTTATTGTTTTTGGTGTTGTTTTTTGCAAGCACTCTATAATAAGTTAGTGGTAAAACTTAATTCTATAATCCACCAGTGACAGATTAATGCCACATGTGAAGTATACCAACACTGTTAACGAGTAAATGAGAGCATGGTGAACAATACCCTCTTCACCCCGGTTCCAGTGTCTCTTGTCCCTTGATCCTCGGGGGTGGGGGGTGGGGGGCGGGGACACATTGCCCACCGTGTCCTTGGGGAGATTAGGCCATGTAATCAGTTCATTCATTGGGGGGGGGGGGGGGGGCTCATTTGAACTTGTTCAAAGTTTGGACTGTGATGACCCATGTTTGGACTGTGATGACCCATGTTTGGACTGTGATGACCCATGTTTGGACTGTGATGACCCATGTTTGGACTGTTATGACCCATGTTTGGACTGTGATGACCCATGTTTGGACTGTTATGACCCATGTTTGGACTGTGATGACCCATGTTTGGACTATGATGACCCATGTTTGGACTGTTATGACCCATGTTTGGACTATGATGACCCATGTTTGGACTGTGATGACCCATGTTTGGACTGTGATGACCCATGTTTGGACTGTTATGACCCATGTTTGGACTGTGATGACCCATGTTTGGACTGTTATGACCCATGTTTGGACTGTGATGACCCATGTTTGGACTATGATGACCCATGTTTGGACTGTTATGACCCATGTTTGGACTATGATGACCCATGTTTGGACTGTGATGACCCATGTTTGGACTGTGATGACCCATGTTTGGACTGTTATGACCCATGTTTGGACTGTGATGACCCATGTTTGGACTGTGATGACCCATGTTTGGACTGTGATGACCCATGTTTGGACTATGATGACCCATGTTTGGACTGTTATGACCCATGTTTGGACTATGATGACCCATGTTTGGACTATGATGACCCATGTTTGGACTATGATGACCCATGTTTGGACTGTGATGACCCATGTTTGGACTGTGATGACCCATGTTTGGACTGTTATGACCCATGTTTGGACTGTGATGACCCATGTTTGGACTGTTATGACCCATGTTTGGACTGTGATGACCCATGTTTGGACTGTGATGACCCATGTTTGGACTGTGATGACCCATGTTTGGACTATGATGACCCATGTTTGGACTGTGATGACCCATGTTTGGACTATGATGACCCATGTTTGGACTGTGATGACCCATGTTTGGACTGTGATGACCCATGTTTGGACTGTTATGACCCATGTTTGGACTGTTATGACCCATGTTTGGACTATGATGACCCATGTTTGGACTGTGATGACCCATGTTTGGACTGTGATGACCCATGTTTGGACTGTTATGACCCATGTTTGGACGGTGATGACCCATGTTTGGACTGTGATGACCCATGTTTGGACTGTTATGACCCATGTTTGGACTGTTATGACCCATGTTTGGACTGTGATGACCCATGTTTGGACTGTGATGACCCATGTTTGGACTGTTATGACCCATGTTTGGACTGTTATGACCCATGTTTGGACTGTTATGACCCATGTTTGGACTATGATGACCCATGTTTGGACTGTTATGACCCATGTTTGGACTGTGATGACCCATGTTTGGACTGTGATGACCCATGTTTGGACTGTGATGACCCATGTTTGGACTGTTATGACCCATGTTTGGAATATGATGACCCATGTTTGGACTATGATGACCCATGTTTGGACTGTGATGACCTTTTTTGGACTGTGATGACCCATGTTTGGACTGTGATGACCCATGTTTGGACTGTTATGACCCATGTTTGGACTGTGATGACCCATGTTTGGACTGTGATGACCCATGTTTGGACTGTTATGACCCATGTTTGGACTATGATGACCCATGTTTGGACTATGATGACCCATGTTTGGACTGTTATGACCCATGTTTGGACTGTGATGACCCATGTTTGGACTGTGATGACCCATGTTTGGACTGTTATGACCTATGTTTGGACTGTGATGACCCATGCTTGGACTGTGATGACCCATGTTTGGATTGTGATGACCCATGTTTAGACTGTGATGACCTTTTTTGGACTGGGATGACCAATATTCAGACTGTGATGACCCATGTTTAGACTGTGATGACCTTTTTTTGGACTGTGATGACCCATGTTTGGACTGTGATGACCCATCTTTGGATTGTGATGACCCATGTTTAGACTGTGATGACCCATGTTTAGACTGTGATGACCCATGTTTAGACTGTGATGACCCATGTTTAGACTGTGATGACCTTTTTTTGGACTGTGATGACCCATGTTTGGACTGTGATGACCCATGTTTGGACTGTGATGACCCATGTTTGGACTGTGATGACCCATGTTTAGACTGTGATGACCTTTTTTTGGACTGTGATGAACCATGTTTAGACTGTGATGACCAATATTCAGACTGTGATGACCCATGTTTAGACTGTGATGACCCATGTTTGGATTGTGATGACCCATGTTTAGAATGTGATGACCCATGTTTAGACTGTGATGACCTTTTTTGGACTGTGATGACCCATGTTTGGACTGTGATGACCCATGTTTAGACTGTGATGACCAATATTCAGACTGTGATGACCCATGTTTAGACTGTGATGACCCATGTTTGGATTGTGATGACCCATGTTTAGACTGTGATGACCCATGTTTAGACTGTGATGACCCATGTTTAGACTGTGATGACCCATGTTTAGACTGTTATGACCCATGTTAAGATTGTTATGACCCATGTTTGGATTGTGATGACCCATGTTTAGACTGTGATGACCCATGTTTAGACTGTGATGACCCATGTTTGGATTGTGATGACCCATGTTTAGACTGTGATGACCCATGTTTGGACTGTTATGACCCATGTTTGGACTGTGATGACCCATGTTTAGACTGTGATGACCCATGTTTAGATTGTGATGACCCATGTTTGGATTGTGATGACCCATGTTTAGACTGTGATGACCCATGTTTGGACTGTTATGACCCATGTTTGGACTGTGATGACCCATGTTTGGACTGTGATGACCCATGTTTAGACTGTGATGACCCATGTTTAGACTGTGATGACCCATGTTTAGACTGTGATGACCCATGTTTGGATTGTGATGACCCATGTTTAGACTGTGATGACCCATGTTTGGACTGTTATGACCCATGTTTGGACTGTGATGACCCATGTTTGTACTGTGATGACCCATGTTTAGACTGTGATGACCCATGTTTAGACTGTGATGACCCATGTTTGGATTGTGATGACCCATGTTTAGACTGTGATGATCCATGTTTGGATTGTGATGACCCATGTTTAGACTGTGATGACCCATGTTTGGACTGTGATGACCCATGTTTGGACTGTGATGACCAATATTCAGACTGTGATGACCCATGTTTGGACTGTGATGACCCATGTTTAGATTGTGATGACCCATGTTTGGATTGTGATGACCCATGTTTGGACTGTGATGACCCATGTTTGGACTGTGATGACCAATATTCAGACTGTGATGACCCATGTTTAGACTGTGATGACCCATGTTTAGATTGTGATGACCCATGTTTAGATTGTGATGACCCATGTTTGGATTGTGATGACCCATGTTTAGATTGTGATGACCCATGTTTAGACTGTGATGACCCATGTTTAGACTGTGATGACCCATGTTTGGATTGTGATGACCCATGTTTAGACTGTGATGATCCATGTTTGGATTGTGATGACCCATGTTTAGACTGTGATGACCCATGTTTGGACTGTGATGACCCATGTTTGGACTGTGATGACCAATATTCAGACTGTGATGACCCATGTTTGGACTGTGATGACCCATGTTTAGATTGTGATGACCCATGTTTGGATTGTGATGACCCATGTTTGGACTGTGATGACCCATGTTTGGACTGTGATGACCAATATTCAGACTGTGATGACCCATGTTTAGACTGTGATGACCCATGTTTAGATTGTGATGACCCATGTTTAGATTGTGATGACCCATGTTTGGATTGTGATGACCCATGTTTAGATTGTGATGACCCATGTTTAGACTGTGATGACCCATGTTTAGACTGTGATGACCCATGTTTGGACTGTGATGACCAATATTCAGACTGTGATGACCCATGTTTAGACTGTGATGACCCATGTTTGGACTGTGATGACCCATGTTTAGATTGTGATGACCCATGTTTAGATTGTGATGACCCATGTTTGGATTGTGATGACCCATGTTTAGATTGTGATGACCCATGTTTAGACTGTGATGACCCATATTTGGACTGTGATGACCCATGTTTGGACTGTTATGACCTATGTTTGGACTGTGATGACCCATGTTTGGAGTGTGATGACCCATGTTTAGACTGTGATGACCAATATTCAGACTGTGATGACCCATGTTTAGACTGTGATGACCCATGTTTGGACTGTGATGACCCATGTTTAGATTGTGATGACCCATGTTTAGACTGTGATGACCCATGTTTGGATTGTGATGACCCATGTTTAGACTGTGATGACCCATGTTTAGATTGTGATGACCCATGTTTAGACTGTGATGACCCATGTTTAGATTGTGATGACCCATGTTTAGACTGTGATGACCTTTTTTTGGACTGTGATGACCCATGTTTGGATTGTGATGACCCATATTTAGACTGTGATGACCCATGTTTAGATTGTGATGACCCATATTTAGACTGTGATGACCCATGTTTGGATTGTGATGACCCATGTTTAGACTGTGATGACCTTTTTTTGGACTGTGATGACCCATATTTAGACTGTGATGACCCATGTTTGGACTGTGAAGACCCATGTTTAGACTGTGATGACCCATGTTTGGACTGTGATGACCCATTTCTACCCTTTGTAATCGACTCCAGTTATAGACATAGGCGTTACTAAGATAAGGCTGAGGTGGGGGGGGGGGGGGGTTTCGTGTCCTGTTCCCAAATGTGACAGACACCATTTATAAGGACACACAAGCAACCAGTCTTCTTGTTCAATTTTTTGTCATTAAAAAAGTGTAATTTGTGAAGTTTTTTTTTTTTTTTTTTTTTTTTTTTTTTTTTTTTTTTTTTTTTTATGTGAAGGGGCGCCATTATGAATTCGATCAGAGGTGATCAGCCTTCAAGCAACGCTTACGACTCCGATTTAAACCTCCTGATCTCTACAACCACACTGACTGACAGCTTGTTTGTAACTTTGAGACCACGCCAACTTTCTGCCTGAGGCTCTTGTCACAGCATGTGTACACTTCTTACGTCACGTAGTTGTTAAAGTACAGCCTATGTCTTGACCTATTTTTTTTCTCCACGTGATCCATCCCATCCCTGTGGCGCTACAGCCCACGTGGGGCTTTGGCCTGTCTCACCACTTCCTTCCACCCAGATCTATAAGTGATGCTTTTTCTTTTTCATGCTTGGATCCCCAGCCGCTGTAGATTTGTTCTTACATCATCCATTCATTTAAGCCCAAGTCTTGTCTTTTTTTTTTTTTTTTTTTTGGGGGGGGGGGGGGGGGGGTTAACTCTCCAACCCTGCATGCAGTGACGTGTCTTCTAATTCAATAAAAGCTTTTGATACGTCTACGACTTGTCCCTCACAGTGCTATGTCATCGGCATATGCAAGATACTGAAGGGGTTGGTTTAGAGCAGCGGTTCTCAACCTGTGGGTCGCCACCCCTTTGGGGGTCGAATGACCCTTTCCCAGGGGTCGAATGACCCTTTCCCAGGGGTCGCCTAAGACCATCGGGAAACACATGTACTAACAGTTATGAAGTAGCAACGATTTTTTTTTTTTTTGGGGGGGTGGGGTTCCGCCGCAGCATGGGGGACTCTCTTAAGGGGTCGCGGCATTATGAAGATTGAGAACCACTAGTTTAGGGAGTGCCTGTTGGTTGTGGGTCTTGGGTTTCCCACAGAAAATAACCCGTTATTGATCCTCGGGTGTCACTATGCATGTTTCTCATAACGCTCTCCGATGTTAAGTTGCATATGCATACGAGACAGTGAGCCTCCCTGTCTTGGACCTCGTCTTGAAATTCCCTTAAATTTTCTCTCTGAACATTGATTTTGCTTCGTCAGAAGTTCAAAGTTACACGTATCAGTCTTACCAGTATGTGGAGCATGTCAAACTCCTGTAACTTTTTTTTCTTAATTTTCCTTTCATTTCAGCGTAGAGCTAATGTAAGCCATCACCACTTATCTCCCCCAAATGTTTTGCTTTGGTACTGACGTCACCGTGTAAATGTGCTGTGCCGCTCCTTACCCATTCCTTCCTTGATTGGGAAAAGGTTGGTTAAGTGCAAACACGTTCTATTTCTCTAAAGATTGCTATCAGGTGACACAAATTATAATACAAAAATTACTAGATCGTTCTGATTAATCCTTATATATACACCGGCAGCTTTCCTGACCACCAGAGAGATATTTTTGCTATATTTCCTAACATATACGAGACATAATATAAGTGCAAGATTATACCATTCATGTGTGTGTGTATTAATATTAGATATTATTATTTTTCGAGGACTGTACCTTTTCACTTATTTGCTTAAGTTGATACCGTCTTTTTTTATTTCTTTTTTTTTCCTCCTGTCTATTTGAGTTTGTATTTGTTTAATATAAATTTAATGTTATAATGAAATTGAATATTTTTAGTATCACTGACTTTGTTAGCGTTTTCTCTGCATAATATTATTTCTTCATTCTACGAGTCAAATCTTGAAACAAATTAAATTTATAAAAATCATATAACGGTACGTAATAGTCGTGAACAAGCTCTATGAAGCAGCGGTCTCGAAACTCTAATGATCGTGTCCCCTTAGTTCATAAATTGTTTTTATTTTTTTTTTTTTCGAATCAGAAGAATATTAGGAATATAATATCTCGCGCATCCAATTTATTCATGAACGCAGTCCCAAAGCCACTTCCCTAACGCTGGGCGACAGATATGAATTAATTACATTGGTTTTGTTTCTTTCAAGTGGCGTAGGTAAGGTTCGTCGCCCCCCCCCCCCCGGGGCGGACCAAGATCTTTGCCACCCCCTTCCACAAAACAACAACAAAAAAAAAACTCTGCAGTGCCAACCATCCAGTGGCGTAGTGAGGGGGGGCAAGGGGGCATCATGCCCCGGGCGCTACTTACAAACGGGCGCCAAATGGTATATTTTACTATAATATTTATGGTTTTCGAATAGGGGGGCGCTAAAAAGTTATTGGGGGCGCTAAAAAGGTATTGTGCCCCGGGCGCTAGTTAAGCTCGCTACGCCACTGCACCCATCCACCCCTACCTGCGCCACTACTTCTATACTATGCCAGAGCTTCTCAACTTGTATGTAAAAGGATACTAGATGAAACATGTCATCCCACACTTTGGGGGGTGGGGTGGTGGGGGTGGTAGTTGGGTGGGGGGAGTGTTTGAAATACAGTCCTTGAAAGTTTTAATTGCAATTTTCAAATGGGTTAATATCTGTATTCAAAATTTCTGGTGGTTTTAGAGTAGTTTTAGAGTCAGTTTTAGAGTGCATTATTTCACGCGAAGCTATCGTTGTGTATAAATAAAGTTGATTAATGTAAGTCGATCGTTTTTCTTGTAATATCAAAAACAAAAAACTTGTAATAGGTTTAAAAGTACATGTCATTTTTTGGCTGTGTTGGTAGAGTCTTTATTGTTGCTGGTGTTGGTAGAGTCTTTCTTGTTGCTGGTGTTGGTAGAGTCTTTATTGTTGCTGGTGTTGGTAGAGTCTTTCTTGTTGCTGGTGTTGGTAGAGTCTTTATTGTTGCTGGTGTTGGTAGAGTCTTTCTTGTTGCTGGTGTTGGTAGAGTCTTTATTGTTGCTGGTGTTGGTAGAGTCTTTCTTGTTGCTGGTGTTGGTAGAGTCTTTATTGTTGCTGGTGTTGGTAGAGTCTTTATTGTTGCTGGTGTTGGTAGAGTCTTTATTGTTGCTGGTGTTGGTAGAGTCTTTCTTGTTGCTGGTGTTGGTAGAGTCTTTCTTGTTTCTGGTGTTGGTAGAGTCTTTCTTGTTGCTGGTGTTGGTAGAGTCTTTCTTGTTGCTGGTGTTGGTAGAGTCTTTCTTGTTGCTGGTGTTGGTAGAGTCTTTCTTGTTTCTGGTGTTGGTAGAGTCTTTCTTGTTGCTGGTGTTGGTAGAGTCTTTCTTGTTGCTCGTGTTGGTAGAGTCTTTCTTGTTTCTGGTGTTGGTAGAGTCTTTCTTGTTGCTGGTGTTGGTAGAGTCTTTCTTGTTGCTGGTGTTGGTAGAGTCTTTCTTGTTGCTGGTGTTGGTAGAGTCTTTATTGTTGCTGTTGTTGGTAGAGTCTTTCTTGTTGCTGGTGTTGGTAGAGTCTTTATTGTTGCTGGTGTTGGTAGAGTCTTTCTTGTTGCTGGTGTTGGTAGAGTCTTTATTGTTGCTGGTGTTGGTAGAGTCTTTATTGTTGCTGGTGTTGGTAGAGTCTTTATTGTTGCTGGTGTTGGTAGAGTCTTTCTTGTTGCTGGTGTTGGTAGAGTCTTTATTGTTGCTGGTGTTGGTAGAGTCTTTATTGTTGCTGGTGTTGGTAGAGTCTTTCTTGTTGCTGGTGTTGGTAGAGTCTTTCTTGTTGCTGGTGTTGGTAGAGTCTTTATTGTTGCTGGTGTTGGTAGAGTCTTTCTTGTTGCTGGTGTTGGTAGAGTCTTTATTGTTGCTGTTGTTGGTAGAGTCTTTCTTGTTTCTGGTGTTGGTAGAGTCTTTATTGTTGCTGGTGTTGGTAGAGTCTTTCTTGTTGCTGGTGTTGGTAGAGTCTTTATTGTTGCTGTTGTTGGTAGAGTCTTTCTTGTTGCTGGTGTTGTTGTAAACCATTAAATCCAAAACCAAAACATGGATTCGTCATGGATACTTTCTAGCAAGTGTCAAGATTGTGTTTTCATTGAATGGATTTGGTAAAAAGAGAATAGTGAGTATCAAATGTTGAACATTGTTGTTGATCGTCCCTCGATGACCAAGGCAACATTCGACTTGAGTAGTAGCCTTGACTTGAGCAGTAGCCTTGACTTGAGCAGTAGCCTTGACTTGAGCAGTAGCCTTGACTTGAGCAGTAGCCTTGACTTGAGCAGTAGCCTTGACTGCTGGACTTGAGTAGTAGCCTTGACTTGAGCAGTAGCCTTGACTTGAGCAGTAGCCTTGACTTGAGCAGTAGCCTTGACTTGAGCAGTAGCCTTGACTGCTGGACTTGAGTAGTAGCCTTGACTTGAGCAGTAGCCTTGACTTGAGCAGTAGCCTTGACTTGAGCAGTAGCCTTGACTGCTGGACTTGAGTAGTAGCCTTGACTTGAGCAGTAGCCTTGACTTGAGCAGTAGCCTTGACTGCTGGACTTGAGCAGTAGCCTTGACTTGAGCAGTAGCCTTGACTTGAGCAGTAGCCTTGACTTGAGCAGTAGCCTTGACTGCTGGACTTGAGTAGTAGCCTTGACTTGAGCAGTAGCCTCGACTGCTGGACTTGAGTAGTAGCCTTGACTTGAGTAGTAGCCTTGACTGCTGGACTTGAGTAGTAGCCTTGACTTGAGTAGTAGCCTTGACTTGAGCAGTAGCCTTGACTTGAGTAGCAGTAGCCTTGACTGTTTGACTTTAGTAGTAAGTAACCATGACTGCATGACTTGAGTAGTAAGTAGTCTTGACTGCTTGACTTGAGTAGTAAGTAGCTTTGACTGCTTAACTTCAGTAGTAGCCGTGACTGCTTGACTTTAGTAGCCTTGACTGCTTGACTTGGGATGTATTTTGTTTTAAGTGAGGGGACAGTTGCTCAATTCGTCAGCCTCAATGGCTCATGCTTGCCTATTTGCTCCAATGGCAAGACTTAATCAAGACGACTGGAAACAGACCAGGATGCAGTAAATGACCAGCAGATCAGGATGCTGTAGATGCCCAGCAATGTGTGTGTGTGTGTTTGTGTTAACCATTACTGTAGCTGTGCTCTTATTTCTTCTTTTATCGTCTTTACCTTTCTCAAAACCCAGTAGAACGTGGATCATTGACCAACTCTTTCCAATGGCTTCCGGTCTCTTCTCTAACTCTTTCCAATCTTTATTAAATCCTTGTCACTCTCTCTATACCAGTTTTTCTCTCTTTTTTTTTTTTTTTTTTTGGGGGGGGGGGGGGGGGGGAGAAATGGTGTATATGTGCAGGACCGACCCTAAAAATTGCGGGGCCCTATGCGAAACGGATTGCGCGGGGCCCATTCTGGGTAGAGGATTAGGATAATAAGTGAAAATTAAGATTCTGTATTAGAAAATAAATTCGGGGCGGGGCCTATGAAAGTGCGGGGCCCAATGCGGCCGCATAGGTTGCAGTGGCCTAAGGCCGGCCCTGTCTATGTGTGTGTATATATAAATATGTCTATTTGTGTGTGTGTGTACCTAGTATGGACGAGTACAATAAAGATTAACCAAAGATTAACGTATATTATTTTATTCACCCAAACTGTTCGTGCCTCATTAATCTACTTAAAAGGATTTACCGCAGTCCAAACCTCTTATAATTAGTTAATTAATATGTTCATCAGGTTTGCTAAAAATACACGACCTGCAGATGTAATTGTAAGTAAAAAAATTTAAGCAAAACAACTTATTAAGCAATGTCTACGGGACTGTCATGGCGCTACCAGAGGTGCCAGTTTGTATTTGGGTCAAGGCTGCGGCGACTGCGTTGCTACTACGTCACTAGAAATGCCAGCTTATATTTAGGTCAAGGCTGCAGTGATGTAATGCCCGCTAGAAATGCCAGCTTCTGTTAATGTCAAGGCTGCGTGGCTGTAATGCCGCTAGTTGAAACGAGCTCTTATTATTTAGGTCACGGTCGCGACCCTGTGATGCCGTGAGGGCTACCAGTTCCTATTTAGGTCACGGTCGCGACCTTGTGGAATCCGCGAGGGCTACCAGTTCCTATTTAGGTCGCGGGAGCTTGACTGTCAAGTTAAAGACTTGACATCGCTTTTACACTACGCACAAACTTTACCTATTTTACTTCGTTTAAACTAGTCTTTGATAAAAATTCGTTTTTTTTTTTTAATCAAGTTTTTAAAAATTATTTTGTAATTTTTTTGTGTGTACTTTTTAGAATTAAAATTGTAATCTTTAAATAATGAAAAAAAGAAGAATTATTTCCTTTTTTTTTTTTTTTTTTTTTTTAAACATTGAATGCCTTAAAAGTCCTGCCTAAAGGGGCTTAACTCTTTAATTAGGCAAAAAAACAACTAAAAAGTAGATCTGACCAAACCGTTCACTCAGCGAAGCAGACGCGGTCAACCAAGATAACTTGAGCGACAGTCTGAACCCGCCCCACCCCCCCCCCCCCTCGTCGACACAGTATTCCTTTCCAGCTGTTCACGAGCTGAAAACTGAACATGAAACGATTAAAATTGCAAGTGTGTATAAAAACAATTATGCTTCACTTACAAGTTTATGCTCCATAAGATGGAAATGAGAGAAAGAATAAGAATTTTTTTTTTAATCCACGGAATTATTTATAATCACCGATATCTCACCACGTTTGAAAAAAAAACAATAACATTATATTACCACAAAAGAAAATGAAACCCAAAAAATGTTAGTGTCAGAAGTGGGATTTGAACCCACGCCTACAAGAGTAGACTGCGACCTGAACGCAGCGCCTTAGACCGCTCGGCCATCCTGACTTACCGTCAATTTCGATAGTTTACTATATATCTATATATTTTCATAATTAATTTGTAAGTTGTGTACTTTAAATTTGGAGTTTCAAAATTGCGTAGGTTTGAAAGCTTGGCGTTCAGAGGCGTAGACGTTTAGACCCCCAAACAATCCATCCCAACTCGCTCCGCATTAAAATTTCATTCATTAAAAGGAAATTCAAAGATATCATTACTTGGTTACACCTAGTGTAAGTAGCTCATAATTTGCTTCGAAATGGGGTAAAATTACCGTTAGAAAGTATAGTATATTTATTTATTGGATGGTATACTCAATTAGAGAGTTGCTGGGGAAGGGGGGGGGGTCAACCCGGCTGGCTTGGCCTCTTTAAGGGTCTACAATAACACGATGAAGATGACGTTATCAGTGATTCTCAAGTGTTTCTTAACCTGGGACCTAACAAGAGGTTGTTGTTGTGGTTTTGTGGCTATGGCTATAACAATGCCCAATGTCAAGGTTGAAATTCGCTATTAATATTTAGTATCGGTTGTGCTGAAACACGTTGGGGTGGGTGTGTGGTCTGGGCGTAATGGTGTTAAAAAGGCGCTACAAAACCTTGACCCACAAAATTCAACAGATGAATGGTTGAAACAAACATAAGAATATTTTGTTATAAAGTAGATATCATTTCCTCGCGACTTTTGCAAGGTTATGTATGAAATGTTTCAACTTAATTTCAATAGCATTTCGGCGTAAACAACGGAACAATGAATAAATATTTTTAAATTATACAGATTATAAGTAGCACACTTGAAACGATTCACGACGATTTATTTGAACTAGAATTAAATACGATAGTCTTCATTTACCGTTGGGTTTCTTTGAAATCGATGATCCTAAATCAGCGGTTCTCAACCTGTGGGTCGCGATCCCTTTGGGGGAGTCGAACGACCCTTTCCCAGGGGTCGCCTAAGACCACCGGAAAACACAAACACTCAACAATTATGAAGAAGAAACGAAAATAATTTTGTGGTTGGGGGTCGCCACAACATGAGGAACTGTATTAAGGGGTGTCGAAGCATTCGGAAGGTTGAGAACCACTGTCCTAAATGATAATGATTTTTTAAAATAATAATCTATAGACCAAGAAAACAGGACACACCAACAAGCTAAGTGTCCCTGGTCTATGTCCTGACAGAGTTTAAGCCGAAAAGTTTAGAATACCAGGACTAGGTCCTAGCAGTGTATAAGCCAACTCGCGGGTCTTAATGGTGCACCAGGTGAGAACCCCTGATCTAACAATCCTAATTAACTGCAGAAATAGTGCATACGGGGGAGGGAGGGGGAAGCATTCATGACGTCACGCATCCAAGGGGTGTGGGGTTACCAAATTGTGACGATTTTTTGGGGAACGGGAGTGTGTGTGTTGTGTGTGTGTGGTTGGGGAGGGGGGTATTAAACCTTGCCAAAATGGCGTGACACCATTCATGGTTGGCACCTAAGCCGACAAGTTGAACACCCCCCCCCCCCCCCCCCCCCCGGTCTAAGTCCTGACAGAAATTAAGCCCTCAGTTTGAGAAGCACACTGAGAAGGTCCTAAAAGAGTTTGCCGTCAAGTTTAAGCACCCTGTCTAGACGTTGTGGGGGGGGGGGGCAGAGGCGTAAATGGGTTTTGACGCCCTTGGCTAATTTATTTTTGGCGCCCTTCATAAATTGATAAATTGAAAAATTAGAGATTTAGCGGCGCCCTTTTGAACTGGCGCAGGCCAGTGCCCTTGGCAACTGCCCATAAGCCAAGCCGTTGATACGCCACTGGGGAAAGGGGGGGGGGGGGTTCCTGGATGTTGATGCATCACTAACATATTACTATTGTGTCACCAACATGTTACTGCTGCGTCCCTAACATGTTACATTGTGTCACTATATGATATCATTATGTGTCACTGGCGTACAAATAGTGTCACTAAACCTTATTACATATTACCATTGTGTCACTAACATATTACCACTTTGTCCCTAACATATGTCTACCGTCTCATTAACATATTACGACTGTGTCCCTAACATATTACATTGTGTCACTATAATATTACTATGTGTCACTAACAATACTTTTGTGTCACTAACATAGTAAAATTAATACAAATAAATGGGATTTAATCCCACCGTCCCACCGACCTAAGCACACGCAAAATGGGTTAAATCGCCCCCCCCCTTTTTTCGAATTTCATCACCCACCCCATCAGTGCAGGCCCACCATCGGGGTGAACACCACCAGTGCGATTCCTCAACGCCACCCCAACAAATGGCCCCTATTCGAATACAAGGCATTAAATCAGACCCATTTCTTTAGAAGTCAACATTTGAAGCACTCCCCCCCCCCCACTCCCATACAAAATAACATACACAAACACATATGTACACAATTACCTTACCGAGTCAAGCGCCCTCTTGGTAACCCTTCCCCAAACCACGCCGATGCAAGCACCTTGTGTCGATTAACTCCCCCCCTCCGTCAATCCCCCCCCCAAGCACCTACACCTCCCCACCCCACACGGAAGCGCCCCGCCACGCCCCAATCCCACACACGATCTCACATCAATTTATAGATTTATTCCTTTCTCCAACTTTTTTTTTCCCCACCACCCCGCTCTCTTCACATCACGAGAACCCTTGCGCTGTACCTGTGCCGTGCTCAGCGAAAAGGTAAACAGCTATGTACAGCAAAAAACACTTGGGGGCCGGAGAATTCAGTTTTGGGGGAGAGAGCGAGAGAGAGAGAGAGAGAGTTGGGCGAATTACTCATGGCCCGTTTGGCCTAGAAAACAACATGTTTACAACGCATTGGTTAGTGTACTCGGGGCAGGTCAGACAGGCCGGCCTCAGTGTGGATCGCGTTACTGCGCTATCGCCAAGTATCGTTTTGGTTGTTTTCGGGCCCCGGTAGTCGTGCCAACAGCTTTTGTTGAAATGTACCGACAGCTTTAATCCTAACAATGTACGTTATGATGCAGGACGGTGCGAAGGGAATGGGAATGGGCAAAAGGGGGCACTCGCCCCGGGCGAATGCAATCAATTGGTCGTCGTGGGTTCGCAAAAACCACCTTTAGATAGGACCTCAATACTGAATAAAAAAATAAAATCTCATTGACTTCACAGAGACAAGGGGTGACTGAAGCGTTTTTTTTTCCTGTTCCGCCCCAGGCGGAAGTTTTCTATATGTTTATCAATCCGTCCCTGTGGCCCAAGTAGGGCTTTGGCGTGCCTCACCACTTCCTTCTATCCATCCCTGTGGCGCTACGGCCCATGTAGGGCTTTGGCCTGCCCCACCACTTCCTTCTATCCATCCCTTTGGCGCTACGGTCCATGTAGACCTTTGGCCTGCCTCAACACGTCCTTCTTTCCATCCCTGGGGCGCTACGGCCCATGTAGGGCTTTGGCCTGCCTCACCACTTCCTTCCTTCCATCCCTTTGGCGCTACGGCCCATGTAGACCTTTGGCCTGCCTCAACCCTTCCTTCCACTAAGACTTATAGCTAACGCTTTCCTTTTCCATGCTTGGATTCCCAGCTGCTGTAGACTTGTTTTCCACATCATCCATCCATCTAAGCATATAGATCAGTCTTTGAACCGTTTTTCATATGGGGTTTTGGTGGTGCACTCTCTTCACTTCTGTGTATGTTCAGGGGCGAAATTTTCTGGTTCTGCCCCCCGGGGCGCCGCTTTCTCCTCTTCATGACCCCTGAATGCAGTGACAGCCGAACCCATTTACCAAAGTGGAACTAACACGCATCTCTATGTGACCCACCGCTGCCAGAGCATGGGGCCTAAAGGGACTTGTCTGTCACAGTCAGGGTGTGAAGCGACTTGTCACTGCCAGGGAATACGTTAAAGCAACACAAACGGTTTGTGTAAATAAAACAATACGTTGTAAGGATTCACAGTGATAAGACGGTCACGTGACCGCTTAAAAGGTTTAGCAAAGTTAATCTATTGTTGTTTTGTTTTTTTTTTTTTTTTTGGTCTTGGTCTTGGCTCGTTAACAAACAGTACATAACAAAGGGACAATACCATTGATTAAATATAATGAAGAGAGAACGGCACCCTCCCCCCCCCCCCCGGGGCCTTTTCCCAAACGCGTGCTACTTAAAAGTAACAATTTATTTATAGTAGCAATTCAGTTACAAGAGTATAGAATGAAATACACAGAAATAAACACGTACATCAAGGGAATACGTATACTATGAGGAAGGCACGAATATTTAAGACACACACACGAACACACACACACAACACACAAACGCACAGCACACACATATACACGCACACATGCATACATGCATACACAAAGGGAAAAAACTGGTAAGTCTTCGTAGGTCTATTAAGTCTCGTGTGTCTCTCCTACGTCTGATACATCAACCGTAATTATAGTTTAGTGGGGGGGGGGGGGAAAGAGGGACGTTACTAGAGTCGAAGCTTTAGTCTAGAGCAGCGGTTCTCCACCTTATTAATGCCGCGACCCTTTAATACAGTCCTTCATGTTGTGGCGATCCACAGCCATGAAAATTATTTTTGTTTCTACTTCATAACTGTATAGTATATGTGTTTTCAGATGGTCTTAGGCGACCCCTGGGAAAGGGGTCGCGACCCACAGGCTGAGAACCGCTGGTCTAGAGGGTCAAGCGAGAACTATCCATCTCTACTATTCAGAGCCTTCTAGTGAGTTCAAGAGAAGCCGTGGTTGGACGATGCCACGCCAACATAAAGACAAGTTAATTGGTGCTGGCAGTTATACAAAAAACAAAGAGGGATATTGAGGATGTACGCTACGGTTCTACACTCGGCAGGGTGAACTCAAAATTGAGTCGACACACGGGCTATAACGAAGGCAAAAATACACATTTAAACGTATCTGCCAAACGCCTGTCGGCAGTAAAAACAAATAAACGTTAATCTGTAACTACGCATTAGCTTGAACGCTAAAGTATAGCCTGACTTGTCACCACAAGGGAATAAATAGGTTTGTCACTACAAGGGAATAAAATGACTTGTCATTCGTTTGGAACATGGACTGGAGTCGGCAACGTGGAGTCGTAAAAGCACCACGACAACATCTGATGACACCACAGCATCGGAGGTCACCCCCATCACCGGATGCTACCACAACAGCGAGAGTCACCATGCCATACCGATGGTGTCAACACGATATCGGCTGTCACTCTAACACAGAATGTTGCCAGCACCAATTTTAAGGGGGGGGGGGGGGGGTTGTTACGAATGACGTCATTTATTGCGCCTTTTATGTTTAATTTCATTTTCCATGAATTTCTTCCCCTTTAGTCGTGTCAGCCGCTAAAAATAACCAGCTTAATTACAGAATACAAGAGAGCTCCTTGTCACGAGAGTATATTGTTTCATTGCTCTACCCCTTGATTCCAAAAATAACTGAAGATAGCACATCTCACCTTCTCCACACCCACAAGCCACGCCAACCCCGCCTATCCGCTCTCACAAGCAACTGTCTATTCTCATCCCAAACTCTCCATCCCGACATTTCTATCCTGCCCATTGGGCCGGACCTTCCCGGTCTTTGTCTGTTCACGTCTGCTGGATTCCATCGGCGGCCATTTTGATTATTGATCTTCACCAACTGACCTTGATAAGAGTTCAAGGTCGTTTCACGACGCTCTCCTTGTACCAATATTTCGGGGGGAAAAATATAGGCCTACGATAAACAACATGATCTATAATCTATAATTAGATGGATCCCATGGTTTTCGGGTAAGGTTTGGGGGGGGGGGGTGTCACCGGTTGACACATACACATTAAAGATTAATAATTATTAAAAAGCAATCTACATTTTAATCAGTTGAATAAAGTTTGAAATATCATAAAATCCCCGTTTGCCTCTACACATCTCTCTGAGAGTAACACATCTCTCTCTCTCTCTCTCCCTCCCCCTTCTCTCTCTCCCTTTCTCTCTCTCCCTCCCCTTCTCTCTCTCTCTCGCTCTCTCTCCCTCTCTCTGAGACTGAATTTTCAACTTCATCTGTGAGAGTAACACATCTCTCTGCCTCACCCCCTCTCTCTCTCTCCCTCTCTCCGAGACTGGATTTTCAACGTTTCTTCATCTGTGAGACTAATACAGTTCTCTCTCCCCTCTCTCTCTCTCACTGTGTCTCTCTCCCTCTCTCCGAGGCTGGATTTTAAACGTTTCTTCATCTGTGAGACTAACACAACTCTATCTCTCTCTCTCTCTCTTCCCTCTCTCTGAGACTGGATTTTCAACGTTTTTTAATCTGTGAGAGTAACACATCTCTCTCCTTCTCCCCCTCTCTCTCTCTCCTCTCCCCCCCCCTCTCTCTCTCTCCTCTCTCTCTCCTCTCTCTCTCTCTCCTCTCTCTCTGTCTCTCTCTAACTGAATTTGCAACGTTTCTTTATATGAAAACCAAAAACAAGAATCCGAGAAAGACACGAGGTGAGCCGTTACATCAACGAATATCTCGACACTGAATTTTAAAGTTAAAGTTTCAAAGATGGCGTTAAAAAATATTTCCATAAGTTATTCGCACCCGGGTACCAGAAGTGAGAGGTTGGGATTAAAAAAAACAACTATTAAAAATATTATTTTTGGGTTTGTTAGATAAAATGAGGTATCAAATGAGAGTAAAGTGAATGGACTATATATTTGTAAACTTACTTCTTCAGTTTAACTACCACAAATGACATCCCAATGGCATTGAGTCTAATGGGACCCGGGTGCGAAAGGAGGCGCTGCGTGTCCTGGTCCATTTTGACTAAATGCTAAAGGCATCCCTTCTGGCTGCATCCTGCTCTTTGACATCCTGGTCTGGTGGCATCCTGCTCTCGTGCAACCTGTCCTGGGGGCTGGGGGCATCTTTTTCTTGTGATCCCCTGTTCTGATGGCAACCTGCTCTAGTGGCGCCCTGTCGTTGAGGGAACCCAGTTCTTTTATTTAACTGAGATATGTTATGAAACCGACTCAGCGAACTCTGTCCAATTTTCAATTTCCATTTTATCCCCTTCCCTTCCCTCCCTCCCTTCCCTTCCCTCCCTTCCCCCCTCCCCCGAAATTCTCCCAAAATAGACTGTTTACTATCAGTGGTTAAAGAATCCCATTTAGCATATGAATTTTATTTAGGGGTCGTTCGTAAATTACGTCACGCAAAAGATGACCTGTTTAGACCCCCCCTTCACCCCCCCGGGGTCACGAAGTGTATCAAATTCTTTAACCCCCCCCCCTCCCGTGTCACGTCACAACTAATAAAATCAAATCATACATAAAATTTTCATAAATAAACAAAGATTTTATTATATTTTAAAAAAAATTCCCATAATTGATTAAGATGTAGTATTATGAGAATACAGTGACGCGAAACAACGAAGTCATCTACGAGCCGAATGAAAAATTGCCCAAACAGGTTTTGCGTCATTTTTCGAAATGCGCAAAAGGTGTGAGCGACTGGCCTGACTGGGTACATAGTACGTATAATACCCGGGGCAATTTCGACCTCAAATTAATGTTTTTAAATTAGTTAAAGATTTTTTCAAAAATTCAAAAATTTTAGATTTACAAAAAAAAAAAAAAAATTAAATAAAAAATGACATCACAAATTTTTTTACCACCACCCCCCCCCCCCCCCCAAACCCCCTTTATTTGAGCGTGAGGTGTTTTATGAACGACTCCCTAAACCGAGGCTGCTGAACACAAATGTTTATTGCAGTTATATAAATCGGATAAGGGGGTAGATGTATCGACACTCTGGTTACCTGCCCTTGACGCGGGAAAAAAAACAACAAACAAACTCAGCTTCTTGACGATCAAGGTGGATTCAAAGTCATCATTATTGGTCAAGGCCATTTTGATGGAACCTTGATTTGTAATGGACGGTGTAGCCTACATTTCGAGTAACTTGTGTATACAATAAATTTAAAAAATTTTTGTAAATAGGAATAGGACACACGAAATGATATCTAAAAATTGAAAACACTAACTTTTGTTTAGTTTGTTTTTTAAATTGATTTCTAAGTGGTAAAATATTAATTAATAATAAACATTTAAGGGAGAAAAAACACGGAGGCTCCAGAGGGAGTCGAACCCTCGACCTTCTGCTTACTAGGCAGACGCTCTAACCAACTGAGCTATGGAGCCGATGTGAAAGCGAACAGAAATGTTCAAGTAAATATAGGTCAAGACTATTTCCTTCTTTGAAGTATTACGACAGAGAAATGAGCTATGATGTTTTCATAATTTGGAATACTTTTTATTTGAGCAGCAGACTCTCGGTTGACTTAAGTGTGCAAACAAAATAATAATCATCATCATCTTGATTCAGGGGTTCTAAACTTTTTTGTTCCATGGGCCCAAATGCAACTCGACACTTACTTGTCAGAATAGTCAGTTAAGGCCAGTGGCGTAACAACGGATTGGCATTGTTGGGGCAGTTGCCAAGGGCGCTGGCCTGCGCCAGTTAAAAGGGCGCCGCTAAATCTCTAATTTTTAAATTTTTATTATTTAAAAAATAAATTAGCCAAGGGCGCCAAAAACCCAGTTACGCCTCTGGTTAAGGCCACATTGCCCACACAGTCACACAGGCAGTGCCCACAGACCTCTCTTAGTAGTTGTTGTCTTAGGGTAGAGCCAGAGCCGCCACGTGACTTCCGGAGGCCCTCTGACACTTTTCAGTTTTGTACGATCCCCTCCCCCCCTTACCATTACCAGGGATATCATTGGGGTAGGCTCCGGTAGGATGGGGGGCGGGGGGATTTACCCCCCCCCCCCCCCCCCCCCAAATGAATTTGAAGATTTTTTTAAAATTGCTATGCGTCCTGTCTCGCCTCCAGTAATAAACATCTGAGCAAGCCGGCCAAGTTTTGGATTTTTGCTCCCCCCCCCCCCCACCTGAAAAAACACCTGAATTGACGTCCATGCCCACTAGGTCAACGTTTTTATGTTCTTTTTTTTTTATCTGCCAAAAAAAAAAAAAAAAAGTTCGGTCCATTATAAATCCGAGAGTCCCTGCAGCCGCGGGGATTTCATTTCCAGGGACCCACGCGACGGCCCTATTGGGACTCTCTTGCTTAAATTAAGAGCCCCTCCCGTCATTGTAGAGAATAAATCTTCCTGGATTCTGTAGTTCATAGTCAAAGTACTTAGCTTCTCCGGGAACTAGAATGTTTACGAATCATGTATTGATCGAATAGCTGTTTTGCTTACAATTGAAACTATTGGCGTATCACAGCATAATAGTCTTACGCATCAACTTCAACTTTCGTAACTGTAAACTTTCTAAAGGACCGTGACTTTAATAATAGATGGCTTGACCATGACCCACTAGAGTTCTAACAGGCGGTGGCTCGACTCGTTTTTTACTTTGAAGTCAATCGATGTCGTAACCAGCCTAAGCCACTTGGCTAAGACTCAGAGGCGTAGCTAAAGGGAGGGGGGGGCAGATGTCCCTGAGCGCCAGACTAGCTAGGGGCGCCCAAAATGTGCTTTGACATTTTTTTTTATTGATGAGGATAATGGGTTTGAGAGTTGAAATAAAGAAAGGGAGGCTCTTCAAAATGAATCATGTCCCCGGGCGCCAAGCGCTCTAGCTACGCCTCTGCCAAGACTTGACAATTTTATACGGGTGGAGGAAACGAGGAGACACGCATGCGTTTGGACTAACTAATAATTAGACTTCTACTAATAAACATGCATTAAATTATCTGAACGATTCAAATGTATTTGAATGATAATTTGTGTTCGCCTGGGAAGAATTAACAATCCCATGTCATCTAGCAGTGCTCTCGCCATCTGCATTACATGACTAATTTACCGCACCCCACCCTTTTAGTGAAGCAGACGTCCTGTCATGTCCGTGATGCTACCCTCCTTTACTCCTTTAACTATGTAGTCCTACGTATCTACGCCCCCCCCCCTTAACTCTACCCCCCCCCCCCAAACCAGTTACACAGCCTTCTTTGCCAGTTTCCCCTCTGCCCTCTGCCAGTTATGCAAATACTTTTTAAAAAAAAAATAACTCCATGTCAATTGTAAATAAAGCACACGTCGGCTCCCAGGATCCCTATCCCATCCATTTTAAGATTCGATATTGTGTAGAAATGAGTTTTATCAATACTCGCCCCAACCTTGAACTTTGTAACGTTAACATCAATCAACTTAACACGATTGGTCGACAATAAGCCTGGCCTGCCACTTCCCCCCAACAGATTTTCTGTTCATTTTAAGATATTTTTTAATTTAATTTTTTTTTAACTTTAAAATACAACACAAACCTTGACACATTTAAACATGCCCAACTGATACCAGAATGTAGGATAGGGGGCGCTAAGGTTGGTTAAAAATAAATTTCAATAAAGGCGAAGTCTTGTTGTGTGAAATAACCTCGTTTTAAAATGTGAGCTTTGAACTTGACCTAAATCGAAGTAGTTATTAAAATTGATGGAACGGAAAGAAATCCTTTGTCTTCATCAAACATTTACTTTAAAAAATGTTCTATTTGTTTTTTGTTGTTGTTTTTTTATTTTATTTCACGTGCTGTGCTCGGGGTATAAAACTTCCAATAAAATCATGCCTGCCGTGAGGTAAATTAATTATGACCTCAACCTTGAACTTTAGAGATTGTGTGTTGAAAGAGGAAAATAATTAGAAAGAAGCGTATTTAACGTTTTCCTGTTTTTTTTAAAATAACAATTTTTTTAAAATAAACACAGTTATCTCGTAAAACACATTTTGCAGCTTCAATGCAACACTGTGTTTATTTGGCCCATCGTGTCGTGCAAGTTTCAAGGAGTAGTTCCGTGAATAATTTATTGCATTTTTTTCCATTGACTACATGCGTAAAAAGAAGTGGATTCCTCCCGTTGGTTTAGGAACATTCTCTCTCTTCTCTCTCCCTCTCTCTCTCTCTCTCTTTCTCTTTAAACCAACGCATGGTGTGACCCCACTGATTGTTGCCCCCCCCCCCCCACTGATGACATGACCCCACTGACATGAGTCCGCACTTATGTTCTGAGCATACTGCGATGCGGAAAGGTGTGGAGGGTTAGCACCCCAGGTGACACATTGTTCCTTATATGTTCAAGGGGGTGGCATTTTCTGCCGCCTGGAAAGTTTTTTGTGGTAAAGGTGCGCCCAAAAGCTTTCACCCGCCCCGGGTGGCACCAACCCTGATTACTCCACTGCCAAAGCAATATTAACCACCCTCATCAATTTCCTTAAACTATAACAATATATTTACTCATTAAAAAAAAACGAATTCGTTCTGTGAAAAGCGTTACATATTTTGTTCTTCGTGATTTTCTACTTTTTCCGCTTACGCAATTCTGACTGTTGAGCGCTGAAGGTTTTCCTCAATAGAAATTTTTTTTTTTTTTTTTTTAAATTTCAAGTTCCACCAAAGTTCGTGACAAAGTTCGAGCACGCGCTCCAAAACACAGGGGTCACGACCCCCAAATGGAATCGCGGATGGTTTTCTTTGAGAGTCGTCAAGTGAAATAGAAAACTAAATGTTCTTTATATTTTTTTTAAAGATTGAAATAACTAGTGATTTCTAATTGAGTGCTCAATAATTTTTAGATCATTTTAAAAATGCTGCATCTATTTTTGGATGTGTTTTAACTTAACGTATTTTTTTTTTTTTAAATAACCTAATAAAAAAATAAATTTAAAAAAAAAAAAAAGATTTTCAACGTTTTTGGACACTTTGCTTCTATAAAACTGGGGTGGAGACTCGAAAAAATATTGGGAACCTGTGCTACACATCGCTAGTCACAGGTTTGATGCTGTTTACCACCCCACACTCACCCCGCGTAATCTCATATTTTCGGACAAAACTCAAGCACAGTTCCAATGGCCTTTTAAAAAAAAAAAACCATTTTGTTTTGTTTTGTTGCTTGTTTTTGTCCCCCCTATCATTTACATTAACTAAATTAAAAACAAAAGGCCTTCGCTTCTAAAATTAGACAAGTTCTGAGAAAATCTACAAGTTATGACGAGGAATCGGGAAAATCAATTATCATTATAAATCCAACTAACCCCCCCCCCCCCCCCCGAAACCTCTGACATCTGTGAGTCAGAAAACGCAGTGAAATATTGACAGCGTCGGTCGGAACTGACTCACTGGTCCGGTGGCTTCTGCGCATGCTGGATGGCTTTTTAAAAAAAAAAATTAAATACTATTTAATGAGACGCAGTTTGTGGATATATATTGGATACCCTCACCACATTTTCTGTCGGTTTACCCCAACCTAAGAGCCTTCGACTATTTTATTTTTTTAAAAATTCCAGTTTTCTTCAAACAAACCAAAAAAAACAAAACAAACAACAACAAACTACACATTTAAAATGTATAAAGTAGCTTTGGTTTGTTGACCTTCTTGTAACCCCTTTGCTGACCCCCATGGGGTTCGTTGAAGCATGGGGGATAAAGCTTATCTTCAGATATATTTCCATACATTTGTGGTGATAGTCAAGTAGCCAAAGATGATAGAATTCTGACCCAACCAACATATATATTTTTAATAGAGCAGCTTTTGTCTGTGAGCCATAAATAGATACCAACCAAGAAATAATATGTTCTTTCAACACACACAAAAATCCAAATAAGTTAAATTTATAACGTTATGATATTGTGTCCACTATTTACCGAAATATAATCAGACTATTATCACTATTATCATTATTATCATTATTATCAATATTATCAATAGTATCGCTATTATCGCTATTATCACTATTATCACTATTATCATTATTATCACTATTATCATTATTATCACTATCATCATTATTATCAATATTATCATTATTATCAATAGTATCACTATTATCATTATTATCACTATTATCACTATTATCACTAATATTATTATCAATATTATCACTATTATCATTATTATCATTATTATCAATAGTATCACTATATCACTATTATCACTATTATCACTATAATCATTATTATCACTATTATCACTATTATCACTTGTTAAGTTTGGCGGACCAGTGGACTAGTGGATCAGTGGATCAGTGGACCAGTGGACAAGTGGAAGAGTGGACCAGTGGACCAGTGGACCAGTGGAAGAGTGGACCAGTGGACCAGTGGACCAGTGGACAAGTGGACCAGTGGACAAGTGGAAGAGTTGACCAGTGGACCAGTGAACCAGTGGACAAGTGGACCAGTGGACAAGTGGACAAGTGGAAGAGTGGACCAGTGGACAAGTGGACCAGTGGAAGAGTGGACAAGTGGACCAGTGGACAAGTGGACCAGTGGACAAGTGGACGAGTGGACCAGTGGAAGAGTGGACCAGTGGACCAGTGGAAGAGTGGACAAGTGGACCAGCGGACCAGTGAACCAATGGACCAGTGGACCAGTGAACCAGTGGACAAGTTTCGAGAATGAACCAGGGACAGGTGCCAGATTTCTTTATTATTTTTTTCTTTATTTGACCATAATTATTCATGTTTACGGACCGGCAACTTAAGGCCCGCGGACCGGTGCCGGTCCGTGAACCCCCATTTGGGGGGGGGGGGGACGCTGCTCTAACATTAACGCTAACAATGCTCTTTAAAATCATGGATTCTCAACATATATTTTCCTTGGGTTTCAGTGTACCCCCGCCCCCACCCGCCCCCCGGGTGGCACGCGACTAACATTAGTCATGGCTGACTGGCACGGTCACCCTGACCCTGACGTGCTCGGAAGAAAGGACCAGGAACAGAACCTGCATTGTATTGTTGGTCAAGGTCGTTGAGCGAGTCAGAGCCTGGCACGCGCAGGTGCAACCCCTTGGAACCGTTCATCAATTGCAAAGATCAATTATTTGATACTGTTTGAATGTGGCATTCATTTTTCTTTATATGGAAAAGGTGGAAAAAGTGGGAGGGGGAGAGATAGGCATTTCAGTATAGTTACATACAGGGCCGACCCTAACAATTGCGGAACCCTATGCGAAACGGTTTGCGCGGGGCCCAATCTGGGTAGAGGATAAGGATAATCAGTGAAAATTAAGATTTTGTATTAGAATATAAATTCGGGGCCGGGTCTATGAAAGTGCGGGGCCCACTGCGGCCGCATAGGTTGCAGCGGCCTAAGGCCGGCCCTGGTTAAAGATTTTTTTTTTTTGTGGAAGTGGGGCGGCAAAATTCAGGGCCCTCCACGGGCGGCACCAACCCTAACTACGCCACTGAATAACCCTATACAACCCTATAGCTACGCCCCTGAATCGGTTTATCAACGATGTATTTCTCTACGACGAATGACGGGAATACTGAAGTCAGTAAACACGACTTGACTTTGTTTCTTCGACCTCTTCCCGATGGTTACGGGGGTCTGAGGAGGGTTAACAATGAAATCTTTCGCCCCGTAGGTGAGGTGTGAACTCAATCAAATAGGTGTAAAAAGCAGAGGTTCTCAACCTTCATAATGCCGCGACCTTTTAATGCAGTTCCTCATGTTGTGGCGACCCACAGCGATGCAATTATTTTCGTTGCTACTTCATAAATATGTGTTTTCCGATGGTCTATGGCGACCCGTGTGTATGGGTCGTTCGACCCCCCACCCGCCAAAGGAGTCCTGACCCACAGGTTAAGAACCGCTGGTGTAAAGCGTGTTAAAAAAATCTCATTCGAATTACCAGGCCGGAACTTTTTAATGGGAGAAATTGAAACAGTGGCAAGAGAGGAGGTTGGGGGGGGATGCTTGTACAGGAACAACGTACTGGAACGGTGTTTGTACTGGAATAGTGTGTGTACGTGAACAGTGCTTGTGCAAAAATGATAATGCACATGTGGCTTTTTGTTTTTAAAACAAAAATCACCCTTAATAAATACACGGTACCCGTAGGACCAAAATAGCTGTGCATTACTGTATACGTCACGGTGTTGTCTAGCTGTGTACGTCACGGTGTTGTCTAGCTGTGCACGTCACGGTGTTGTCTAGCTGTGTACGTCACGGTGTTGTCTAGTTGTGTACGCCACGGTGTTGTCTAGCTGTGTATGTCACGGTGTTGTCTAGCTGTGTACGTCACGGTGTTGTCTAGCTGTGTACGTCATGGTATTGTCTAGCTGTGCACGCCACGGTGTTGTCTAGCTGTGCACGCCACGGTGTTGTCTAGCTGTGTACGTCACGGTGTTGTCTAGCTGTGCACGCCACGGTGTTGTCTAGCTGTGTACGTCACGGTGTTGTCTAGCTGTGTACGTCACGGTGTTGTCTAGCTGTGTACGTCACGGTGTTGTCTAGCTGTGTACGTCACGGTGTTGTCTAGCTGTGTACGTCACGGTGTTGTCTAGCTGTGTACGTCACGGTGTTGTCTAGCTGTGCACGCCACGGTGTTGTCTAGCTGTGTACGTCACGGTGTTGTCTAGCTGTGTACGTCACGGTGTTGTCTAGCTGTGTACGTCACGGTGTTGTCTAGCTGTGTACGTCACGGTGTTGTCTAGCTGTGTACGTCACGGTGTTGTCTAGCTGTGTACGTCACGGTGTTGTCTAGCTGTGCACGTCACGGTGTTGTCTAGCTGTGCACGCCACGGTGTTGTCTAGCTGTGCACGTCACGGTGTTGTCTAGCTGTGCACGCCACGGTTTTGTCTAGCTGTGCACGCCACGGTGTTGTCTAGCTGTGCACGCCACGGTGTTGTCTAGCTGTGTACGTCACGGTGTTGTCTAGCTGTGCACGCCACGGTGTTGTCTAGCTGTGTACGTCACGGTGTTGTCTAGCTGTGCACGTCACGGTGTTGTCTAGCTGTGCACGTCACGGTGTTGTCTAGCTGTGCACGTCACGGTGTTGTCTAGCTGTGTACGTCACGGTGTTGTCTAGCTGTGCACGTCACGGTGTTGTCTTTTCATTGAAACATGTCATTGTCTTTCTATTCCTGGTGAGCAGTGTCATGTGATTCTTTGGCCTGTTAACAAACCAATGTAAAGGGATTCGTAGCTGATCGCTGCAGTCAATGTAGGCGGATCATGCTGACGGTCAATGTGGACAGATCGTGTTGACAGTCAATGCGGACAGATCGCGTTGACACTATTGACAGTCAAGGTGGACAGATCGTGTTGACAGTCAAGGTGGACAGATCGTGTTGACAGTCAAGGTGGACAGATCGTGTTGACAGTCAAGGTGGACAGATCGTGTTGACAGTCAAGGTGGACAGATCGTGTTGACAGTCAAGGTGGACAGATCGTGTTGACAGTCAAGGTGGACAGATCGTGTTGACAGTCAATGCAGACAGATCGTGTTGACAGTCAAGGTGGACAGATCGTGTTGACAGTCAAGGTGGACAGATCGTGTTGACAGTCAATGCAGACAGATCGTGTTGACACTATTGACAGTCAAAGTGGACAGATCGTGTTGACAGTCAAGGTGGACAGATCGTGTTGACAGTCAATGTGGACAGATCGTGTTGACAGTCAATGTGGACAGATCGTGTTAACAGTCAAGGTGGACAGATCGTGTTGACAGTCAATGTGGACAGATCGTGTTGACAGTCACCGTGGAAAGATTTTGTTGACAGTCAATGTTGACAGATCGTTTGACAGTCAAGGTTGACAGATCGCATAGTTGACAGTGTTTGGTTTAAATAATGTTCCCCCTTGCATCCGAGAGAGGCGATTCGCTCGAAGTTGCGAATCCACGAACCTAATATGTTACATTATTATTATTATAACAAGCTTTTAAAAGCGTAGTACCCCAACATAGGGCTGGGCTCACCACGCTATACATACAATTTAACATACATAATTATGAACTTCAACATTATATAACACAGCGTTCCCCAAATGGTCGTCTGCAAACGGGAACTGGTGTGCGAACTTGTTTGCAAGGAAAAACTAGGGTGACTTAAACAAGTTTTATTACCTAGGCTGTTTTTTAAACAAACAATGAACAATACTATTGGGTTTCTAAACTTGTATTTGGACAGTATGAACAGTTAGCCTGACAATAACAGTATGAACAATTCGCCTGACAATAACAGTATGAACAATTAGCCTAACAATAACAGTATGAACAATTCGCCTGACAATAACAGTATGAACAATTAGCCTAACAATAACAGTATGAACAATTCGCCTGACAATAACAGTATGAACAATTAGCCTAACAATAACAGTATGAACAATTCGCCTGACAATAACAGTATGAACAATTAGCCTAACAATAACAGTATGAACAATTAGCCTAACAATAACAGTATGAACAATTAGCCTGACAATGACAGTTGTTTTCCTAGCCTTAAGATGAGCAACATATTTTTTATAGCACTTTCTGATTTTCACCAATGTCGCCCACATGCAATGCTTTTTTTCTATTATTTTGGAAGATCGTTGATGGCGCCCTGAGCAAATGGCACCCCGGGATACTGCCTGAGTTGCCGGTACCTTGAGCCGGCAATGAGCACAAATAAAAGTTTGACAGGGGGCAATGCGACTGAATCCACGTGATCAAAGGATAAAGCCCTATGTGAGCCATATTTCTGTGAGCCACATTTCTATGTGAGCCATATTTCTATGTGAGCCATATTTCTATGTGAGCCACATTTCTATGTGAGCCATATTTCTATGTGAGCCATATTTCTATGTGAGCCATATTTCTATGTGGGCCATATTTCTATGTGAGCCATATGTCTATGTGAGCCATATTTCTATGTGTGCCATATTTTTCGTCCAAACAATGACGCATTTTTTGATAATTACGTATTTCAGGTCAAATTAAAAATAAAACACCATAGTTGTTCAATCTGACACCGTTCCCTGCAGTCTAATGGTAAACTTTTCAGGCGGTCCCTGGTGTAATGGGAAACTTGCCTGGCGGTCCTTGGTGTAATGGGAAACTTGCCTGGCGGTCCTTGGTGTAATGGGAAACTTGCCTGGCGGTGCCTGGTGTAATGGGAAACTTGCCTGGCGGTGCCTGGTGTAATGGGAAACTTGCCTGGCGGTGCCTGGTGTAATGGGAAACTTGCCTGGCGGTGCCTGGTGTAATGGAAAACTTGCCTGGAGGTCCCTGGTGTAATGGGAAACGTGTCTGGCGGTCCTTGGTGTAATGGGAACCTTGTCCACCGGTCCGCCAAAACTTAACAGTTTGGGAAAAGCTAACATAGGAGAGTTGTTTCCTAGTCAACAGATTCCTCCCCCCCCCCCACCAGCCCCGCCACCCTATCTCCAAGGTAGGCGGCGAAAATTCATAGTCTTTTAAAATATTTATTACATACTCTATAAATAACACTATATATTACATACCATATATTACATACTATATATTACATACCATATATTACATACTATATATTACATACCATATATTACATACTATATATTACATACTATATATTACATACTATATATTACATACCATATATTACATACCATATATTACATACCATATATTACATACCATATATTACATACTATATATTACATACCATATATTACATACTATATATTACATACCATATATTACATACTATATATTACACACTATTACTAACAACAGGCATTGCTTTTTTGTTAGTCATTCGTTATTTGATACAGTCTGTCCTCGCCATCAGATGGTCTTAGGGATTCTGAATAAATTCGTTTAACTGCTGGTGTCCCACTCGTCTTCTGCTCATTTTTTTTTTCCTGTGATTACTTTGATATTTAAACACCATTATTTTCTGCTCGACGTGGCTGTTTTGTTTAGTGTTTAAACACAACGTACTGTTACAAACGCCCAGTGTTTAAAACACAATTAATTATTTTTTTTTCGTTTTTGGTTTGGTTTTTGAAATAGCCCAGAGTTAAATTAAACGACGCAACTTTCTGTTTTGAAAAAGTTCAATGCTTGACCCCTGCCACGTGCCGCTGAACATCACTGCCTCACCCCCCCCCCTTTTTCCCGCCTTTTCCACACACACACACACTCTGTTCCCAAGAGACCGTCTGCCATTAGAGTTTATCCCCCTCCCTCCCTCATTGTTTTCCCGTGAACTTCTTTCCCAATTATCTTTTTTTACTCCCTCCCCCCCCTCTCTCCGTTTAGATTCGCGTGCCGAGTGTTGGATTTTGGGGTTCATGATCAGGTCAAGGGGTACCCTTGGGTGGAACTTTTTTTTCTTCTCCTTCCTATACCCCCCCCCCTTTTCCCCCCCGCACCTTTTCTCCCCCTTTTTTTGTCTCGCTCTCTCTTTCTCCTTAAAGAGCTGAAACTGTTGGTCCACTTGCGTGAAACACTGGACAATGTTACTCACTCGTATCAAATTAACTCCCGCTTCCTCCACCATCCCGCCCTCCACAAGGTCACCCCCCCCCCCAACCACCTCATTTCTAAATAGCGTCGAATAGCACGTAAAGCAGAGGTTCCCAAACCGTGCGCCACGGATTAGAAAATAAAAATCATTAACAATTTTGCTAGTTTGCAATAAATTTGTTAAAATTAATTTGACATTGGCGCCTTGGGGCAAACGGGATTCATCCCTTCATGTGCGCCGTGACTTAAGGGTTTTTGGGGCACCTTTGACACAGGGTATTCGTTAGATAAATGCCACCTTCAGCATTAATAATAAGCAGGGGCGTATCTTGATGTAATGTCTCCCTGGGTGACCTTTCAAAAGTACGCCGCCCCCCCTCCAAAAAAAACAAACAATCACTTATTCTATATATACAAACCCCAAAAGTGCCGCCCGGGGCGGTAGGCATCTTCGTCAGCGCCCCCTGCCCCTAACCACTTTGGCGCGCCAATGATTGTAAGTCACTTTATTCGTTGCTTGTGTGAGAAGAGTAAGCTTGTGTACTGGCTGCAGGTCAAGACAGTGCTTAACACTGTGTTAAGTTCTCTGTCAAGTCCAATAATTAGACTCTGATGCTGGACTTTACGGTATGCGACAGGGCTGGGTCTCACAGCTTTTCCCGAGAGTCACCTAATTCTCTAACAGTGGTTCTGAAACCATCGACCAGTTGAGTGTTTAATTGTAAAGGTTGTCAGGGACCCCCATGCACTGCATTGCCTCTGCAATTTTATTATAAATATTTGTTAAAGAACCGGTCCTTGGCCTTCGTCTGAACTGCATAAGGGGTCCGCGAAACAAAGATGTTTAGAGAACCCTTGGTTTATAAGACTCTATAAATTAGAGGTCGGATATGTGCCGAGAGACCGTATGATGTCCCACTTTTAACATATGATGAAAGGCTTTCAATCAGGATTGACCATCACGCCCTTAATAAACAAACTCTTTAAGACATATTTTTTATTGATTAATTAATTGACTGAAGCAGGCCGGCACAACATACGGCCCGCCAGCACCCACTCTGCGGCCCGCGAAGGAACGAAATAATTTATTATTATTATTATTTTTGATAGCGTTCGCCCCCTGTCCTATTTTCTTTCGGCCCGCACAAGCTTTTCATAAAAGCATTACGGCACGCCATACATTTTGAGTTGGGCAGGCCTGGACTAAATGAATCCTTTGACCCAAAAGTTATAATTGTCAAATTTTTTTTAAATACTTATTTTTTCCTTTTTTGTGAATTTTTTAATTATTGCGTAAACATAATTATTTATCAACAAACTTTTTATGGGAGTAAATGGGAAAAATGGGGGGGGGGGGGGGAGGAATTAAGTGGGCAGCAGATGCCCTTGTCCATGACCTTGAACCATCATAGTTCTCTTACGCGCTTTCCTTTTCGTTCGGTTTTTTTTTTTTAAATTTTTTATTGTTGCAAATTTAAAACTTGAAAAAATTGAAAAATCAGAATATAACATTTGTGTATATATATATATATATATTTATTTTTTATTTACAGATCGTAATTAATTATATACTTACTAGAATTAGGGTATCATTCTAATAATATCTCCACCTTAGTTATCAAGCTTTATTAATGTTATCGCTATCTTAATACTTAATCTCTAAATGCCCTGCTAGATCTCTCTCCCTCCCCTCCCTCTATCTATCCCTCCATTGTGTCCCTCCCTCCCCTTCATCTCTCTCCCTCCAGCCCTCCTCTCTACTCCCTCTCTATCCATCTCCCTCCTTCCCTTGTCTCCTCCCCCCTTCATCTCTCTCCCTCCAGCCCCCTCTCTACTCCCTCTCCCTTCCTCCCTTGTATCCCTCCCCTTCATCTCTCTCCCTCCAGCATCTCTCCACCTCCCTCCACCTCTCTCCCTCCCTCCATATATCTTCCCCTCTCTCCGTTCCTTCACCCCCCCCCCCTTCTAGCTTCATCTGAAGTGAGCCATGTGAAAGAAACAGTTTTGTGAAGAGAAGCATCCGTAATTTTATCAGATATTCCCGATACTAGGGATACGATGCGTGCTGGTGTGAGTCTGAACGAGTTGATGTGCGAGCTTAAAAACAAAAATACTTGAGTCGCGATTTGAATATAAATCAATGCACACTTTTACGACGGTCAAACGTCACAATGTGATTTTTAAAAAATTTTTTTTTTAAATTAAAAATCTAAAGCGGCGTCTTGATTTTGAAAACAAAATGTTGATTTGTTTCAATTACAGGTCAATGACCCCTTAGTGTGTGCACGTGTTGTCTCTGGTCACTGGTTTGAAATAAATGCAGCACACGTTAAAGAAGGCGCTCCAGTGGCGTAGCCAGGGTTAGTGCCGCCGTAACGGGAAACGAGTTTTGTTGACCGCTTGGACGAAAAGCAACTGTGCGATTGCGCTGAAAATCCTGCCACTCCTTATTATGAGAGAAGATAAAAAGCTTCGCCCGGGTGCACCGGGCCACTGACCTACGCCACTGACCTACACCACTGACCTACGCCACTGACCTACGCCACTGACCTACGCCACTGACCTACGCCACTGACCTACGCCACTGACCTACACCACTGACCTACGCCACTGACCTACACCATAATCAATACATTTGAGAATATTTGTCGTCCCCCCCCCCCCAAAAAAAAAAAACAACACAACAGGTGTGGACCGCAGCCCTTGTCTGTTTATCTCGTGTCGAGCACTCTTTAAATATTACCCATTTACTTGTAATAAAAATCACATCGTTTGTCATTAGATGCTAAAAATAATAGTTTTATCGAATAATGTCTGCTATAAAGCTTTAAATGTAGCAGACAGCTTATGGAACGAGCAGAAAAATGATGTTAGGTTGTAATAAAAATCGAACATTTATTTTCGTCCTGTAGGCGTCCTTAAAGGTTAAGGCTTAACCATTGCCGGTCATTTTCCACCGTATGGTCTTGAAATTGTAACGATTTTAACGCATTTAGATTTGAGAGAGGGGTGAGAGAGAAAGAGAGAGGGGGGGAGAAAGAGATATCATAAGAGAGAGAGAGAGAGAGAGAGGGGGGAGACAGAGAGACATCTAGGGTTAAAAGGAATTTAATAAGCTGCTCTATAAATATTTTCCACAACAGCAAAACAAAACATGCAAGAGATGCCAGTTGAAGCAACGGCCATCTTATAATTATTGTGCAGCTATTGGACACAATGTATTTTTAACATAAGTTATAACATGTTTAAAAAAAAAACAATTTAAATTAAAAAAACTGTAAGAGCAAACCTAGTTGTAGTATATGAATATGCCTGTACTTTAGCCTTAGAGTAGAGTAGCTTTGGTCTGATTTCATCATACTGCACAATAGACCTTGATCAAGTTCCCAGTGCAGAGGAGGTAATTCATATAAATACGTATCAGGTTATAGTTGACGAAAAAATATTTTGAGCCTCCTTAATAACTGCTTAGTAGTTTTTAAAAGTTTTGTTTTTTTTATTCACCGGCCGGCCGGCAAGCAAGGTACCGAGACCTCGACCTAAAAACCCTAGCGATGTAAACACCTCATTAACATAAACCAGAATGAGTTTACAAGGTCATGGCAATTTCACCAATCGAATGCACCGCCGACTGGCACGAGACCTAACAGCCAATCACAGCCGCGCTTACATTTCCCCAACAAAACCCCGACTGACACACCTCCTCGACGCGGAATCAAAACACTCACATCTCCAGTCGAACCGGCATTGTGTTTAGTACAGAGCGAAGAAATTACTGCTACTAACTGTGCATTTCTATTTGACTGTTTGATTTTTTGGAATTATTATTTTACACTGCAATGCCTAATCTAAAGCATCAAAAGCATCGCATTGGCCATGAAGAAGTTCCGAATAACATTCAGAACGGAAATCAACATGTAAACAACCAGCGTATGGAGCACCAAAATCACCAGAATGGTGAAAACGGCGGTGCTCGTCTCCAAAATTGTTGCGTTCCTGCTGGTTGCAATGATGATCCGATTGATCCTAACGACCCAGAGGATGCTGTTAGAGTCGTTTGCAATAATGATGCGTGCACCGTAGGAAATTGGATGCATAAGTTTTGTTTCATTGAATGGGAAAAATCTGTACTTTCTTTCCTGAGATCTTGCGGTCGCGCAAGAAGTTGGAGCGAAAAGCAGAGATTACAAAATCTGTGGACCAAGAAAGGCTACGATCTAGCTTATAAAGCATGTGACTGCAAATGTGGCCGCGGGCATTTACGTAAAGATTTGGATTATTTTCCTGCTCCCTTTAATGAAAATGCCAAGAAAGTGCGTAAGAACAAGAAGAAAAACGATAAGCCCATGCCAGTGGTGAGTACAAATCATAAAGCAGGCCATAATTCCAACACTAATCACCAACCGCTACATCTAGTGGACAACCACAGTCATATACAACCCTCTCAACACGTAGACAACGCTACAAAATTACTGAAGAAAGAACCGGCCAACACCACTACAAACATCAGGCGTGGTAGCGACAACACCATTAACAACAATCCCGGTGGCACCCTAGCTAACAAGGATCGAAGTAGAAACAATAGTAGCAATCAAAACGACTTTGGTGCCGACTTGGAAATACTTGATAACAGTCCGCACCACAGTGTCAGCAATCTCGCCTACACCAACCACCCTTTAATGTTACCGAGCAATGCATTACGTATGCGCACCAACAGCGTCAGCAGTACCGGAAGCGTTGGCAGTCAGGCCAGCAGCAGTGGAAGCATACCGAGCTCTGCTGGTTCCATGTCGCCACTGTCCAGCTCTCCGGTCATTGGTAACATATTTTTTAAAGGGAAAAAGCCAGAAACGTTTGACCCAAACCAAGGAGGCCTCTTCCGACGTCGCCAGGACCTGTCTGCTTTCAATGCTCTACCCCGGTACAAGCGAAACCCTTACAACATTCACATTGAAGATGTTCAAGAGGATGAAGACACTCGCAACTTTGTCCTCAGCAACTTAACCAACAAGCGAATGACTGCATTGCGCTGCGTTTTGTGCAAAACTCAGCTGCCTGTTTTTGATCGGTTTCCTTTGGTTGACGGTACCATGTTTCTGTCCCCACAAGCGTACGATCAGCACGTAGTCCAGGTGATATGGGAAGGAAGGATCCAGTTTCTGAACGCAGTTTGTATTGGCTGTCTAGAAGGTGCATGTGAAGCTAAGTGCTCTGCTTGCAAGACGCTCTGGGACGGTACATCATTTGTGGTGGGCACCATGTACACCTACGATATCTTTGCTGCCATGCCTTGTTGCCAGAAGCGATTAACGTGCAAGCACTGTCGCCGTGCGGTCATAGATGTGTCCATAGGCCTTGATTTCTACAGCCAGTACAGTCGCATGATTATATGTCCTTACTGCAAAGCAAATGACTACCATTTCATTAGGCCCCTGTCTGATACCTTCAGTGTCAAGGAACCTATATGTGGCCAGTGCTAGGCAGATTCCTAGTCTCAGCTTTGTCCTGAAAACATTGTAGCCATGTCATCGTTGTACTGTTACTTTTTAAAACATGCATTTTGACGTTTTCTTGACCATCCAAATCGTTCTAGAGGTGGTCTGACTCTGGGCCAGTTACGTATCAGTGTGTGACCAATTGTGTTTAGAAACCAAAATACATGCGATGCCCTATTGATATTGCTTTTGGCTGGTTGCAGTCACTTTTTCCTTTTGGAGTTTGTGTGCTACTTTATGGAATGTATTGATCATCTGATTCTTTCTGTAAGGAAGAAAGTAAATATTATATTGTAATTCTGTAGTGGAAAAAAAATATTGTACGCTGTTTCTATAACATTTATTTTAGTTGATAGATTCTTTACCAAAACATTTTTTTACTTGTTTATTTTCCTCAGTTATTCAGTTTTTCAATAATATCCAAATCCTATTTTATGTTTTGGCTATTTAGCACATGATTATTGTTAGCGTATCGATTCTTTTCCTTGCTGGTGTAAAAATACCCAAGTTTTTGTTTTGATACAAACGTTGAGCCGTAGATTTTTCGGATCTGCTCTGAACCAGGTCACAAGTTGTTTACAACGTTTGGAGCTGCCGCGATGTTTTTGCCAAACTTTGCCAGGATTTCACCAAACCCATCCGGTCGCTCCACATTTTTGCACGGCTTGGCGTTTCTAAAATTATGTAGGACTTGGTTACTACTAGTATTACCAGAACATTAATTTTATAAATAAAACCCCTCTTAAATTAAAATTTTAAGACTTATCAAAATTTACGCGCTCATTCCCTTTACACTATTTACAGTTTTAACTAATAGGACCTATCACTTTCATTGCTAGTCTCAAACTCGATGATCGTAGTAGTAATAGGTAATGGACCTATGTTAGCAGTACAGTAGCCTACTGTTATTATATGTATAATCCTTGATAATATAAATACATGTGTATTTGGACATTATGGTACGGCATATAATTATAATCGGCACGGCTGCTACGTTTTTTACTTTTATTTGTTGTACATCCTTCACCCCCACCCTTCTCCCCTCTCCTTTTTTTTCCCCATACATACCGGTACCGAACCAGATGTGTAAGAATTAGTTAGTAAGATATCTAATAAAAATTTATTATTACTATTTTAGTTGTAGCTTAGACGGCTATGTATGCGTGTTGACTGTTTTTTTTTTTTACTTATCAAAGATTGACTGCTTTTTAAATAAGGGAATGCATATTTCTTTATTTGTATTCATGGTAATAGGTATATTCCAAATTTAGTTTCAACAAGGCAGCTTAAAGAAAAAAAAGTAATGTGCATTATTTGTAATTTTCTATGGCTGGATTTATGTTGTGTATTTGGGTCGTTCCTCTTTTTATAATTTTGATGTTGTGATTGTGCAGAATTGTATTGCACGAGGAATTTTGTTCACCAAATTGCACTGCATGTAGGCCTAATTGTCTTACAACTCAGAAGTTTGGTGATAACTATTTTGTTTAAAGTTTGTTTTTGGACTTCAATTCTTCTAATAAATACTACTACATGTATCACAATGTATGTTAATTTTAATGTGACATTGAAATGCAAGAGGCAAATCATGTTTATTTTCCGGTTTTTTCATTTACTCACACTCGAAATAGTATTTAAATTTAAGTTTCCAATCCATGATTTCACATTTGATCTGTAAAATGTTTTTAAAAAAATAAAGTTGGATTTTTTTTACATTCTTTTTTCTTTTTTTTTTCCTAACTCCAATTAAACTTTAAAGGCTTAGAGTATGCATTACTTGTATAAGTTGTAATGTATTTTAATAGGGGCTGTTAACTTATCATTTCTCTACAATAACCTAGTTAGAAATATAATTGGGAGCTTTATCCTTCTTTTTCTATAGGTTATGTTAAAGCCACAGATATAAGTACACTTATTTGTTGTTAATTACTTATTAACTTGGTAAAGATAAGCATTTTTATGAAGAATTTCCTCCTTTTCTACAAAGAAACTGGAGAAATGAAATTTTTTGAATAACTTGTCCATATGTATCCAGATGTAATAATAGTATATCATGTGCAGTCATTAGCCATAGTCTTAAGGAGGTGTTGTTGATACAGACACTGAGCTACAATTACATGCTTTGATAACTTTATACATGATCCCTGCCATGGCTATGTATTCTTAGTTAATATTTATTTTATCATAACGTTTTCTTCACTGATGCTGTTGGGTTGTTATGCAAATGTTTGAAATAAAAATGATGAATAAAACTTATGTAAAAATATGAAATATTCCCATTATTTGGTGTGACAGAGCTTTGATAAGCTTAAGTTATTTAAAAAAATTTAATCTTTAAGAAATATTAAAATTAAAAGAAATTAAAATTTCTATAATAATATATATATTTGGTTTCTGAAATTGAAAGAATTGCATTTATTAGCAATATTTTGTTCCTAATACCTCAATTTAATCCTGAATTTATTAGATACAAAAGTAATTACGTTTACGGAATATTATTTATGTAAATTTTAGTTAAAGTTGGATTTTATCAAGATTCCCCCCCCCCCCCCCTCTCTTTTTCCCAGTTATTTATATTTCTCAGTCAAAGGCTTGTAAATTCACTTACACTTTAAGGAACTAATTCAAATGAACCTATAACGATGAAGCTAAACCACTTACTTGGGTATATTTAAGAATTAAAAAAAAATCATTCCTGTAACTGTAAATTGTCTAGTAAATCAAACTTTAATTTACATATATTCTTTCCTGGAGGACCAATCCATAGAAGACGGAAGAACACACCACATTGGCTATTCTCACACCACAATGGCAACTCATCAGCCTTAGTGAGTTGAGCAAAGCATGAGTGTATCTCGTTTGACATTGTTTATTTTATAGTATAATTTATGCAGTTGAAAACAAAGAACCAGATACCAGGTCTATGACTTCACCCTATCTTGTTACCCATTGGTGAGATTTTTTTTAAAAATACTGGACACTTTTTATAAATTTAATCTTTGTGTCGGTGGTTATTTCAAAGTCCCCATTCCTTTTTAAAAATTATCTATCAAATTCAATCTTCATACAGCTTGTCTCCCATTTTTGGTTTATCCCACATGCCTTTAAATTTAAAAGTGAAACAGAAAGAAAGGGGGGGGGGGGGGGGGGGGAATCATGAATTGGCACCATTGGTCTTTCCACAGCCATGTTAAAACCGTATTTCAAATCAACATTCTACCTCTCATCAACCCTTAGGTAAAAACAGTGTCAGTAAGCAATTACCTGTACTCCAATGAACTATATGTTAATATTATGATACATTTATATTGACACAAAAAAAAGGAAGTTGGATTTTGAACAGTAGATTTTTAATTTAAGAGCTTAATTTTGAAAGTTTATAGAAATTGGAAAAATGTTGAGGCTCTAATACATTTAGGATGCTGTGAAGAGGGGAGTTATAAGTTTCTTTTTTAATGATCTTTACTGATCTTGCTTTACTAGTAACTTGGTTCAAGTTTTACTATCCTTTTTTTTTATTGAATAGTTTCCAAAATGTTTGCTCCAAAATTTAAAAAATAAATAAAAAAATTTAAGGATAACAATGCACTTTTTTTTAGATGTATTTCAAGTTAGTGTATATTTCACAACGTAGTTGGTGTCTCTGCTCAAAACAGTAAAATCATTTCTTCATTTCTGAGCAACAATGGTTAACAAGTAGTATCAGTATGGCCCTAGTAATTTACAATTATAAGAGCCTTAGAATAATTTGATCTTTTAACTTTAAGATCACTAAAACATGTCACCCATCACTTATTTCTGCTCTGCCTTGTTTAAAACGTATCACGTTCACTAGTTTGATACATAATTTAAAAAAACAAACTTTCACAGATAGATTATGTGGCTAATGTTTTTCTTTTTTTGCATTTTTCCCCTGTTGGAGTGTGAGGGGGGTGTTGGCTCCCCCCCCCCCCCCGGGGGGGGGTGTTAGTTGTTAAGTTAAATGTGGACTGGACTGGAAAATGGCGATTGTTTATCTCTTGTAATTAATGTTTCATGAAAAAAAAAATGTTTGTTAAATATTGTATCATACATTAAACCAAAGTATTTTTTTACAGTTGAAAACTGATTGTCATTTTTATATACAACACTATTAAACTGTGTAGTAAAATCTGTTGTACTGTGCGGTGTATGAATACATTGTCATTATTGGGATTTCTCTTCATAAGTATAAGTTTACAATAAACCGGAACTTCTCCTAATGTTTAACTAAGTATTTGACTTCATTTCATTGCATATTATTATTATTATTATTGTCCATTTTGTTTGCAGTTAATTAGTTAATTAATGATTTTTTTTTGGGGGGGGGGTATCTTTTAGTTACAGCATAGATCATAATTATTGATAGAATATATCAATTGACGTATTTCCAGTGGTCAGATTTTCAAGTAATTCATGGACAACAGCAACTACCCTTATTATATCGTGCTTTAATGAATACCTTCCACTAAGCTGACTTTAATACATGCCATATTATTCATTGTAAATGTAACGGGTGATGCGTTTTTTTTCTCCTTTGTTTTTAAAATGTCCATATGATTTGATGTAAGCCTCTGATTTGCCTGTGTGTGAGGGCGTGGCTGTCATAACAGTGTAGATAATGGTGTTTGGACAATGTGCTCTCGCTGTGGCTTTAAAACTTTTGACTGCGATGTGTGTAGGGAAGCAGGGACTGGTTTTGAAAAAAAAACACTTTGATTGTAATGTATGTAGGGACTGGTTTTGGAAAAAACCCACTTTGATTGTAATGTATGTAGGGACTGGTTTTGGAAAAAAAAAAACTTTGATTGTAATGTATGTAGGGACTGGTTTTGGAAAAAAAAACACTTTGATTGTAATGTATTTAGGGACTGGTTTTGGAAAAAAACACTTTGATTGTAATGTATGTAGGGACTGGTTTTGAAAAAAAACACTTTGATTGTAATGTATGTAGGGACTAGTTTTGGCAAAAAAACACTTTGATTGTAATGTATGTAGGGACTGATTCTGAAAAACACATATATTTTAATTAGGAGCGTAGCTATAGTGTTTTGCACTGGGCGAAAAGATACATTTGACACCCCCTGAAACCCAATATTTTCATCACTAAAACACACCAAATCCCATTTTGGCTCCCCTAACTAGTCTGGCGACCAGGGACATCCGCCCCGTATGCCCATTCCACATTAGCTACACCTTGATTGTAATGTATGTAGGTACTGGGACTGGTTCTGAAGTACTGCACACCTTGATTGTAATGTATGTAGGTACTGGGACTGGTTCTGAAGTACTGTACACGCTTGAGTGTAATGTATGTAAGGATTGGTTCTGGAGTACGGTACACCTTTATTGTAATGTATGTAGGTACTGGGATTGGTTCTGAAGTACGGTACACCTTGATTGTAATGTATGTAGGGATTGGTTCTGAAGTACGGTACCCCTTGATTGTAATGTATGTAGGGATTGGTTCTGAAGTACGGTACACCTTGATTGTAATGTATGTAGGTACTGGGACTGGTTCTGAAGTACGGTACACCTTGAGTGTAATGTATGTAGGTACTAGGACTGGTTCTGAAGTACGGTACACCTTGATTGTAATGTATGTAGGTACTGGGACTGGTTCTGAAGTAAGGTACGCCTTGATTGTAATGTATGTAGGGATTGGTTCTGAAGTACGGTACACCTTGATTGTAATGTATGTAGGGATTGGTTCTGAAGTACGGTACACCTTGATTGTAATGTATGTAGGTACTGCGACTGGTTCTGAAGTACGGTACACCTTGATTGTAATGTATGTAGGGGCTGGTTTTGATGTACGGTACACATTGTAATGTATGTAGGGCCTGATTCTGAGGTACAACACCCATATCAACGACGTGTATGTTCTATCAGCTTCTTTACCATGTGATTTCCATGTAAATAAATCTTGTTTTCTTGAACATGACAACTTGGTCTTGTGTTAGTTTATCTTTACATTATACAGATGTGGTCAGTGGTGTGTGGCTGTAAGTACCCTGCTATTGTGTTGGTGCCACGGGACTGGGGTCATTGACCCATGACTGCCATTGCCATATTATTGTTAGTGCCCTGCTACTGTGTTGGTGCCCTGGGACTGGGTCTTTGACCTTTGACAGTCGTCATTTTATTGTTAGTGCTCTGGGATTGGGCATGTGCTTTGTTATTGTGTTGGTGCCCTGTGGTTTGGTCATTGACCTTTTACTGTCAACGCCATTTAACGGTTGTGGTGCTTTGGGATTGGGTGATCTGCCCGTTAGGATGTCAAATGTCCAGGGATTGTTAACTGACCTGATGTGATCAAGTGCAGTGTTTTCTAAGGAATTCATTCATTATGGTTTACCACTCTAGTCGATATGTGGATTTTGGAATTCAGTTTTCAGTCATATCATGAGTGTGCTGGGGGGGGGGGGGGGGGTCAGGGCTTCCAATCATCCAATAATTCACGGATGGTATGTACAAATGTGACCTTTCAAGACCTTCTCTGTACAAGTTCGTATGAATTTAAGGATGTCCGGTAAACACAAAGACATCGTATACCAGTACCAGTTGTTCTCAACCTTTCCTAATGCCGCGACCCTTCCTCATGTTGTGGCCACCCCCAGCTACAAAACTATTTTGTTGCTACTTCACAACTATAGAGTATATTTGTTTTCCGATGGTCTTAGGTGACCCCTTAGAAATGGTCGTTAGACCAAAAGGGGGTCGCGACCCACAGGCTGAGAACCTCCGTCGTATACGAATCTTTTTGAAATGAAACAAATCGGGAAATTTCTTTGTTGAGATTTCTTCACGCTTGCGTTCAACTTATATTATCATAATTAGGAGAAATCCAAGCAAATTTTTCTAAAATGTTATCATGGCACATGTGAAATAAAAATCATATACATTTACAGATATATAGATTCGCAGAGACATACCGCGTAGTCATACGGAAATCTGAAGGAAGAAAAAAAACGGCGGTCTTCCTTCCAAAAAGTTTATTGTAAAATGTGCATGAAAAAAAGAAAATACGCTTTCTGTAAAAATTGTGATGATTGAGAATATTTATGTGGCAATGTGCCACTTTTTCTATGTATAATTTTGTTTGCATATGTGGCTGGGGGCCACCTATGTATCATGGTGCCACCTATGGGTCACACGAGGTTTTCTGCCAGGCATCCACGTCATGAGCTGGGTATGCCTGCCCCACGGGGAACTGGTAAAAAAGCTCATGACGGGGACACAAAGGGTGACTACATAAGCCGGGGTGGGGGGGGGGCGGAATGTGAACTCGAGGCCTGCTTGTCGTGTACGTGTTGTGTGACGGAGTGTGGAGTGGATTTGTTATTGTGTGTGACCAACTCTGCTACTGATTGTACCGCTACATTAAAGCCATAATTCTCAGACCTGCTTTTTGGTTGTTCATTTTAACCTGTAACCACCGGCTACATTTATATAAATAAATATTTATATATATTTATTTATTTATATGTTATGGCGTTGGCAGCCCTGTTTCAGTGATTGTCTTTTTGTGTTCAAAATGTTTTAAATCATTGGCTTCATAAGGTTATGTTCAACTCAAGCATTCTGAGCTTTTGTTTTGATGGGTTTTTTGTTGTTGTGTTTTTCTAATCTCCAGCTTGTGACTGTGGACATGACAGCATTATGCCACCAGTTAGGAATTCTCGACCGGTGACAGTGGACAGGAATTATCAGCTTGTGACTGTGGACATGGCAGCATTATGTCACCAGTTAGGAATTCTCAACCGGTGACTGTGGACATGACAGCATTATGCCACCAGTTAGGAATTCTCAACCTGCGACTGTGGACATGGCATCCTTTTTCCATAATGCTACCGGTCGTATGCAGTGCCACTCACCTTTAATTTTTTTTCTCATTTGCTACTGGTTGTTCATTGATATCCTGGTCGTTCATTAAGGTTTACACAACCAAGATATCTTGAGTTTAAGTGGTAAGTGATGTACAAGACATGAAAGGGAACATTGCAAGATTTATTTATTTTTTAATGAATGGGACCATTTGTATAGTTAATTTTCTTTGCATAAATGTGACCATAGATAAACCTTTGAGAACTTGGCTACTCCGTGTGCCCATCGAACAACAAGCTCATCATTTATTAGGGGGGGGGGGGGGTGCCAAGGTCAAAACACGCGTGCCAACTGCACCGCTGCGTCTCCCCCTCCCGCTTGTCTGTTAGTTGGCGTAGCTTGTATCCACCCCTCCCTCCGTTAGTTGGTTTGAGTCTGCACAGCTACACAAACACTTTAAAGAAACGCCCCCGTGATGTCACAGCCGTGGAAGTGAGTGGTTGGTTTCAGAGGGGGAAAACAACACGCCATTTTAATAGGCTCTGTCTTGGCGTGATGCCAATCATATGGAAAGGTCAGAGGTTAGAAATTCTAGTAGCATTGATTTATTTGACGTGAGCCTGATAAGCGAATTTATGAAGATTTTATTTTTGCAAATTAATTTTTTTACGGGGAGAAAAGGGGGGTGGGGAGGAGGAAAGCGCTAACGTACGAACATCAGCCAGTGCTTCTCAAACATAAAAGTGTAGGCTCCATTAGGAGTTAGGAGAGGAACACTTTAAAAGACTGTGATGCGTGATTGAAAGTTTAAATTTGTTGTGAATATTTTTTTGTTGTTTCAAATTGAGTAAATCTGACATTAGGGCATAAAAAAGACGTACAATTAAAATACATTTGATTAATCCAAATTAGTATCGCGATTACATAAATAATTTTTTTTGAAAAGATCGACTCACTGACAGATCGACTCACTGACAGATCGACTCACTGACCGACCGACTCACTGACAGAACGACTCACTGAAAGATCGACAGATCGACTCACTGAAAGATCGACAGATCGACTCACTGACAGATCGACTCACTGACAGATCGACTCACTGACAGATCGACTCACTGACAGATCGACTCACTGACAGATCGACTCACTGACCGACCGACTCAATGACAGAACGACTCACTGAAAGATCGACTCACTGACAGATCGACTCACTGACAGAACGACTCACTGACAGATCGACTCACTAGCAGAAGATCTCTCTGTGTAATCACCACAGATTTTAAATGTCCTCGTTTTTTAAATTAATTTGAAAGTGTTAAAATGTACTGGTTTTACATTAAAATAAAAAAAAAGATCACATTACACTACTAAAAACTGGGACCTGCTTACCAAACACCTTGGTTTTTGCTTATGCATTCGCTTCTTATCTGGTTGCACCTGCAAGCAGTTCATCGTTTATTCAAATTCGTCGTAATGCTGACCGAACATTCCTCTGGGTGTCCACCTAAAAATAGACCTCGGCCCCCTTAAACAACATACGTGATAGCTGCTCAATTGATTTTTTTCTGGCCGAACGCCAGAGTAAGATACTGAGACGTTTCAAATAGTATGTTATCACTTTAGGATTCATATTGGCAACGTCATAAGTCTGCCACGTGCATTTCTTAGTGGACTGAACATAAAATTCTGGAATCCAGAGAGCAGGAACTGGTGGCATTCAGAGAGTAGGTATTGGTGGCATTCAGAGAGTAGGTATTGGTGGCATTCAGAGAGTATGTTTTGGGGGATTTCAGCGAGTAGATATTGGTGGCATCAAGAGAGCAGATATAGCTGGAGATATCGATTTCATTCGGAGAGGAAGTGTTGGTGGTATCAAGAGAGTGGATCTTGTTTGAATTTCCTCGAGAAATTTTTAGTGAAGCAATCGGTACGTTTAAAACGGCTTTTTATCGAAGAAATGTTTGAGAGGTTGTACACGAAAAAATGTTTGAGGTGTACACGAAACAATGGGAACATTATCCCCATCAGATAACCGGCTGGTTATCTCTTCTTTAGGGGCCGAAATAAAGTCATCACCATCAGTGGCGCTCAACCCCATGTAGGGCCCTGGCCTGCCCCACCACATCCTTCCATTCAGACATCACCATCAGTGGCGCTCAACCCCTTGTAGGGCCCTGGCCTGTCCGACCACATCCTTCCATTCAGACATCATCATCAGTGGCGCTCCAGCCCATGTAGGGCCCTGGCCTGCCCCACCACATCCTTCCATTCAGACATCATCATCAGTGGCGCTCCAGCCCATGTAGGGCGCTGGCCTGCCCCACCACATCCTTCCATTCAGACATCATCATCAGTGGCGCTCCAGTCCATGTAGGGCCCTGATCTGCCCCACCACATCCTTCCATTCAGACATCATCATCAGTGGCGCTCAACCCCATGTAGGGCCCTGGCCTGCCCCACCACATCCTTCCATTCAGACATCATCATCAGTGGCGCTCAACCCCATGTAGGGCCCTGGCCTGCCCCACCACATCCTTCCATTCAGACATCACCATCAGTGGCGCTCCAGCCCATGTAGGGCCCTGGCCTGCCCCACCACATCCTTCCATTCAGACATCATCATCAGTGGCGCTCAACCCCATGTAGGGCCCTGGCCTGCCCCACCACATCCTTCCATTCAGACATCATCATCAGTGGCGCTCCAGCCCATGTAGGGCCCTGGACTGCCCCACCACATCCTTCCATTCAGACATCATCATCAGTGGCGCTCCAGCCCATGTAGGGCCCTGGCCTGCCCCACCACATCCTTCCATTCAGACATCATCATCAGTGGCGCTCCAGCCCATGTAGGGCCCTGGCCTGCCCCACCACATCCTTCCATTCAGACATCATCATCAGTGGCGCTCAACCCCATGTAGGGCCCTGGCCTGCCCCACCACATCCTTCCATTCAGACATCATCATCAGTGGCGCTCAACCCCATGTAGGGCCCTGGCCTGCCCCACCACATCCTTCCATTCAGACATCATCATCAGTGGCGCATCAACCACATGTAGGGCCCTGGCCTGCCCCACCACATCCTTCCATTCAGACATCACCATCAGTGGCGCTCAACCCCATGTAGGGCCCTGGCCTGCCCCACCACATCCTTCCATTCAGACATCATCATCAGTGGCGCTCAACCCCATGTAGGGCCCTGGCCTGCCCCATCACATCCTTCCATTCAGACATCACCATCAGTGGCGCTCCAGCCCATGTAGGGCCCTGGCCTGCCCCACCACATCCTTCCATTCAGACATCATCATCAGTGGCGCTCCAGCCCATGTAGGGTCCTGGCCTGCCCCACCACATCCTTCCATTCATACATCATCATCAGTGGCGCTCAACCCCATGTAGGGCCCTGGCCTGCCCCACCACATCCTTCCATTCAGACATCATCATCAGTGGCGCTCCAGCCCATGTAGGGCCCTGGCATGCCCCACCACATCCTTCCGTTCAGACATCATCATCAGTGGCGCTCAACCCCATGTAGGGCCCTGGCCTGCCCCACCACATCCTTCCATTCAGACATCATCATCAGTGGCGCTCCAGCCCATGTAGGGCCCTGGCCTGCCCCACCACATCCTTCCATCCGGAATTGCTTTTCGCCTCCAAGCGCCGAAATAAAGTACGTCACCATATTTTTTTTTTTTTTTTTTACAATTTACCCCCCCCCCTACCCCACCGGTCACATTCTGTTTCAAATCTCGGACCCACCCCCACCCCCCACAACGCCCAAAGTGCGTAAGAACTCCAAAACAATTTTTTTTATATTGTTATAAAAATTACCAGCTAATAAAATTGACTCTACAACACACTACACTAAATTATGACACTACTAAGTGATATCTTCGGTCAGTATACATCCAGCACAACAGAAAGTTCAACACCACTGTCAATTTCAGCTGTTAAATGTATGATACAAAATCATAGATCATGTAACGTCACATATGATCTAGCGCGTCACCACCACCCCACCCCCTCCCGCCCCGTGTCACTAAAACGTCCGCGGACCACCACTTTGAGTAGCACTGATCTGCTGCACCCTGCGTGCTATTTCCAGTCGTCTCGACTAAGTCTTTGCCATTGGAACAAGTAGGCAAGGACGAGAGAGTGAGTGAGGCTGACGAAGTGAGCAAAATCGCCCTCACTTCAAAACAAAATACAGCTCAAGTCAAGGCCATAACTGCTCAAGTCGAAAATAGCCTAGGTCATCTTCGCGTGCAAAGGAGCGAAAAATAGTTGGCCATCGTGTGGACGGCCGTTAGCTCTGGTGATCCGTCTACTACAGGACGATCGTCTTAAATATTGGAATCTGAAATGCAGACTTCTTCTGAAATGCAGACTTCTTCTGAAATGCAGACTTCTTCTCCAATGAAGACTTCTGCTCAAATGAAGACTGCTTCTCAAATAAAGACTTCTTCTCAAATACAGACTTCTTCTCAAATGCAGTCCTCTTCTAAAATGAGTTCTTCAATTAAAACAATTTAATACAGCATAAAAGGTTTTGTTATTTTTATGGGAAAATATACCATTGAACACCAACCCTTTTCAATTGTGTTGGCGCCCGTAGCGGCTTCCTTTCTCCCCCCCCCCCCTTTTTCCAACTCCTTCCCCATTCGCACGGCCTCTTTGACTTACAAAGAATAATCATAGCCGACCATTAAACTTTGGATATCATAATTTTGACTATAGAAACATGATTTCAACTATTTGAACATATTGAGACATCTGCCAGCAAACTAACTCGGGTGGAAATATTTCTGGAAAGAATTTTTCCATTCCATATAAATATAACATTTCACCCTTTACAAAGATGATGCAATTTGTTTTTGTGTTTTAAGAGGGTTGGGTTGGGGAAGAGGGGGGGGGGAAGAAAGAAAGAAAGGTAAAAAGAGAAAAATAAAGAGTATGTGTGTGGGGGTGAAGATGATGGTGGGGGTTGCGAGAAATGAGAGAGAACACAAACAGGTACAACTCACGACAACAGAATGTTCAGGGTTTCCCCCCAAGACCTTTCGTTGTCCTTGACCTCTGCACATCATCATCTCTTAATCACCCGTACGCCCTCCCAGTACTTTAGGAGTGCTGGTAGAGTGTTCTTCATTTGGGAATTTTCGGTTTCAGATTCAAACTCATGTGAACCTTTCAACTCAACTCATGTGAACCTTTGAACTCATGTAAACCTTTGAACTCATGTAAACCTTTCAACTCAACTCATGTAAACCTTTCAACTCAACTCATGTGAACATTTGAACTCATGTAAACCTTTGAACTCATGTAAACCTTTCAACTTATGTAAACCTTCGAACTCATGTAAACCTTTCAACTCAACTCATGTAAACCTGTTAACCCATGTAAACCTTTCAACTTATGTAAACCTTCGAACCCATGTAAACCTTTCAACTCAACTCATGTAAACCTGTTAACTCATGTAAACTTTTCAACTCAACTCATGTAAACCTGTTAACTCATGTAGACCTCTCAACTCTTGAAAGCCTTTCACAGTCTGCCTTCTACCTTTGATCTGCACAGTGATGGATCAAACTCCTCTATTTTTCTTAGAGTTGAAATTTCAACTAGCCCTGGATACAAATATTGGAATTCACCGCTACAGTTCACCGCAGTAGACGATAACTTCGGCAGTAGAAGATAACTTCGGCAGTAGAAGATATACCTTCGGCAGTAGAAGATAACTTAGAAAGTAGAAGATATAACTTCGGCAGTAGAAGATATAACTTCGGCAGTAGAAGATAACTTCGGCAGTAGAAGATAACTTCGGCAGTAGAAGATATAACTTCGGCAGTAGAAGATATAACTTCGGCAGTAGAAGATAACTTAGGAAGTAGAAGAGATAACTTCGGCAGTAGAAGATAACTTCGGCAGTAGAAGATAACTTCGGCAGTAGAAGATATAACTTCGCAGTAGAAGATAATACTTGGGCAGCAGAAGATAACTTCTGCTTGGTGTAATACCTCTCTGTCTGAGCTTCTTACTGAGAGCAATGATTGTATCACAAATATGATCACCTGACGTGGCACAAGTTCCGTAACTGCAAACAGTTTATGATTATAGTGATCCCTTGTCTAGCGCCTGTTCACTGTTCGCGGTCTCGCTTGTATCGTGGATTTTTATTTTACTTGCATGTATCTAATTTTGTATCGCGAATTGTGCTCGCTATATCGCGAAATTTTGCGGTTATATGGGTATTTTTTAAATATATTTATTATTTATATAATTTTTGAAGTAAAAAATAAGAATTTTTTTTCTAGCCGTAAAAAATAGAAAACAATATTTAAAAATATTATAAAAAATTATTTAAAACGTATTTAAAAGAATATTAAATGGACATAAAATGCGTGGCCTAACACTCGATAGCCTCGTAAATCTAAGAGTGTAGAAAGTGTTTAAGAGCATAGGAAGAGTTTATGAGAGTGGGGGTTAAAGATTAATAACAGTGTGGGGAAGGATTGTGAGAGCTTGGGAAGGATGTAAAAAGCTTTATTAAAAAATATATATATAAATAATAAATTACATATAAGCTCACTGCTTCGCGGATATTCGACTGCCGCAGGTTGGGGGTGTGGGGTTCTGGAAACCTAAACGCCACCCCACTCGCGATAGACGAGGGATCACTGTAATTTGTATTCAAAGAGCAGAGAAAGTGTGGGAAGTTTGCCATGTAATACAATTGTATGTGACGTGTTGTTTGCTTGGGAAATACAGAAACCGTCTTATTTTATGACAATGCTTCCCAGATTTTCATACCAACAAACTAAACTATCCATAACTGTCCTCAATATCATTTATTGTATATATATATATATACGAAAGAAATATTCAATTATATTCATTGTATATATATATACCATGAATATAAATGAATATTTTTTTCGTTGTTATTATGTTTGTCCCGTATGCGTTCCTATACCTTTCATCTGATTGCGATAAAACTTTGGTGAGTTGTTGTGCGCATGCCCGCGAAGGTTTCCGAATCAGTACAACCATTTTAAAATATACCGTTTGGGCCGGAGATCCTAAATTCCTTTTTTTCTTATACGAGCTATGTAAATAGAATTTCAAGCAGAGCTATTGCATGGGTGGATGGCAATGAACAAAGTACAAACGACTACATTTAAGTTTGTGTGTGACATAATAAGTAGGTTTCTCAATAGTACAACCATTTTACAATATTCCGTTTGGGGCCGGGCCCTAAATTCTTTCTTTTTTTTTATATATATAAGATTTATAAATATTATTTCAAACAGAGATATTGCATGGGTGGAAAAACCTTACGAGTTCGCACTGCTCAAGCCCGTTGGTCTGAAACAGACCATTTGTAACAGTCGTTACAACCCTTTTACATTAGGTGGCGTGCGAGTCGGTATTTTCGGTAGTATCCGGAAATTTGTTTGAAAACAAAATTCGTGGACGGAAAATTGATCGACGGAAGTTTGGTTGAATTTTATTTTCAGTTCATACGATCAAATTTTGCGTCAAATTTCTTTTTGAACGCATTATTTTGTTTTACTATATGGTATATGGAATCCCCAAATCCACATTTTTTTTCTATATGTAGAATTGGGATACTTTCGGCAGTGCTTTTTCGTGTTTGGTGCAGCAAAGATATTGGGGGCCCCGGACCACACCAATCCTAGCTACGACGCTGCCCTGCTCGTTGACTTGAGAACCTCTTGTAGATCTTATGACACGCCAGGCTCAACAAGCTCCGACCTTCTCCTCACAAACATCATATTTGTGATGGTGGGTCAAAGAGTGGGACTGGGCTGGGTGGGGGTGGAGCCGTATGGGGCTTGGGCTGAGAGGCAGGGGCCCATTGGATGTTTACGTCGATAGAATGCTTTTTGGTCGATGGCTACTTCAATTGTAGTATGACCTTGACCTACAAGACGATGGCTGACGTTACTGTAGTTTTACCATCTTCATACCATCGTTAAACCAATTCAACTTAGCATCAGCAACTTCATTGATTCGCTGCCACTGTTTAGATAGCTATAAATATGTCATCTCCTTCTGCCTCTCTGTCTCTTTCTCTTTCTGTCTCTCTATCTCTCTCTGCCTCTCTATCTCTTTCTCTTTCTGTCTCTCTCTCTCTCTTTCTCTTTCTGCCACTCTTTATCTCTTTTTCACCCTCTAGAACCTTTCTCTACACTTTCTCTCCATTTTCATCTAACTTTCTTTAAAATAGCTTTCACGGCACAATGAAGAGAAATTCTCTATATCACTGTATTATTTTTCACTCTTTTCTCCTCCACCCCCCCCCCCCTTTTTCAGCATTCTATGTAGGTCTCTTTTTCTTTATCATTCTCTCTCTCTTTCTCTCCCTCTAATATATTTATATATATATATGTCGTTACTTGACGAAAAATTTGGGTGGGCAAATTAATAGAATTCGTATTTTTACTAAATTTCCAACAACTGTAGTCTTCATTATTTCTTCTTCAAGTTTTGTTCCGTTGGCCGACACAAGCCCCACGTCACTTGTCCACAGTATGTCAACATTTTTTTTAAGGTACAAAAAGAACTTTAAATTATAATCAATATTTTGGGCCGTGGTGATGGATGGTTCCTGCGGCTCCCTCTTAGTCTGTGTATGGTTTGGTAAATTACGTAGCAGCGACCCCGTAGGGAGGGGGAAAAAGTGGGGCGGAGGTCCGTATTTACGCGGAAACTCAGAGTTTCACAGAAATAACACATTAAAAGAACAGCTGCCAGAAATTTATAACTTTTTAAAAATAATTCTAGCGGAACAAATTATTTTAAAATGTTTTGCATACCAACGGAATATTAAATTTAACAATTCTTATTAATAAATGTAGTGTGGCTTTTTAAAAACAATTTTACAATTTTTTTTTATTTTAAATATATAAATATATATAATAAATCTGGGATACCAAAAACGTCAGTGTCCCGGGCATCTCCGCCTCTGAGAGAAACTTCGTACTAATTTACCCGTCTCTGTTTGAATAGCAACAACAGTCCCAAATAAACACGAGGTTTACAGTAAGAAGGAAAATAATGCTGTTTACGAACTCCCAGTGGAACAGGGTGATGCAATGCCCGGCTACACATTTTCTCATTCAGGTTTGTTTATTTTAACTTCTCCAATCAATAAGTCCTCAAAGGCATGGGGAATTAAGCATAATTTGTTTTTTTGAGTTTCAGACTTTTGTCACACTATTCTACAAAAATTCTCCAACCAAACTAAACTTACAAAAAGTTGCGATGATATCAGGAATCGTAACTTTTGTTTCATTTAAAAAAACAAAAAAAAAACAAGTTTTTAAATGAAATAAGTTCATAAAAAATGATGAGTTGTGTGCCATGAATCTATATTCAGACTCAGTAAGGCAAAGTAGGCCCGTGTGACCTATTTGGAGTGAGGAGGCGAGTAAACAGACTTGTTATTGCGAATGGCAAGAAATTGTCGGACTATCCGGACTAAGGTTCGGAAGTTCAGGTCAGGTCACGCGCGGAATACACCGCTTAGTTCAGCAGACATGACGCGATGTCTCTACGTCACGTACACCACGCTCTTTTTGTATTCTTCAGCAGTGAGGCTTTATCGACCTCCACTTTATAAGAGTTGGTCTGAAAACTTCATTAAAAACATATGCTAAAATAATATAAATGATTAAAATTAAAACATTCGTAAAACTGAGCATAATACTAAGTTGAATTTTAATTATGAATTTTAAAGATGAAATTACCAAGTGTCATATTCACAACGGAAATCATTCTCACTCTACAGAAATATCAAAAAAGACGAAGTCATTAAATTTTATTATCATTAATTGTTAATAGAATTATTTTTTTAAAAAGTATTGCTCGAAAATTATGTAAGAAGTTATTCTAGAACAAAAATTACTTGGAAACAAAGCAGATGAAATTTCTCTAAATTGAAATGAAATTTTAATAACAAAATTGTCATCTTCATAAATATGAATTTTTTTTAGGGGATAAGGGGGGGGGTGGGGGTGGTTGGGGGTGGTTTTTTTTTGCTCCGCAGACCTGATTAAAACGAGATTGCTTCAAATTTTACAAGTAAAATCAAACGCCATTTCTGCGATTGAGGGCAGAATTTTTTCCACACAATTAACCTTTCTAGTGGCGCAATAACCCCACGTTTTCTTGTTTACTTTCATTTAGAATACATTTAATTTTATGAGATTAAAAAAAATATATATATATATATATAATTTTCCCAACGCGCAAAACTGAAAAAAACAACACAGGCACAAAAATTACAATCCCTAAAATGGAAAGGAAAAAAAATAAATGTTTTCTGCAACGATCAGGGAGAAAAACTCATAACACACACACTCACATACGCACACACTCACACACACCATATTCTTCAACAACCAGTGCGGTCATTGACCCCGAGGTACGTGCCAGGCTTTAGTAGGCCGTAGTGTAGTAGTTGTAACCTTATGCTAGCGGCCTACCGGACAAAATAGACTTGTACTTGTATTAGTGAGTGATAAACTTGGATTGCACCGCTTGCAGTCTGACGAGTATTTGGTGGAGGGGTGGGGGGTGGTTGGGCAGTGATGGAAGGCTTGGGGGATTTTGGGGGTGAGGGAGATTTTTGTTTTCCTTCTAAATAATTTTAATTTGAAAAAAAAAAAAGGTTACTGAACTTGGCTGACGCGGAGAGGTGGGGGGGGGGGGGGGGAGGGGGGGTTAGGGTGTCACGGTAGACCAGCGGTTCTCACCCTGTGGGTCGTGATCCCTTTGGGATCGCACCACCCGTTCACAGGGGTCGCCTAAGACCATCGGAAAACACATTTATTCTATAGTTATGAAATATCAACGAAAATAAGTTTGTTGTTAGGGGTCGCCAGAACATGAGGAACTGCATTAAAAGGTCGCGGTATTAGAAAGGTTGAGAACCCACTGCTGTAGAGGAAAAGTCAAAGCACTGTGAGGAGAGTAGCTTGTAATCTTGTGGGGGGTGGGGGGTAGGGTGTCACCGTAGACGAAAGGTCAATGCACTGCAGGTGAGTAACTTGTAATCTTGTCGGGGGGGGGGGGAGGTGAAGAGAAGGGGGGGTCGACACAGGCCGTGTTGATGACGCTCCGTGATGTGGAATATTTGGTTGTTTTTTTGTGGTAGTCGGTGAGGGGACACAATTTGAGTGGTGGTGCAGGGGCGGCACGGGCATGAATAGAGTTGCAGTTGCCGTGCGTCATAATTGCTGGTGCCGTAACCAAAAAAAAATATAACTCTTCTGGCAGAGGCTGAAGATTTGAAACCTATGAACAAAGAAGTCTTGGCATTACGACGTTATTTCAAATTTCAACCCACAAAATCCAGAATGTAACTTCAATCAAAGCGATTTTTTTATTTTAATTTTTCTTCTTTAGTATAAACTGTTGTTCCGTTGGGTTTTTTTTGTTTTTGTGTTGCAAATTTAAATAAGACGATGAAATATTTCAAACCTTAAGTGAAACAAAAAACAACAACAACAACAAAAAAAAAAATGCAATGGGCTCGATGTAATAGAACGGTCTAAAAAAAGAATTGCAGTCTAATTATTAGTTTAAACATCCTTTTCTGCACTCTCCAAACAATGTGAAGACAACGTCCCGTTCGGCTTAAGTCCCAACACTCAACACGTCCTAACAGTGTCGGATTAACCTTAAGCCAAATGAGGCATGAGTCTAGGGATACGGGGCCCCGGGTCAAGGGAGCCATGGAGGGGGGGGGGGCTTGATTTGATCTTGAAAGTACATGTACTTGTAATGACGTAATAAGTAGTACTGATGGGCAGGACCGTGCCGAGGGGAAAACTTGCCCCGGGTGCCAACATCAGGGGCGCCTAAATCGAATATTCAAATAAACAATCTAATTCATTGAACTATATATTGAGGGGGTGTTTTTGTCAAGCGCCGTGTTTCCTTCGCGCTTTCATCCTGATGGGCATCTCGGGCATATTGGGGGGGGGGGGGTTTCTTGGGAGGGGGTTCTTAAGGGGGGGGGGGTCAGCGGTTTACCTCAAATTAAAGCTGCCATTGGCGAACTCCCAAAAGGACGCCCTTGACACACACATCTATATAATTGTAAGGCCAATATATTCACCTCCAAGCGCCAGGCGGGGTGGTCCTCTCACTGCTACCCCCGTTATGCCCCTAGGCGAATGCAAAAAATGTCGAATGTCCAGGGGGCCCCCACAGGTCTTAACTCGACACTGCTTCCAAAATCTTAACTGCCCACATTTTCCAAATCCCCACTGCCTACATTTCCCAAGTCCTCCTGTCTACATTTCCCAAGTCCTTACTGCCTACATTTCCCAAGTCCTTACTGCCTACATTTCCCAAGGGCTCACTGCCTACATTTCCCAAGTCCTTACTGCCTACATTTCCCAAGTGCTCACTGCCTACATTTCCAAAGTCCCCCTGCCTACATTTACGAGTCCTCGCTGCCTACATTTCCCAAGTGCTTACTGCTTACATGTCCCAAGTGCTCACTTCCTACATTTCCCAAGTCCTCCCTGCCTACATTTCCCAAATCCTCACTGCCTACATTTCCCAAGTCCTTACTGCCTACATTTCCCAAGTCCTCCCTGCCTACATTTCCCAAATCCTCACTGCCTACATTTCCCAAGTCCTTACTGCCTACATTTCCCAAGTCCTCACTGCCTATATGTCCAAAAGCCTTACTTCAACTGCCAATAATTGTTTTTCTTGTGTTCTTATTATTTTCTGTATAGATATTAAAATACTTTTTTTTTCTATATTTTTCTTTTATTTGGATCTTTTGATGTTAAATTTTTAAAAATACCTGTAGAAATATATGTAAAATTTTCTGATTAGATCAAAGGTAGACCTGTCTAATCATAGTCCATGTAGTATACGTGACATGGTCCAAACGTAGTCCATGTAGCAATCGTGACGTGTCCAATCGTAGGCCATGTAGTATACGTGACATTTCTCATTTAACCACAGAGCCGGTATGTTGCCTAGAGGCCAGGCTTTCACTTTCCGAACAATACAAATTATTTACCCCTCTGTTATTTTTTATTTTATCTTCAAATTTACGTGCGGTCCATCATCAGCCCAAGGTGAACTCCCCCCCCCCCCCACCCCGCCCACCAGTCCAATGACTGTTGACTACCTAGACCCTGATCCACATTTTCAAAAACTTTTTACTACATGCCTCAGGAACGTTCCACTCGGGTCAGATTTAGGCGCTTTGCAGGGGCGTATTTTATCCACGGTGCGGCTTTGGTGTCGAATGTTTTAGGGCGCATAGTTTGAGTGGCATTTATTTTATTACTTTTTGATGTAATTTATATTTTAAAGGAAAGAGATGGCCACGTCGTTTTTTAAATTAATTATCGTCAAAATTTTTTTTTTTTTTTTTTTTTTTTTTTTTTTTTTTGTCATATTTTCTCATTCAACCGGACGCGCTAATGAGAAAAAAGGATAAATACCCTTTTATAATAATACATTCGATTAAATAATGATTTTATTCCAGTAAAGGAGCCCACACCACGGTCGTAATTTCCCCCCCCCCCCCCCCCCCCCCCAACCCCAAATACTTTATTATTATCGCTGGGGAAGCCAAATGTGCATCAGGAAATCGCGGACAAAAATCGGAAAGGCTGCGACTATTCGCAACCGGGTACCAGGAGTGAGAGGCTGGGATTAAAAAAAAAAAACTATTTAAAATATTATTGTTGGACTTGTAAGACAAACTTGGTATCAAATGAAATATAATTGAATGGACTATACGTTTGTAAACTTACTTCTTCAGTTTAACTAAATTAAACTACCACAAATGACATCCGAATAGTATTGAGTCTAATGGGACCCGGGTGCGAATGGCGGCGCTGCGAGTCCGGGTCCATTTTGACTAAATGCTATTCGGATGTCATTTGTGGTAGTTTATTTTAGTTAAACTGAAGAATTAAGTTTACAAACGTATAGTCCATTCAATTTTCTTTCATTTGGTACCTCATTCGGTCTTACAACAAACACAACAATAATTTTTAAACCGTTTTTTTAATCCCAACCTCTCACTTCTGGTACCCGGGTACGAATAGCCACTTCGAATCGGAAAAGCGATTGGCTGGCGACGCCCATGAAGCCGTGCAAACTAAATCTTCTAAGAGTTTGCCTTTTGTTTTTTGTCGCCGCAGATAAGGGAACTGAAGTGTAAATCTCTAGGCTTAGTCTGACGCTAAAATATTGGTGGCGCCTGCCGGAAGTTGGTGCAACTATTGGAACGCTGGAGACAACCAAAAAGGGACGCCGGTTGTTTACGAGATGAGATGCTTGACAACAGGTGTCAATTGGTTGACCTTAACTAAAAGGTCGAGGTCAGGTTGAATCCTGACCCTACAAACGGTTTTCGTGTTGATGAGGAGACACATGGCATCCACCGGTAGAAAAAGTTTATCTTTTTTTTTCTGTTTGGGGTTTTTTAAGGTTTTATTTCACTTGTTTAAAGTTTAAATCCTTTATAAAAAGCTCAGTGATAAACGAAGTTTGGTGAATTTCAAGGAATATTTTTTTCCAAACCAAGCTTTTTCTTTGATTTAAAAAAAAAATGTAAATTTATGTTAAAAAAAAAAAGGCTTCACCTATTGGTACCCGGGTACCAGAATTGAGAGGTTGGGATTAAAAAAACGATTTAAAATATTATTGTTGGGTTTGTAAGACCAAATATATATATAAATCCCCAAATGCAATGAGCATGTCCAAAAAATAATTTTATAAATGCCCCAATCCATAATATGTCGATGGGTTAATATGTTTTCGCTTTCAGCCGGAAAGGATGAAGAATTACGTCCCTCTTGCCTTGACCTACTAGCGTTTGCAGATATAGAAATAGATTGCCATGCAATCTGGCACTGTGCAAGTTTAAAATTGCGCACGTGCTGTAATTAAGACCCTCCCATATCTGAAGGTATCCTAAAACAGGCCTGCACAACATACGGCCCGCCAGCACCCAGTATGCGGCCCGCGAAGTAACGAAATATTCTATATTATTCATATTTTATAAATAGCTCCCCCCCCCCCCCCATGTCCTATTTTCTTTCGGCCCGCACACGTTTTTCATAATGTATTACGGCCCGCTATAGATTTTAAGTTGTGCACGCCTGCCCTAAAATCTTCTAATATGACCTCCACGCCTTTTTTTTCGGCGCATACATATTAAACAGATACAATTGTTGTAAGGCATTTGAATTTAAGTTGTATACAACGTAACATTAATTAAATATCGCCCCCTCCCTCACCCCCCCCCCTCTTTTTCCGTAGTGGAAAAATATATTAATTTGTGTCACAACACTTTTTTTAACAGTGGTATGGTATGGCATCTTTCCGTCTACGAGAGACGATAGATTATCTTGTCTGGTTGCAGCTCTTCGTGTGGCTAATGAGACCGATCCTTGAATGGCAGTCTCTTGTGCATTTCCCGCACACGAATGCAGTGGAGTAGTGTTTTCTTGCCTTTCTAACAGTAGAGTATTAGAAACGCAGCTGTCTTGCGTAATAAAGACATATTTTAACAAACGTATCATTTATCTAACTTCAGCACTTAAAGACACCAGGTAGACCTATTCTCAAATCATAGCGTTTGGGATCAATCACAATACACAAGACTTGTTTTGATCCAGCTTGGATCCCCCCCCCCCCCCCCAAACCGTTTTTTGTCCATCCCACCACTCACTTCAAGGGTAACCCCAAGAGGGCGAGCTACAGCTGACCGGAAGCAGATGGTGGTCGTGCCGAGTACCAGTTTTAGATCCACGGGACGTCACGGGTTTCATGAGACGAGATGTGGGATGGGTGGGGGGAGCTCTGTTTGGCAGCAGCTGAAGCGAAACGTGAGGATGACTGGGTGGGGTGGCAGGTGTAATGATGGGGGTGTTGCGGTTGGGTAGTTGGAGGGGGGGGGCATTAGTGGTAGGATAATGAGGACTTGAAAGTGTGAGCGTCGTCACGTAGGTCCTAGACCATGAGGTCACGGTTGTTTACTACTAATTCCAATGTTTAACACGATGTGCCATATCTGGGAGTGTTTATTAAGTTAAACACTCGTGAATAAATAAAATGGTACGCTTATAAAAAATTAAGTGGAGTAAAATTACAGGTAAACAATTCAACTCTTGCCAGAGTTTTTTGCATGGGTGGTAAAATATTTCTAGGCCTGTTAACTTTTTAAATCAAAAAGTACCTTTGAAAATTTAAAAGTATGAATATAGAATAGTTGTGTCCTGCTGAAAACATCTGTTTAAACAACGTTTATTCTACTCCATTACCACATTTAGTTTCCGCCTTCTGTGTTCGCCAGCTGTATCACCGTCTCCTGTGAAGCATTTCCGTAACGTTATTATAGTATTTGAAATATATTCCTACTCTATCTATAGCCCGCCAAACAATGGCGGCTTCAATACGTGAACTTCCCATCGACTAAAGTTACTTGAAAAAAGAAACATGTATTCAAACAGCGCACTTTATAAGATTCCGAATTAGTGCTTGAATTAGGTGATATATAACCATCTTAGGGTGATAGTTGGGTACCATAACGTGATGGATATCCAACTTAATGTGATAGTTGGGTACCATAACGTGATGGATATCCAACTTAATGTGATAGTTGGGTACCATAACGTGATGGATATCCAACTTAATGTGATAGTTGGGTACCATAACGTGATGGATATCCAACTTAATGTGATAGTTGGGTACCATAACGTGATGGATATCCAACTTAATGTGATAGTTGGGTACCATAACGTGATGGATATCCAACTTAATGTGATAGTTGGATACCATATCAAGATAGATTTCCATCTTAATGTGATAGTTGGATACTAATATTTGGTAAATGGGCATTATAATGGGATACCTAGAACCGTGACATGGCATGATGTCACTATAACGTGACAAAGGCAGATTGTCAGAGGTAAAGGCACCATATTGTCACAGTGTGACATGTCGCCCACCACTCTCAAAACTCTGACTACACTTACGATAACCGCTACCAATAACAGTTCACTGCCAATAACACCCACTACCACTAACACCCATTACCAAAAACACCCACTACCACTAACACCCACCACCAAAAACACCCACTACCACTAACACCCATTACCAAAAACACCCACTACCACTAACACCCATTACCAAAAACACCCACTACCACTAACACCCATTACCAAAAACACACATTACCCTTGTACCAAGGCTTTGTTAGCGAACTTAACTTTCCATCTTTGACTCGGCTTGGGCTACAGCAGCTGTTCTCAATCTGTATTCCGCGACCCCTTTTGGGGGTCGCTCTAACCTTTCCCAGGGGTCGCCTAAGACCATCGGAAAACACATATCACTCTACAGTTATGGAGAAGCAACGAAAATAATGTCGTGGTTGGGCGGTCGCCACAACATGAAGAACTGTATTAAAGGGTCGCGGCATTAGGAAGGTTGAGAACCACTGGACTTGAGGGATCCAACGCCCCCTCAATACCGTAATAGAGAACTACCACAGCATTCCCAGCTGTGACCCGTCCCACCAATCCCACTTTTACTGATATACACATTATGTTACCCCCATCCCCTACTTCCCCCACCACCCCAAGTGCCTTCAGCTGTCATGTCAGCAGCCCTTAGCAGAATTCCAGCGAGATCGATCAGCCATCGATCCGACGGCTCGCTGTCCGGATCAAATACATCCTGGCTGCATCTGATTAATTACAACGGGCCGGGTAGATAAAATAAAATATATACAAAAATACCGAATCTATTTGCAGCCTCCGTGTAGCGTATTTTATGTTAGTTGAAACTTTGGCAATTCTTTCGATTTTTTTTTGTAGTGTTTTCTTCTTTGTTTTTTTAACATTCATTTTTAACTTCACTTTCATATGAGGGGCATTCTAACGTGAAAGAAGATCCTTTCGTACTGAAAAAAACAAGCACCAATAAAAAATGTGATCAACAATGATATCTACGCATCCATCTCAGAGCGTTGACTTACTGGACTCGACACTATCCAATCAAATCACGTGTCGGGGGATTTTACTGTCTATTTTTAGAATATTATTTCATTAAGGAAAATGTAATGATCGTCCGGTGTGTGAGTATCAACCACCTTTTTTTTTTTTCTCTCCACCGCTCTGCCATTCAGTCTGTCAGAAGTAAACAAGTTATTAATGGCCGTGTTTTCCATCCGTTTTGAAAATGACATGCGCAGAATCAATTGTTCCACAGAGTTGAATGATTCAAAGATAGAACTAATAGAATGGCATCACGCTTCTCTGTGCTATGTTTTACTGTAAAAGAAAGCTGTCTGTCTTGAACAAGACAGATCTCATTTTTTTTTTTTTTTTAAAATGTAGTTGTTGTGGCTTTTCACGTTTCATGTGTAAAAAAATTAAAAAATAAATATATATTTTACAAGGACATACATTTAGTATTTATTTATGTTGTTATTGCTGTTACTGCTATTATCATTTATTATGTCAGCAATCGGTTAAATTCAACGAGTGTGACATGTCTTCTTGACACCATATCTAACACACTCGCACACTTATGGAATGTGACATATGACATATGACCTATGACATATGATCTATCAGAGAACTATCTCGAAAGGCAGATTCAGCCTCCCCCCCTCCCCGCCCTGGTTCCAGGGTTTAAAATTCCAATTACTTATTTATAAATGGTGAGCCTATTTGATGTATCGTTTTGGTCACAATAATTCCTTGTTTTTTTTTTTTTTTTTTTTTTTTTTTTTTTTTTTTTTTAATGTAATGACAGCTAACCAGTCCAGTAAAATAATCAAAGAAGCTAAACTTACAAATTATCTTATAGACCTACACACTGGCGTAGGAAAAAGGGGGGGGTCGGAAAAAAATATCCCCCCCCCCCCCCCGGCGGCCCTTACCTTAACTACAAAACTGAGCCTCTATAATAATCAAAATTTAAATTATGCACATAGAACCCCTTCTACTCACTGGCGAAATCATGTTCACACACATCCCTTCTACTCACTGGTTCAATCATACGCACCTATCCCTTTAACTTAATGGCTAAGTATCATATCCGTTCTGGCTACACGTGTCATATCCCTTCTACTCAATTGCTAAACGTAATATCCCTACCAGTCACTGGCAAAGTGCTTATATCCCTTCTAGTCACTGGCACAGTGCTATATCCCTACCACTCACTGGCACAGTGCTATATCCCTACCACTCACTGGCACAGTGCTATATCCCTACCACTCACTGGCACAGTGCTTATATCCGTTCTAGTCACTGGCGAAGTGATCTGTTGGGTGGATGTATTGTTCCGTTTTATTTCCATCAATATTTTTCTGAGCTTTTTATTATTTCTACTTCAAGACACTGCATAGGTCCATCACTTCTCCTTCATCAGGGCTCATCTACCTTTTCTATGTACGGCACCGACTTCTAGTTTTTAAAAAAAAAAAAAAAATATTCTCTCGCGCCCCCACCCCCCCCCCCCGCCCCTGAAATGCATCATCACACACCTGGGGGATGATGCCAGACAAACTTTCGTAAATTAGCAGACAGTCCATTAAAAAAATATTGACCTAAAACCCCTGGTCAGTAATAACCCGTTAAAAAATGAGGAATCGTAAAAAAAAAAATATGTATGTAATTTTTTTAGCGAAACAAAATTGAAATTGTTTAGTGACAGCGCATGATTTCTCTTTGTTTACTTTGCGCTTCATATGATCACTACCATGAGAAACTTTCCACACAGGAGAATATCATCAATAAGCTAACGCTATAAAAGTAGGTCTATGTCTCGTGGTCACGTGAAACAGTGATTCTCAACATTTTTTAACCAATGGATGTCTTCGCCAGTCAGAATGATGGCCACGGGCCACTTTTGCCAGTCTGTTAGTGGCCACGAGCTACTTTGCCAGTTAGATGATGGCCACAGACCACTTTCTAATTATTATTTTTTATTTAAGTTTAAATTCATAGAATAAAATTATAAGGCAAAAGAAGATCGTGCACAATGACATCTTTTCACCGACTCTAAGAACCCCTGACCTGAGGATATGAAATAGTCATGCGGATATTCGAAATGTGTTATTAAGCTTCTTATTAAGTTGACATTAAAAATGGGTCCTTTCAAAGATTTGTTGGTCATAGACAATCGGTATGCAATTTTTCGCAACTATTTTTATTGTTGTATTATTTAATGGCAATCCAGAAACGTTGTCCTACAGTAGTGGTTCTCAACCTTCCCTTTACCGCGACCCCTTTTTACAGTTCCTCATGTTGTGGCTACCCCCAGCCACAAAAATTATTTTCTTTGCTACGGTACTTTATAACTGTTGTTATGAGGGATGACGTGTTTTGATTCACGATTATCCCGTCTTCCACGTGCATGACCTCTTTTCTGCCAAAGCCGTGTTGAGGGCGGCTTTGCAAATATCACTTTGTTGACATATTAGCTACTATCGTCCGTTTCTGTCGAACATGATAGAATGATCTCGAGAATGCGGGAAGCAGTAAAGACTGCGTATTCCATTTCGAGAATGATCATCTGAAACTGGGTATAAAAGGGATAAGATTAAATGACAGGGAGAGATATTTTTCCTTTCCTTTACCACGAGATGTGCTGTGTGTCATTATTTAATACTTTGTTGTGTGTAGATTTTTCTATTTCCTCGTACCATTTTGTGCTCATTGTATTTTTATATACAGTACCGGTACCAGCAAATCTGTAAGTTTATAATTTTAATCATATTTTCTCTTGATGTTATTATTTAATTGAAGTTCACAAATTAAAAAGTTATTAATTGTAATTAGCTCTGGCCTTGATTGTCGGTTTATTTGTTATTATTTTAAAACTTTGGTATCGTCCTTTATTATGGACTGTTTCTAGAACGAGCCCTAGACAAAAGATAAGAGATTAAATTCTCCATTTATAACGGTCCGTAATACTGTAGAGCATATGTGTTTTCATAGGGCCTTAGGTGACCCCTGGGTAAGTGCCAGAGTCAAAGGGGTCGCGACCCACAGGTTAAGAACCGCTGTCCTATAGAAACAAAGTATACAGGACATAATTATTGAATGTATTAATGGAAGTCAGCCTGTTTTTGTGAGGTTTTTTTTTTCCTCCCCCGTAGTCAGAATGTTTGGATAAATAAGAAATGGAATAATCTCTGCTATGAACAACGGGGGGAAAATACATGGGAAAGAAGACACAATGCTACGGCGTGGTACCGCTGGGAAATTATGTCAAATGATCCTGTCTTATTTTTAGTAAAGTCACGCGCAGTAAAAAAAAAAAAAAATAAAAACAAAAAAAAAAAAACTGTCACGTGCTGACGAAGAAATGTCAGTTTGAGATTCGATTTTTTTAAAAATAGATTTAAAAAAAAAAAATTGTAATGTAGCATTTTTCCTCAGCTTAGTCATTCTATAATTTGAATATTTTCGTTACGCTGACTCACAGCGACGTATGATATATGTGAGCCTCATAATGTATTACCAAAATTAAGCTGACCGTTTTTATTTCAATTTAAAAATCACAACTGTCAAAGTCATTTTTAAACAATTTAAAATTAATACTGGGACATTAAAATCGTTTCGGCGTCACGGGCGTCGAAACATAAGCAATTATTTGTGAGTACACAGACACATCTTCTGTCTGTGATATCTATTTTTTTTTTTTAATGTAGGCATATGCCTAAGCCTGGATATCAGATTAACATATTTTTTTTTATTGTTGTTACTAATCTTAATTGATTTTGTAGTTTACTAATCTTAATAATTTATTTTGTAGTACAAATGTATATATAATAACTGTACTGCTTAGGCTTATGATTTAACTACAACTCATTATTAAACAGGACTATAATATATAAATTTATACTTACACACACACACATATATATATATATATATGTGTGTATGTGTGTGTGTAAGTATAAATATATATTTAAAAAAATAGTACGTGACTGGTAATAACAGTACTATTGGTCACATCAAAGAAAATAGTCCCATGTTAGGGTCTAGAATGAAACAAAGTTCCACTCCTTTAACATTTTCATTCGGGGGGAGTAGTTGCCAGCGTACTTGTCAACTTCATTGTGTGTTTCAAACACACACACACACACACAACGGCCCCTGCTGTAAAGAGACAGGGTCGCCGTGACCCGGTCAGCGTGATTCCAATGGAATCTGATGGACCCCAATGATGTCATCACGTGACTTCATCGTAACGGAGACATGGGAATTATGGCCACCAGGGGGGCCGTGTAACGGGATAAAGGTGAAATGTGAACACGCCCCCGAGGTTGACACAAACGTTATATTTTTTCAATGCATAAATATGTGTTTAAAAATAAACTTTTGGATAAAGAGGGCTCCTATTAAGAACAGGCTTTTGCCCCGTGCGCAGCTTTTTGCTTGCCACTGCCTTGATGTGAGCTTATAATTATCATTGTTGTTAGAGTTACTAGCTTGCTAGCTCTAGGGTCTAGACCAGCGGTTCTCAACCTGTAGCTCGCGACCCCTTTGGGGGTCGAAGAACCCTTTCCCAGGGGTCGCCTAAGACCTTCGAAAAATATAGATGCTCTACAGTTATGAAGTAGCATTGAAAAAAATTTTGTGGTTGGGGGTCGCCACATCACGAGGAACTGTAAGCAAGGGTCGCGGCACTAGGAAGGTTGAGAACCGCTGGTCTAGACCGTATGTTTTTAAGTGACACGGACACGGCTTTATTCAACTTTATTGGTGCGGGAGAGCGAAATCCCGTTTGTTTGTTTGTTGTTTTTTTTTAAAAATAATACCGATGTTAAAAAAAAAAAAAATTAAACTGGATCTAAATTGATCTAAATAGCATGCCCTACAAATCAAATGCACGAGAAACTTCGGTCATGTATTCTGTCACACAAATAATTTAAAACATCAAGCAAGCGATCCCCACATCCATTGTGTTTCCCAAATGCCCCCTTAAGCAAAAGCTTTAAAAAAAATGTTTAAAAAAATTAAATAATTTTAAAATATAGATATAGGCCCTATATCGTTAGATTATTTTTTCATTAAAAAAAGTATAAATGCCCTTGTTTTAACTGAAATATATAACCCCCCCCCCCACACACACACACGCACAATAACACGCACACCCGATACAAATGTTAGTGATTCACTAAGCTGGAGTAGAACAAAATAACCGGGCCGCGAAAAAAAAAAAGTTTTGGGAAAATCGCTGAGCTACACCACCAAAATAAATTTGATTTAAAAAAAAAAAAAAAAAAACATTTTATGACGATCCAAAATGCCAATCGACAGTGACTTTCTTTTGTTTTCTGTTTGATTGATCATTGTTATATTCTTCCTTAATATTGTTTCCCCTCTCCCTCCTCTCCGCACCCCCCAACCTAATGAACAATTAATAACATTATAACAACTAAAACATGACACTTAAACCAAAACACTCAGTGGCGTTAGGGGGGGGGGGGTGAAGATGTGGGGGGTGGGTGATGTTTGTTTTGATGCGAGAATTCGGTCAGTAACAAGGCACGGCGAGAATAGCACTGACGTGTGGCCGTCCCCACGATTGGGTAGGCCAGATTTCCGCTGTGTTGGGGGACCAGCCAACCGGCGAGCCGTGTAATCAGACTCTCAAGGCCACAACCCTTCATTGGTTGTATTTCCGGCTCTGTCGTCATGTTCGAGTGGACTATGTTATCTGATCGCACTACCTGTCAATACTGCAAAGACATTTGATTTAAGGAAAAACAACAACTGATCATTAACACGAGTGCGTCTGAAAGCTACCAAAAAAAAAAAAAAAAAAAAAACGAATGCCAAATGAATATTTATAAAGTTTCTTTTATATCTTTGATGTAGTTTAATGACATTCCTTAGATTTCGTGGAAAACAATTTTCGTGGAAATTGAAATAGGTTGACCTTACTTCCATTTTTTTTAAACGGAGTGGCTATAGGTACACGGGTATCAGAATTGAGAGGTTGGGATTAAAAAAACGATTTTAAAATATTATTGTTGGGTTTGTAAGACCAAATGAGGTATCAAATGAAAGATTATTGAATAAACTATACGTTTGAAATGTAATTCTTCAGTTTAACTAAAATAAACTACCACAAATGACATCCGAATAGCATTGAGTCTTATGTGTCCCGGGTCCGAAAGGGGGCGCTGCGTGTCCGGGTCCATTTTGACTAGGGCTATTCGGATGTCATTTGTATTAGTTTATTTTAGTTAAAATGAAGAATTAAGTTTACAAACGTATAGTATATTCAATATCTTTCCTTTTATACCTCATTTGGTCTTAAAAACCCAACAATAATATTTTGAATCGTTTTTTAATCCCAACCTCTCAATTCTGGTACCCGCCGTGTACCTATAGGTGCAGCCTTTTTTAAAATTTCAACCACATAATAATTTTTAGGTCAATAGGGCATTTCCGCTAATGACCCCATCCTTCACTCTGAATTGGCTTATATATATTTGTGGGAGTTGGAATCTTGTTTTAAACAAAATACAAATGTATATTAACATTATTCCCCTGCCCTTATTTGACTATCGAATTCTTTTCAGGAACCGCATCCATTCTTTGTTAAATTTAAATACTACACAATTGTATTTACTTCATTAATATTATCAATATTTTTTTTTTATAAATGTATCATTTTTTTAAATTTTTTTTTTAATAAACGGGTGGATCGAAAGTTTGACACGAGAATTTAAAAAAAACAAAAAACTAACAAAAATAAAACAAACAAAAAATTTTAGAAAGGATTTCTCCTTCTATCTATTTTTAACTTCATCGCGATCTCTAGTTTTTTTTTTTTTCTGATCACGGTCATCACGTTACGTGGCAAGGCAATAATCTGACAGCTAAAGCAACTTGATGTCGTCAATTTTTTAAAAATATTTTTTTTTAATTTTGTTGTTGTTGTTGTTGTTGTATCCAACGAAATGATAATAAGAAAGTATTTAACATAAAGCCCGTTCCAAAGAAGCTATCACAACTTTCATATTTTTTTTAAAAAAATTGTTTATTATACTTTTATTTTTATTATTATTCTTATTATTATTTAGCATCCGTGCGTCACACGATGTGACGATGGTGTAGATTTCGCAGGACGAAATCACAAGGAGGACAAGCTGGTTCCAGTGGCGTAGTTAGGGGGGGGGCGAGGGGGGCATCATGCCCCGGGCGCTACTCACAAAGGGCCGCCAAATGGTATATTTTACATATAATATTGTATGGTTTTCGAATAGGGTGCGCTAAAAAGGTATTGTGCCCCCGGGCGCGAGTTAAGCTCGCTACGCCACTGGCTGGTTCCCTAGACAGCAAACTGTCACCTCTCTCTGTACGCATCTGGGTAATCCAAGGGAACACCATGTGTGGATGATAAAGCTTTGGCGCCATCGTGCCAGCGTCGTACCGCCTACGGGACTCCAATATCCGGTTTGGAAATCAAATTTGAATTCAGACTTTTCCTTCGCTTCGATGAGTTACCACCCAAGAGTAACGGGACCCATCCACCCATCCACCCATCACCCATCCACCCGGGGTGCTGGTGATGTTTTTTTTTTTTCTTTCTGCTGCTGATTGAACTCCAGTCCACAGGGTTGAGATTGACTCAGTTTAGACCGCCCCACCATCCAGCACCAACATAATATAAGTCTTACACTTTTCAAGGGCAGCAAGAACGTGGCAAGAGTGGTCTCTTTGACTGACTGATTTATTATTTATAATGGAAACGTTTTGGTGTTGAATTTTCTATCGTGTATCTGGTTTTCTATCGTGTATCTGGTTTTCTATCGTGTATCTGGATTTCTTTCCTTTCCTTTCTTTTTTTTTTATCTAACAAGACACGAATTGAGAAGATGTTCGTCTCGGTACCGGTAATCCAAAGCATTGTGTGTGAATGGGAGGGGGGGGGCGGGGGCGATAAGAGGAAACAATTATATTTTTAAAAATATAACCGAATTAAGACACATACCCGAAGAATAACGTCTTTAACAGGATTAATTGACTTTGTGACAGCCCCAAGAATGGCGTCTTTATCAGGATTAATTGAAGTTGTGACAGCCCCAAGAATAGCGTCTTTATCGGGGTTAATTGAAGTTGTAACAGCCCCAAGAATAACGTCTTTATCAGGATTAATAACGTCTTAACAGGATTAATTGAAGTTGTGACAGTCCAGGAATAACGTCTTTAACAGGATTAATTGACGTTGTGACAGCCTCAAGAATAACGTCTTTATCAGTATTAATTGAAGTTGTGACAGCCCCAAGAATAACGTCTTTATCAGTATTAATAACGTCTTTAACAGGATTAATAACGTCTTCTTCAGGATTAGTAACGTCTTTGTCAGGATTAATAACGTCTTTGTCAGGATTAATAACGTCTTTGTCAGGATTGATAACGTCTTTGTCAGGATTAATAACGTCTTTGTCAGGATTAGTAACGTCTTTGTCAGGATTAATTGAAGTTATGACCCCCCCCCAACCCAACCCCTTCCCCCCCCCAAAATAAAATAATAATAATAATTACAAATAATAAAAAAATGAAAGCGCAGACTATTAGACGTGAACCTGGATAATGGGGAAAACGTTGGATATATTAAAACCACCGACGTACAGGGTTGTGTGAAAGGGACAACAGCACCGGGCGCAATCTTCAGGGGGCGCCAAAATCACAAATTTCATGCAAAATAAATGTCTTACTTTTTTTTTTTTTTTTGCGGGGGGGGGGGGGGGGGGGGGGGCCTGATGTCAGGCTTTGCGCTGGACGGATATTTTTATTCTAACTTTTATAGCTAACTTTTATTTATTTATTTTAATTTTTAGATATGCTTCTGGTCAATTTAAATCTTTAAAAAAAAGTATTTTTAAAAATAAATAAATAAGGAATTGATTGTAAAGCCTTTTGATAGGGTGAGAATCGCTGGTTTACAAGTTTTCAGCAAATATACGGCAAAAATACACGTGCGTGATATTCAAAGACGCGACTTCAATTTATTAAGATGATTAAAACAAATTTTGCTAGGGATTAATCCAACAAGTAAATGTGTTGCTTGTTTTCAGTGCATTATGGTCGGTCAGTGAGCCACTCGTCGAAGTGTAGGACTACAATATAGCTACTCCATCGTCTTGTGAAGACGGAAGGATGCCATACATGTCGGTCAGTGAGCCACTCGTCGAAGTGTAGGACTACAATATAGCAACTCCATCGTCTTGTGAAGACGGAAGGATGCCATACATGTTGGTCAGTGAGCCACTCGTCGAAGTGTAGGACTACAATATAGCTACTCCATCGTCTTGTGAAGACGGAAGGATGCCATACATGTCGGTCAGTGAGCCACTCGTCGAAGTGTAGGACTACAATATAGCTACTCCATCGTCTTGTGAAGACGGAAGGATGCCATACATGTCGGTCAGTGAGCCACTCGTCGAAGTGTAGGACTACAATATAGCTACTCCATCGTCTTGTGAAGACGGAAGGATGCCATACATGTCGGTCAGTGAGCCACTCGTCGAAGTGTAGGACTACAATATAGCTACTCCATCGTCTCGTGAAGACGGAAGGATGCCAAACGTGTCGGTCAGTTGCGTAGTCTACGCGTTTAAAGTGTTCATTATTGTTTAAAGTGTTCATTATTGTTTGAAGTATCCCCCTTTCTATACTAAGTTATATAAATAGTTTATTATAAATAGACCGTATGTTGAATAGCGTGAAGGGCGGGGTAGCTGATATTTTTAAAATATGTATTTTGTTCAAGTACACAAGTTCTACTAGTTTCATACCGTTAGTTTGGGCAGGGCGTAAGAATGCGTGGGTGGTAGAACGAGTTGACGAGTTCAGGGGTAAGCATGCTGACTGTAATAAATGAATAAGGACAGTCTTTCTAGGGCAGCATTAAAAATATTTGTTAGCACTTCCACACGCACTCACACACACACACACACACACAAAATGGGAAGAGAAGTTAAACTTTTTTAGGGGCTCGGGTGGCCCATGAAAGGTGGAGAACCACTTGTTTTTAGTTAAAATGACCCATAGAAATAAATTTAATTTATTTTAATGTTGAATGAAACATTTATTTACCCACCCCCCACCCCCAAATCTCTTTCTCCCTGGGTATTATATGTGGTCTTTTTAAATAAAAAGAGTGACTAGACTACACAATAAGAAGTGAAAAATGTATAACAATAAAAATGTTCGTTTTTTGTGTGTGTGTGTGTTTTATACTGATTTTTTTTTTTAAAGTTATAATTTTTTTTCCCCCCTCTTCTTCCTATAAATGTTCTCATCGTGTCTTCAAAATATCTCTCTATGTTTAATATGTACTTTAAGAAATAATATGAATTAAGTCGTGCAAATATCGATTAACGCGTTGCGGTCCAAGTTTTTCTTGTTTTTGAAAGATTGAGTTTGAAGCAGAAGTGATAATGACACGTTGTTTTCAATACAACATATCAATGAACGACATTCAATGTGTATTTTTTTTTGTTTTTGTTTTTTAATTTTTATTTAGTCTAGTTATTTTAAGCTGTTTTTAACTTGACTCGGTTTGTAGCTTAAAAATATTTGTACTCGATTTCAACTAACTTCCAAACGTTCTTAAGAGAAGGGGCGTAGCTGGCGAGGAGGGGGGTCCAACCCCCCCCCCCCCTTTCTTTTGCTTGCTTCAAGAAACTTTTATAAATGACCCAAAATCCGATGAGTGCTCAAAGGATGGCTAAGGTTGGAACACCCCCCCCCCCCCCACACACTTTTTTTCGTAAAAAAAAAAAGGCACCTACGCCCCTGTTTAAGAGTTGAAATTTCAGGGAAATAGCTTAGACAAGTGGCCAGTGCCGCAGCTCTGGAACAGCATGCGGAACTTTGAAGGAATAAACGCGGCTTTTTTGTTCTCTAGACTCTTGGTGACAATGAATCTACAATTACAGGCAACCACCGTTTATTCCCCCTTTTTTTCCTGCGAGGCTGAAATTTGGTACGCTGCTCTTACTCTGAGCACAAAAACGCATTATAGGAGAAGACATTTTATAAAATGTGCATGTATTTTTTTTTTGCTTATAAAAATAAATAATAATAAAATATATATAATAATAATTTTTTTTAAAGTTTGTTAAAACTTTTCTTGTCATATTTAAACATCATTTACGCATGTAAAAATTGTTTGATTTTTTTATCGCTGTTGTCTGACTCTGCTCCCGGAGATGCCCCATCATTCCCCTGCACCTACTGCACAAGAAAATTTCGTGCCAGTATCGACCTCATTAGCCATCCGCCCACCCACAGAAAGAACTAGCACAAATCTGATGATTAAAGTGGTCATGGTCGAATCCCGACTGTCGAACTACAATAATATATATATATATATAAATATATATAAAGGGGGGTGGGGAGACGAAGAATAAAGAATACATAAAATTTTATTTAATCATGTGTGGTAACAAATAAATAATAAACACAAGCCCAGAGGCGTAACTGGGTTTTTGACGCCCTTGGCTAATTTATTTTTGGCGCCCTTGATATTTAAATAAAATTTTAAAATTAGAGATTTAGCGGCGCCCTTTTGAACTGGCGCAGCGCGCCTTTGGCAACTGCCCCAATGCCAAGCCGTTGTTACGCCTCTGCACAAGCCATACAATAATAACAGGTCACAACAAAGTGCAACACGCGCACCGTCAGCTTTATGGCATTGCTGTGTTAGTTGGGCCCGGGACAATTTTTTTGGGAGGGGAGGTGGAGATAGAGATTCTACTGGCAACTCTCTCCACGAGATCTCTCATAAAAACTAGGGCAGTGGTTCTCAACCTTGCTGATGCCGCGACCCTTTCATACAGTTCCTCATGTTGTGGCGACCCCCCCCCCCCCCGCCATAAAATTATGTTCCTTGATACGTCATAAATGTAGAGTATATGTGTTTTCCGATGGTCTTAGGCGACCCCTGTGAAAGGGTCATTCGACCCCCAAAGGGGTCGCGACCCAAAGGTTGAGAACCGCTGCACTAGGATGAACGCAACAGGGGCATGGGGGTTGGGCTGGATTCGTGGGATCCCAGGGCAGCCTCCAAGAGCGCTCTAATAGCTTACGACGACACAGAGCAGACAAGGAAAAAATAACCATTATGAAGAACGAAAAATAAGTAAAAATTTTCTTTTTAAATGAATAAATATTATACAATCTGAAATCTCCGCTCTCTCATAACCTATATGTTCGTTGTGCCTGTCGTAGTTTTACCCAAACCCTTTGCAAAAACCTTCCCATGGTGAAGCATTAATTAAGCTGTACAATAATGATAATGGGCTGAATGCTGGTCGCCTCGATTAGATCCCTGGGTATAGCTATAATTATAATGCATGTCATGCCGTGTTGAGAAACACTGCGTCGGTGTAAGAATTTTGACTAAGTGTATGGAGTCGGGGAAGGTAGAATCCTTTTGTTATCATAACACATTACGTTTGTGAGGGTCGAGAAAATACTTAGTATTAACGGTGAAACGTTTGATGATCATTTAATAGCAAACTAGGTGTCCCGTGTCTCTAGATTATATAATTACAGTAACTAGGTGTCCCGTGTCTCTAGATTATATAATTACAGTAACTAGGTGTCCCCGTGTCTCTAGATTATATAATTACAGTAACTAGGTGTCCTGTTTCTCTAGATTATATAATTACAGTAACTAGGTGTCCCGTGTCTCTAGATTATATAATTACAGTAACTAGGTGTCCCGTGTCTCTAGATTATATAATTACAGTAACTAGGTGTCCCGTTTCTCTATATTATATAATTACAGTAAGTAGGTGTCCTATTTCTCTAGATGATATTACAGTATAGTATTGAGTATAAAGCACTTGTAACATTTTTAATATTTTTTTGTAAAATGTCATGGTTGGTAACAATTACTAGCTCTAGTACACACATTTTCAAGCGTTTTCAAGTCGACAACATATTTATATAGAGGCAAAATTACCCACGACAAGAAATTAAAAAAGGGACTTTTAATAGGGTATTTACTCCGAGATCCCCTAAAGCCCTCTTTGGGGTAACATCCTGGGAACCCTTAACTTGATTATACCAGGCTGCTCTTGTAGCGTGTTTTTTTTTCCTAAATCAACCTAATGAGACACACATACATACATATATATATATATATAAATAACCAGGGCCGGATTTCTTTATAAATTAAGTAGGCTTCAGTCAATGGCCTCCAAAATCGAAAAGGCCTCAAAATTAATGAGATCATATTTTATAGTCTCCCACCATTAAAAAATAAATATATTTCTTATGTCTTTTTTTCAAATACAAAGTATTCAAATTCAAAGGAATACTTTAGAAAAACAAAAAAACACATCCACGCCCTTTACTTTGCAGTACAAGGGAGTTAATGTAAACATGATTATATTTGCTTTTAAAGCCACCATGAATAGCTCCCCTTCCATCAGCCAAATAAATATTTATTCTAATTCCACACATTTTTCAACTTATATGTAAACCCAAAGCTGCAGAGAAGGCTAATTGGTTATTTCAGAATCACAAAACTTTTTGAATCACTTACATTATAATTTAAAGTCGTATTTCTAAAATCAGTTGTTGATGAATGGTTTTTAGTGTGCAGAGACCGGGGGGGGGGGGGGGGGCGCGGCAGTGGCCTAGCGAGCTTAACTCGCGCCCGGGGCACAATACCTTTTTAGCGCACCCTATTCGAAAACCATTCATTATTATAGTAAAATATACCATTTGGCGCCCCTTTGTGAGTAGCGCCCGGGGCATGATGCCCCCCCCCTCACTACGCCACTGGGGGGGGGTGGGTTTAAACAAGTGACTAAACTTAATTTAAGACACTAAAGAGAGTGATTCTAAGTAATGTTAAACTATTGCTACAAATACATTGTAAGTAATGAATCCAAAGTTATTTACCAGAGCTGTTTATATTTTCAGAACTTATTAGTCAACTTCATTTTTTTTTTTAAATTTACATTTAACAAAAAAATTGTTGCACAATTTGTTTCCAGGGTTGTCATTAAAAATTTTCTTTTTGTTTGAATCAGGTGATATGATCAGACTTTAGTGAGGAAAAAGTCAAAGATAATAACAAACTACTTCTGCAACAGTACTGTAACTGTAACAATGTTTGGGCTAAATAAAGAAATTCTTCTAATTATATTTTAGTATGATTTTATAATATTGTTTCTTCAGGGTCTTCAGGTTAATTTCCTATATTTACCTTGTATTTTGAAGTGTCCATTATAAGTACCTTGTGCTGTATGGGGCACTTTAAAAGGCTTTGATGACATTCTGAGCATATGGGGGGGGGGGGGGGGGGGGTGTTTTGTGTGTGTTTTTACTGAAGTTTTATTTTAAGATGTAAAAATAATTGTCCTGTCTGATCTGAACATTTGGTTGGGGGTGGGGGAATTATTTTTTAAAAAACACTATAAGAACAAAGGCAGTATACAAAATATTAAAAAATGAGTTTTTATTGTTGGGAAAAAGAGAAGAGCATGTTTTTTAATTCTATTTTTAAATATGAACAGGCCATTGCTTTATGCTAGTATAATACTACTTGACGAGATGAGAGAGAAGTTAGTACTTGAGGCTCTCGGATCTCAAATCTAGTTTAATACTAAGGGTTGAAATCGCCATTAAAGCACAAAGGTCTCACCATTGTTTCCTAGCTTTTTTTTGGCCACGGCAGGAGATGAGACAGTGGCCAATCTCACATGGTGTCACCAGTGTGTCACAGCAGGCCAGAAAGCAGAATTTACAGTGTGTCACACCTATGTAAATGCCAGCTGACTAGTGTCATGAATGCGATGTCATGTATGTGGGTAGGACCATGGCTTGCTGCATGAATAATGTTGTCATGTCATTAAATGTTACACTCAACATTTGCCACTGAAAGATATGTTTTTTTCCAGAAGTATATTGCCAACACTCAGATCAACAACTCACTGAAGGATATGCCAACGTCACAAAACAACTACTGTAAGCTGAGCCGTGTCACATCATCATATTTCAAACACCACGCACTCAGTGTCCTGTCACCAGTCTGTCTACCTTACCGACATGATAAAAGACAACAATGGAACAGATTCACGGTGGCCATTATCATTCACATACACCTGGGATACTTTTATTTTCAAATTTTAACACCCTCCTTTTTAAATACGCTCCTTTTTAAATACGCTCCTTTTTAAATACGCTCCTTTTTAAATACGCTCCTTTTTAAATACGCTCCTTTTTAAATACGCTCCTTTTTAAATACGCTCCTTTTTAAATATGCTCCTTTTTAAATACGCTCCTTTTTAAATACGCTCCTTTAAAATAAAAGGTTAAAACTGATTTATTATTTTTTTTTAGTTTAGCTATTCTCAGAAATAAAAACGCACATGGACAATTTATTTAGATGGAAAAATACCTATGCCTATAGGATTCTGCCCCTTTGTCCAGTAAGATGTGCTTGATTATAATGACGGGGCATCCCCTTACTTAAAAAAATGTACCAGCGTCCAAGGTGTGGGTGGGCCTTATTAACATAATCACAGTGTAACAGTGAAATGGTATGATTTCTGAGAAGCCATTTAAACCAAGGAAGTATATTGAAGCAGGTATGTGGTTTATGTATAAAAGCTGATAAATCTCCGTACAAAATTAAATTTATTTTACTACCTAAGACGCCTTGAAAATTTAAGTAGACTCTTAAGTGCATAAAAGGTGAGAATACACAAGTAGGACTTGTACGAAAATAATTCCAAAAGAAATGGTTTTTATCAGCTTCCTTTCAAAAAAAATAAAAAAATATTAAAATCCACTAAAATTTGATCAGATGTGCTCCTGGTATACCACAGCCTTGGTTTTCAAGTATAAAGATAATTACGTCTGCAGCTTGAGAAAATAGAATGCACACAAATAAATAACATAAAAAGCTTGGGGAAAAAAAATAATTGTTTTATCATTCTGTCAAAAGTACACACTAAAAATGGTTTCATTAAAAGAGATGGCTGTGAAGCCACAGTTTCCAGTCGTCCATGAACAAGACCTGGGTCAGCAACAGCTGCATGGGAGGAAAGGGAGATCATCTTCTACAAAACTTGGTTTGTTTTTTTACATAAGCACCATGATTATGAGTTTCACAAATTTTAACTATTATTAATTATATTTCGTTCACTTCATTTCCAGTCTAGTTTTTTAAAGTTAAAAGGTGTTCATTGGTTATTTGTTAGTTATAGCCCTATGAACTCTGAAAATATTCAGAAAAAGTAATCGGATTGGAGCCATAATGATCTAGTAAGCACTTTCTCCTAATAAAGCCTAGTGGTTGGCTATAGACTTCATGTGACTTGGGTGAAAATTTGCCACACAGTTTGTTCAGACATATCCTAAAGTGCTCACAAGGAAAAATATTAAAACATAAATAATGTAAGCCTTTGGTACACTTTTAGATACCCGGTAACAGAAAGATCTTCTCACTTCCTCAATGCTAAAAATCTTCTCTCTTACTTTGAAAAAGAAAAATTAACACTTTATATCTACACAACAGATATAGGAGAGATTATTCAGGAATTTTTCTCATTGCTTGGTACGCAGATGCCTATAGGCGTAGTAAGGATATATTAAGTGTTAAGAAAATCCTGTCTATAAAAAAATGTAAGTTTATCAAGGCAAGGGATCTAAAACTGGGAAGCTTATATTTAAGATAATTGCAGTATTTTCATATATATTAATTTCAATTGTTAAACAAGTTACCATCTTGAATGGTCGCTTTATTATTTTAATCCTAAAAGATACAGCAGTTAAAAAACTTAATGTGTGCACTAGCGTAACATGAGAGTAACAACAGCAATGGTTGTACAAGCTTCACGCAACAGGCAAACATTCCTAGAAGAAAGCACAAGACATGGACACGATGCATCACACCGCTGCAACTGTTTCTTGTGCTGCAGCTTCTAGGCCTGTTGTGGCTTGATTCGATGTTACACCAGAGGATGACTCAGAGACTGCAGCGCCATCTTGAGACTGGGCACTGGCGGGCACAACCGAGGCGACCTCTGAGACGGTGGCGGGCACAACCGAGGGGATGTCTGAAACAGCTGCCGTCCCTTCTGCCGACGATTGGGGTTGATGGGTCTCAGGCGGGGACGATGACTGCAAATCTTGAGAAGGCGGTGAGGGTGATATTGATGTGGTTGCTTCATTCGGCAGAGCAGGTGCTGGGGAGACAGGTTCAGAGGTCTTTGGTAGTGGTGAAGGAGAAATAGCTGCAGAGGGTGACACTTCATTGGTAGAGCTCTCTGTGCTGGCTACAACAGAAGCACTTGGTGGAGATGATACCACAGGATTTTCTGTTCAAAATATATGACGAATGTTTAGAATATATCCGGGATATATTTTAGTTGATTTTTTCATCCATAAAAAAAAAATGAAAACATGTTAAAGAAGAAAAATGTTTGGTTTCTACAGAGATTGAGATAAATTCATTCTTTTTCTCTGCCAATACAATACTATTACATACAGAACAGATTTTTAAATTTTGAAAAGAAAATTCTAAAGAATAAAAGTCAATGAGACTATCTTTAGTTGAACTTCATGGAATTCCTGTATTTGACACATGAATGTAAAACTCCAATGTTTAAAATGAGACAAAAATTGATTTTCCAATTCAAACCCTCCGACAATCCAGACTCCCGGATACTCACCAGCTTTGTTGGTGCCAGCGTCTGCTACTTTGTTGCCACGCAACTCAGCCTGGAGAGCTCGACACAGAGATTCCAACTGCTTGGACTTCTGCACGTAGGTGAGGGTCTCCTTCTCAGATTTGCCTCTCTGTCATGGAAATAGAGCACAGTTATCACATCACAGGCAACAACACAGAAGTCAACATGAAGTGTTCCGTTACATTGCATAATCATGGTTTACAGAAGCTTATACAATAATTTATTTCTTCATATCAATTTGATTAAGTTTTGCAACAAACTCCTCTCCAGCAAGAAGTCTCCTTTCACTTTATTGTAGTTGAACCCCTCGGCACAGGCATTTTAAGAGAACAGTGGACACAAAACCTGTGGGACTTACAGCCTCAATCTGCTCTATGAGAGCCTTGTTTGTTCCCTCCCATTTATTCTTCCACTGGAGCCCATCTTTTTCCAACTTCTTGATTCTCTTCGTCATCTGAAACAAAACATCGGTACAGTGAACACAAAACTTTATCATTTGGTACAGTTCTGACAACAAAACATCGGCACAGTGAACACAAAACTTTATCCCTTGGTACATTTCTGACAACAAAACATTGGCACAGTGAACACAAAACTTTATCCCTTGGTACATTTCTGACAACAAAACATTGGCACAGTGAACACAAAACTTTATCCCTTGGTACATTTCTGACAACAAAACATCGGCACAGTGAACACAGAACGTTATCCCTTGGTACATTTCTGACAACAAAACATCGGCACAGTGAACACAGAACGTTATCCCTTGGTACATTTCTGACAACAAAACATTGGCACAGTGAACACAGAACGTTATCCCTTGGTACATTTCTGACAACAAAACATTGGCACAGTGAACACAGAACGTTATCCCTTGGTACATTTCTGACAACAAAACATTGGCACAGTGAACACAGAACGTTATCCCTTGGTACATTTCTGACAACAAAACATTGGCACAGTGAACACAGAACTTTATCCCTTGGTACAGTTCTGACAACAACAAAAAACACACCTTATATTACATAAACCTGAATGATCAATGACAAGACTGTTGCCCTCTGGTCTGATCACCGTGTCCCAAACTGTCTTGCCAGCCTATAATGTCATGGGTATACATCCCACAGAAACATACTTTGATGTCATGGGTATACATCCCACAGAACATACTTTGATGTCATGGGTATACATCCCACAGAAACATACTTTGATGTCATGGGTATACATCCCACAGAACATAATTTGATGTCATGGGTATACATCCCACAGAACATACTTTGATGTCATGGGTATACATCCCACAGAACATACTTTGATGTCATGGGTATACATTCCACAGAAACATACTTTGATGTCATGTGTATAAATCCCACAGAAACATACTTTGATGTCATGGGTATACATCCCACAGAACATACTTTGATGTCATGGGTATACATTCCACAGAAACATACTTTGATGTCATGGGTATACATCCCACAGAAACATACTTTGATGTCATGGGTATACATCCCACAGAAACATACTTTGATGTCATGGGTATACATCCCACAGAAACATACTTTGATGTCATGGGTATACATCCCACAGAACATACTTTGATGTCATGGGTATACATCCCACAGAACATACTTTGATGTCATTGGTATACATTCCACAGAAACATACTTTGATGTCATGGGTATACATCCCACAGAACATACTTTGATGTCATGGGTATACATCCCACAGAAACATACTTTGATGTCATGGGTATACATCCCACAGAAACATACTTTGATGTCATGGGTATACATCCCACAGAACATACTTTGATGTCATGGGTATACATTCCACAGAAACATACTTTGATGTCATGGGTATAAATCCCACAGAAACATACTTTGATGTCATGGGTATACATCCCACAGAACATACTTTGATGTCATGGGTATACATTCCACAGAAACATACTTTGATGTCATGGGTATACATCCCACAGAACATACTTTGATGTCATGGGTATACATCCCACAGAAACATACTTTGATGTCATGGGTATACATCCCACAGAACATACTTTGATGTCATAGGTATACATCCCACAGAACATACTTTGATGTCAGGGTATACATCCCACAGAACATACTTTGATGTCATGGGTATACATCCCACAGAAACATACTTTGATGTCATGGGTATACATCCCACAGAAACATACTTTGATGTCATGGGTATACATCCCACAGAACATAATTTGATGTCATGGGTATACATCCCACAGAACATACTTTGATGTCATGGGTATACATCCCACAGAACATACTTTGATGTCATGGGTATACATTCCACAGAAACATACTTTGATGTCATGTGTATAAATCCCACAGAAACATACTTTGATGTCATGGGTATACATCCCACAGAACATACTTTGATGTCATGGGTATACATTCCACATAAACATACTTTGATGTCATGGGTATACATCCCACAGAACATACTTTGATGTCATGGGTATACATCCCACAGAAACATACTTTGATGCCATGGGTATACATCCCACAGAAACATACTTTGATGTCATGGGTATACATCCCACAGAACATACTTTGATGTCATAGGTATACATCTCACAGAACATACTTTGATGTCAGGGTATACATCCCACAGAACATACTTTGATGTCATGGGTATACATCCCACAGAAACATACTTTGATGTCATGGGTATACATCCCACAGAAACATACTTTGATATCATGGGTATACATCCCACAGAACATAATTTGATGTCATGGGTATACATCCCACGGAACATATTTTGATGTCATGGGTATACATCCCACAGAAACATACTTTGATGTCATGGGTATACATTCCACAGAAACATACTTTGATGTCATGGGTATACATCCCACAGAAACATACTTTGATGTCAATGGGAATATATCTTACAGAACATACTTTGATGTCATAGGTATACATCCCACAGAACATACTTTGATGTCAGGGTATACATCCCACAGAACATACTTTGATGTCATGGGTATACATCCCACAGAAACATACTTTGATGTCATGGGTATACATCCCACAGAAACATACTTTGATGTCATGGGTATACATCCCACAGAACATAATTTGATGTCATGGGTATACATCCCACAGAACATATTTTGATGTCATGGGTATACATCCCACAGAAACATACTTTGATGTCATGGGTATACATTCCACAGAAACATACTTTGATGTCATGGGTATACATCCCACAAAACATACTTTGATGTCATGGGTATACATCCCACAGAACATACTTTGATGTCATGGGTATACATCCCACAGAACATACTTTGATGTCATGGGTATACATCCCACAGAAACATAGCGAACCCCCTCTACAAACATAGGAGCCAGAATGATCAATACATTGATCGTTGGCCCTCAAGGTTTTAGAAGAAGAAGAAGAAGAAAGATACCTTGTCCATTTCTGTCTTGTATTTTTGGAAGGTGTCATTGCTTCTAGTGTGGAGCTGCTCAAACTCATCATATCGTTCTTTGAACATGTTCACCTGGAATATTAAGTCAGTGGAAATGATGTCAAGGCTATTTCCTTTCGTATAAACACATTTTTTCTAAACAATTTCTTTTTAAATTACATGCACATAAAAAAATGTGAATTAAACAGAATTAAGAGAATAGAGATGTTGCAGGGGTAAAAGATGTTAAGATGTTGTGTAGCAGGGGTAAAAGATGTTAAGATGTTGTGTAGCAGGGGCAGAAGATGTTAAGACATTGTTCAGCAGGGGTAAAAGATGTTAAGATGTTGTGTAGCAGGGGCAGAAGATGTTAAGACATTGTTCAGCAGGGGTAAAAGATGTTAAGATGTTGTGTAGCAGGGGTAGAAGATGTTAAGACATTCTTCAGCAGGGGTAAAAGATGTTCAGATGTTGTGTAGCAGGGGTAGAAGATGTTTAGACATTGTGCTGCTGGGGTAGAAGATGTTAAGATGATGTGTAGCAGTGGTAAATATGTTAAGACATTGTTCAGCAGGTGTAAAAGATGTTAAAACGGTTTGTAGCAGTGGTAAAGACGTTGTGTAGCAGGGATAGAAGATGTTACGAGGTTGTGTAGCAGGGATAGAAGATGTTAAAACGCTGTGCAGCAGTGGTAAAGATGTTAAAACATTGTGTAGCCGTGGTAGAAAATGTTAAGACAGAGGCTAAATTGTCAGGTATGAGTCTATTTTTTTAATATACCTGTGCTTCAAGTATCTGACTCTTCCTCCCTGACTCAGCCAACTTTAGCAACATCTGTGAGCAAAATGGAAAGTTTGCAATAATATTGAACATGATTACTTCACATACACACATGTTTCTTTTAAAAGAATAAATCGCTTCCTTGGCTTTTAAAGTTTAACTCTCTACAGACACAGCCGTGAAGAGAATGCTCAAAGTCAGACACAGTCAGGCATGTGAGACACTTTCTGACCCAATTTTTACACTCAAGCCAACAGTCTAGTTCAAAAAAATGTTTAAAAATGACTCGTCCTTAAGGAGGTAGGCTACCAAAAAAATTTTTTTTAAAAATAACCAACTTAGAACAACTATTTTATTATGGTCATGTTCAGCTATGAATGGAGATGTATTTTCATGCTTTAAAATTTTAAAAGATTTTATAGTTGCCTTGGCAACGGCGGCCATCTTGAAAATAATACCTTTTCGTAGAGTTCTAAAATTTTTAAAACAAACATACATATTGCTTAAAAAATGATTGATTCATGAACTTCAATTATATTTAGAGGTACTGAGCTAGTTTAATTTCCTTCAAGCTTTTGAAAACATTTTTTTTTTAATTTTAAAAATTTGCCTCGACAGAAAACGCTTAAAATTTACAATCCTAGGAAAATAAAAAAATTATTTAAAAAAAAGTAATAGACCAAATTGATTTTTGAATAGCTCATTACCCACAAAATAGTTAAAGGAAGATACACACCAAATTTTATTACTCTAGCTTGTATATTAGCTGAGATTTTAGAATACTACGTTACAAAACAACAGAAAAAAACAATTTTGAGAAAAATCAATTTTAAACTTAACAAGTGAAAAATTTTAAGTTTATTATGAAAATGAAGTTCTTTTACATAGTTTTTGTTGTTCCACAACATGGACATGGTGGTTTGGTATATTATTTAACTGTTAAATGCACCAGGAACATGGGTTTCACCTTCTCGAACTTCCCTCAGGTGCTCTCGTCAAAATCACAATTTTTTAAAGATTTTTTTATTTTCCGCTCGAATAAAGCTAATGTGTGTTGTTTAAGAATTTTTTGCTCAGCCTTCTAGTATAACACAAGTTATCCAAAGCCCCCTATCAAACATATTTTGTCCATGATCCTTTTTAACCATATTCAGATGACAAGGTTATGTTGCTGACAACATCACTGAAATTGAAGCATAAGTAGTTCCATGGCAGCAATGCTATGTAGAAACTTTTGTACATATTCTGTGTACCTCTTTCAGCAAAGAATTCCCTCATACCAGAGAGGAGTGAGCTATGTGTCTTTTAGAAATGTAATAATTGGGCAGATACTTGCTCATAAATGTTCTTCTGCATAGCGCAGTTTTTATACTTTGTGCCGGCAATAAATTTTGCGGTGCAGCTGGGTTTTTAAGGTTATGGCAGATATCATAGATTGCAACTTTTCATAGTCCATGCCATTGTCCTTCAAGCCTTACAGTCTATAATTGATAATGCCTTGGTTATCCAGTTGTGGATATGAAGAATCTAACCACTCACAATCAAGTCATTTTTATATTCATAGTATCGACTATTTTGTTTTGCAATCAGCTGTAAGTTATGTGTTCTGCGATTTGTCCACCCCACTGAAGACAGAAGAAAATTGGTAAAAGCTTTGAATTATGATCATATCCAAATCATTGTTTAGTACTCCCTCTGCTGTTGACTTCTTGTCACTGAAGAATTAACTTTTGCTCGGCTCGGTAGCACTTATTGGGGGCTGGAATAGAATTAACAAATTAATAAACATCAATTAGCAAATAGTATACTGACATTGATCACAGTTAGCCTATCAGTAACTAATCAGTATTATTTAGATGTGTAGGATTGCTTAACTAATTATTTATTTTATTATAATTACTATTATTAATTATTAATCTAATGGATTGATTTTACAAATACGAAATGATACTAAACTAATTAGGCTATCACTATTACTAATAATTGTATGCAGATAAAATAAATGAATTAGACTAAGATTAAACTATTTGAGATGAAACATTCTAATACGAATTAATTTGCTCATATCCATACTGCTAATGCTAATCTAATATCATAAATGTATTATTGAAACGGCCTATGATGAGAGTTAGTGTTATTACTTTGAACTACTCGATTATTTTTCAATGTTTTTTGTAGCCAAATAAATAGGCTTAGGTTTCATATAAATTAAAAATTCCCTTGATTGATAAATATAAAGACTTTAAGTTTAAGTAGAAACTTGTGCAAATCTCCGCATAAGCTTAATAAAAATGCTTACACCATCACGAGCATCATGGCCATGGCATGGCATGGCAACTCATTGACTGTACTGTAGTAATGAATAATCTCAACTATTGCCATCGCGTGTCGCTAAATTATGACCATTTTTTAGTATACTTACCTTGAATTGAGAGCTTTTCTTAGTGCCAGTGCATGAATTTCTGTAGTTAATTTCTTTCTGGCTTTTACCAAACCGGTAAGGTTGTAAATGCATATTTTAAAATAAAAACATGCTGATGCTTTCGTTTGCAAAATTTAGTTCGCGATCCGGTAAACACACATAAACAACTCATTTGCGCATGCGCGAGTCATCAGTGTCTTGGTTACCCCCCTGTTTGGACCAATGAAAATCGGTAAAATAATTATAATAATAGAACTAAGGAATATACTACACACATTACGGTTGTGGATCCGATTATTTGACGCAATTATATTTACTGACTACAATTCTTAATTATAAAAAAACTGCTTAAATTTACCTTTACATTGATATATAATAATAGCATATTATGCTATTTAAAAATAGTTTTTTGAGGTCTCAAACATGGGATATGTATGAATTTTCTTTTCTTTCTAAAATTAGGTCAATTTTTAAAGTGGGGTGGGGTGTTAAATATCAGTTGTTTCACAACAAATCTTTTAAAAAGTAGTATACATTTATGTGTAATCGAATCTAAAAATGTTCATCTTCGTAAAAATGAAAACAAAAAAAATTGGATAATTTTTGAAAAATTAAGATATTTTCAGGCGCCTACCCCCTTAAACTTTGACAGTGGCACGGCAATTTTCAAATTTTGGTTGCATTGTGGTTGCCAGAGTATGGATTTTTTTTGGTCATCCCTGCCCGCAATCCACCTGTTTAAGCTTTCCCCCAGGACCATTTGTTTGACTCAGCCACTGGTCCATCTAGTCAAAGAGTTTGCACCTATCAACTTTACATGGCCATGTACCCAAAGCAGAGCACATACTTTTTTTAAAAAACCAATGAAACTGTTCAATTCTAGTTAAGCTCCATGCAGTGACTAAACCTATGAACCATTGCAAATTAAATTTTAGTGTGAGAATATTGGACATATTTTTCTATTTAAGTAACAGGCCAAAGAAGCGTTAACCCCCCCCCCCCCCCCAAAAACCCACCGAAAATTCTCTTTTTGAATATTCTAGGTTTTAAATTCACTTAGCAGATATAATGCATAAAATGGCTCTTCCCTCAAAAGAAGGCTGCCAGCCCATGGTGGGATAGCCTGAAAAATGAAAGACTGCTGGGGACAAGATTGTGACGTTGAGCTTGACTAAAACACTGCAATGGCAAACTTTCATATTATTATTATTAGTCTTTGGACTGGTGGCTTCATGGGCAGCAAGCTTTGAGACTTACCAGCTCCCTCTCTTTGTTAGACTTCTCTTCCTGTTCCTTGATGATGGCCTGGGCCTGGTTCATCTTGACCTCCGCCAATTTTTTCTCCAACTCATGCTGCTCGTGGAGCTTCTCCACTTGCTGAGGGGAGAAAAAAACCAGAATATTTGAAAACTGAAGCTTGTCTTACCTCTACCTGTGTTTACCACACCATCACACCTTTAACAGGTGACATTCCCTTCAGTACAATTACAGGCATGCCTTGCAGCAGCTGTAAGTTATTAGGGTAGGTAAAAAAGTAAAAACATGGAGAAAGGACCTTCCCAAAGAGAATTCTAGAAATGTCAATGACTGGAATGAGAAGAAAAGAATAGCTCAGAGCAGAGAGGATTTTAATCATTTTAGAATGGTCCAAGAACATCTGGTAGCTAATAAGGTCAAGTAGAAGATAAAAATAATTTTTAAAAATACCACTGTATGTGGATTTTATTAATATTTTTATGGAGCATCTTTAAATGGATAAACACTGATTCAGTTCTTAACAATTTATGCTGAAATTCTCTTCTATTTCTCCAAACAAAAAAAAAAAAACAGTTCAGAGTTGCTTTTAAAAAAAAACATTTTGCAATGATATATAACAATAACTTTTAAAGCAACTGTTAGATCTGACACGCTTTAATCTTGAACTGAAAACTGCAAATCTTGATGATTGAAAAATGTATTCGTATTTAAGCCATTCCTGTTGGTAATAAAGAAAAGCTATCGTCATTTCCAAAAGAACCCATCGGTGCTGCAAATGTTAAATGCCATCGGTGCTGCAAATGTTAAATGCCATCGGTGCTGCAAATGTTAAATGCCATCGGTGCTGCAAATGTTAAATGCCATCGGTGCTGCAAATGTTAAATGCCATCGGTGCTGCAAATGTTAAATGCCATCGGTGCTGCAAATGTTAAATGCCATCGGTGCTGCAAATGTTAAATGCCATCGGTGCTGTAAGTGTTAAATGCCATCGGTGCAGAGTTAAATGCCATCGGTGCAGAGTTAAATGCCATCGGTGCAGAGTTAAATGCCATCGGTGCAGAGTTAAATGCCATTGGTGCTGTAAGTGTTAAATGCCATCGGTGCAGAGTTAAATGCCATCGGTGCTGTAAGTGTTAAGCGCTAATCACCTAAGTTTACTGTTACCCCCCCCCCCCCCCCAGAGTTCTGACAATACCTAAGGTGGAGCACATGGTCACAAGCAATGACAGTCAATGATGGGTTACTCACCAGGTCGCGCACTTCACATTGTTTGATAAACGTCCTCAGCTGAGCCGCAAGGTTCTCATTCTCCTGCCTCAGTTTTGAGTTCCTCTCGCTGTTGTCTGTCATCTGGGACTGGATCTCACCGATAGTGTGCTGCAGATGGACCAAGTTCGGGTTAGATCTCAAGTGACAATTACTTTGGTCATGGGTTGGAAAGATGACCTCAGGCAAAAATAGATTTTATGATACTCATTAACTAATGAAGCAATTATCACCAGCTTAAAGACTAGATGGTACAATATAAATACAAACATGAGTTGCCCCCATGGGTTTAGAACGTTACGTAAAATTTGTTTTTTAAGCTTCTGCAATGCCGAGAACATGATCTTACATTAAACTGGGCAGAGATTTCTTTTCTCTTCTCATCATCCTCCTTGGCTCTTTTGATGCTTTCATCCTTGGAGGAGGGGAAAAAAATGATTAAGGGAAATTACACTCTTCAGATATTGGATCTAGCAAGATCGTTCTGACAGATTTTTAAAGAATATAAATCATGGGCTCAGAGAGAGTGTGTACAGACAAGCATAGAGTTGTAAGGACACTGTACAGCAGCTTTCCCTAACAGCAGGATGGAAGTAATTCCAAGGGCCCCTGTCATTTGCAATGTGTCTTATCTAACACAAATGATTGTGGGATACAAAACTGAAGAAATCTGTATCTCTAACAACATAAATTTACTGACAGAGGTACATTATTTGTTAGCTACAGTACTTATTTTGTAAGAAGAAAGGTGCAGGATCTTTCATTGGTTTACTTGAAAAAATATACATTTAGATAATTTTAAGTTAAATTTCGTTAAAAAATAGACTGGAATGTCGAGTGGCCGCATTCTGTGACAAAAAAAGCACTGATTTTTTAGTTATTTTAGCTTAGTAGACAGGGAAAAGGTGAGATAATAGAGATAAATGCTCAGCCACCTCAGTCTTGGCAGAAAACTTGATACAAATATATTTTTAAAATTGTAACCTGCTCATTAACCCGTTGAACCCGCGATCCCGCTTTATCGGTCTGCGCCTTAAAAATCCACACCCCGCCAGACCGATATATCGGTCTCCCATACCTTACCATAGGTCGACCTGTATGTAAAATGTGTTGTAAATACTGAGTTCATGGTTTTATCACGTGACTTGCGAAAGGTCACAGTAATGGCCGCGCCCATGTATGCATTGTTTATGTTATGTTTTAGTAATGTTTTTCGATGTATAGAGGTGACGAAAATGCAAAAAAATAATTTGTAAAGGACACAAGCTAGAGTAGTTTTATGATGATGTAAATAATTCAGATAATTATTATTTTCTTTTGAAGAAAGGATTGAAATAAACAAATATATAATGATAGTGACGATCGATTGACTTCAACTTCTCTAGTGCTATCGATGTGTGCTGTGGGAATAAAATAAACAAGGCCTACCCCCTAGTTCTAGCTTTGGCTTTTATGAAAAATCAGGTTCATATAAATGACCTTTTACTATGCCATTTTGCAACATTTCTAAGACAATTTCATTTCTGTAATACATTTTATAATACTAATGGACTACTAACAGAAACAATTAGATTGAAATAAATACAATTTATTTTAATTTTATAATCATTTGATTTTGTTTGTTTGTGTGTCAGTGTGTGGACATTTTTTCCCAGGAGCCCAGGGGCATGGGTATTTTAGGCCCAGGAGCCAAGGGTTCAAAGGGTTAAGGTGTAGTTATTTCTCTTCATATTCATATAACAACATGAGCCACATATAAGTAATAAAAAATAAAATAAAAGAAGGATATTAAATTCACCTTGATAATTTTGTTGTGTTTCTGCAGCTCTCTACACAGGGACTCTAACTTGCTTTTGGCCATAATTGCCTTGGTGTGCTCTGACTGGATCTGGTCTTTCTCTCTCATTATCTACAATACATTTCAACATATCGTTAGCCAGACAATTATCAAACCATTTAATTTGCCAAGTTTATAGGTGTCTTTGAGGTGAAATAATACTGAATAATACTGAATTATTAGTATTCTACTAAAACACCACAGGCCTTTTAGTAGAATTATATCCTGCCACACATTGTCCCACATAGCTTTATATTTTTTGTTGTATTTTTAAGTATTTAGTTAAACAAATTGTATGTCATACTTGAAATTGAATTTTTTAAAATTAATGATTAAAACATTTGTAACATTTTATTGTTATTATAAGGCTCACAAGTTCTTAATGCATAGTCACATTTTAAAATTAAATAACCAGTTTTGAAAGGAATTACAATTTAAGTTCATAAACTAAGATGGAACTGTGTTGAGTGTTCCTTACCATGGCCATAGTTCTTTGCTGAGTTTTAAATGATGTTTGCAGCACACGATGCTCCTCGTGAAGATCTGCATATTTTTTACACAAGGCTGCTAACTTCTCCTCTGGACTCTGGAGGCTGTTCAGTGCCCTCAAGATGTAGTCTGCAAAGTGAAAAGACTGAAAGGCTGATATAGGTTTAGTCAATTTAAACACCCTTATAGTTTCATCATTGTGTTCAGTGCTCTCAAGATGTAATCTGCAAAGTGAAAGGACTGAAAGGCTGATATAGGTTTAGTCAATTTAAACACTCTTGTAGTTTCATTACTGTAACAATTTTTTTTTATCTGATCTCTTTTTTCCCCACCTTGTCTTGGAGTGGGGTCATCCAAATAGCATGAATTCAATGAGGGGGTTGTGCTGAGCTGAAGATTTTGAGCAGATGGCGACATATTGGAATGTGCCATAGTGGAATATTGGAATGTGCCATAGTGGAATATTGGAATGTGCCATAGTGGAATATTGGAATGTGCCATAGTGGAATGTGCCATGCTGCCATATTGGGGAATGTGCCGTGGTGGCCTAATGGAGTGTGCCGTGGTGATATTATTTGGATGCAAGATTTGTAACAGTCACGTTGACTTCCCTAGCTGTTTTGAAAGTACTATGGGGAAGTAATTTGCTTTGTTCTGGGTGAGACTGAAAAAGAGTAGACATTTATCTCACTTTCATGTCATTATCAGATTGCTTTCAATGATTAATCATAAATAAACTCTTTCAATGATTAATCATAAATAAACTCTTTCAATGATCAATCATAAATAAACTGTCATTTTCTGACAATGATAGGGACATCTAAAAAAAAAATTTGATCTTTTTTTATTGCATATTGTTGGTGTTGGGGATGAATGAAAATGCTTTTTTACTTTTTATGCTGTCAATTCATATCAGACTTACCAATTCATATCAGACTTACCAATTCATATCAGACTTACCAATTCATATCAGACTTACCAATTCATATCAGACTTACCAATTCATATCAGACTTACCAATTCATATCAGACTTACCAATTCATATCAGGCTTACCAATTCATATCAGACTTACCAATTCATATCAGACTTACCAATTCATATCAGACTAACAATTCATATCAGACTTACCAATTCATATCAGACTTACCAATGCTTTTGTCTTCTTTTTTCTTGCTTTTCTTTTTTTCTTCTTTCCTCTCTTCCTTCTTTACTTCCTTCACTGGCTTAGCTGTTATAGATCCATTTTGCTTGATTTCGGATTCAGCTTTATTGGAAGAATTAGAGTTTTTATTGGGACTGGATACAACTGCAGCTGCCGATTGCTCCAAACTTGTTTCTTCCACTTTTATTGTTGCCTCATCACTAAGGCTTTCTGTGCTGCTCTGTTGAGAATAATTAGACTTTTTTTCTCCCCTTCATAAAGCCATAATCCGTTGAGCATGCTCAGACCGGCTTTTGTTTAACAAAAAATATCTCTTGACATTTGCGTAAATCAATGTTTTTTTAACTATGTGACGAGATCAGTATTATTTATAAAGTAGGGACAATAAATTAAGGGACCATAAATTAAGGGAAGATAAAGTAAGGGACAATACATTAAGGTATGATAAATTAAGGGGACACGGTGGACATTTTTCGCTTACCTTCAAAGTCGGGGATCCTTGGCCAGAGTCTGCTGCTACCGGTGTATTGTGAGGTACAATGTTGTTTGGCTTGAGATTATCCTCGCTCTTGCTGTCAACTACCAACTCATTCTTCTCATCAGCATTGCTGGAATGTGACACATTTTTTAACACACCCTCCTGAATGACATGTCCATTATTTGTTTTAATGGATTTTTTAAATTAATTTTTTAAAACCCTTTTTCTTCTATCAATCAAACCTGATCATTTCAATCAATTAAATTTAACCAGTTATATTGTTTTTCCCCAATACTTGTAACATTTTAATTCTCTCTAAAAAAAAAAACCAAACCTGTTTTGAGCAAGCACTTCAGGTTCATTTCTCTGAGCGTCCTGTGAACACTCTTCAGATGTCACGGCCACTGAGGAGGGTTGTTGCTCTGCAGTATTATTAGAACCCGAAGCCACTGAGGCAGCTGTGGGCGCAAGTGGCTGCTCCTCCACAACTGTTTGGTTGACTGGTGCAGACATTCTGACTTCCTCTTGCTTTGTTTCACGAGCGACTGTTTCCTCACTGGACTGAATATGAAGAGAAATAATTGCATGAAATAAAATGGCTACACCTTTTTAAAAAGCGAGTGATGTGTCCTTGGCATGCATAAAACTTCTTTAACCATTCATGATTTCTCTATGTCATTTTTTGCCCAAACCTCCTACCATTTTTGGGGTTTTTGTGTGACTCCATCTTTATGTCCTTGGCATGCATAAAACTTCTTTAACCATTCATGATTTCTCTATGTCATTTTTTTTGCCCAAACCTCCTACCATTTTTGGGGTTTTTGTGTGACTCCATCTTTATGTCCTTGGCATGCATAAAACTTCTTTAACCATTCATGATTTCTCTATGTCATTTTTTTTGCCCAAACCTCCGACCATTTTTGGGGTTTTTGTGTGACTCCATCTTTATGTCCTTGGCATGCATAAAACTTCTTTAACCATTCATGATTTCTCTATGTCATTTTTTTTGCCCAAACCTCCGACCATTTTTTGGGTTTTTGTGTGACTCCATCTTTATGTCCTTGGCATGTATAAAACTTCTTTAACCATTCATGATTTCTCTATGTCATTTTTTTTGCCCAAACCTCCTACCATTTTTGGGGTTTTTGTGTGACTCCATCTTTATGTCCTTGGCATGCATAAAACTTCTTTAACCCTTCATGATTTCTCTATGTCATTTTTTTTGCCCAAACCTCCGACCATTTTTTGGGGTTTTTGTGTGACTCCATCTTTATGTCCTTGGCATGCATAAAACTTCTTTAACCATTCATGATTTCTCTATGTCATTTTTTTTGCCCAAACCTCCTACCATTTTTGGGGTTTTTGTGTGACTCCATCTTTATGTCCTTGGCATGCATAAAACTTCTTTAACCATTCATGATTTCTCTATGTCATTTTTTTTGCCCAAACCTCCTACCATTTTTGGGGTTTTTGTGTGACTCCATCTTTATGTCCTTGGCATGCATAAAACTTCTTTAACCATTCATGATTTCTCTATGTCATTTTTTTTGCCCAAACCTCCGACCATTTTTGGGGTTTTTGTGTGACTCCATCTTTATGTCCTTGGCATGCATAAAACTTCTTTAACCATTCATGATTTCTCTATGTCATTTTTTTTGCCCAAACCTCCTACCATTTTTGGGGTTTTTGTGTGACTCCATCTTTATGTCCTTGGCATGCATAAAACTTCTTTAACCATTCATGATTTCTCTATGTCATTTTTTTTGCCCAAACCTCCGACCATTTTTGGGGTTTTTGTGTGACTCCATCTTTATGTCCTTGGCATGCATAAAACTTCTTTAACCATTCATGATTTCTCTATGTCATTTTTTTTTGCCCAAACCTCCTACCATTTTTGGGGTTTTTGTGTGACTCCATCTTTATGTCCTTGGCATGCATAAAACTTCTTTAACCATTCATGATTTCTCTATGTCATTTTTTTTGCCCAAACCTCCTACCATTTTTGGGGTTTTTGTGTGACTCCATCTTTATGTCCTTGGCATGCATAAAACTTCTTTAACCATTCATGATTTCTCTATGTCATTTTTTTTGCCCAAACCTCCTACCATTTTTGGGGTTTTTGTGTGACTCCATTTTATTGGATTGCCCCCCCCCCCCCTTTCCTCTTCCTGTCCCATCATTCTTTTTATATTCTTTTTAAAAAAAATTAATCTTTATGACTCCCTAACTTTTCTAAGATCCTGTCAATGTTAAGGTTCACACTCCATGTCTGTGCACAGCCCTGTTATTAAACTATGTATGCATGAACTGAACTTCTCCTTTGAGCATTCATTTAGAATAACAGTGGGGTTTTTTTTTTTTCAGTTAATAGGCTTCCTAGTTTGCTGATGTCAATACTTGAATAGAAAAGTGTTTGAAGATGTTTAAAAACAAAAAACATCAATCATTTTTATTTACGGTAAAAAGTTTTAAATATATGACATTCAGGCTGTATTTGGTTCTTACTTTAAAAGAAAAATGCAACTGATTAAAATATAAAGATGTCGGGACAAATTATTATAACCCAAAAAATCGAACAAATTCAAAGCAGTAATACAAATTATTTTTCTTCTAAATGGGATTGGATTAACTGAGGCATTACTATTTATGTGACTTAAATCTGGACATTGATCTGGTTCGGACATTGATCTGGTGTGGTTTGGACATTGATCTGGTGTGGTTTGGACATTGATCTGGTGTGGTTTGGACATTGATCTGGTGCGGTTTGGACATTGATCTGGTGTGGTTTGGACATTAATCTGGTGTGGTTTGGACATTGATCTGGTGTGGTTTGGACATTGATCTGGTGTGGTTTGGACATTGATATGGTGCGGTTTGGACATTAATCGGTTGTGGTTCGGACATTGATCTGGTGCGGTTTGGACATTAATCGGGTGTGGTTCGGACATTGATCTGGTGTGGTTTGGACATTGATCTGGTGTGGTTCGGACATTGATCTGGTGTGGTTTGGACATTGATCTGGTGTGGTTTGGACAATGATCTGGTGTGGTTTGGACATTGATCTGGTGTGGTTTGGACATTGATCTGGTGTGGTTTGGACATTGATCTGGTGTGGTTTGGACATTGATCTGGTGTGGTTTGGACATTGATCTGGTGTGGTTTGGACATTGATCTGGTGTGGTTTGGACATTAATCGAGTGTGGTTCGGACATTGATCTGGTGTGGTTTGGACATTGATCTGGTGTGGTTTGGACATTGATCTGGTGTGGTTTGGACATTGATCTGGTGTGGTTTGGACATTAATCTGGTGTGGTTTGGACATTGATCTGGTGTGGTTTGGACATTGATCTGGTGTGGTTTGGACATTGATCTGGTGTGGTTTGGACATTGATCTGGTGTGGTTTGGACAATGATCTGGTGTGGTTTGGACATTAATCGGGTGTGGTTCGGACATTGTTCTGGTGTGGTTTGGACATTGATCTGGTGTGGTTTGGACATTAATCGGGTGTGGTTCGGACATTGATCTGGTGTGGTTTGGACATTGATCTGGTGTGGTTTGGACATTGATCTGGTGTGGTTTGGACATTGATCTGGTGTGGAGGGTGAAGAAATGTAAAGAAGGTAACAGTAAACTTTAATGCTGACTGGCTCAACATCCACCACAGTACCAGCTCAGCGGCTTGGCTCAACATCCACAACAGTACCAGCTAAAGGGCTTTCAATGGGAAATAAATACACCAATGCACTTACTTGATCTTCCTCAAAACAACACAGAAAGTACTTTAAATAGGTTGTCTCGGACATGAGTTTTTATATCTGTCTCTGACATGAGTTCCTTATTTGCACAAAACTTAAACTCTTTAATTACATATATGATATAAACTTCCTCTTCTTTTACATCACTGGAGAACTTCCACTGATTTAAACAGTATTTTAACTCTTTAAAGAATCCTTAGAAAAAAGAAGTGGGAGGAAAAAAAAAACACTACTATTTGCAACAACAAATATTAGAAACGGTTTACTATGAGCCCATGTGCTCACACAGAGCAAAGGAGAAAGCACACCGTGTTAGCAGCCTGCTCCTGAACAGGTAGTGAGTGAGCAGGGATTAGGGAAAAAAAAGGGGGGGGGGGTTATGGGTGAATTCCCTTACATCAGCACAAAGGTGGAAAGATGGAATTGTGATGTTGTGGATTTGTGTGCTCAGGTTTTGAGTGAGTAACTGTTCTGAGTACTTGATGGTTACCTGCCCTGATAATGAAAGGGAAAAAAAAGTATTTTTTCGGAAGGATAAAGTTGGTGGATAAGAGTTGTGTGCCATGAAACAAAACAAAAACAACAGCACAGATTTTAAAAACGAAACACTAATTTTTAAAATTAAATGCAAACACTGAATGTTGTTCAAGAATCCTTAAAACATTATCTTGACAAATAAGAAATTCAAAAAATGTTAGTAGGTGAACCCTTTTTTTTTAAAAACCTCTATGACACTAATGAAAGTGGCTCAATGGAGGGAGAAAAAAAAATGTAAATGTATGTTTCAGCTTATTGGCACTGAAATGCTCTTGACATGCTTAATGCCACAACTCGGGCTACAGTTGGTGGACATTGTCTCCAGGGTACCAAATATTTGATGCTGATATTTGGCTAATCAGTCTACAAAACTGATCTCCCCCTGCCCTTAAGCCTTCTTCCTTAACGATATCTCTGAAGGCCAGGTTAAACTCCACACACACACACACACACAAAGTAATTGCTTCGCAAACTCAAAGTTGCCATTTACTGACATTGGAAGTAAGCACTCACTTAATTGGACAATAATAATTTGGTTACATTTGATCATTGAAACCTTTTATTTAGCATCCCATGTGTGGCCAGAGTCTGAAGGGATGTTCACACTGCCCATATTTATTTTAAAGCCAATGCAGGGGTAATTGCAATTATTTTTTAAACTGAAAAGGCATTTTATAGATTATGTCTGTTGTGAAAATATTCAATGAGTTGTATGAATGAAGGGCGGGGCGGGAGAGCAAACGGCCACATGGCATCTGATATAATATTTTACATATAATACTTAAAAATTTTGAAACTACATGTAAACAAATATTTTGAGCTAAATTGTGTATTCACTCTTTAAAATTAGATGCTTTGTAATGAAAAGACATGCATTTATTCACCAAAGAGCCTGCATGCAGTTGCAGCCCCCCCCCCCCCCCCCCAGGCCCCAACAGCTGAGCCAACATGATGAATTTGGTACACAGCTTAGACACAACTTATATTTGCAAACCTTTACTGAAGACAATTTTGGTGGATTCACTGTATTCAAAATTTATGTAAAATTTATTTTTTTAATCGGTAAGGTGGACAGAATCAATTACAATCCTCACAAGACAGGGCAAAATTATCCTGGGCAGTTATTTTAAGCTACACCTAAACTCTGATAGTAAATTGTGCAAAGACTTCTTTGGCTCTATTAGTTTAAGCACCTAGTCTTTTTTTTAGATATTATTACGGACCGTTATAGATGGAGAATTTAATCTCTGTTGTTTTGTCTAGGGCTCGTTCTAAAAACAGTCCATAATAAAGGACGATACCAAAGGTTCAAAATAATAACAAATAAAACGACAATCAAGGCCAGAGCTAATTACAAGTAGTAACTTTTTAATTTGTGAACGTCAATTAAATAATAACAGCAAGAGAAATATTATTAAAATTATAAACTTACAGATTTGCTGGTACCGGTACTGTATATAAAAATACAATGAGCACAAAATTGTACGAGGAAATAAAAATCTCTACACACAACAAAGTATAATGACACACAGCATGCCTCGTAATCAAGGAAAGGAAAATCTCTCTCTCGTCATTTATTCTTATCCCTTTTATACCCAGTTTCAGATGATCATTCTGGAAATGGAATACGCAGTCTTACTGCTTCCCGCATTCTCTAGATCATTCTATCATGTTCGACAGAAACGGACGATAGTAAACAAAAGTATCAACAAAGGGATATTTTTTCTAGCCGCCCCAACACGGGACCGACTTGAAAGAGGTCATGCACGTGGAAGGCAGGCAAAGCGTGTCTCAAAGTACGTCATCCCTCATAACAATATGAAAAAAAATATTTTTTGTGGGTTCAATCCTCATCATGGGAGAACATTTTAAGATATGATGAATTTCCTTTATATATATATATATATATAAAATATATATATATAATTTCAAAACACAAACAATAAAGGTAAAAGATTTAATAGTGTTTCATTATAAAATATACCTTAACTTAAAAATGGAAAAAACATAATTATATACATTTTAACTTATATAGTTCTCTCTCTTTTTTTTTTTTTTACACATGAGCCAATCACCTATTATATTTGATTCCCCACTTCCCTAGTGTTCAGATGAACATACATATGATAAATCCAAAAAATATTCTTGGAATAAGACAGTTTAGTGTTCTAAAAAGGAAAAAAAGAGAACCATGTGATTTATCACCCTAGTGCAGCGGTTCTCAACCTGTGGGTCGCGAATCCTTTGGGGGTCAAACGACCCTTTCCCAAGGGTCACCTAAGACCATCGGAAAAAACATACAGTCTACATTCATGAAGCAGCAATGAAAATAATTTTGTAGTTGGGGGGGGGGGGTCGCGCCACAACATGAGGAGCTATATTAAAGGGTCGCGGCATTAGGAAGGTTGAGAACCACTGCCCTAGTGTGAGTAAATGTCCAGGAAATGGCCAAACAACAAAAAAAAACAACCTTAGAAGAGATGGTTGCGTCATGTCAAGCCTAACAGGCTGGGGAAAATGTTTGATGTTAATTGGTGTTGTGTAAAAACTGATGACATCACAAAAAAGGAATACAACAATAGACATTTAAGGGGGTGAGTGGGTTATGATAGTTCATTTTAAGACTCTGCACATTCTTAATTTGGTACAATTTGTCAACATTCATAATAACATACAAGATTCTCTTAAAACTATCTGGATTTACTAACATGTAGGAGATAGTTTTTTCTGCAGATCGATTGGCTAATAAATTTGTGAAAATGTTATTATTGATGATGCAAAATGCTTTTTTTCGCCTTTGGTGGAGTTTTTCTGTGTTGACCTAGCATCATTTTGCGGCACACTGGTTGTAGAGCATTAGATAAGAAAAATTACTGATTTTTTAAATTAATTAAATCTAATTTAGAGCACACTATATAAACAAGCATGATCAATAATTATGTTAGGTAACTGAAAGCCTTCAACATAGAGAGGGGAAAAATTAAAATTCGTTTTTTTCCCTAAAATTCCCTAAGCCTCCATATAGAAACAAAGGCCCTGTGGGAAATCTAAAATATTAGACTATGCCCTATAGGAAATCTCTAAATATTAAAATAGGCCCTATAGGAAATCTCAAAATATTAGAAAAGGCCTTATAGGAAATCTCTAAATATTAGAATAGGTCCTACATGAGATCTCTATATAGAAATTAAAAAGGAATAATAAATTAGGCTCTGTATTGTAATATACAAAGAAACCACAGCTCCCAAAGGATACTTTGCCATTTGCCATGAGGACATGCAGTTCATGCACACAAATACAGTTATAAGCTTCTAGTTTCTTTTTATATTTTGTGATTCTGCTCTGTTATTATGGGCCATCCATAAAGGACGGCACCATATTTTGGATATTCTTTTATCCCTCTACATCCCAAATGGCCAATTGTCACAAAGACACCCTTGCCCCCCCCCCCCCCCTGGATAAAGGACATCATTTATGGATGGCCTCATAAAGCTTTTTTGTAGCTCTAACATGAATGTGCCCACTCTTTAGTTTCAAATGTTAGCAGACATGTAATTTTTCAACTTTCGGCTTAAATTATATGTTAAATTTTAACCTTAAAAGCTTCATTTAGTGAAAAAGTAAATAGGTCTGCTGTAGGTGAGAGTTAAGACCTTTATTAAAGCTGTAACTATTGCATTCTTTGGCCCTTTGCTTTTCAACCTTGTGCCTGTGCTTCATTCATCATGTCATTTGTTTGGACTTGGCATCGATTAAGTCAACAACTTTAAGTGATGTATCTGAGAAAGCTATTTAACTGAATAATTACAGATCAAGTTAAAATAAAATTCATTTAGCGACAGAGACAATGAGGAATGTAAATTTAGCATGCATTTATTCAAATCTGTGACGAATCCTTGACTATTGTCACTTAGTAGCCGAATAAGATTACAAATAATTGAAAACACAATGCCTTGATACGTAAACATTTCAACAATAAAAAAACCAATGCCAAAATAAGGAGAAGTGTCTTTAGTTTGTCTCTTTGACTCCTCATGAGTCAAAGGCCAAGCATGGTGGAAAAAGAAAACCGGGTCACACACTGGACTTTCCTATATTATTACAGGTACACCATTTATATCAACCCTGTTCTTCCACCAGTAATGCCACAATCCTCTGAGTTTCCCACAGATGTTTTCTCTATCAGTCCATCCATCTAAATGACTTAACTCAATTTAAGTTTTAGCTCTAGTTTGAGACTGTATATCAGTTTGAAGTAGCATAAATAAAGTATAACTGGTATGTAAGAGGGCTATGAGCAATAGGCCAAAGTTAGGGTCATCTATTTTAGAGTAATAAATTTACGCCATTGATGAGCAAACATATTTAATCAATTTAAATTTACAACTCTTTATTTATCTAATGAAACTACATTATAATACTCCAATAGTTAATAGAAAAAAAGAATTAGTATATATTGTATTCCAATTAGTTTGCCATGTATTTTTGTTGTTTTTAAAAGAAATTTTGATTTTAAAAATTAAAAAAGTCAATCACACTGATGACAATATCAATATAGACAATCACATCTTTGAGAGAGAGGCTACTTTCAAATATCTAGGGGCGACTATAAACGAGCACAATGAAATAATGTTGGGGGGAGGGGGTGAAAGAAAGGATAACAGCAGGCAACTATTACTACTCCATCATATAAAAGCTACTGGGAAGCAAAAACCTGTCAAGGGGAACAAAGAAGACAATATACACCACTATCATAAGACCAGTAGTAACTTACGCTAGTGAGACGTGGTCCCTTACCAGAAAAGCAGAGAACCTGCTCAATGTATGGGAGAGGACAATCCTCAGCAAAATATATGGCCCAGTGATAGACAATGATGTTTGGAGAATCCGTACAAACCAAGAGCTATATTAATTGTACAAAGACCTACCCTTAGGCGCAATTTTTAAAAAAGGCAGACTGCACTGGACAGGACATATTGAAAGCATGCCGGATTGTAGAGCAGCAAAAGTGATAGACTTAGGCAAGCTTTTAAAAAAAAGATTTTATATACCTCAAGTGTTTCTTCTCTTTTCTAATGGAATTCCTACTTTGTATATTTATTGAAAATCTTTGGCAAATGGTTGTATTATAATAACACTGAAGCTCTAAATTTCACCCCTCCCCATCAGTGCTTTTGGAAAATATGGATGGTCCCTGTCAAGGTCATGAAAACAGGGCAGTGTGTGTGTGGGGGGAATTCGGGAGAAAGGGGGTATGTGAGCGAGGTGAACGATAGTCATGTCACGGGCGGGTGAATGGTTTGTTAGAGGTATAAAAGGGGAGTTGGCTATTTTTTATCAGAGCGGGCTGTTATACGTTCACGAACGTGAGAGTGAACTATCTTGAGATTGCGAGAGATAACTTGGTGTTGAGAGGTTGTGTGAGGTGTTGGCTCTCAAAATGGATTGACTGTTTTGGCAGCTCATTTTGATTGCAAGGCTACTTCTTTTGCATTGCAAGTATTCTTGTACATTTGATACTATGTCAAAATAATAATATGAATTATACAACCTCTGGAATAAAGTATTCTTAGTGCACTTTGGACAGTGTTGCCTTTTCTTATCAGAGAGGGAGACAGTTGTGAATTGGAATAAAATAGACCAGGTGAAGGAATTGACAGAAGCAGAAGACCTTAGACAACCAAATATTCTGATATGAGCCAGAATGTTCATCATGAGCCATAATATTTGACAGTCCCTTGAAGTCCTGGGGGGAGTGGGGATTAGAATTTGATTTCCAACCAATGCAGTAGATAGTTCCCGGATAAATGAACCCACTGACAAGAGAACGCACAGATAAGTGACCACACAGACAAGAGATCGCAGGTACAAGTGACCACACGTATAATCAGAAGTGAACACATAGCCAATTGAATCTACACACAACCTTGCCCAGCGGTGAAGTCCCATGGCCTAGTCCAAACTCAATTGCATCTACACACAACCTTGCCCAGCGGTGAAGTCCCATGGCCTAGTCCAAACTCACTCATGTCTAAACACTTTGGGAGCACACGCGCAACCAGTATCGAGCATCAGAGACACAGGGCACCAAAATGGCCCTCTCATCGTGTTAGTGACCCAAAAAAGAATTTGGCAAAGTCCAACATGCTTAGTCAGGTACATGAACATATTAATTTTTTTTTTGTTCAGAAGTCTGTGTGTTCAGTTGTCTAAGTGTTCATCTATTATGTTTTCAGATTTCTTGTGGTCAGCTGTCATGGGCTCACTTGTCATGGGCTCAGTTACTGCAATGGACACACACTATCAAGGTAATGCAGCATTAACGATCTGAAATCTGCCCAGAAGAGCCTTTGCCTTTCTAAACAGTCAAATGACTATGCCAATGGAGACCATGTCATTCCTGGTATGCCGATGTCTCTACATTACATCAATGAATCAAAGATTGACTTTGTCCTCATAAGCAGCTCACCAGGGACATTGCGCCCTGGCAAAAAGATGCTGAGAAACTTAATACTAGACCAGGGAAATGTTATGAGCAGATCAGGGATTTTTATACCAGGTGTAAACCAGGGACATGATGGGTGCACATGATCTGGATGTAACACTTTTGTTACAACATACTGTAACACTATTGTTACGGTTCAGCTAGGGATGAAGAAGAATGTCTCAGAGGGTTAGTGCTGCCAGGGGCCGGTCAAGATTTTCCTACATGACCCCCCCCCCCCCCAACCAAAAAAAAACAACTAGCCCCTACACACGTGATGTCATTAATGGATGTAAAAGAGTGCAGAGGAAATGCAATGCCAGGGAGTAAGCCTTATACTACAGCCCCCAGTAACCAGTATATAGAAAATGTGCACCCTGATATTGAAGCTCCGGGCGGGTACCATCTTTGCACAGCCCTGCATAATTTGCCATAGTTTTCAAGATGCATAGAACATAAGAGATATCTTTAAACTTGTCAAAACTCATACTCATACGTTTAGACTTAGAAAGAAAACTCCAACATCTAGATATATAACTAAATAAGTAATAAAAAATAAATACTATTTATTTAAATATAGATACATTCAATAGGGCAACAAGAATAGAAGATATCTTTGAAGACAGAAGAGTTCTCCTTGCATTGCATTCCACAATGTGACAAGGGCACCGTCACCATGAATGACTAAAGTAAAAGATGCATGAAAATGTACTTTTTAAAAATCTCATACTAATTCGATTTGTTTAATGGTTCATTGATGAATATGAACAACGTGAACATATTTTACTTTTAAAATGTAAATGATTTTGATAATGAAATAAGTTGATTATTTATTTTTAAAAATCAACTAAACTCTATAACTATAATTATTATAATTTATATTACATTTATAAATATAATTATAAATTAATCTTAATCATGATTAAGATTTTAATTATATTATATAATGGGCCATTATGGGTTTCTAAGTATAAGTAAAGTAAGCTATTTTGAAAGTTTAAATTAAACTCATCTAGACTCTAGTTCTAGACTAGTCTTGAGTCTTTGCTTTTTGACTTTGTGATTGTGAGACCATTCACTCGTATTCTGAACAATAAAAAGGATTAACTAATTCTAGGCTTATTTATTATAATCATAATTAGTTTTAAGAATGGACCCTTGGTGTGTGATGCGTGCTACAAACCTGCGAATTTATTTAACTTGCAAAATCTTGAAGACTTAATGATATCGAAAACAATTAAATCTCATACACTTTTTTCACTTTGCAATGTACTTCAGATTCCACAGGCTGCGGCCATTGCTGTGACGTCATGTAAAGGGAATTAATCTGACTACATATATGCCTAAAATAAAAATAATTAGTAAATCCAATTTTAGAATTTACTTAAGTTTACAAACCATTCAAATACATTGACCGCTTCAAACTGTTTCAATACAATTTAGCTTTTAAATCAGTTCATTCGTCTCATTTTCCGATTTTTTAAAATTTAGCAATAGCTTTTTTTTTCCGCCTCGGTTACAAATTGTTAGTTATATTTTAGAGTTACCTCTAATTTTCTCCATCATTCATTATCATAATATAGCATCATCAGTATCAAGTTTGCTCCAACTGTTTAAATTTATCAGCTCCAGAGCATTGCAACTTGATTTTGACAACTTTTGTTTTCAAAATGATTAAAAACAGAGCGATTGCATTGGGCGTGGTTGCAGGAATAGCAATTGTAGGGGGTGAGTATGCATGCTTTTTATGTTTTGTGTCGTTGAGAACTGTAACAGTAAGTTAACACTCAGTCAGTGACAGTGAACAGTAACTGAATCAAGTACCAGAGTCAGAGTGAGTGGCTGCAGGCGCAGTGTGTTATGCCGGGCTGTCGGCCAACATACTACAATCATAGCCGAATAGAACATTGTACTAGTTGACACATCATACTTTTAGTCACTATTGATTGTTTATATTATATTGGTGTGCAACTTTTTCTTTATTTTAATAATTTAATTTTAGGCCAGGCTAGGTATAGTTGAAAGTCAATGCAAAGAATTGTTTAAATAAGCCTAATTACTCAGAATTAGTATCATTTAAATTAGATATAAATTTGTTATTTGAAATACATTTTAAATATTGTCTGTGTAGGTACTTTGTTTGACATAAATATTAAATTATGTCTGATACTCTGATTGCCATAAAAGATAGTCTACATTTTTTAAGGATTTTAAAAAAAAATTTAAAGTAAAGTCTTAAAAAAAAATCATTTAAAATAATGAAATAATGTAACAGCTAAAAAAAATTCAGGAGGCGTGCTCAATGCATTATATAAAAATTGAATTACATCAAGACTCTTTTATTTTTGATAATTTTATATAAGGGTAGTTTAAGTTTAAAAAATCCAGGAAATATAAATTGGAACAATTATTACTTATAAAAAGTATAGAGAGTTATAGTCATAGACTAAAATAAAGGCAAAAAAAAATTAATTACATGTTAACTATATTTTAATTAAAAATATGCTTCTGTTAAATTTTAAATTTATGCCAATATTTATAAGAGGTAATTATTAGAAGTCTTTAAAAATAAAATTTTATGCATGAAATTATTTAAACAAATAATATCTCCAATAAGTATAAGAATAAGGGGATAATATGGCTAATATTAATCAGTAAGAGGATACTTTGTGTGTGATTTAAAAGTGATGATGATGTTCTGTCATTTTCTGGGTAGACTGCTCTACAGACTTTTTGGCTTGATGATGAATCCCCTAATTCTCATTCATGAAAATTTTCATTGTTATCCATGTCTAAATACTAGTCTTAGAATGAATTCCGAGTTCTGTAATAGAAAATTACAATTTTATCTTGTACAAAAATCTAATCATAATCCTGAAACTATACAATTTATAGTACAATGTTGGACTGCCTACATGACCTAACCTCCTGATTTTTTATGTGTCCATTTTTATGATATTTTAAATCGCATCTTGAGGCCTTATATCTGAGATAAATTAAATATAGTCTAAAACAAACCATTATTGATCATATCACTGAGTTTCAGGCGTTATTTTCCTTTCAGTATAAATATATGAATAAGTAAAGCAGTAAATAGCAAAGATTATGAAGATTACAGAAAGCTATGAAGAAGTCTTTCAATACTTACAGATATATAGGTTTTAAATCATATCCATACCTTTATAATTTATTAAATATACCTGGTATTACTAAAAGTATAAGAAACACATCCACCAACTTGAAACCTAAATCCAGTGTAAGTCTCCCCCCCCCCCCCCCCCCCCTGAAATTCAACCACGGAACCTATTTCTCATGTATTTAGCTAGCTTTGAAAAAGTTAAATTGACTTTAGTCTTCGTCTGTAAAACAACCTATACCGCCAATATAAAATATGCCGATTCAGTGGTGTTGTGATAAGGTGCTTGAGGATAGTATATTTAATTTTGCCAGGCACCGTACAAAAATGACAAAAAATGGGAGTTTTGATCATGATAATAAATAATATATTTAGGAAAACCACTAAGAACAATATTGTTCAGCTGAAAAAATGTATTACTATTTTTGTCATGGCGTTTGTGAAGTGCCCTGGTACTGTTTGTTTTGCAAATACACCACTAGATATATTGAATTAATTTAATTCCTTTATTAAGTTATTAGAAAATGTTTTTCTTTCCATAAAAATTATTTTTTATTTTCTATTTATACATACAGTTTTACAGCCAAGAGTGAGTGTTCCCTTAGCCAACCACCTCTTTTTTTTTTTTGTGTATACACACAGCCCTGAGCCGTATTTAGTTTAATTTGTAAAAAAATACTTTTTAAAAAATATATGAGCAAAGACTAAAGTTTTTTTCTATTCATTACCAGGTGTCATACTAAGCATCGTATTGGTGAAATTGGTGGAAAATGCAACTGAGGGTTTGCGTTTCAAAAGTAGTGAAAAGTCTGGCACAAATTGGTTGCAGGATTTCCAAAGCCAGCTTCTAAAAAACCAATCTCGACAACAGACGTACAAATATTCTTCAAGTTCTTCCGATAAGGATGAAGCTGATAAGGAGACTTACGCTTACTTATTTTCATATCCATTCTGGGTCATTGGGCTTCCTGTAAGTTATTTTTATTATTTTTCTTTTTTTTTAATTATTAATTTTTTTTTTTTTTGTATTTTTTGGTTTTGGCACAGATAATATACATAAATTAGGACCATCCAGGGAGGGGTCAAAATTTGTGATAATGTATTATGAGGGTTTCAAAAGAAAAATTTGGGGGGGGGGGGAAATTTTGAAATCATCCAAAATAACATGACCTTTTTTTATGGATGGTCCCTCACCACTGGCTGGCAAGTGTGAGATTCTTGCAAAATCTAACCTTTGCTTGTAAATGTTAAGCTATTTAATTCCAATTGGAAGATTCTTCATCATTCCCTAAACTAGGCTTAATGTATTAGGATCTCAGTCATTCAGTCATCTGACATCTATTTTAAGTCACCTTTATCTTAGCTCTATCTCAGTGTTAATGTTAAATTAATGCCAATTATATGCTCTCTTTCTCTCTCTCTCTCTCTCTCTTTACTACCCTCCAAGTTTTTCTAAATCTAAATGTTACCATTATATAGGCATTTTAGGTAAAAATCTCCATTTCTATAAATAGAAATTTAAAGGTAATAAGACAGTTTTTTGGAATCAAAATTATAAATAAGTAAAATTATATTCTTTATGTAGAAGCGGAATCAAAATATGTTAACAACAGAACTTAAAGACTTTGAAATGCAGAGATGTATTACTACCATTTGATGATTTGTACAACTTGTTCAATTTTTGTCTTTTACAGGCTTTGTTGAATGATAATTCCATTTATTTTTCTTTGTGTCCATTCAGTTCATAGTTCCTGGTGTGTTGGGCTTAATTTCCGCTTTTGTCCAAAAAAGATGGTTGGTAAGTACTTTTGTAAAACTCTCTTCATCTATAGCATTAAAGTTTATTTAACAGGACACATTAAATTGTAGCTTTATTTATTTTACTTTCCTGTCTGTATATCCAGCATAATATTTTGTTTTTATTTTGCATTTGTGGTTTAGAGCATTTGCCCTTGTTAAATGATTAAAATTTGTTTTTCACCCACAACATTAAACCACTTCTTTGTAGTTCATAAAGCATTTTAGGTTCTCGAAAAATTTATGTTTTAATTCAACTTGTGTTATTGCATTACCACGTCACAAAATCTTAATTTTCTTCTGTCATTTACATGATTAATCCTATAATAAAGATTTGCAAAATGGATCAGTGTATTATCCCCCTTATTTGATTAAGTTCCATGTTGGGACTTCCTTTTCACCCACAGAGCCGTCTGCATATCCTGCACAATTTTTGTTGTCCCCACATAACCCTATTCGCCTGTGTCAGCCACACAGATGTGCCTTCACCCATCCTGACCTTCACTATATTTTTAGTGCATTTGAACACTTTGAAAGAAAGTGTTTTTTAAACATGTTTGTTTTTTAAATATTTGTTTCCCCTTTGCTCTTTATGGGTAGGTCCTCAATTTTAAAAATCTAATTCTTTAATTTTTTAACTAACAGGTTGAAGGCATTGAACTGGAACTTTTTATTTTATATATTCTTTGTTTATGTACTTACATCTTACTACATTTTTTACGTAGATTGCTTATCTCCAAATCAACTTTAGCTTCACTCCTGGCCAAACTTCTTAGAAATAGTTAAAGGATTGCACATGTTGCCGTTAATTTTTTTGTGAGATATAATTTGTGTGATTTCTAACTTCTTCAGTATGTGACTTCAAGCATCTTCTCCATTCTGTGCCTCATTGTTGTAGGCATTGTAGCAGCTCTTATTGTGCTAGCAATTTTTTTCACACTGCTTACCTTTGCAATAGCTTTGGAGGATTGTCATGATGTCAAGGATGGCTGTGAATGCAGGTCAGAGTCAAAATAATGATATTAATATATTCTATAGGTAGCATCAAATATATTGAAAAAAGCTGTGAATGCAGGTCAATCAAAATAATAAGGATATTAATATATATACTATATGTAGAATCAAAGATATTGAGAAAAATAAACTTGACCAAGTTATTAATACAAGCTTATGTTAATTAATTAAAAATTACATCTACAATTACCTTGCCAAATCTATTTTCACCGTGGCACTTGATCTTTTAAGTATTCCTTCACATGTGCTGTATTTGGCTAAGCATTCTTATTTTTGTTTTGGAGTGCATTTGATGAGTTAGTTCATTTTTCCTCATCAACTGAGTAACTTTTTGTTTCCATGTATGACAGTTTTTTAAATACATTATTTGATTTTGAAAAGTAGATAATCCTAATGCCTGTACATGTATTCATTGTAAAAGTACAAAAATTGTGTGCAACATCGGCCATGCACAAGGTAACAGTCATGAAGGCTTTGTTTCAATTTCATCCATTACAGGCTTGGCACCGAGTCGACTGTGACCATTTTCAAAACTTGCTCCTCCCGCTCAACAATTACGGCCCTGAGCACTTTGTTCATCATTGCCGTCATTTTAACCTGGATAGATCTTGGAATCCAGTTTATCATGTGTTGCTACTATGGCTGCTGTGCCAAGGTAGGTCAAGTCAGCAAGTATAATTAAAGTCTTCCACTTCATTCCAGTTCAATGATTATATTTCATTGAGATTCCTTTTAATCTGGCTGGCAAATGGTTGCTTATCGTTAGTTCTTTTTTAAATATATCAAAGACAGGATTCTGCAATATATCATTATCTAAATGATAGTAAATTGTTTGGACACATTGTACTCATGTTATTTTTCTTCTGTTCATCTTTTGACCTTTTAGTGATGTGCTTGACATGATTGATGTAGTTAGGAAGTTAACTACTTAAAGTGCTACCTTTGTGTTTGCTTTTGAACTTCATTTTTCCTTGCAATGACTCTCACTGACTTTACTTCATTGTTTCAGGGTGGCGCCACAGGGGGTGTGATCCTAGTTCAAGCCCAGCAGCCCATGCTGCCCCCTGACCAGAACCAGCCACAGGCCCATTACCCTCCACCTGGCTATGTGGATCCAAATCAACCCCAAGGACAGTATCCTCCCCCAGGATATGTCTACCCACCTCCCCAACAATATTATGACGAGTCTGCACAGAGTAAAGCTTAACTTGTGCCCAGTTTGGCTGATGAAGTCGGTTCATCTTCACTAATTTTGCCAATGGACTACGATGAGTCACTTCCTTGTTTTGTCACGTGATACGTACCAGCCATTGGTAGGCTTTCTGCTACACATAACAACACATAACAACAGATAACAGCTGATCAGCCATTGCCATCATCATTAATTTTAAAGCAAAATGTTTGTCTCCATCAGCGCTTCCCCAGTGTCAATTAAAAATTTTACTTTTCAAAATATTATTGAATACACGCGTTTTTTTAAATGACATTCATTAAATGTGATAATAATTATAATTCAGTTATGATTAAAGGAAGAAAGTTGTTTGAAGAAAAATTTGTGAGCGACTAGTGTGTTGCAGACAGCTACCGGAAGTGTTACTCGTATTTACGCTTATCACGTGACAAAACAATCGACTCATCGTAGTCCATTGAAATTCATGGGATGTTCCTTTTTTTTTTTTTTTTTTTCCTTCTGCTTGAATATTTACATGTGCTGCTTATACTTATAGATACAAAAGAAAAGTTTGCACAGTGCCCTTTTCACTCTCTAGTAGTAGCCATGAATTCTACATTTAGAAATGAGTTATAACTAAAGGACAAAAGTCTTCAATGGTCTTTATTTTGAAGTCGGTGTTAGTCAGTGCACATGCTCATTGTTGTATGTGCGGCTCATTGTCTTTGCAGCATATCCACTCAAACAAATAATCATTGTTAAATGTGCATGACTTGAAGTCTGATGCAGGCCTACTTCTCTGTAAACTTTCATCTTTCCTGGAATTTTTTTATTATGTAAACTGCTATCCTATTATTTGTGAATGAAGTGGTTGATCAGGCTTCACGGTTAAACCAAATGTGTATGTGAGCTTCTCTTAAGTTCAATTAAGCCCTTCTAATTTTATTTTGGCCCAACTTGACTTCATTGTCAGACAGAGACCACTTTACAGAAAATTAGTTTAAATGACATCACGGGGGGGTCAGTTCTCCAAAATCATTTCACTAAAGTTTTAAAGTTTGCTGAATAAAATAATATTGTTCCCCTGAAACCAAATTCGAAGGACGATCATATAAGCAGATAATACTTAATTAGGAGCCCTTAATTAACCGTTGTAAAAATTGAAATCTCAATTTTATTTGGCACAAATGTTTAATTCTTAATGAGTTGTTGCTAGTTCATCCAAACTTTAACAAACAAACAAAAACAAAAAAGAATCCATGTCATTTTTAATGTAAACTTATTTTTATCTGATTTTACTATTGCTAATTAAATCAATCATTATTGGGTTGTGTTTTTATTTTTTACCAACAGAGCACTTTTAACAGCAAAAAAAATTAAATGGTTCATATTGAAGATGGCAGCTTTGATTTTACAATGATTTTCTCCAACTCTTATGAAATTTAACTTTTTATAAATCGAAAGCTTTTCCCTCATTGAATCTCATTTCAATTATAGTCTCAACACGTGAGTTGTTAAAAGACATTTGCTTTATTATTTACAGAAAATTTTCAGATATATTTTAGTTTTTGAAAATTGGATATATTTTCCTGAAGTGTTGAATGATGCCCTTCAACTCTGTTTTTTTCTTTAATCCCTATGTGTTTTATTTTGTATAGATGGTTTATATATCATACACCAATGCTGTGTAAAACACTGATTACTTTGTTCATTTTTAGATAAAGCACTGCTTTGTGCTTACTCTCTCCATATATAAATACTATTCTCTTAACTGTAAACCTATTGACCAAAAATATTTTTAAAAGTCACATCACCAAGTTGTAAGTGCATTGAAATTTTGTTTTGACATTATACATCAGATGCTTACGACTATTTTCTAAGAATTATTTTTAAACAGTAGCATCTTGTTTTTGTTTAGCAGTGTGCCTTCTTTTGAAATGGCAGTTCATCCAACTACATTCTCTGGGGTAATTGGATTATTTAAAAAAATTTTATGCATCATTTAAAATTAACTTTATGCTAATTTAAAAAATTTTTTTTTTTTTTTTTTTACAGCTACTTAAAAATCCTTTTCTTTATGATACATTGTAATTATCCTTTTTGATTTTTATTCATGATCTTTATACACTTGCATATTTTCTACCTGGACATTGTTAATTAACCCTTTACAGTCCAAGCCTATTCAGCCATGTCTAATCCCAGCAACCAAGCAAAGGGTCATAACTCCATTTTAAATGAAGGTTCTTTATCTAATTAATTTACAGAAAATAAACTATAAGCAAGAAAATAAAATAAAAAATACCTAAATACAAAGAAATGATTAAAGCAAAAGTTGCACCAAAAAACAGTTTCAAGGACCCTCCCACTTTGATTTGAGAAAAATTCCCAGACCACTCATGATCTTGCTGATCATTTCGAGTGGAATTGATAGGTCTGTTGTCATCAATGTCGCCACTATTACTATTATGTTCTTCACTTGAATCACTATTACTAGTAGCATCATTTAAATTAATGTCTCTATCATATTCTTCACTATCGCTTCTAGATTTATGAAATAGTGAAGCTTCATTAGGCCTAAGTTCTTTCAAAATTGTATCCAAGGCTTCGAAAGCCATTTTTTACAGGGAAAAAATCGCAACTTTTAAAAAAATCGTAGAAAATCAGCCCCTAAAGACACCGCGGTCAAACTAGTATGGAAATAAATGCCGACAACGAGGCTTTCTTCCGGTAGAACTATAAATAGTAATGCGCGATGGATTTCCGCTGTGCCAAGAACGAAAGTAAACAACCTCGCAGCGTGGCGAAGCGGGCGGGTTTGGCCGCAACGGACAGTAGGCTTAAGGAAAAAATCGGCGCATTTCGGGCGCATCGGACTGTAAAGGGTTAAGACTTAAAAAAGAAAATAGGATGAAAAATGTTCTTCTATGTCAAACATAATTTTTTGCTGCATGTGGTGGTGGAATGACTATCTTTCCACCTACCATTTTGGGTTTCCTCCAGTTTTTTGTTTTCAGTTTTTTAACCAACTGGTGCAACAATAACCAATACTCAAATGTGTATGTAGTTATTGATGAAAATTCCTGTTTATTTATAAACTATTCATTGTTTTGTAAAGATATTAAACAGTACAGTTTTATGCGATATGATTATAAATTTATTTTTATCCTGTGTATTTATTTTATTTCAAAAATTTTATAGATTCTAATTAAGCATACTTTTTAATCACAATTTAACAAAATTTTAAAATGTAACATTTTTATACAATTGTATTGCTTTTTAATGGGGTATTTTTAAATAATTTTTCTTCATTTTTTACCAGTTGGTCAGCCTGCCATTATTAACTTGACAAGATAAGAAAAACCTTAAAATAATTTTTGACAAATTTATATGCAAAGTTCTGGTTTCAATATTTTGTTAAGAATATCTATTGATGTTAACTGAGAAGTTTGTGTCTATAGAATGTCCTATATTTATTAATTGCAACCTTATGTGTGTATGTGGACTATTTATGTGATAGAAACCTTGTATAATCTTTGACAATGTCTTGTAACAACTAACAATTTTTTTTTTAAATCACCAATCTCATTTCACTTACCCTTTGGCATGGGCAATAATCTTGTGATTTTATTTTGTTGTTTATTTGTAGATGTGTATATACTGGACACAATTTTATATTCCTCTCTAGTCAAGAATGTTAAGGTTTGGTTTTTTTTTTTATTACACCTATACCTCGCTATACGGCCGCTCTTTATACGGCATTTCGCTTTACGGCCAACTTTAAATTATGGCACTTTTTCGGTTTACGGCCCACGATGTTTCATTATACGGCCAATAGATACCCTCTCTTTAGTTTTAGCTTCTCCCCTTAGGCGGCTCTGCTATAGTAGTCTGCCTTATTTCCTGTGCTATCCCACCTTATTCATATCCTGTGACTCAGTAAGTTGACGTGTTTGTTTCTGTTTTGTTTGTTTGGATTAATTATTGAATTTTATTTTATGTATAAATATGTGCATATGATTTCTTTTGTTTTTTAATTTATATGTTTATTTTTTTAAATTTCTGTTTACCATTACAATGTTTTGTACTTTTATTTTTATAGGAAATGAAAAGAATAAAATGATTTATGAACTAACGACTATATTATTTTAAACAAAAATTGGAACAGGTCAAATTAAATTTGTATGGGTTTATATCAAAATTATTGATTCATTATACGGCTTTTCGCTTTACGGCCAACTTTTCCGGAACGTATCTAGGCCGTAAAGCGAGGTATGGGTGTATTAAAAAAATTTTTTTTAGCACCCTGACCTATTAGGAATAATTATCATTACGTCTTTGATATTTTCTGATCTTTATAGGCATGTATAGGATGTTTTCCATTGGATTTTATATTTTAATTTATTTTTGGAGAAACTGTCCAAAACTTATTTTTTGGTGTGTATTATTTTAAATGTGAAACGATTGCATCATTACTTCCCTTGTAAGCTGCAATGCACCAACTTATTTACCAGACTCATGGGCACTTTTATACTCTCCAGCCGCATATCATAAATAATCAATCGATCAGGCTCAATCACAAATAATCCAGTGTTAGATTTTTATGATTGTGAACACATTTTTGTGTGCAATTTATTTTCTTTCCAGTAAGCAATATTGTTTATTAAAGATATTTGGTTATTATTTTTAATAAACAAACTAACATAATAATATATGCTCATCAAATCCATACACTTTGAATGTACACAAAGATAATTTCAATTATATTCAAATATTTGTACCAGATATTGTTGGTGCTTTGATTGTTGTTAGCAATTATCAATTTTAACTACCCCAGTATATTTAAGGGTGACGTACTTTTCTACCATCGGTGCATGTTTTGCCAGTATGGCATTTGCAATTAAGATGGCTACATGTAGTTCATGTAATCTGTTGTACAATGCTTCTTTATTTTGAAGAAAAAAAAACAAAAAGCGAACAATTATACAAGAAATAAGCAATTACATGTCACATCAAAGCAAATCAATGACTCTTATTAAGGCAAGGTCTATATATATTTACTTGCTATATTAATACAAGTTAAGGTTTGGCCTTGGCCTGAACCATAAGCTCAATCTACATGTTAATGTACCATTACGTACCTGAATTTAACAACATCTGTTCTTGTGAGGCTTTCAGATATTGAAGGGATTTGAATATTTAAGTCCAGGACAAAGAAAATGTTTGTTAACCAGTTGTAGTTTGTTATAGGTTTAAATAATTCAAATTGTATAAAATATCAAATTTATTATCTAGAATAAAAAAAAAATTTAAACACTCTTGCTGCTCTTAAAATAAATAAAATAAGGATGAAACAAAATGCTCAAATTTGTAGACAATCCTTGGTTTCTATCGGTCATGTGATATTGAAGAATTTTAGAGATATTTTCAAATTGCTCAAATAGAATTTACTAATATATAATAACTAAATTTTGAATCAGTACTGACTTAAGGTCTGTTTTTTTTTTGTTTTTTTTTTTGTGTACAAAATAAAATACATTTGATAACACAAAAATATAAACATTTTCTCTACAACATTTTCCAGTCATTTTTGTATCTTTAATCAAGTGCATTTATACTCTTAAATTTAAATGAAGATCTATTCTGGTTGTTTCTGATTATGTATTTTCAATAACAATTTAACAAGTGTACTTTCTCATTTTTAACACACTCAATAAAAATTTTTTTAGTTGAAAAGGTTTTTCCATTGTTTTTTTAAAAATTGTTCTGTCTTATTTAATCATCTTTTCTTTTTACACTGTCTTATTTAATCATCTTTCCTTTTTACACTGTCTTATTTAGTCATCTTTTTTTACACTGTCTTATTTAGTCATCTTTCCTTTTTACACTGTCTTATTTAGTCATCTTTTTTTACACTGTCTTATTTAGTCATCTTTTTTTTACACTGTCTTATTTAGTCATCTTTTCTTTTTACACTGTCTTATTTAGTCATCTTTTTTTACACTTTCTTATTTAGTCATCTTTCCTTTTTACACTGTCTTATTTAGTCATCTTTCCTTTTTACACTGTCTTATTTAGTCATCTTTTTACACTGTCTTATTTAGTCATCTTTTTTTACACTGTCTTATTTAGTCATCTTTCCTTTTTACACTGTCTTATTTAGTCATCTTTTTTTTACACTGTCTTATTTAGTCATCTTTTCTTTTTACACTGTCTTATTTAGTCATCTTTTCTTTTTACACTGTCTTATTTAGTCATCTTTTCTTTTTACACTGTCTTATTTAGTCATCTTTTCTTTTTTACACTGTCTTATTTAGTCATCTTTTCTTTTTACACTGTCTTATTTAGTCATCTTTTCTTTTTACACTGTCTTATTTAGTCATCTTTTCTTTTTACACTGTCTTATTTAGTCATCTTTTCTTTTTACACTGTCTTATTTAGTCATCTTTTCTTTTTACACTGTCTTATTTAGTCATCTTTTCTTTTTACACTGTCTTATTTAGTCATCTTTTTTTACACTGTCTTATTTAGTCATCTTTTCTTTTTACACTGTCTTATTTAGTCATCTTTTCTTTTTACACTGTCTTATTTAGTCATCTTTTTTTTACACTGTCTTATTTAGTCATCTTTTCTTTTTACACTGTCTTATTTAGTCATCTTTTCTTTTTACACTGTCTTATTTAGTCATCTTTTTTTACACTGTCTTATTTAGTCATCTTTTCTTTTTACACTGTCTTATTTAGTCATCTTTTCTTTTTACACTGTCTTATTTAGTCATCTTTTCTTTTTACACTGTCTTATTTAGTCATCTTTTCTTTTTACACTGTCTTATTTAGTCATCTTTTCTTTTTACACTGTCTTATTTAGTCATCTTTTCTTTTTACACTGTCTTATTTAGTCATCTTTTTTTACACTGTCTTATTTAGTCATCTTTTCTTTTTACACTGTCTTATTTAGTCATCTTTTCTTTTTACACTGTCTTATTTAGTCATCTTTTCTTTTTACACTGTCTTATTTTGTCATCTTTTCTTTTTACACTGTCTTATTTAGTCATCTTTTCTTTTTACACTGTCTTATTTAGTCATCTTTTCTTTTTACACTGTCTTATTTAGTCATCTTTTCTTTTCACACTGTCTTATTTAGTCATCTTTCCTTTTTACACTGTCTTATTTAGTCATCTTTTTTTTACACTGTCTTATTTAGTCATCTTTTCTTTTTACACTGTCTTATTTAGTCATCTTTTCTTTTTACACTGTCTTATTTAGTCATCTTTTCTTTTTACACTGTCTTATTTAGTCATCTTTTCTTTTTTACACTGTCTTATTTAGTCATCTTTTCTTTTTACACTGTCTTATTTAGTCATCTTTTCTTTTTACACTGTCTTATTTAGTCATCTTTTCTTTTTACACTGTCTTATTTAGTCATCTTTTCTTTTTACACTGTCTTATTTAGTCATCTTTTCTTTTTACACTGTCTTATTTAGTCATCTTTTTTTACACTGTCTTATTTAGTCATCTTTTTTTACACTGTCTTATTTAGTCATCTTTTCTTTTTACACTGTCTTATTTAGTCATCTTTTTTTTACACTGTCTTATTTAGTCATCTTTTCTTTTTACACTGTCTTATTTAGTCATCTTTTCTTTTTACACTGTCTTATTTAGTCATCTTTTTTTACACTGTCTTATTTAGTCATCTTTTCTTTTTACACTGTCTTATTTAGTCATCTTTTCTTTTTACACTGTCTTATTTAGTCATCTTTTCTTTTTACACTGTCTTATTTAGTCATCTTTTCTTTTTACACTGTCTTATTTAGTCATCTTTTCTTTTTACACTGTCTTATTTAGTCATCTTTTCTTTTTACACTGTCTTATTTAGTCATCTTTTTTTACACTGTCTTATTTAGTCATCTTTTCTTTTTACACTGTCTTATTTAGTCATCTTTTCTTTTTACACTGTCTTATTTAGTCATCTTTTCTTTTTACACTGTCTTATTTTGTCATCTTTTCTTTTTACACTGTCTTATTTAGTCATCTTTTCTTTTTACACTGTCTTATTTAGTCATATTTTCTTTTTACACTGTCTTATTTAGTCATCTTTTCTTTTTACACTGTCTTATTTAGTCATCTTTTCTTTTTACACTGTCTTATTTAGTCATCTTTTCTTTTTACACTGTCTTATTTAGTCATCTTTTCTTTTTACACTGTCTTATTTAGTCATCTTTTCTTTTTACACTGTCTTATTTAGTCATCTTTTCTTTTTACACTGTCTTATTTAGTCATCTTTTCTTTTTACACTGTCTTATTTAGTCATCTTTTCTTTTTACACTGTCTTATTTAGTCATCTTTTCTTTTTACACTGTCTTATTTAGTCATCTTTTCTTTTTACACTGTCTTATTTAGTCATCTTTTCTTTTTACACTGTCTTATTTAGTCATCTTTTCTTTTTACACTGTCTTATTTAGTCATCTTTTCTTTTTACACTGTCTTATTTAGTCATCTTTTCTTTTTACACTGTCTTATTTAGTCATCTTTTCTTTTTACACTGTCTTATTTAGTCATCTTTTCTTTTTACACTGTCTTATTTAGTCATCTTTTCTTTTTACACTGTCTTATTTAGTCATCTTTTTTTACACTGTCTTATTTAGTCATCTTTTCTTTTTACACTGTCTTATTTAGTCATCTTTTCTTTTCACACTGTCTTATTTAGTCATCTTTTCTTTTTACACTGTCTTATTTAGTCATCTTTTCTTTTTACACTGTCTTATTTAGTCATCTTTTCTTTTTACACTGTCTTATTTAGTCATCTTTTTTTACACTGTCTTATTTAGTCATCTTTTCTTTTTACACTGTCTTATTTAGTCATCTTTTCTTTTTACACTGTCTTATTTAGTCATCTTTTCTTTTTACACTGTCTTATTTAGTCATCTTTTCTTTTTACACTGTCTTATTTAGTCATCTTTTTTTACACTGTCTTATTTAGTCATCTTTTCTTTTTACACTGTCTTATTTAGTCATCTTTTTTTACACTGTCTTATTTAGTCATCTTTTCTTTTTACACTGTCTTATTTAGTCATCTTTTCTTTTCACACTGTCTTATTTAGTCATCTTTTCTTTTTACACTGTCTTATTTAGTCATCTTTTCTTTTTACACTGTCTTATTTAGTCATCTTTTCTTTTTACACTGTCTTATTTAGTCATCTTTTCTTTTTACACTGTCTTATTTAGTCATCTTTTTTTACACTGTCTTATTTAGTCATCTTTTCTTTTTACACTGTCTTATTTAGTCATCTTTTCTTTTTACACTGTCTTATTTAGTCATCTTTTCTTTTTACACTGTCTTATTTAGTCATCTTTTCTTTTTACACTGTCTTATTTAGTCATCTTTTCTTTTTACACTGTCTTATTTAGTCATCTTTTCTTTTTACACTGTCTTATTTAGTCATCTTTTCTTTTCACACTGTCTTATTTAGTCATCTTTTCTTTTTACACTGTCTTATTTAGTCATCTTTTCTTTTTACACTGTCTTATTTAGTCATCTTTTCTTTTTACACTGCTTTATTTAGTTTGGTTTAATTTTTGTGTGCAACAATTTTGTGCCCAGAGTTTTCAATTTTTTTGGGTCATATTCTGCTACAACTTTCTTCTTAACTTTAAAAAATAAATGTATTTTTTTTTTTTTTCAACCGCTGAGCCACATTTTATCACCTTAGTGCTAATTAAACTTTATTGGTAACCTAATTAAGCTTTTTCACCACTTACTTTAGGGACACCTAATACTCAGTATGGCCGATCGACCATGTAGTCAATTACTGTGCCTGAGATTACTAGCAAGGTCACCTTGTTGGGTCAAAGTCCATCAGGTCATCAGCCATAGCCTTTGAAGTGATGCTGGTATACTAGTGTGACTTGTAGATTATATTTTAGGTTGGTTGGTATCTCATCATAGTTTTTTCTAAAATTCTTCTGGATGGAAAAAAATAAATAGTGGATTTAGGATAGTGGCCTGTGATGACCTTACTTCCAACATGCTGGCCTCTGATGATGACCTTACTTCCAACATGCTGACCTGATGATGACCTTACTTACAACCTGCTGGCATCTGATGACGACCTTACTTCCAACATGCTGACCTGATGATGACCTTACTTCCAACCTGCTGGCCTCTGATGATGACCTTACTTCCAACATGATGACCTCTGATGATGACCTTACTTCCAACATGCTGACCTGATGATGACCTTACTTACAACCTGCTGGCCTCTGATGATGACCTTACTTCCAACATAATGACCTCTGATGATGACCTTACTTCCAACCTGCTGGCCTCTAGGACCATCGATAAAGTGCGTCACGTCAGTTAAGTACAATTTTTTACCCCCCCCCCCTCCCAGGGCCAGCTTAACTTTGGTGCCTCTTTTAAGTATAATCCTACTTTTTTTTTTTTGCAATGAAAATACTAGGGGTTGGGTAATGAGTTAATTACCTCGATTTTATTCTTTAACGAACAATAATATTATTTTTCTTAGCTTGTATTTGGATATTACAAACAATTAGCCCAACAAGGACATTTTTTTTCCAGCCTTTAGATCAGCAAATCTTGTTATTGTACTGGTTCTGGTTCGGTACGTTGCTGCATCCATATACTGGCATATGTGCAACGGTTGGGGAAGCGATGTTGCCAATCTAACGGCTCCTAGCAGATGCCAGGGCGGCCTTGAAGCTTTCGATCGGTGTCGAGTTCACGGCGGTATTGTCCAGGTTGTTCCAAGCGATTATGGTGCGTGGAAAGAATGACTGCTTATGTTGCACTGTGTTACTCCGAGGCACAGTGAAGCATTTGTTATTGTTTCGGGTGTACTTTCTATTTTTCTTCCATGGCGCCCACATGCAATGCTTTTTCCTAATTTGCAAGATTTTTTATGGCGCCCCAAGTATAAGGCGCCCCGGGCAATTGCCCGAGTTGCCTGTACCTTGAGCCGGCCCTGCCCCCTCCCTCGCCCTGTCACAATCCGTCACAAATCTAGGATCCCCCCCCCCCCTCATAGTACGTCACACTTTGGAACTAAAAATTCATCAAAAATGTAAAACTAATTAAAATTTAATATAAAACACACTTCATTGTTAACAAATTAAATTTATAAGAATACACCCATCACAACAGGAAGTACGTCATTGTCAATTTCAGGTTTTATATGTATTATTTATTTATTTTTTTTAATGTGTGACGTCACAAAAAAAATCTAAACACCCCTCCCCTACCCTACCCACCCCCCTTCCCCGTGTCACAAACTGTCACACTTTATTAAATCCCATCTCCCTCGCCCCATCTCTCTCTCTCTCTCTGTGGATGCGTGACATTTATGGATTTGTCCCTTTAGCCCAGTGGTCGGCAAATCGCGGCTCCTTGGCGATCTGAGTGCAGCTCTTTGGCTATACGCATTCATGCGAACAATCATTTTCATGAACCTCATCAAGAGTAACTTGAGAAATCGTCTTAGGGGTCGTCCAATGATTACGTCAACAATTTTAAACCAAGTTTTGACCCCCCCCCCCCATTTTTGGACAACAACTGTCAAATTTTCAATGAAAACATCCCCCACCCCATTTGATTATGTCAACATTTTATAACCCCCTCCACCACCAAAAACAATAAATTATAATATAAATAAATTTATAAATAAATTTTACTTCGTGCTGATGTACTTTAATGACGCAAAATTGTAAGAAAAGCATATTATTGCATGTTTAGCTTGGTAATCAACAGGTTTAAAAGTTTTTACATTTAAATTTTATAATGCAGAATCAGTTAAAAGGTTGTTAAAAACTTAATAACATTGTTTGTGGAAGTATAAATATGATTATTGTAAGTATAGCTGACAATTATAGTATAGTTTCTAGCTGCCAGCATCTTCCCATAGAAATAGAATTCATGGAGTAGCCAGGCGTTGCTCTGTCATAACAATGGGCATCATGGGCCTCATTTGGGTAGGGCATTGGGGGCACCCCCCCCCCTGAATTTGCTGGTTTTATTTCAATTGCTATGTACTGTGGTGCCTCCAGTAATAAACAACTTAACAAGCCGATATACCCGGCGTGGTCCGGGATTGAATTAAGACCCTGATCCCGGTGACCTACAGATCCCATTAGTATACTGTTCTCTATGGGATCCCGTTACAACTAGGGACCTACATTTCCAATGGTATCCCATTTCACAATAGGATCCTGATTTGATCGTGAAATATAAAATATATAGCTTTTTAAATATATCGAACTTTCTGGAAAGTTTTAGATTGGATATCATTAGTTTTAAATCCACCGATATTTCAGTACGGACAGTGATTGTGATGTGTATTGCGCTCACCCTAGGCCTATATCCATCAATTCACATAGAACCTTTATTGTTGTCTCAGCTTATTGATATTTATATAGCTTATATAAGGACAAATGAAATGGGGCCCCCGTCCCCAGAGGAATGGATATTATGAGTTCAGTACCCTTTAGAATTTAAGTATGGATAATCAAGTGTATGTGTACTAATCTTGTTCAGGATCCATCCATTAATGTAGGAGTATTAAGCCTATTGATATTTATATAGCTCATATAAGAAAAAAAACGAATTCGGGGCCCCCGGCCATAAACGGAATGTCATAAAAAGTTATCAACCCCTTAAGAGTTCCTTCCGGATAAGGATGGATATATGTGCCAAGTTTGGTCAAGATTCATCAATCCGTGTAAAAGCCAGACCCACAAACAGATTTTCACTTTTATTATATACTAGCCGATATACCCGGCGTGGCCCGGGATTGCATTAGGACCCCTATCCCTGTGACCTACAGATCCCGTTATTATACTGTTCTCTATGGAATCCCGTTACATCTAGGGGCCTACCTTTCCAATGTCATCCCATTTCCTTATAGGATCCCGATTTGATCGTGACATAGATATAGCTTTTTAAAGATATCGAACTTTTGTGGAACATTCTAGATTATATATTATTAGTTTTGCATCAACCGATATTTCTGTACGGACAGTGCAGTGTATTGCTACCACCCTTGGCCTATATCCATCAATTCACATAGAATCTATAGTGTTGTCTAAGCCTATTGATATTTATATAGCTTTAAAAAGAAAAAGGAAATGGGGCCCCCGGCCCCAGAGGAATAGATATTATGAGTTCAGTACCCTTTTGTATTTGAGTATGGATAATCAAGTGTATGTGTAAAAAAGTTTGGTCAAGATCCATCCATTCATATATGAGTATTAAGCTTATCGCTTTTTATATAGCTCATATAAGGAAAAATGAAATGGGGCCCCCGGCCCCAGGAGAATGGATATTATGAGTTCAGTACCCTTCGGTATTTGAATATGGATAATCAAGTGTACGTGTACTAAGTTTTATCGATATCCATCCATTCACGTAGGAGTATTTGTTTGAACATTTTTTATATAGCTCATATAAGAAAAAAACGAATTCGGGGCCCCCGGCCCCACACGAAATGTTATTAAAAGTTCTCAACCCCTTAAGAGTTCCTTCTGGATAATGATGGATACATGTGCCAAGTTTTTCCTTATATGAGCTATATAAATAGCGATAAGCTTAAAACTCCTATATGAATGGATGGATCTTGACCAAGCTTAGTACACATACACTTGATTATCCATACTCAAATACAAAAGGGTACTGAACTCATAATATCCATTCCTCTGGGGCCGGGAAAGTACTTTTACACGGATTGATGGATCTTGACCAAACTTGGCACATATATCCATCATATTGATTGTTCATGCGGCTTGTCATACCTATTACGCGATTTGAGTACAAGAACGTGTTGCTTTAAATTTAAGCATATCTGTTTAAATGTAGTTTCCAAAGTTAAATGACATTTATAATTATTAAAATATTGTTAGTATTAGGCGGTCGATCCAATGTGACATGTTAATGTTATAAATAGTATAATATAAAACAAGTCTATAGTCTATATATTGTTTCGAATCTTAATAAAAACTATGACTGTGAGTGGATGAGTTGAGTCGTCACCGTTAATTTAAACAGGCTCTTGTAATACTTTAAAATTTTGAAACGTAAAGCCAGTATGTAAAGCTTTATTTTTAAATTAATTACAAATGAATAAAGTCAAAGCTGTTTCATTTGGAATCCCTGCTGCTATTGTTATCATTTGCGGTAAGCGTAATTCATCCGCCATATACTATATAGTATAGTGTTTTTTTCCTTTTTCAACTTTTGTCAAGTTGTAATATTTACTAATATTCATGGCTTGTAACTTATTTATTTTAATTTAGTTATTATTAGATTAGTTGTTATTCGATCTCGTCATCAATCACTTATAATTGTCCATTATTAATTCAATTAATGAATGTGAGTTGTTTAAAAGTTGTAAAAGTAGGCCTATTTGTCACACAATGCACACATGACAAATAGATGATTAAAATTTAAAATACCATATAACTTTAAATAAGTTGAGTTAACTATTGATAGTGACTACAAATTGTAGTTTACTACTTATTTAATAGGTCTACTACTTCTACTAACTACTAGTCAAGTAGTACACAGCCTTAGTAGCAGTATCATCATGTATGTTTTGGCTTACTCTTACTCTTGCTTGTCTCTTACTTCAGTTACTGCCTCTGACGTTATCAGTGATAATATAGGCCTACCCCTTAAAGGAAGCCTACACAGTCGGAATATATATAATTTATGTCATGTGTTTAAAGTATTAGTATTAATATTATCATAGTTATTTCATGTGATATTTTTCTATGTAACTAGCTAACTAGACAGATTTCTATTTTTTTTCATATCTCAGTCAGTAAGTTACCGAAAGGTAACATGTCTTAGTTAACTTACTAATAAACTTACTTTACATGTGGACTGATAAATCAGAGAAAGACAGTATTACTATTATTTATTATTTATTAATCCACATGAATTATAAATCTACTTTTGTTCTATCATCCTTATCTTTAGTTGCTAAATTTACTAGATAGACAAATGTCGAATGTGCTCTAGAATTTATTAAAAATGCAATATCAAATTTACACAGGTCTTTTAAAACTTGATGATGATTTTATTAGAGGATTTAAATTATAACAGTTTTTATAAATAATAAATAAGCTTTGGCTTTTTAAAAATTCTGCCAAACTACCTTCCGAAAAAAAACAACTAATTCAACATCCTATTAACTAATATGCAAACAAAGAAAAGCTGCAGAGAGTGTGAAAATTCTTCATCAGGGCCTTGTGCTATTGGATGATGAATGAAAAAAAATTTGCCAGGGGTCTCAGAATCAACTGATCTTATGGGTTTAAAATATTTATAAAATATCAAGTTAAAATTTGTTACAAATTTCCCAGATGGCTTAAAATAATACTGCCATTCCTTAATAGTTATCAAGTCTTATGTTGCTCTTTTCAAGTTATTTTCTATTTGTGTCATTCTCACTCAGAAAAGTGCTTGAAACTACTGAATTTGATGAGAAAATGTTATTGAGTCATTATTGTTTCTTCATTCTGGTCAACAGCTATGATAATGTCCTATTCATTGCACAAACTTCAAGTGTATACACATCATGAGCAATATGTTAAGTTTCCAAAAATTCATAATCATTCGGAATCAGAAAGCATAAACTGGATTGAACTTGGCAACTATTTTGGTAGTCCACTCTGGATTATTGGCTTAGGGGTAAGTTAATGTATTCTGACAAAAGTCCACAATGGTAAAAAAAATATAGGGTTTGCATCTTTATAATCTCAGAATGTTAAATTTAAACCTTCCAATTATTGTTTGAAATAAATGTAACATGGCCATCTTTTTATTAGCTGTTACAAAATAATATCAGTAAGTCTTTGAAATATTTTTACTTAGACCTATATCTAAATTAGTTTAACATTTCTTTTTAAAATTGTAAGGAAAAATAATTTATCATTCCTTTTTTACTTTGATCAATTTCAGTTTATTGTTTGTGGAATCTTGGCATTCATTATAGCTATAATTCAAAATACAACCCTGGTAAGATCACACTATATGCTGAGATGTAAATTGAGCACACACAAATTAAACTCTTCTTTTTCCAATAGTAACTGCCTTTGCGTTCATTTTGTATCTCTTGTTTTTAAAAGGATAATTCATTAAAAAATTTAAACATGCCGTAAATGTTAGACCTGAAAATTTGTAAAGGGGAAAATAAACTGATATATATTTTTTAAAATTTTAAAATGTAAGTTAACATATTTTTAAAATTATATTATTTATAGAATATTTAAAAAAAATGTTAATTACATTATTTCTAAAATTATATTATTTATAAAAAAATTCTCTTTGAGATAATGATTTATCTTCCATGCTTCCTGTACTTGATGGTCTCCAAAGTCACACATTAACATTTTTTATGATTGTTTCCCAGTATATGGCTTGTGGCATTATCTCTGGTCTCATGCTTGTTATCACGGGAATTATCATTGGCAGCTCTCTTGTGGCCCACCCTGTTCTCACCAATGTGTTCAGTTTGTACCCACAAGCTTGTAACAACACCAACACTAACTGTCAGTGCAAGTGAGCTGTTGTAACATGTCTTACTTCAATGTTCTTTATGAAGGGAAAAAATTATTTTGATTTCATTGACTATTTTAGTATTTATAGCAGTGGTGTTAACCTCAAACCACTAAAAATGCATTGTAAGGATAATAAGTTGGCCAGAGGGTTGCACCACGCTTATATAATAATGTGTAAGACAAATCTCTTTGTGAGCTCCAAACGATTGCTTGAAGGGCTACATGTGGCTCACAGCCCAAAAGTTTGAGATCACCCTTACTTATACTTTTTATATCTTTTTTGTTCTTTGGTTAAGATTTTCTTTTTTAATTTAAAATAATTAATTTACTAGATTTAATTACCTTTTGATCAAATTTCAAGAGATTATTTTAAAAGTAATTTGTGTTTTTTTCCCCACTTAAAATAATCAATCAGTTAATGAGTAATTCTAACAAAGGCAAAAATCATGACTAAATTTTATAAATTAAGTAGCATAATATCATTGCAAAAAAGATTCTATGCCATGATTTCAGACAAAAATCTAAAAGTTTATTACACAAGAAGTCCATGCAGAAATTAATTGGTCAGCTCAGCAAAGTATCTTTAACCCTAAACAAATGAAATAAATATCTTATACTATTTAACAATAAAATACAGGATATCAAGTATTGGTTTTTTGGGGTGTTAGTCACAATAAACGGCATGGTTACCCATTGCCAGTTGTGGTTCTTATTTCTCTTTTTTAACAGGAATATTGATAACACATGAGATGGTTACTCAAATTCATCTACATTTTGTTTATTTCAGAGATGTTAATAGCAGGCAATATGTGGAAGTGCCATTTGCATCATGTAGCAGTGTAACCAATGTTCATCATTATTTGGTTGTAGCAGCGGTCACCACTGCCTTTTGCTTTGTCCTTCTTTTGGTTGAAGTGATCTTGAGCATCTATTTTGCCCACAAAGGCCAGGTGAGACCTAGCACATAGCAGTAATTATGTCTCCATTATACATCCAGATAAAATAATATTTATGGAGGTCCCTTGAACTGGGGATGAGGGACCCTGAACACACAACCCACCTTGCCATGTGGATGATCCAGCCCTGGCTATAGGCCACAGTGGACAGCAAGACCTAATTGAGATATAGCTGCGGAGATATCTCATGCAATAAATTCAATGCTACGGTTTTCTGTTTAGTTGAGCTCAAATATTTGATAAAAATTCGATAACAATACCCCCGTCTTAACAGATTCCGTCTAGAGGTGTTGTGTTCCCGTCCGAGCGTGAAGACTGGCGGCCTTATAATACCAAAGTGGCGAAGTCTCATCGTGGAAGCTATGAGGACCCAATCACCAGTAGTGCTTGTGTCCTTGCTGTCCCGATTCCCTCCACCAGTTTAACTAACACCCCCGAGACACATGAGTCTGAGGAAAATGTCTTTGCAAGCGAAAAGGCAAAACTGCTGAATCCAGTTTCAAGTAACTTTCCCATGCTGGTAACATCAGGTTCTAGCAATCTGAACGAGGGGAACAGACTGTCAACGAAAGACACAGAGGTCAAGTTATCCACCAGTAAATAAATAAATAAACTCGACCCACCGACAGTTCATAGAGACAGAAGGTGATGGTTGTGACAGATTGCTTCACATCACCGATGATGACGATGGCAATTTTTGGAGTAGTTTTTCAGGAATTGAAAAGTAATCTACTAAAAATGGTGTTATATTTTAACCACTATTTATAATTGTAATTTTGTAACCACAGCACCAATAATACTTTGACAAAGTTACCCTTGTGCATTGTCATCATTAAGGTCACTGTGCATTTGTTGTGTTAGACATTACCCAGTACTATTACAGTGACAGCTAGCTATTGTTTATTTCATTGCTGATATGATCACTCATGTAACTGTTTGTAAGTACTCATGAGGGTGGAGGAAATACCTTCAGTTAAAATTTGGCCCTAATTTTTTTAATGGACTTCATTTTGAGTGTTTGAATATAACGGCTTAAAATAACTGATGACTTGGAAACAGAAACAAAGTGTAACAGGTAATCTTGAAATTTGGTTCCATATTTTAACACAACACACTTAAAATGAATTAAGCCTTTAACATATATTATAGTTATCTCTGCCAGTGGATTGATTATTTATAATTCAAATACATGTTATATCAATATACATATGTTGTTGCTTTTTTTAAATCAATTTTCTCAGTTAGTCTAACATTAAAATGATGAAAATCCTAAAGTAGCTATGATTTTTTTAATATTTTATATTTTTATTTGGTTCTGTTTTGTAAAGAAGAAAAATAAATAATTTGTGCACAAATCTTTTGCTGCCCTTGTGGACACTACTTCTCAGCTAAATGCTATATTATAATTTTTTGATATTTTTTAATTTATTCGTTTCTCTGTTTGTTTGCTGATGAAGGTTTCCTGCCGATAAGTTCGTTGTTTTGTTGCATTCCTTTTTTCAGGTTTAACCTTACAGTGTTTTACTCATTTCCTATTTTGCTAACCTGATTGCAGTCTCCCCCATTATTACCCTTATGATGTAATAGTAAGTTCTTCGTAATTTGGTCTCTTGATCAGACGCAGATTTTATGTGTTACAACCTGTATATAATTAGTCAAATTAAAAGCAAAGTAAAATAGAAGAAACCCTTTATATATACAATTATTGAAATATGCCAGAAAACATGTACTGCCTCCACTCAATTCAACAAGTCCCTCCAAATCTTGTGACACACCTGCAACCTGTCAGGGACACACCTGCAAACTGTCAGGGACACATTGGTTGAACACCAAGTAGCTTTTTAAAAAAAAAAAAAAATGTTTTTTTTCAAATTTTACATCAGGAGTTCTCAAACGTTTTGAAAGTTAAACCTTTTGGTATGTCCCGTCATGCAGTTCATCATTTGAACTAGATGATCTGTAGGTCAAAACGTATTGGTGCATTGGTTACATCACCTCAAGTGTGCCTGAAACAATGCTATATATATACCAGCAGCAGCCATGCACCAGTTTGAGAACGGCTGCTTTGATTGCTCTGGTGAGATGAAAAATACATTTGACTTATTGTTAGTTAATTATAATCTCATGGGCGTGCCAACTCAATCTTGTTTGATAGTGTTTATATTTTAGCTTTTCTTTGTTGTTACGCATACATGACTTTAAAAGAATGGATAATGAGACGCATGAGCAATGTGTTGTATGGAGAATCAATTCTTGTACAAGCAACAGATCCGGACGACCACCCCCCCCCCCCCCCAAACCAAACCTTTCTCCACGCAGCTGTTAGATCCAAGGGAACCTCCAATGCCAATAATCGAATGTAGCACACAAAAATGCACGTAGGTTTCAGTTTCATCTATTTCATTCAATTTTTAAAGGGACATAACTGTATATTTTGAAAATGCACCCATGTTCCTAAATGTGTCTTTCCTGCCTGAAACTAAAACCATTAAATAAATAACGAATTTAAAAGGATATAACTGCAAATTCTAAACAAAATATCAGATCCAAAGACTGTCGTCCTTAGCTTTTTGTTGCAGACATATCCTATCCTGTCGTAATATCGGGGAAGGGGGTTGGGGGGTTGCCAAAATTATGTTTAGATAGTACCTAAATGGTGAATTCAACGATATAGTAAAAAAAAAAATACTCCATTAAATACAATTCGTATTTTTATTGGTCCGATCCTGGCGCAGTGGCGTAGGGCTGGTGCCCATCCGGGGTGGGTGGAGAATTCTGCCGTCCTCATTCCACGAAAAATACTCTGCAGTTTTCCGAAGATGCCGCCCCTACATTTAAAATTAAAAAAGTACCACCCGCCGCACCCTAAACTCCCTTGCTACACCCTCCCCTCCCTTGCTACACCCTCACCTTCCTTGCTACGTCACAGCCCAGGTGGCAAATTTTTTCTCCATATAGACGGACACCTTTAAAGGGTTCGCCCCGGACTTTGCTGTCCTCTGCACCGACCTTTTCAAGAGAACCTCTGCCACTGTCCACTAGTATATCTGCCACTGCCCACGAAAATTTCTGCCACTGCCCACGAGTATCTCTGCCACTGCCCACGAGTATCTCTGCCACTGCCCACTAGTATCTCTGCCATTGCCCACTAGTATCACTGTCCACTAGTATCTCTGCCACTGCCCACGAGTATCTCTGCCACTGCCCACTAGTATCTCTGCCACTGTCCACTAGAATCTCTGCCACTGCCCACGAGTATCTGCCACTGCCCACTAGTATCTCTGCCACTGTCCACTAGTATCTCTGCCACTGTCCACTAGTATCTCTGCCACTGCCCACGAGTATCTCTGCCACTGCCCACTAGTATCTCTGCCACTGCCCACGAGTATCTCTGCCACTGCCCACTAGTATCTCTGCCACTGCCCACCAGTATCTCTGCCAATGTCCACTAGTATCTCTGCTACTGCCAACGATTATCTCTGCCACTGCCCACGAGTATCTCTGCCACTGTCCACTAGTATCTCTGCCACTGCCCACGAGTATCTCTGTCACTGCCCACTAGTATCTCTGCCACTGTCCACTAGTATCTCTGCCACTGCCAACGAGTATCTCTGCCACTATCCACTAGTATCTCTGTAACTGTCCACTAGTATCTCTGCCACTGTCAACTAGTATCTATGCCACTGCCCACTAGTATCTCTGCCACTGTCCACTAGTATCTCTGCCACTGTCCACAAGTGTCTCTGCCACTGTTCACTAGTATCCCTGCCACTGTTCACTAGTATCTCTGCCACTGTTCACTAGTATCTCTGCCACTGCCCACTAGTATCTCTGCCACTGTTCACCAGTATCTCTGCCACTGCCCACCAGTATCTATGCCACTGCCCACCAGTATCTCTGCCACTGCCCACGAGTATCTCTGCCACTGCCCACGAGTATCTTTGCCAATGCCCACCAGTATATCTGCCACTTCCCACGAGTATCTCTGCCACTGTTCACTAGTATCTCTGCCACTGTTCACTAGTATCTGCCACTGCCCACCAGTATCTCTGCCACTGCCCACGAGTATCTCTGCCACTGCCCACTAGTATCTTTGCCACTGCCCACCAGTATATCTGCCACTTCCCACGAGTATCTCTGCCACTGTTCACTAGTATCTCTGCCACTGCCCACTAGTATCGCTGCCACTGTCCACCAGTATCTCTGCCACTGTCCACGAGTATCTCTGCCACTGCCCACTAGTATCTCTGCCACTGCCCACTAGTATCTCTGCCGCTGCCCACGAGTATCTCTGCCACTGCCCACTAGTATCTTTGTCACTGCCCACCAGTATATCTGCCACTGTCCACTAGTATCTCTGCCACTGCCCACGAGTATTTCTGCCACTGCCCATCAGTATCTCTGCCACTGTCCACTAGTATCTCTGCCACTGTCCACTAGTATCTCTGCCACTGCCCACGAGTATCTCTGCCACTGCCCACTAGTATCTCTGCCACTGTCCACTAGTATCTCTGCCACTGCCCACGAGTATCTCTGCCACTGCCCACGAGTATCTCTGCCACTTTCCACTAGTATCTCTGCCACTGTCCACTAGTATCTCTGCCACTGTCCACTAGTATCTCTGCCACTGCCCACGAGTATCTCTGCCACTGCCCACTAGTATCTCTGCCACTGTCCACTAGTATCTCTGCCACTGTCCACTAGTATCTCTCTCTGCCACTGCCCACGAGTATCTCTGCCACTGCCCTGTTAGAGGTTGCCATGGCTTCTATGGACGGGAGCGTTATCGAAGGGAAGTAAATCTGCTACAAAGAAAACAGTAAGTTGGATGGTGACAACATTTGAATTTATTGTGTGCGTGGAATCAGTAGCACAGTAGTCGGTCTGAGCCCGTGGCTCTGTTATGACCCGTGGCTCTGCTATGGTTTAACCCGTGGATCTGCTATGGCTATAACCTGTGGCTCTGCTATGACTATAACCCGTGGCTCTGCTATGGCTTTAACCCGTGGCTCTGCTATGGTTTAACCCGTGGCTCTGCTATGGCTATAACCTGTGGCTCTGCTATGACTATAACCCGTGGCTCTGCTATGGCTATAACCTGTGGCTCTGCTATGGCTATAACCCGTGGCTCTGTTATGACCAGTGGCTCTACTATGTCTATAACCCGTGGCTGCTTCTTCTTCTTCTATATTTTGAGGGCCCACGATCAATGTATTGATCATTGGCTCTGTTATAACCCGTGGCTCTGTTATAACCCTAGGCTCTGTTATAACCTATGACTCTGCTAAGACCCGTGGCTCTGTTATAAACTATGACTCTGCTACGACTGTGGCTTTGTTATAACCCGTGGAAATTGTTCACAATGGAAAAAAAATGTCCATATGTAACACTGAGAACCGCATACACAGAACTTAGTAGTCGTAAGGGACATTGGGCAGAAGCATGTGTTCTAAGCCAGAGTATTCTTCCGTCAGACAGTTTTTGTATATAAACAATGAAATGAAACGCCGTCCTCAGTCCGCATGTTTGTACCCCTGCACCGTGTCGTAGGAAGGATGAGTCAGATGAGGGGGGGGGGCGGTCCGCCCCTGATGGCACTTGTTTCTTTACATTGATGGGTTGGCGGGGGCGTAGCTATATGGGGAAGGGGGACAGATGTCCCCGTGCGCCAGATTAGTTAGGGGCGCCAAAAATGTGCTTTGATATTATTTTATTGATTAAATCAATGGGTTTGAGAGTTGAGAAAGGGAGGCGCTGTAAAATTAATCTTGCCCCCCCCCGGGCGCCAAGCACTCTCTAGCTACGCCTCTGTGGGTTGGTATTTTCTGCCAACTGTAGAGTTGTTTTGATTTTTTTCATGGAATTGATGGTGAAAAAAAGGGGCCCGCGCTTGACGATGCCAACCCTGGTTACACCACTGAGACTCTTCAACTTCAATGAGAACCAAGGATCTAGATTTCATTTTTGTTATTTGTTTCTTTTTTGTTTTACATTTTCATATGGTTTGGGGGGAGAGGGGGCAGCCTTAACACTTATTCTTTATCAGCTTCTTTGGATTAGATGATGATGATTGGATTTCCCAATAAAGCATGTTTAATTCTCGAGAGCCTTGGGGTTCAACCTTTTGAATCAATAACTAACTTAGTTTTGATTCGTTTCGTAGTCGACGCGGTTTTTTTTTTTAAGGATTCGGTTGGGTAAAAGTAAAAGAAATTTCCCGTTTGGACTTTTTTAAAATATTTGTTTGTGCTCGCCATTGAAATAGATATCCGCGAGACAGCATCCTATTCCCCCCAGATGCTTCAACTGTTGTCCGGTCCACACTAAAATGAATCGACGTACGTGCAGGGCGATTTCTTTAGGAACCGTTTCAGCGATAGTCACCTTAGGGGGTAGGTTAGAGTTGCAAAAAGTTGTATTGCTGCAACAATCGGAAATAGTATTCATGCAGCGGCCCCGTCGTATAGTTTTCTAATTAGTGCTCAGAAAGTGGCTACAGCAAGATGCAGCGGCGGCGAAAGAAGTGGTGAGCCTGAGAGGGGTGGTTCTCAGCAGGCAGCACATTTTTCTTTATATTGAGGGATAAATATTTCGTCTCCATCTAGATCTTACGGGCCCACGAACAATGTACTGATCATTCTGTTGTCGCCTCAACCATTTCTTTTGGAAGATTGTTCCAGTCCCTGGTTGTCTTTTGCAGGAATAAGCAGTTCCAGCACTATATTTCGGTAAAACTCTTAGCGCTGTTACTGTTATCACCAGGCCCGCTAGGTGTCACATTGGATTACAAGTGGAAATACTATTATTAAAATTGCCTAATATTTCGCGGCGGACTTTTGGGGGGGACGCCGCAGCAACTCAGGACAGGGCCATGCCAAGGAAAACCGTCACCCGGGGGATGAAGCCGTAAAATGGAGCCCCTCAAAAAAAAAAAAAAAAATTTAAAAGCGTCAACCGGGGTGGACCAGAAAGAAGACGTTTTTGTCGCCTTTTTTTTTAATGAAGTATATGGCATGTTATTGGGGGAGGGAGGGAGGACTAATTTTTTTTTTTTTTTTTTTTTTTGTGCAAAAACATCTAACTAGTGGTCCAGACGGGCTATCTCTTGTCTTATTTATATATTTGGAGGTCGTATGGAAACTGCAATACAAGAATCCCCGTGTCCCTACTTTGTGATCATGTTAAGTCTTGTTGCTGATTTGATTCTTACGTTATCTTGTTGCCCCACCCCCCTCCCACCCATTCCTCCCAGGTGTGATTCTCATCATATCCTTGCACACCCTGTTCACTGAAGTCAAGTCGACAGAAAACAACAACAACAATGGAACAACCGAAGAAGAAAGTGAAAGAAGAAAGCCGCGTCATATTTCGGGGATTCCCGTGAATGATGATTTTGAAAAAAAATCTACCGAGCCTTGACGCAGAACATCTGGGAGTTCGGTTTGGTGGTATGTGTAAGCTCTCATATCTAAACACTCAAAGGGTTTGATGGGAGTGTATAGCTGGCAAACCTAAACAAACAAAAATTTTTTTATAGCTCGCATAGCTAATTTTATAACGTACGTTTCTTGAGTTCCTGAAATTGCGTCTTCTTTGTTTTCTATTATCAATTATTTGCTTTTTTTTTTTTTTTACTGCTCAAACTACTTGCCTGTTCACCAAACCAGTGACACTGGCTTTATTATCTTTAGTTTCGACATAAAAAGTACACTATTTCGTTCAGATTGGCAGTCGATAGAATTTTAAGCTCATATATTACAAAGGATATTTTTTTTTGGTGGGGGGGGGGGCAGGCAGCGGTGGTTTGGAGCCGGTTCGGTCAGGTTCGTGCGAACCGTTAGTTCAAAATAATAAATTTGACTGACTGTGGCGGTAACCGATATGGCATAATGGGGACATACTAACTGCGAACCATTTGTTACGAATTTGGCAATGCACCGCTTGGGGGGGGGGGACATTGATATTATACCCCATTACGCAAAAAGTGACATTTTCAAATTACGATTCCTTGTATATACATTCTCCCCCCCCCCCCCCCCCCCCCCAAAACAAAAAACAACTGCATACGCAAATATGAAACAATTTTCAATATCATTAGGGCAGCGATCTGGTAATTTGAATACCCACAAAAGCGTTCCTGCTATAACGCGAATTCGATAATAACGCGGCCGGGGCAGGGTATTCCGAAATTTCGTATATCCATTAGCACATGATATTTATTTTGATTAAAAGTAATGAAAAAAATATATATTAAAAATACATACCCGCACAACACATAATGAAAGTGGAACTAAAAATAAACTCATCTTCAAAAAGACACTGGCTTTTGAGTCCTCGGATTTTTTAATTATCGAAACTCATGATATTTCCACACACACGAGCCATTGACTTAAAATTTGGTGTTTAGTTTGTAGTTACCTCCACTTAGCGATTCCGTTAACCTCATTCCGGTTCCTTCTTGGATTTTTGAATGATTGTGAAGAGTTTCCATTCAGATAATAGTCATATTTATTTTTTAAAATCTCAAGTGATTGTATGTGTCTATTTATATTTTTAAGTGTCTATTCATATTTTTAAGTGTCTATTCATATTTTTAAGTGTCTATTCATATTTTTAAGTGTCTATTCATATTTTTAAGTGTCTATTCATATTTTTAAGTGTCTATTCATATATTTTTAAGTTTCTATTCATTTTTAAGTGTCTATTCATAATTTTTAAAGTGTCTTTCATATTTTTAAGTGTCTATTCATTTTTTAAAGTTTCTATTTATATTTTAAAGTGTCTATTCATATATTTTTTTATATTTTTAAGTGTCTGTTCATATTTTTAAGTGTCTATTCATATTTTTAAGTGTCTCAGTTCTAATTGGAAGGTTTGAGGACGTATGTCCCATTTAATGAACTGAACGTTTTCATGATTTCAGTTTGTTATTTCCGGAATTTTAGGAGTCTTGACAGCATTCATCCAACATACGGCAATGGTAAGACGTGATGACCGTGTCATTCATACGGCATAGGGGAGTTTTAAGACATAATCATCACATCATTCATCCAGCACATGGCGGTGGCGGAGCCGCTGCGTGATTTTCAGGGAGAAAGTGTGTGGGGGGGGGGGGCTTCCACTTGTCGGTTTTGTGCATTTGCATTAAAGTTAATATTAACATTTTATGTTTTTTCCACCTCCCATTAAGGGAGGGGGGGGGCGGCTGGTAGTAAAAATGCTAAAATTTAAAATCCATCCCCCAGTCAGATTAATTTTTGCTCATCCCATTGGAACAGCATTTTTTTATTTTTAAAAACGTAAAAAAAACAAACAAATGGGCCAAATTAATTTTTTTTTTTTTAAAATGCCCTTGAGAAGAAAACAGGAGCGCAATATCAGAAACAAAATATCTATAAAACCACCGATATGAATTCAATGAAACTAGGCGTAAATCTTGTACACAGGACAGTGCATATCTCAGAATAAAAAAAATCGCATAACTGTAAGGAAACAAAAATGTTTTCCGAATTTTTTAAAAATTGTGTTGAGGAATAAACATGTTTTATCCAAAATTATTATTACCATTAACATAATATAAATATTTTTTGGTGGGGTGGGGGTGGGCGTGGGGGGGGGATCTCTTTTAATAGAATAAAAAAAACCAGCTGTGACATTTTAGATAAACATGTTAAAAATACATGTTACAAATACATGTTACAAATACATGGTGCAAATTTCTATTTATTTCGATAGGCGGTAAGTGCGATACACTGCTTCCATTACTTGACACAATTGAGGACACCTTCCCCCCTTCCCCCCCCCCCCCCCAAAAAAAAAAAAAAAAAAAAAAGACAGGGGTGAGACACGGTTATCGCATCATCCCCCTAGCACTTGTCTGTAGTTTGATGCGGGTTTCCTCCCCCAGTACACCTTCACAGCGCTGCTGTGCAACCACTTCATTCTGCCGACCGCAATTTTATTCTACGCCGAAACGCGGGGCGTGTATGACGTCATTTTCTATGTGCTTAATGCCCCGAAAGGTCAGTGTGTGATGACAGACAAGTCCTGCCTGTGCGTGTGAGTGAGCTCTGAGATTTTAAGTCAGCTTTTTAAATTGTTTTACTCTCTTTACCATCATACCCAACACCTTCTGTTACCCAACACCTTCTGTTACCCAACACCTTCTGTTACCCAACACCTTCTGTTACCCAACACCTTCTGTTATCCAACACCTTATGTTATCATACACCTTCTGTTACCCAACACCTTCTGTTATCCAACACCTTATGTTATCCAACACATTATGTCATCCAACACCTTCTGTTAGACAACACCTTATGTTATCCAACACATTCTGTCATCCAACACCTTCTGTTATCCAACACCTTCTGTTATCGAACACCTTCTGTTATCGAACACCTTCTGTTATCGAACACCTTCTGTTATCGAACACCTTCTGTTATACAACATCTTCTGTTATCGAACACCTTCTGTTATCGAACACCTTCTGTTATCGAACACTTTCTGATATCCAACAACTTCTGTTATCCAACAACTTCTGTTATCCAACAGCTTATGTTATCGAACACTTTCTGTTATCGAACACCTTCTGTTATCGAACACCTAATGTCATGAACACCTTCTGTTATACAAGACCTTCTTTTATCGAACACCTTCTGTGCTGTCAGATAGACATTCTCGGGGGTTAATTTAAAGATTCTCTAATGTTTCATTTAATGAAACAGCCTGTAATGTTTCAGTTAATGAAACAGCCTGTAATGTTTCAGTTAATGAAACAGCCTGTAATGTTTTAGTCAATGAAACAGCCTGTAATGTTTTAGTCAATGAAACAGCCTGTAATGTTTTAGTCAATGAAACAGCCTGTAATGTTTCAGTCAAAAACCAGTCTGTAATGTTTAAGTCAACGAAACAGTCTGTAATGTTTCAGTCAAAAACCAGTCTGTAATGTTTCAGTCAACGAAACAGTCTGTAATGTTTCAGTCAACGAAACAGCCTGTAATGTTTCAGTCAACGAAACAGCCTGTAATGTTTCAGTCAAAAACCAGTCTGTAATGTTTCAGTCAACGAAACAGCCTGTAATGTTTCAGTCAACGAAACAGTCTGTAATGTTTCAGTCAAAAACCAGTCTGTAATGTTTCGGTCAACGAAACAGCCTGTAATGTTTCGGTCAATGTAACAGCCTGTAATGTTTCAGTCAACGAAACAGCCTGTAATGTTTCGGTCAAGGAAACAGCCTGTAATGATACGGTAAATTGTTGAAGAAAAATCTATTTCCTTAACACTTTAACAAGTTGGTACATCCGAATCAAGTCTTTCATAAACACACGTTATACCAACATTTGACGAAGGTAACATCTGAACACAATGTTGAACTGGCCACTCGATGAACGGTTTTGTTTCGACCGCCCCTGAACAGGAAAATGTCTCAAGACACAAATATTCCGTGCATCAAATGTTTGATATCTTTAAATATGCTTTTGGTTTTGATTAAATCAGATTTCTATCCAAACATTTTAGAGCAGTGGCTCTCAACTTTCCTAATGCCGTGATCCTTTCATACAGTTCCTCGTGTTGTGGTGATCCCCCCCCCCACCATTTTCATTGCTACTTAATAAATATGTGTTTTCCGATGGTCACAGGCGACCCCTGCAAGGGTCGTTCGACCCCCCCCCCCAAGGGGTTTCGGCCCACAGGTTGAGAACCGCTGTTTCAGATCTTTGTAAAAAAAAAAAAATTATTTTTAAAAAACTAAAAAAAAGAACAAAAAAAAAAAAAAAAAGATCTGAAGATAAATTGGTCACATGTCAACGTTCCGTTCACGACCTGCAACATCAACCAAGGGAACCGCACCCGTACGTCTTCTTCACGGCGTGACGTGGTCGCTGCTCACGGTAGAGATGAACTTGGCGTGGACTTTCGGATGCAACAACGAGGTCAGCCGCGACGATGGTCCTCACGCGTCATAATGCAAATTTTAATATGTAGGGTTTTTAAATGAAGGTGTACTGCCTCGGATCTAGGATTAGCAAACTATGATATGTCTCTATACTTATAGAGGCCGCTGACATTTTGTGACTCTTCTCCCCCACCCCGCCCCCTCCGCACTTTTTTTTTTTTTTTTTTTTTTTTTTTTTTGGCATTGAAAATTGATTTTTTTAAAAAGCCACATCAAAACTTTGGGGCCCCTTTAATATCCGAGGCCCCTTGCAGGGGTTTCTGGTCCCCACGTGTGCCTCTTACGAGGCGCTTTTTCGGGTGTAAACAAAATTGTTTAAAAAAAAATTATTTCAAAGATATGCATTTTGAAAAGAAATAGTACATAGTACTTGATTTTTTATCCCATTATTCAGTTGCATTTTATTCTAGACACTTGAAAACCGCACCGCACCCCCTTTCCGTCCCTTCATTTAAAAAATGTAGTTTTTATGGCATACTAGCGAGAACCCGGCATGCGTTGCAATGCCACTCAATGAAAAAAAAGTGATTTTGTTTTAATTAAGTTTTAAAGTAATTTTAAAATAGAAAATAGTTATTGTTTTTTTTCCGTCTAGTGCGTACACAAATAAATTAGAAGTTTTTTTCGACGCGTGAGCAGGCAACATACAGCTGTCCAAGTGAGAAGCATGCATTTTAAAAATTTAGTCCACACATTTGTAGCGATTGATTCACCTATGCAGTAGCTCTGTTTTAAATTATATTTAGATAGCTCAAATATTTATTATTTTTAAAATAAGCCCCCCGGCCCTAAACGCAAAATTGTAAAATGTTTGTACTTATATCATATACAAACTAAAATGTTGCTTGTATTTGATTTCTATCCACCCATGCAATAGCACTGATTGAAATTATATTTGTATAGCTCATATTAGAAAAAAATTATTTAGGGCCCCCGGTCCCAAAAGGAATATTTCAAAATGGATAAGCTAATTCAAAAACCTTTTGTGCGCACAACAACTTACCAAAGTTTTATCGCAATCGAATGAATGGTAAGGGAACGCATACGGAATTTATATTTAGCTCTTTTTTAAAAAAAAAGGGGGGGGGGGAATTAGAGCCCCGGTCCCAAAACGGAATATTGTAAAATGTTTGTAATAATTCAAAAACATTTGCGGGCGTGTGTACAACAATTAACAAAATTTTCATATCCTTTGGATTAATGGTACAGAAGCACACATGGGACATACATTAATTTTTATATATGTATAGATATAGTTTACCAAATACAGATAACTTTTTTGCAACAATTCAAGGATGATCTGTCTGTCTGTATGTCTCTCTGTCTGTCTGTCTTTTTGTTTCTCTGTCCATCTCTCTGTCTGCCTCTCTGTCTGCCTCTCTGACTGTCCTTTTTGTCTCTCTGTCTATCTCTCTGTCTGCCTCTGACTGTCTGTCTGTCTCTCTGTCTGTCTCTCTTTCTCTCTGTCTTTCTCTCTGTCTTTCTCTCTGTCTGTCTCCCTGTCATTCTGTCTGTCTCTCTGTTTGTATCTGTCTGTCTGTCTCTCTGTCTGTCTCTCTGTCTGTCTCTCTGTCTATCTCTCTCTGTCTCTCTGTCTGTCCCTCTGTCTTTCTATATGTCTCTATGTCTGTCTCTCTGTCTGTCTGTCCGTCTCTCTGTCTGTCTCTCTGTATTTCTCTCTGTCTGTCTCTCTGTCTGCCTCCCTGTCTGTCTCTCTGTCTGTCTGCTTGTCTATCTATCTATCTATCTATCTAACTGTCCGTATCTCTGTCTGTCTATCTCTCTATCTAATAAAATCTCTATTTTTAAAATTAAATTTTCACTTGTGTAAAATGATTGGTTTTGTTATTCATGGGTATAATTATGTAACTGTATATACGTTTGTTAACGTCATTGATTTTCTTCATTGGTAAACATATGTTCATATGTAAAATGAGAATAAAACGTCTTTTTTTTACAACTGTAATGTCATTAGATTGAAAAATATTGTCATCCAAATAAATGTGTATGAACTCAATTTCCTACCCTCGATATAAGTCCCAAACTGCATATTGATCTAAATTGCCTAAACCCAACTGCTCCATTTTACACGCTTTATAAGTATACCCCAGCTGTTCCATTTTTACACGCTAAATGATATCCCAGCTGTTTCATTTTACACGCTAAAGGATACACCAGCTGTTCCATTTTTACACGCTAAAGGATATACCGCGTGTTCCATTTTACACGCTAAAGGATATAACAGGTGTTCCATTTTACAAGCTAAACCAGGTGTTCCATTTTACACGCTAAACCAGGTGTTCCATTTTACACGCTAAACCAGGTGTTCCATTTTACACGCTAAATGATATCCCAGCTGTTCCATTTTACACGCTAAAGGATATACCAGGTGTTCCATTTTACACGCTAAAGGATACCCCAGCTGTTCCATTTTACACTCTAAAGGATACACCAGCTGTTCCATTTTAAACGCTAAAGGATATCCCAGCTGTTCCATTTTACACGCTAAAGGATAAACCAGGTGTTCCATTTTACACGCTAAAGGATATACCAGGTTTCCATTTTACACGCTAAAGAATATAATAGGTGTTCCATTTTACACGCCAAACCAGGTGTTCCATTTTACACGCTAAAGGATATACCAGGTGTTCCATTTTACACGCTAAGCCAGGTGTTCCATTTTACACGCTAAAGAATATACCAGGTGTTCCATTTTACACGCTAAAGAATATACCAGGTGTTTCATTTTACACGCTAAACCAGGTGTTCCATTTTACACGCTAAAGGATGGTTACCGGAAATTTGTTTGAAAAATATTTTGTCGATGGAAAATTGATCGACGTAAGTTTGATCAAACGGAAATTTGATGGAATTTTATTTTCTGTTCACACTTTCAAATTTTCGTCAAATGAGCTAAGGTATCCAATCAAACGCTAAAGAAACGAATTAATTTAAATACGTTCGGATCCTTAAAAACAATGATAGTGATTTTCTATTATATTACGGAAATCGAATAAATTTAAATGAGGAAAAAATGAAATATATCCGCTTTTATTATATTAAATGTTTAAGTTAAGTACAGTATAATTATCATAAATTACAACAATTACATTTAAAAAAACAATTAGTTTAATTCGTTTAGTTTCTGATGCAGTTTTTTAAAGAAACCCTTGAGATAACACATTGGCATTTCCTGGTATGGCCGCCTTTGTTATTTGGTGCTCATCACTTTAAAAATCAACAACAAAACCGCTAGCTACGATACTATCCCAGTATTCGATATCGCCGATACTTCCTCTAAGGTCTGCCCTGTGCTAAAATGGATCGACGTAGGTGTAGAAAGATTTCTTTAGGAACAGTGTCGGCTGTAGTCACCTTAGGGGGTAGGTAATGACATAATTTGCTAAAATTTACACTGCAGCCCTAAGATGAAACAGGATACTTCAAGACATTTTTCTTTTTCTAAATGAGACCGACAGTGACAGCTGTCAACGTTTCGGCAGACTACAAATAAAGTAACCTTGTTGTCCAACATAGCCGGGTACCGAGAACAACGCTTAAACGATTCTCTGTTAGGGAAACAGTAAAAATACATATCACTATCAACTAAATACATTTAACTAAAACAAAAAACAAACAAACAAAAAAGGGGGGGGGGGGTAACACTACGTAGTGGCGTTGTCAGGGTAAGTGCCGCTCCCTTCCACCAGTGGCGTAGCGAGCTTGACTCGCGCCCGGGGAACAATACCTTTTTAGCGCCCCCCCCCCCCCTATTCCAAAACCATACAATATTATATGTAAAATATACCATTTGGCGCCCCTTTGTGAGTAGCGCCCGGGGCATGATGCCCCCCTTGCCCCCCCTAGCTACGCCACTGCCTTCCACGAAACAAAATGCAGTTGACGGAGAATGTCACCAAGCCATATAAATAAAGCAGGGGTCTCGAACTCATTATTCGGGGGGGGGGGGGGGCGCAGGAAGTCAAGTCTGAGCGAGACTTGGGCCACATCAAGTATTTCACACACAAAATAAACGATGACAAATTCAATAAAGTACAACCGGTTACAACCTGCTTAACCTTTATTAATAATAAATAAAAACATTAAGGGTTCTCAAGAACTCGGCTTCAATTTTTTCCTCCCGCTCCTTTTTGCTAGACACCTGGCGGCGCTTCTTCTAAGACAGCTCAGCAACGTTTGGCTTGAGTGTGGAAGCAACTGAGACCCTCAGAATAGCTAAGGTTGGCCCTGAACTTTGACTTGTTTAAGTTCATAGTGGAAAAGAGCTATGCACAGGGATAAGTACTCCCAAAAAGGCACATGATCCGCCTAAGCAACCTGGAGATCTCAGGAAAGTTGAAGGGCAATCTTTTATTAAAGTGTCCATGCTTGTCTGTCTTTCCATTCACCTCCCTGAACTTAGCCCTGAGTTCAGAATTGCATTAAAAAAAAAAGGTGTGTGTGTGTGGGGGGGGGGGGGGGAAGCATCTTCCATATTGAGGGAGAAAGGGTCAGCGAAAATTTGAAAAGTGTCTGCAAACATGTGATCAAAACCACACTTTAGATATGTTTGTCTCATTAAATGTTATAAAATACAAACGTATGTCCTATTTCAAAACAGTTTTTACCATTATAATCCATATCTATACAAACATAATAAAAATCGGAATTAGACCAGTCGGTGAGATTTGACTGAAACCGTCGCGGAGGGTCACATTAGAGATATGAGAACGTGCGGGCCGCATTAACGCCGGACTTTGCTGTCAGTTCTCTACCACTGATATAAAAGGAAAAAGTAGCGCCCGGTGCGAACATCCCCAACTCCCCCGCACCTCTTTCCTACGCTACTTAACCCACGACGGGTCCAGGAGCGGCCACCGAGGGGGGGGGGGGGGCTTAGTTTCCAAAGTATGAATCATACATCTGAACACAGTGATAGCTGCTATCGTAACTGAAAAAAAAACAACACAACACCAAAAACAAAACAAAAAAAAACCTGTCCAGAGACGTGTTTTCTTCAATTACGTTAGTTATGTTTGTTTCTTTGCGTGTGTACTTTTGGGGCTGCCATTTGGAATCTTCGTGATGAGAATAAGTTGGAAATTGTAAAATTTTACACTGTCAATTTTTAAAAGTCCAGTGACAGGTCATTCGAGGATCTGTCAAACTTTTGACCGACTAAATTGTCTCTTTCACTCTTATTGAGAAGATGCTTTTGTAAGTTTTAAGCTTTCCGTGGATCTCTTTAGATATGGATGTGAAGAAGCATAGTGTGATCATTTCAGTCACATATCCAGAGGCTGAAGTCACATATTCACTCAGAGGCCGAAGTCACGTATACAGAGGCTGAAGTCACATATCCAGAGGCTGAAGTCCAAAATTCCGAGCTGAAGTAACATATCCGGTAATGAAGTCACGTGCTCCCTTATTTCAAAGTCACTCCACCACCATCGATCACTTGAGTCGTATACAAACTCCCGTGGAAGTCGTAGCAAAACCGAACCACAACAATTCCCATGTCACAACCTGGCGCGTCAACCTGGCGCGTCAACCTGGTGTCAACCTGACGTAAACCTGGCGTCAACCTGGCGTCAACCTGACGTCAACCTGACTTCAACCTGGCGTCAACCAGGCGTCAACCTGACGTCAACCTGACGTCAACCTAACGTCAACCTGGCGTCAACCTGGTGTCAACGTGTCGTAGGTAGTTCCTAATGTGATTCTCATGCTATCTTGTTGCACCTTCTCTCTTCCAATCCCCGTGCCCCCCCCCCCTCCCCGCACCCAGGGTTGATACTCATCATAACCTTGCACATCCTGTTCACCGAAGTTCGGTCGAATGAAGAGCAAGACGCTCAAAATGTGTCCGACTGGAGAACGCAGCGCAATGTTTCTAGGAATCCCATGAGTGATGATTTCGAAAGAATCTACCGCGCTTTAACGGGAAACATCTGGGAGTTCGGCTTGTTGGTATGTATAGCTTGCAATCTACATGTCGGAGATGTCCAGCGTCTCACCTCTACTTTGAAGCTCACAAATTATTTGACGCGTTGGCCGTCTAGGTCAGCGGTTCTCAATCTGGGGGGGGGGGGGGGGGGCACGATTCCTTTGGGGGTCGAATGACCCTTGCACAGGGTCGCCTAAGACAATCGGAAAACACATTTTATGAAGTAACGGCGAAATTAATTTTATGGTGAGGGTCACCACAACATGAGGGACTGTATTAAAGGGGCGCGGCATTAGGAAGGTTGAGAACCACTGAGTCACAAATTCTTTACCCCCCCCCCCCCCCGCGTCACTTCACACCTAATAAAATCATAACCTACATACAATTTTCATAAATAAACTAAGATTTTATTATATTTTTTAACATTTTCTCATAATGGATTATGATTAAGATGTAGTACTGTTAGAAAACTGTGGAGCGGAACAACGAAGTCATCCACGCGCCGAATGTAAAATTGCCACACGAGTTTTTGCGTCATTTTTCGATATGCATAAAAGGTGTGAGCGACTGAGTTTCATAGTACCTATAATACCTGAGGCAATTTCGAGCTGAAAGTAAAGATTTTTCAAATTTAGAAAATTTTCGATTTTTTTTTAAAAACAGCGACGTCACACATTTTTGACCCCCTCCCCCCCCTGTCAGAAAGTGTCACAAATTCTCGACCCCTACTCCCCTTGAGCGTGACGTAATTTGCGAACGACTCCTTACGTCAATCAGTTTTAATCCGAAGTTACAGCGTTCAACAAAATATTCCATTTTTAATAGGAGGAACATTTTGATATTTTCAGTTCCTTATTCCCGGATTTTTTGGAGTTGTGACATCAATCATCCAGCATACGGCCCTGGTAAGACATAATTATCACATATTTCATCCAGCATATTGATGTGGTAAGACATAGTTATCACATCATTCATCTAGTTTACGGCCATGGTAAGACATAGTTATCACCTCATTCATCTGGCTTACGGTAGTGGTAAGACAGACTTATGACAACATTCAACCCAAAAAAATCCAGATATAGTTGATCTAAAAAATTCAACCTGTCATTCGACGCTGTACTCAAAGACATGAGAGCACTACTTTTCGAAATTAACACCAACCTCCCAAACCCTTGTCCAGTGAATCAATGGTATATATTAGACAAGTCACAATCTCACTACCTGGATCAATGGTAGATGTTAGACAAGTCACCATCTTACTACCCTCTCCTGTGGATCAATGGTAGAAGTTAGACAAGTCAGCATCTCACTGCATGGACCAGTGGATCAATGGTAGAAGTTAGACTAGACAACAGCTTACCAGATGGTCCAGTGGATCAATAGTAGAAGTTAGATAAGTCAGCATCTCACTGCATGGTCCAGTGGATCAATGGTAGAAGTTAGACTAGACAACATCTCACTACATGGTCCAGTGGAGCAATGGTAGAAGTTGGACAAGACAACATCTCACTACATGGTCCAGTGGATCAATGGTAGAAGTTGGACAAGTCAGCATCTCACTACATGGTCCAGTGGATCAATGGTAGAAGTTAGACTAGAGAACATCTCACTATATATAGATGGTCCAGTGGATCAATGGTAGAAGTCAGACAAGTCAACATCTGACTACATGGTCCAGTGGATCAATGGTAGAAGTTAGACTAGAGAACATCTCACTATATATAGATGGTCCAGTGGATCAATGGTAGAAGTCAGACAAGTCAACATCTGACTACATGGTCCAGTGGATCAATGGTAGAAGTAAGACTAGACAACATCTTACCAGATGGTCCAGTGGATCAATAGTAGAAGTTAGACAAGTCAGCATCTCACTGCATGGTCCAGTGGATCAATGGTAGAAGTTAGACTAGACAACATCTCACTACATGGTCCAGTGGAGCAATGGTAGAAGTTGGACAAGTCAGCATCTCACTACATGGTCCAGTGGAGTAATGGTAGAAGTTGGACAAGTCAGCATCTCACTACATGGTCCAGTGGATCAATGGTAGAAGTTAGACAAGTCAGCATCTCACTGCATGGTCCAGTGGATCAATGGTAGAAGTTAGACTAGACAGCATCTCACTACATGGTCCAGTGGAGCCATGGTAGAAGTTGGACAAGTCAGCATCTCACTACATGGTCCAGCGGACCAATGGTAAAAGTTAGACAAGTCACCATCTCACTGCATGGTCCAGTGGATCAATGGTAGAAGTCAGACTAGACAACATCTCACTACATGGTCCAGTGGATCAATGGTAGAAGTTAGACAAGTCAGCATCTCACTGCATGGTCCAGTGGATCAATGGTAGAAGTTAGACTAGATAACATCTCACTACATGGTCCAGTGGATCAATGGTACAAGTCAGACACGCCAACATCTAACTACCTGGTCCAAGATTTTACTTCTAGAAGTTATATACACTTGTCACCAGAGCACGGTGTGGTCCAAAGGGTTTACTGATAGCAGCTTCCAGGCGATTGCTTGGATGGTGAAGAGATCAATGCAGAGGCATTCACTACGATTTCGGTCTTCACTACGATTTCGGTCTTCACTACGATTTCGGTCTTCACTACGATTTCGGTCTTCACTACGATTTCGGCCACTTGACCTTTCTCGCGCCCTTCACATTTCATTATATACCAAGTTCTATTTCACCCACAATACTTAGTACCGTTTTATTTCAGGGGTTCTCAACCTTCCTAATGCCACGACCCTTTAACACAGTTCCTCATGTTGTGGTGACCCTCCCCCCCCCCCCCAAAAGGGGGGTCGCGACCCACAGGTTGGGAACCGCTAGTGTACATTGATGTGGTTCAATGCGCCAACGGCGAGACGATTGTATTTTGATTTGATTCTCTCCCCCCAGTACACCTTTACAGCTTTTTTGTGTGTCTACTGCTTTCTGCCCACGGGGCTTTTGTTCTACGGCGAATACCTGGCTGTGCATGACGTCATTTCCTTTGTGCGCAGCACCTCGCCTGGCCAGTGTGCGGTTCAAGACGGGGTCTGCCAATGCATGTGAGTTTCTGAGCGTGCAGTGCAGGATTAACATCTGTAGACGCCCATTTAAGCAGTCGAAATCTTGCCCTTCTCCGACGGGCGTAAGTATAACTTATAGTTAAGGGGTGCGGAGGCGTAGCGTCGGGGGTGTGAAGATGACGACCGCCCCGGTCGGCACAATGAGATTTATCTATAAGTATGATACTTCTGGGGAGCACTTTGGGAGTTTTCCCCAGGCAGCATTTAGTCAAGTTACGCCCCCCCCCCCCCGGTCCTAAAGTTATCCACATCCACATTGAGCTCAAGAATATTTTTTAAAATATATAAATGTACGTTTAAAACCAGTATTTTTAAAAACCGTATTTTGCTGTCATATAAACCATTTAGGGTCGGTTCACACGATCAAATTTTCCTTCAAGCATTTGATGCAAATCGTGTATGAAGCCTCGTTGCAGCTTTCAAATTACTATTTGATCGAATTCCCCAAACAAAGAAACCATGCACAAAAATAGGGCGTTCATACAACATTTTGACGCGAAATTTGAGCGTGTGGACTGACGCTAACGGGGTTTATTTTAAATGCTGCTTTTTTTCAGTCAATAGATAACAACAACAAAAATCTCTTTCATCGAACAATTACCCCCTTGGTCCAACTCATTGGTCGGCAAACTCATTAGTCGATAGAGCGAAAAATTCAGCAGCAGGACGATTAAAATATTTTGAGAGCCACATTTCTTTTTAAGAGCCATGTTTTTCATAGTCAAAACCGATTTGCGGCCGACTGGCCGAGCTGCACTCGTTAAAAAGGTCGTTAAAGAACCTCAAGCGGCTCGTGAGCAAAGATTTGCCGACCACTGGTCCAACTGAATGAAGTCTTTCAGAGAGCTCTACAACTTTTAATTAAGCCAGGGGTGGACAACCCAAAAGGAATCACGGGCCACTCTGACAGAGAGCAAACCTCTCACGGGCCACTCTGACAGAGAGCAAATCTCTCACGGGCCACTCTGACAGAGAGCAAGCCTCTCACGGGCCATTCTGACAGAGAGCAAACCTCTCACGGGCCACTCCGACAGAGCGTAAACCTTTCGCGGGCGGCGTGCCAATACACCTATTACCCCAAACATTGGGAATAAACACCAACTAAATGCTGTATAGAATTATGGGTCTAGTTTTTCATTACATAATGCAGTCCCAAATAAATAACAACTAAACTAATGGGAGACTTGTTTAACTTTTTGCTCGCTTAACCATTAAAAAAAAATAATTCTTTAGTCAATAGAGTATTGATCGAATACGTTTAGTCGATCGTGCGCACTGCGTGTACGCGCAGTGTCGGACCGACCGGGTGTCCTTGGTTTGGGTGCGGCCTCCAGCGGAACCCGATCGAGCGGACTCGGGTGGGGGCTCTCCTGGCAAAGGGACATCTCCAACGTGCCGCCCAGAGGCGTAGCGTAGGGGGGGGGCAGGGGTACATATGTACCCGGGCGCCAGCTAGTTAGGGGCGCCAGAATGTGCTTTGGTATTATTTTATTGATGAATATAATGGGTTTGAGAGTTGAAAAAAAGGAAAAGAGGGCGCTTTAAAATGAATCTTGTCCCCGGGCGCGAATCTTGTCCCCGGGCGCCAAACACTCTAGCTACGCCTCTGGTGCCGCCTCATGGGCTTAGGTGTGGGGTGCTTTGGGGGGGGGGGCTGGCATGAGGAGCAGTTAGCTCGACGGCCCGCTGACGCCATTTCCTAATGTGGTCATTCGGCTGTGATGAAACAGGCATCCGTGGATGGCAGTATTTTGCGTCGAATGCCGCCTGCCGGTTGGCCGCCCCGTGAAATTAAGCTGATATCGCAGTATGGTGGTGAACTGACAGTAGGAAGAACGGTTTTGTTTTTTACACTCCTGAGTAGAATTCTTCTCATGAACTATTCTTTCGTGCATCATATTCTTCATACTTTGGTGCTTTTTTATTAAACCTGATTTGTATCCTAACACTCCAGAGTTTGTTTTGCTTGTTTTTTTTATGTATGACAGATCTGAAGGTCGACTGGTCAGTGTCAATATTCCGTTCACGACCTGCGATATAATTCTAGACATTCTGCACCCGTACATCTTTTTTACGGTGGTCCACGGCGTGACGTGGATACTGCTGACCGTAGAGGCGGGCCTGGCGTGTTTTTTCGGATGCCATAACAAGGTCAGTCTCAACGATGACCCCCCCCCCCCACACAAAACCCCACACCCCGCCCCCCACTGACCCGTCGGCGACGTCGCATCAATTCCGTATCGTAGCGCTTGTCCGTGGTCGTATGAAATTTCGGTAAATGCGAAGAGATAGCATCCACGTTTTTTTTTTAACCACGGCCGCCAACTTGATTGCCGTGACCCGAAAAATTAAGAATAAAACGTTTAAAAATAATTTTAAAAATTCCTAAATGTGTCCTTAAACCTAACCTGAACCCTAAATCTATCCCTAAACCTAACATGAACCCTAAAGTCACTGTGCTATCTCTTCGCATTAGCCGTGGATGATATCTCTTTGCATTAGCCGAAATCTTTTATAACTGCTGTTAAAAATTTCAAGTTTAAAATATTTTTTTCCATTTATTACAAACTCGTGAATATTAAGTGGTAAAATAAAATAATTTAAAAAATATAGATGATCTTTAATAGATTGGGTTTCCCCGACTTCTGCATATATATATATATATATATTAACCCCCCCCCCCCCCCCCCACTTTAAAAAAAACTAATTGTTTATCTAAATCTTGTATCCGTTATTTTTTTTTACCTCCTACAATTCTGAACTAATTGTGTAAATCTATAAGCTATAAATAGATTGGGTTTCCCCGACTTCTGCATTTATATACAATACACCCCCACACACACACACTTTTTTAAAAAAACTAATTGTTTATCTAAATCTTGCACCCGTTATTTTTTTTTTACCGCCTACGGTTCTGAACTTATTGTGTAAAACTATAAGCTTGAACCGGAAAAAACCCACAATATCAAAATAATTTTTATGTATTCTCAGGAAGTTGTCGGATTCCGTGGCGTGAAACAAGAGGTCATTCCTGCTTGCCCAAATGATGTGGGGGCGACATGCGAATATCAATCAAATTTCGGGAGCCAGCAACCTCCGAATTTTTATCCCAACATGGGTCACCCCATCCTGCCGCCAATTCAAATTAATGTGTACCCGACAGCGGCCGCTCAAACATGATCAGCTGCAAGCCTTACGTCCATTCATTTTATCGCCAACCATTTCGGATACCCAAACCGCGGTTATTTCAACTGCATGAGCCAAACTCTTCCGTTTTAACCCCAACAGTTTATTAAAAAATTAGTATAAAATTAGTAAAGCCAAAAAAAGAATTCGTTTAACCCTGATTGAATGACGTCACACCTTCCATTTATTTTACTAACTAACATACATATTCTGGTTGAGGCTTGAGCTTACGCCCTTTAAGGCCAGGCTAATACGTTGGCAACCAGCTCCATCTGCTGGGCTGCGTCATATAACATCGTCTTAAAGTAGGACTCTCCTAGATGAGCTAGTATCTCCGGGGCGAGTGCGCAATGCCGGCAGGTCGGATCCCTGTTGAAGTATGAGCTACTGGGTCAGTTATTTCGGTTTTCATTTGGGTTAATTGACTTTGGTGCCGGCGTCCAGATTTCCACCAGGGGTCTTGTCTGCTTGGAAGCGGCATGTTAGCGAATACACCTCTGGCCTTCGTGCTGCCTGCCAAAGGTCTGTACCGTTGTCCGCCCATTTTCCGTACCACTTTGCTCTAACTTGGTCTACCGGCCCGATACTGGCACCGATATAAGTGACTGGTGTTTCTGGCTGGGACTGGGCAGCTCCGGTTTTTTGCCAGTGTGTCTGTTCTCATTGCCCTTCACGTCTACGTGGTTTGGTGCCCATTGCACAGTTACGTTGCCTCCGAGCGTCTCGATCTCGCTCACGTCATCCAAGATGGCGCCAACCAAGTGGATGTTACATATACTTTCTTATTCATGATTTCGAGATCAAGGTCATGATATGGACTGACACCTTCAAACTTACCCTAATGATATGGATTGACACCTCCAAACTTACCCTAATGATATGTATTGACACCTCCAAACTTACCCAAATGATATGGATTGCATCCTCCAAACTTACCCACCCATGATATGCATTGAATCCTCCAAATTTACCCAAATGATATGTACATTTAAAACCTCCATTCTAGAGCGTGGATAAATTAGAACCGGCTCATGTTTTGCTTCCATTGGCAAAGAAATTAAAACGTATTGTGTTTTTTTAAAATTGAAAGTGTTTCACTTTTTAAAAAAACTTGAATATTTTTGATTGTGTGCACTTGTCCCACTAAGCTGTATCGTATTGTGCGTAAGTTACAGCTTTTAAATATATATATATATATATATATATATATATATATATGTATAGTGCTACGTAAAAAACGCCATTAAAATTTAAAATTTGTAATATATGAATTGAAACAAAACATTAATGGCAGCAGAATAAGTTAAAGGTTTATGTTTTCAAATACCCAACGTCTAGATAAAAAGTAGTGTTTTAAAGGTTAAAAAAATAACAAGTTGAAGTTAGCTAAACAGACAAAGATGAACATGAAGACAAATTTAACCGAAGGACTACGATAAAACCCCTAATTAACGCGACATCTCTGGTAACGTCATACTATTTAAAGGGCCCAGATTGTCACGTTGTTATAGTGAGATTTCACTCTACTTCAAAATATTTTGCGGCAAAAACATAGCGAAACGTACAAAAACAGACGCTTTATTTTAAGTGTAAGATGGGAAAAACTGCGTTCAGGTTAAAGCAGTGTGGAAAATACGGAATTTCTCTTCGTCTTCTTCTTGAGCCTTTTTACCCCTTCTGGGGCATAGGCCGTCCACAAGAATTTTCCATTCATCGCGACCCTGTGCTTTACTTTCCAGTTGCTTCCTGGTCTATCCCACATTTTGCGTGTCTCCTCTAGCTCGCGTCTCCGTGTAATCTTTGGCCTTCCTCCCCTTTTTCCCCCTGTGGATAATGTTAGGGATTGTCTGGTGATAATATCGGGGTTATTGGAGAGTATTCCATCACTATTGATATTTATATTATAAATAAATAATTTTATGTAACAGTTTTTTGATATCATGTTTCTTTTTGTCTTTCTTTTTGCTAAATTTTATGTGAAGTGCGGTGAGCCTAGCTCTAGGCTGGGATACCGCGCTATCTTATTATTATTATTATAGTTGTCTTATATAGCGCGGTACCCCAGCCTAGGGCTAGGCTCACTGTGCTGTACATACAAATATTAGCCAAAGAGAGATATCGTGACATTAAAATAAAATACATTTATGTAATAAAGAACAGCTGTATAACAACAAAACAAACACAAATGCATATTTACCCCACCCACTCCAGAACTTTTACATGTCAAGCCATGGACGGCAGCCAGCAGCATCGTTTATCGGTCAGAGGGGTGAATCAGTCGGGGTAGTAGAGTTTAAAGAGATGTGTTTTGAGTGCAGTTTTGAACACCTGGGTGGTTGGTATTTTACGGGTGTGTAGTGGCAGAGAATTCCATTGTTTAGAGGCGCAGAAAGAGAAAGATAGTTGACCATATGTTTTAGTGCGTGTCTTAGGAACGGACAGAATACGCGTGTCTGCGGAGGAGTGAAGCTGTCGAAGGGGTGTCTAGACAGAAAGAAGTTCGGTTAGATAGGAAGAGCAGGAATTTTGAGAAAACGTTGTGACAGAAAACAGACAGCTTGCTGTTGTTGTTGTTCGTCCGTTAAATCGACTAGGACCATCCGGTCATCCGGTTAGGGGGAGGGTGGGTTACGGTGAGTTTGTAAGTGGCTTGCCAATCCTATCCGTGCTCGGAATAATCTCTGGCATCGCGGGCAAGGGATAGTTGCTTCAGTCAGTGATTTAATATTGCTCTTTCGGGCTTGCCTGCGTGTTACAGTGGTGGCTATCCTACTGACTTCATAAGATTTAGCCCCTATCTTGACAGCCGATCTCCACCTGACTCTGTCCTGAGCTGTCTGCACCCATTTAGTGAGGTCGATGCTGAAGGCCTTTAGTGCCACTTTCAGTGAGTCTTTGTAACGTTATTTTTTTTTTTTGGACATCCTTGGGGGGGGGGGGGGGCGCTTGCCTGTCGTGAGTTTACCGAAGAATATCTGTTTAGGGAGCTGGTGATCTTCTATACGGGCAACGTGTCCCTATCCGACGGAGTTGATACTGCATCAGGGTGGTGAAGACACCACGTAGCTTGTAATCAATGCGTGTCTGTATAGGAAGACAATGAAGTGAGGGAAGTAGTGATCACGTTTTTCATATAAGACCACTTTAATAATTACAAACTTTTCTCTTTTTTTTTCCTGAAAGTTGCTTGTGCGTGACGCCATTGGCATTTCCCGTTTTTGCGCTTTTCGTTTTAGTGCGTGCTCAATGGAGATATTTCCGAGACTATCCCAGCATGCACTACCACCTGGATAGTTCTTCTTATTACTATTACTGGCTTGTGCTAAAATGAAGCGCGGTACGTTTAGAGGAACTTCTTTAGGAACAGTTTCGGCATTTGTCATCGTAGGGGGTACGTAATGCCTTCTGATTAAATTGTTGATATAATCCATTTTATTTTTTTCCCCATTTAAAAAAAAACAAAAAAAAACGTCAATCAATGCCATTTATCCCCAAATTAAATTTTTACATTCAATCGAAATGGTTTTAAACTAAAAAAAAGTCATTCTCTTTAGTAGTAGTAGCCATTTTCAGACGTCACATATATATTAAGACTATTAATTAAAATTGATGAAAATATCGTTTCACTTATTTCACACACACACGTGACGTAACTCGAAGTGTTGTTTAGTAACATTCACCGAGACGAGGTAGCATAATACAAAGAATTAAAGTCATATCTGGAGATATAATCAAAGTTCTTGAGATATAATCAATTGTCTGGAGATATAATCAATTGTCTGGAGATATAATCAAATGTCTTGAGATATAATCAAATGTCTTGAGATATAATCAAGTGTCTGGAGACATAATCAATTGTCTAGAGATATAATCAATTGTCTGGAGATATAATCGAATGTCTGGAGATATGATCAAATGTCTGGAGATATAATCAAATGTCGGGAGTTATAATCAAATGCCTGGAGATATAATGAAATCAAATATGTGGAGCTGATGCAAATTATCAGCAGCTGATGTCACGTAACTTAAGATGTACTGATCAGATATCCGGAACTGAAACAAAATATCCTCAGCCGAGGTCACATCGTTTAACGGGACTGGTTTGATGTCCGTAGTTTCTGTAATGAATAATTCACTTACCGCAGTTGGGGGTCATCTCTAATTAGAAGTACAACATTTCCGAGGTAACATCTTTGTGTTAAACATTAACGTGTTGCTCCTGGTGTATTTCTCATACCCCTTTTGTTACTCCCCCCCCCCCCCCAGGGGTAATACTGATAGTAGCTCTGCACAACCTGTTTACGGATTATGTGCTGACAGACACAGCCAAAGAACGTATCATAGAAGAGATTGACAGAACAATCCACCACAACGACTCGAGAAATTCTGTCAAGAAAGATTTCGACAAGATGTTCAAGGCGTTGACTCAACACATCTGGGAGTTTGGGTTACTGGTAAATCTGAGAGTTTAAGTTATTGGTAAATGTGGCATGTTAAATCCCCAAAAAAACAACAGATACACTCCCTGTCTCACAGTTATGTACATTTCCCTCACATTTACCCCACTTCCCCTCAACGTGTTCCCAACTTGCCCCCATGCGTTCCCGCCTTCCCAAACAGTGGCGTAGTGAGGGGGGGCAAGGGGGGCATCATGCCCCGGGCGCTACTCACAATGGGGCGCCAAATGGTATATTTGACTATAATATTGTATGGTTTTCGAACAGGGGGAGGCTAAAAAGGTATTGGGGGGGCGCTAAAAAGGTATTGTGCCCCGGGTGCGAGTTAAGCTCGCTACGCCACTGTTCCCAAATAAGAGTTCCACACTTGTCCATACGCCATCCCCACTAGCACCGACGCGTTCCTCACTAGCCACAGAAGTTTCCTCCTAACCCCCATGTTTCTCACTAGCCCTCCCCCCCCACCACACGTTGCCATCTAGCCCCACCCGTACCACGCTAGCCCCCATGTTCCCCCACTTGCCCCAATGCATTTCGCACTTGCCTCTACCTATCTTTATTTTTTAATGAAGTCGAAATGTTAAAATTGGTTACCGGAAATTAGTTTGAAAGAATTTGATCGAACGAAAAATTGGTCGAATATTTTTTTCAGTTCACACGTTAAAATTTTCGCCAAATTTCTTTTTGAACGCACTATACTATATAGTTCAAAAAAAATAATGTGTTCAAACAGAAATTCTACGTCTTTGTGTATCCATAAATATATTAGTTCTACTTGGATTTTAAACTCTTTTTGACTACGTAACATATCCCGTTTTTAACAAACTGAACAACTATATCATTACAGTACGTTATACCCGGCATCCTTGGTGTCACGTCCGCTTTCATCCAGCATACGGCACTGGTAAGACATAATTATTGTATTATTCATCCAGCATACGGCGCTGGTAAGATATAATTATCGTATTATTCATTCAGATTACGGCGCTGGGAAGACATAGTTATCGCATTATTCATCCAGCATACGGCACTAGGAAGACATAACTATCGCATTATTCATCCAGCATACGGCACTGAGAAGACAACTATCGCATTATTCATCCGACGGGGGATGAACATTAGAGAAATTTTCATTTATGATAAAGGAAAGGAAACCACTGGATGTAAATTGCTCAGTGCGGCAGATGGCTCGGCCGCGTGCGTCTTGTGTTTTTGGTTTTGTTTTAAACAAATCGTCAAAAACCCGCGGATGATTATACGGGTGCGTCTAATATACGGGTGCGTCCTTACATACAGGTGCGTCCTTACATACAGGTGCGTCCTTACATACAGGTGCGTCCTTACATACAGGTGGGTCCTTACATACAGGTGCGTCCTTACATACAGGTGCGTCCTTACATACAGGTGCGTCCTTACATACAGGTGCGTCCTTACATACAGGTGCGTTCTTACATACAGGTGCGTCCTTACATACAGGTGCGTCCTTACATACAGGTGCGTCCTTACATACAGGTGCGTCCTTACATGCGCGAAAATACGGTAATGGGATGCCAATAATGAGTGGCAATCACTCGATCCAGAAGACATGCAGGCACACTATTGGAGATGACGTAAACATACAGCATATTGCGTCACCGGCGGTGTGCGGCCAATCAAATATCTCGGTACTTGGCGGTGTGCGGCCAATCAAATATCTCGGTACTTGGCGGTGTGCGGCCAATCAAATATCTCGGTACTTGGCGGTGTGCGGCCAATCAAATATCTCGGTACTTGGCGGTGTGCGGCCAATCAAATATCTCGGTACGTGGCGGTGTGCGGCCAATCAAATATCTCGGTACTTGGCGGTGTGCGGCCAATCAAATATCTCGGTACTTGGCGGTGTGCGGCCAATCAAATATCTCGGTACTTGGCGGTGTGCGGCCAATCAAATATCTCGGTACTTGGCGGTGTGCGGCCAATCAAATATCTCGGTACTTGGCGGTGTGCGGCCAATCAAATATCTCGGTACTTGGCAGTGTGCGGCCAATCAAATATCTCGGTACTTGGCGGTGTGCGGCCAATCAAATATCTCGGTACTTAGCGGCTCAGTTATAATCAACGTGTTTGTATATTTTAATTTGTTTACACTCTTATCAATCGGTTCGTTAGAACAGTCAAAAATTTAACAACCGATTGAGTCGATTAGTCAAAATTCAACAGCCGGCTGACCCCATCCTAACCCCATATTTATACACATATGGTTATGGTCTACTCTCCAGTACGCCTTTACAACGTTTTTGGGATTCCACTGCTGTCTACCCACGGGGATTTTACTCTCGGCCCAGATAATGGGTTTGAACTACGTCATTTTAATCGTGCGTGACGCTGAACCTGGACAATGCGTGACGTCACGCAAGGGCTGCCAATGCAAGTGAGTTCTGAGATTATCCTTCCTACCAACTACCATTGCCCGTCAAAAAAAAAAAATGACGGATTTTCCATACAGAATATTATAATGTAAGTTTTTAGCTATTCCGAATTCTCTATAAGGCAGGCCTACACAACTCAAAATGAAAGGCGGGCCGTAGTACTATATAAAAAAAACTTGTGCAGGCCGAAAGAAAATAGGACAGGGGAAAGCTATTAAAATAATAATAAAGAATAGTACGTAACTTACGGAATCAATTTAGTGTTACACATTGCATCGACAAGTTTGTCGTATTCAGGAGATAAGTGGCTGTTCTCAAGTTTGTCGTATTCAGGATATAAGTGGCTGTTCTCAAGTTTGTCGTATTCAGGAGATAAGTGGCTGTTCTCAAGTTTGTCGTATTCAGGAGATAAGTGGCTGATCTCAAGATGTCGTATTCAGGAGATAGGTGGCTGTTCTCAAGATGTCGTATTCGGGAGATAAGTGGCTGTTCTCAAGATGTCGTATTCAGGAGATAAGTGGCTGATCTCAAGATGTCTTATTCAGGAGATAAGTGGCTGTTCTCAAGATGTCGTATTCAGGAGATAAGTGGCTGATCTCAAGATGTCGCATTCAGGAGATAAGTGGCTGATCTCAAGATGTCTTCCAAATGATCATCAGTCAAACATGAGCGTTGCTTGTATTACGGACTGCTATTAAGATAGAATTGTATCTCTTATTTTAATCTATTGGCTCATTTCACAACAGTCCATAATAAAGGACGATAGCCAAAGTTTAAAAACAATAACAATTAGAACGATAAACAAAGTCAGGGCTAATTACAATTAATAATTTTTTAATTTGTTAATTTCTATGAATGACAAAAGTAAAACAATATGATTAAAATCATTACCTTACAGTATGACTGGTACCGGTACTGTATGTAAAAATACAATGAGTTCAAGTGGTACAATGAAAAACTACACATAACAAAGTACTGTCTAGTATTAAATAATGACACACAGCACATCTCGTGATAAAGGAAAGGAAAATCTCTCCCTGCACGTTCAGTCGTTCAACCTGTTATAGTCTACTTCAAATGATCATTCTAGAAAATAATACGCAGTCTCACTGCTTCCCGCATTCTCGAGATCATTCTACAACGTTCGACTGAAACGGACGAAAGTAAACTAAAATGTCAACAAAGTGATATTTTTCTAGCCACCCCCCCCCCCCCCAACGGCCTCGACTGAAAAGAGGTCATGCACGTGGAATGCGGGCTAAGCGTGTATCAAAACACGTCATCCTTCATAACACTTGCAATTATTAAAGTTCAATATTGAAAATGTCTATTCACATATATAAGTTGTTAGTGCAACTTCCTAAAGATGTTTGTACTTTTCACGGTCCAGATTTTTTTATAAAGAAAACATTAGTGAGTATTTACTCGACGATAAGTATTTAGTAATTTAATTTGATGTAATTTAAAAAAAACAAAAAAACATTCATTTCAAGTAGAGGTGAGAATTTAAAAAAAAAATATTTACTTATTGATTATTTAAAAAATTAACTTAATATTTATATAATTTTCTGTACATATACATTATACATTGGTAGTATTATAAATCAGCAAACTAGGGAATATTATTTGTAATATATAATATGAATTTTCACCAAAGTCTTCGCGGGCCGCAAATTGTGTGCTGGTGGGCCGCATGCGACCCGCGGGCCGTATGTCGTGCAGGCCTGCTATAAGGCATGAGGCGTATAGTTGATTGCACAAATTTGTAGTAGGGAAAGTATTATTTATTGTAAGGTGGTGATTTTTTTAATCACGATGTTTTGGGAGTATACTTGAGTCATTTCGAAAACAGAGCATCGGTGTAGAGACCTGGAAACGCACACCCTTCAATATTTAATGGATTCTCCCTCGAGTATATGCGACATTGAGCTGTCCATGACAGGAGACTGGTTCTCCATGACATGAGACTGGTTCTCAATGACAGGAGACTGGTTCTCAATGACAGGAGACTGGTTCTCAGTGACAGGAGACCGGTTCTCAATGACAGGAGACTGGTTCTCCAACAAGATCAAATGATTAGTCTAGGTTTTAATTTATTAGTGGGCTAAAAAAAAATAATTTCTAAAAAAAACTTTAATGGGTACGAAACTGCATACCCTTAAAATGCACGCTGTTTCAAAGATTGTCTATCTTGCTTACGAGTTATTGCGTATGTTTGTGATCAGATTGATATAGAACTATTTTAAGGGGGAAGCAACTGCACGTTCCGATGGGGCAAAACTGTCCAAATATTTTTTTTTAAATGTCTTAAGGATAGTTACAGACAAATGCAAGGGGGAAAAAATACTGATACAACTAAGTCGTTGGCCAACTAAATGAAAGATATCACACAAAGCCGTCGCGTGACATTTGGAGGCGCCTACCACTTTCGGTTTTGCGGTTTTGTCCCCGCCCACCCCCCACCCCCTTTTTTTCTTCTTCTTTTGCATTCAAAGTTAAAAGTGCATTTTTTCTTTTCGACAGCACAGCTTTGGGCCCCTTAAACACACGAGACCCAATGCAGCGGCAGGGTCTGCAGAGCCGCCCCCCTCCCCAACCCCACACCAACCCAACATCACAGCTTTGGGCTCCTTAAAAAACCCCGAGACGGTGAGCAGCCGTAGGGGGGTGAGGGCCGCACGCGGCGGCTCTGGCCCTACGGAAAGGTGACACCCTGGCCGGTCATCCACTGTCCCAGGGTTATCCGTTTGATAATATTGACAAACAACTCAGACCAAAGTAATGGGTTGTTTGGCATTCGTAACATATTTTTTTGTACATGGGCCGGGTTGTTAGCCCTGCGTACAGCCATCTGCCCCTTACAGCTCTCTATGCAGCTGCCTTAATTTTTGATGTAAGGTTCCCTAGCCTAGGTGAGTCAGGCCAAAGACCTGAAAGGGCTGTAGCGCCGCAGTGATGGGTGGATGGAAGGTCTGAGTGGAAGGAAGTGGTGAGGCAGGCCAAAGACCTGCATGGGCTGTAGCGCCGCATGGATGGGTGGATGGAAGGTCTGAGTGGAAGGAATTAGTGAGGCAGGCCAAAGACCTGCATGGGCTGTAGCGCCGCAGGGATGGGTGGATGGAAGGTCTGAGTGGAAGGAAGTGGTGAGGCAGGCCAAAGACCTGCATGGGCTGTAGCGCCGCAGGGATTGATGGCAATTAAAGGGTCACACTATTTGAACGTAAAATACCTAAAGCGACGTTGGTCAAAATGTGTTTAGCTGCTTTAATTAATATCTATAAAAACATTTTTTTAATTTATTAAAGCTACTATTTCAACGACGTTATTTCAATTTTATATTCCCCATTGCAGGTTTGAAGGCGAGACGATCAGTGTCAGTATTCCATTCACGACGTGCGAAGTCATCTTAGACATCCTGCACCCGTATATTTTTTTCACGGTGGTCAATGGTGTAACTTGGGTACTGCTGGTCGCGGAGACGATCATGGCGTGCACTTTCGCGTGCAGGAACAGGGTTCGTACGTTTCCCCCGACGATGGCGACGGGTCGAAATGACAAATTTAAAAGTTGTTGTTTTTTGAAACGGTAGTTGCTCAGAACCGCCACGTGACTTTTGGAGGGGGGGGGGCGGGCACCCACCGCCACTTTTCGGGTGTGTGCCTCCCGCCCCCTGCATTTCAAGCTGATAGTTTATTTATTTTTGCCAACATCACAACGTTGTGCCCTTGAAATGCCCGAGGCCCCCTGCAGCGGCAGGGTTTTCAGGGCGCATGGGACGGCTCTTAGTTTCCTATATTTCTAGCACGGCATTATAGAAGAAATTATCCGGAAAGGGTGGGGGGACCGCAGGAGGTAGAGTCTGGGTGAGACTGGGCCGCATCTCCACAAAAAGGGCGATTACATATTCAATAAAGTACAACTGTTACAATCTGCTCAACCCTTATTAATAACAAATAAAAACATTAAGGATTCTCAAAGACTAGGCTTCACTTACTTACTCCTAATGACGTGTTGGCTGATATTGAATCAACAAATATTTTTCTACATTTTTAGTTACGGTACATCAAATAAATCTACATTAATTTTGGTTAAAACAAAAGCAATCACCGCGCATACTTATGCTAGTTCGTTCCAAAAGTAAGGCCAAAAAGACATTAAAACTGGAATATTGAGCATCGCGTCACCCCTAAACTCTATATATCCATATTAATCTATATATCTGCATCCATTCATCCACCCTTCCATCCACCCTTCCATCCATCCACCCTTCCATCCATCCACCCACCCACTAGATGGATCGATCGATCGATCTATCGATCGGATCTATCTATCGATCGGATCTATCTATCTATCTATCTATCAATCTATCTATCTATCTATCTATCTATCTATCTATCTATCTATCTATCTATCTATCCATCTATCCATCTATCTATCTATCTATCTATCCATCTATCCGTCTATCCATATATCCATCTATCTATCTATCTATCTATCTATCTATCTATCCGTCTATCTATCTATCCGTCTATCTATCTATTTATCTATCTATCTATCTATCTATCTATCTATCTATCCGTCTATCTATCTATCCGTCTATCTATCTATCCGTCTATCTATCTATCCGTCTATCTATCTATCTACTTTGGTGTTCTCCTTTTTCTTCTTGAGTTTCCCATAGTCACCACTTGGGGGTGTACCAACGACATTATTTGTAACACGTTTTACGGCAGCGCTTCTATTTGTTTTCATTTTTTTAATTCGTTTTTTTTTTTTTTGCCTTATGACACAGCTAAGCAAGAGGTGGCCATGCTCTCATTAATAAGGCGATTGAACTTCCAGTTCCTCGTCCTTGTAAAGCTATTTGTATTAATTTATTGTAATACTAATTTATTTCTCTTATTGTTCGTTTTATACTTATGCTCATTTGATATTTCCCCAACGTGCAATATAATGTGATGCATTATATAATCTGATGTATATAATGTGATGCATATAATCTGATGTATATATATTTTACCAATGTTCAAGGATCCTGGGGTAATTCAAGAACGCCAACCAAGAGTAGCTTCAAAGCCAGGGCCACAAACCCCGGGAGGCCCACTGCCAATGGCGTTTAACCCAAATGACGTGAGACCGACACCCCAGTACTACCCCAACAGCGGGAACCAGCTAGCTCCGTTTTATCCCACTGCGGGCATCCAACAGTACCCATTTTCTCCCAATAGCGGAGGCCAACCGGGCCAAATTTATCTCAGCAGTGGAATCCAACAAGGCCAGTTTTACCCCAACAGTCGAATCCAGCCAGGCCAATTTTATCCCAATTTCGGGAACCAACAAAATCGATTTTATCCCCAAATCTACGTCCAACAACATCGAATATATGCAAATGTGGGAAACTCAACTCTCCCGTCTTCTCCGAGTGTCGCCAAGCAAACAGACCCATCTAATCCCAGCAATACTGCAGACCGAACGCTTACATCTCATTCCAATACTGCAGACCGAACGCTCACATCTCATTCCAATACTGCAGACCGAACGCTCACATCTCATTCCAATACTGCAGACCGAACGCTCACATCTCATTCCAATGCTTCAAACCAAAAATTTGAGCCTCATCCTAATATTGCAACCCCATTTCACCCAGAGACTTCAAAATCAACTCTTCAGTCTTATCTAAATATTGAAAACCAAAAGGGTCAATCTATGGCGAATACTGCAAACACGAACATGGCGAATACTGATAAACCAAACCGTCAATCTATGGCGAGTACAGCAAACATACCGCGTCAGTCTATGGCGAATGCTGATAATCCAAACCGTCAATCTATGGCGAGTACAACAAGCGTACCGCGTCAGTCTATGGCGAATGCTGATAATCCAAACCGTCAATCTATGGCGAGTACAACAAACGTACCGCGTCAGTCTATGGCGAATGCTGATAATCCAAACCGTCAATCAATGGCGAGTACAACAAACGTACCGCGTCAGTCTATGGCGAACACGGCTTATCCAAACCCTCAGTCTATGGTGAATACTGATAACCTAACACGTCATTCTATGGCGAATACTGCTAATCCAAACCGTGAGTCTATGGCGAGTATAGCAAACCCAACACGTCAGTCTATGGCGAATACTGCTCAACAAAGCCGTCAGTCTATGGCGAATACTGCAAACTCAGACACGCCAGTCTATGACGAATACTACAAGCCAAAACGCTTCAGTCTTTTGGGAAAACTACAAACCAAAGCACGTCAATCTATGGCGAGTATAGCTAACCCAACACGTCCGTCTATGGTGAATACTGATAACCCAAACCTTGAGTATATGGCGAATACTGATAACCCCAACCGTGAGTCTATTGCGAGTATAGCTAGCCCAACACGCCAGTCTATGGCGAATACTGCAAACTCAAACACGTCAGCCTCAGGCGATGACTACAAACCCAAACGCTACAGTCTATGGGGAATACTACAAACCAAAACACGTCCATCTATGGCGAATACTGTTAACCCAAACCGACAGTCAGTTCCTAATGAAGTTAAACAAGAATAGTGGCAGTCCCAAGTTTGCTTTCATTGCAAACATTGGGATATTCAAATAACAGCTAATTCCACGAACCCAACGTGTAAATGGGGGGGGGGGGGGGTGTCCTCAATCTAAAAATCCTCTCAGTAGCATGAACCCAAAATCTGTGGTCTCTATCTAAAAGTCCTCTTTATGTCACGAACACGACTCCGAAACGAAATGGATTTTTTTAAGGTCATTCATACCACGGTAATGTAAAACTAAGAACCACGGTAATGTAAAACTAAGAACCACGGTAATGTAAAGTTCAGACGATCTTAAGTACCTTAGATATGTGCCACAAGCATCTTTCATGGTCTAACCTCGTAACAATCAGACACCTCGAAATGACCCCAAAGATTACGACCAAAGGCTGCATCTTACCTCATCGATGTGGAGCAGAACACCTCTTGTGTTATGATACGTCCCGTTGAAGAGAAGCGAACAAATCTGTCTCAACTTTATGATGTTCTTCGAACACCCACATACACCCCCCCCCCCCAGTGACGTGGTCTTTCCATCCAAAATTTATAACGTGGATCAAACACATTGACTCTAGACTTTACATATAGACCTTGCCTAAATGTTGGTCAATGAGAACGATTTTTTTAATAATTAAAAAAAAAAAATTGATGAGTCTTTAAAAGAAAGTTTTCATTTTTTAAAATAAATGGAACTTAATGATGTTCATCACATGTTCGCTGTTTTTTTGTATCAGTTTAACTTTAACGTGTGTAAATTAGTGTTTACGAAAAATTCATCTGTCTCGGGAGGAGACATTCTGATCTTGAATTAGCTCCGCTGAACATGGCTAGGCGGTGTGAATCGCTCAGCTAAATATGGCTAGGCGGTGTGAATCGCTAAGCTAAACATGGTCAGGACGGTGTGAATCGTTTAGCTAAATATGGCTAGGCGGTGTGAATCGCTCAGCTAAACATGGTCAGGACGGTGTGAATCGCTCAGCTAAACACGGTCAGGGCGTTGTGAATCGCTCAGCTAAACATGGTCAGGGCGGTGTGAATCGCTCAGCTAAACATGGTCAGGGCGGTGTGAATCGCTCAGCTAAACATGGTCAGGGCGGTGTGAATCGCTCAGCTAAACATGGTCAGGGCGTTGTGAATCGCTCAGCTAAACATGGTCAGGGCGTTGTGAATCGCTCAGCTAAACACGGTCAGGGCGTTGTGAATCGCTCAGCTAAACACTGTCAGGACGGTGTGAATCGCTCAGCTAAACACGGTCAGGGCGGTGTGAATAGACAATAATTTCTGTTATTTGTGGGGAATCACCCCCCCCCCCAAACCAAATGGTAGGCAGTCTGGGTTATGACATATATACGCACATATTTTTGTTCCCTTTCGTTTGTGACAGCAATGAATAACCTATGCTTGAACTAATCAATCAAAAAATCAAAATGTTTGGGGGGGGGGGGGGGGGGGGGGGGTCATTTTCTTTTGCTTTATAGAAAACATATATATATTTTCAGAGAAGACGTCTTTCGCATTTTCATAATCGTGGTTTGGGTTGGTGACAGTTTTGAAGACACCGGATGAGTCGTGGTTTGGGTTGGTGACAGTTTTGAAGACACTGGATGAGTCGTGGTTTGGGTTGGTGACAGTTTTGAAGACACCGGATGAGTCGTGGTTTGGGTTGGTGACAGTTTTGAAGACACTGGATGAGTCGTGGTTTGGGTTGGTGACAGTTTTGAAGACACTGGATGAGTCGTGGTTTGGGTTGGTGACAGTTTTGAAGACACTGGATGAGTTTGAATTTCATTTTATCTAGTTCAGGTTTTCATCTTGTTTTTTTTTTTTCTAATACAGGGCTACCAAACAATTATTTTCAGCATTGCAGCCACCCTCTCGAATTCGACCTCCACCCCACACCCTTCCCCAACCTCTCCTCGAATAAAACGTATAGTTATATTAAGTTATAAAATTTACCAACATAAAAATAATTCAGTTATTGCAATTGTCATTCTTAACATCTGGCAAGACGAGTCTATGTGTGCCGCGAGACGAGTCTATGTGTGCCGCGAGACGAGTCTATGTGTGCCGCGAGACGGGTCTTTGTGTGCCGCGAGACGAGTTAATGTGTGCCGCAAGACGATTCTATGTGCTCGCGGCAAAATGCTCCACAGGAGGGAGAAAGGCAATTAATATTTTACAGTGTAAATTTGGTAAGGTTATGAACGAGGTCGTCTGTCACAGTTTTGGAAGATACAAACAATAATATTGAAGAAACGATAATCAAACCCGCATGCATGGACATCATTCAATGGATGGTTGAGCCCAAAATGTTAAGGAGCTAGAACGGTTTGAAAATGTTTCTGCTCAATAATCGCCAAGTGAATTACTGCCAGAAGAACTACTTCCAGGCGAACTACTGCCAGGTGAACTACTTCCAGGCGAACTACTGCCAGGTGAACTGCAGCCAGGTGAACTCTTGCCGGATGAACTGCTACCAGACGAATTTGTCTTTGTTGTTCGTCTTTCGCATGCGCAGACGATCAAGCCTACATTCAACGGGCGGCTTACTACTCCCATTTGTGCCTGGAAAGCGTTCCTGCACGAGGGAAACGCGTTGTTTTCGGTTGGATTGGAGTTGAAGCTGCTTTTCCTTGCCGTGAGCTTTCTTTAGGCATAAGCGGGCGTTTATTCTCTGAGGATTGTGCTCCCTTGACAGTAAATCCGCCCCTACGGCGTGTACGATCCATAGCAAGTGTCTCCCGCGAATCAAAGTCAACGTCCATGAATTTGAGAGGAGCTTTTAGACAGTCCTTGAAGCGTATTCTCTTCCCACCAGCCAGGCGTTTTATTTTAGAGAGTTCAGCGAACATTTTTTGTTCAGGAGGTCTGCTGGTTGCTACGCTCGCGACACGCCCTGCCCATCTGGCTCGTCCTTTGTGTAGGAGAGCGTGGATGCTGGTGTAAAAAAAGGTAATAATGGGGGATACTGGTGTAGAACGTCTGTATCGGGGACTTTGTCCTGCCTGCTTATGCCAAGACGTTGACGGCGTGGGTGGAGGATGGTTTACTTGTCTACCAATGCATGTCGGGCCGCGCACTGTCCACGTCTCGCTAGCATATAGGAGAGATGTTGATACGACTGGTCTGTACACTTTCAGCTTAGTGACAAGACTGAGACTCCAGATGTGCTACTGCCAGATGAACTATTACCAGATGAACTATTACCAGATGCGCTATTACCAGATGCACTATTAACAGATGCACTATTACCAGATGAACTATTACCAGATGAACTATTACCAGATGAACTGTAGTTTGAACATCTGACTGAATGAACTAAATTTCGAACAATCATTGATAATTTCTACTATTACTATGGTTAGCTAAATTTATAATTGCTCAGAAAAAATCACGACCTTTGGCGCGTCATATAAATGTACCGAAGAACAAACCTCGTTACTGTTACGAATAAGTAGAGTGAATTATTTTGGTTCTCTGTGGCATCAACGTAGATGCCACAGAAATGGGACCAATACTTTTAGACAGGCCGGTGTAGGCTGGTGTCTGTCGACACTGCAGAACGACCCTTCTGTTTTCCAATTTATAATACACTGAAGGGTGTCATTTCTTCCCGACTCCATCTTAGGAAGAGGGCGTGGTTATCAGGGAGAGGGCGTGGGTATCAGGAAAGGGGCATAGGTAAGGTTTGAAGAGTTCAATATAGACAAGTTCATAAAAATCAAAATGGCATCTTACACACAATCATCTCCGGAAAGTTGGTTAGTTGTTCAATCTTTCTTCGCGTATACAAAATTCCCACAATTAAAAAGTCAATCATGTGTATTGTTCCAGGACTTCGAATCCAGATTGGAGAGTCGTAAGTATGGGCGTATCTAGGGTTGGTGCCACCCTGGGGTGGTGGCAAGCATTTTGCCACCATCTTCCACACACAAACATTTCAACATCGGTTGAAAAGGCGGCCCTCCAAATGGAAAAAAAATACCGCCAGGGCTGGACCGCTCCCCTCCGCGCCCCCTTCCTACATCAATGGTTTTAAAAAAAAAAACTGTGCCCATCAAGGTATGCGACACTGGAGGGCAGACCTGAAAGACGTGACGTTGCGGTCAATAAACTCAAGGCCGGGCAGTACGCAAACTCAGCCCCGATTGGGTTAATTTTAAACGTTACTGTTCGGAAAGGAAACTACAACTACAAGACGGGGTGGGGTGTAGTAATTTTGATTGTTCCTGCCTGTGTTTAATGTGTGGTAAGATTTTAACGTGGGCACGAAGCTAACACGGATCATTTATACTGTGACGTCATAATTATTATAAAGATTATTGATTTATGATTTTTTTTGGGGGGGGGGGCGGGGGAGGGGGCGAAACTCATTGTACCTTATCATGGGGAGCAACAGGGGGGAAAGTGGGGGGGGGGGGGGAGATGAATTTTTCGCGAACGTTCTATGTGGATGAGCCCTATGTACGCAGAGCAATGTTAAATAGCAATTAAGTGTTACTATTACTCAATGTTTAACTAATTTTTATGGTCGATAAATGTCTGCTTTTCAAATTTGCGAAACAAGAATGGATTATTAAAAACTAAAAAGGTCTTTTTTGCTTACAATACAATAATTGCAATAATTGGAAAATCTTTGATCTTTTTGGTAGCAATTTATTTATTTTTTAAATTTTAAATATATTTTACTTTTTACTTTGTTCGGTTTTATCAGCGCGCGACCATAATCTTCCCGCAACAACACCACCTGCGCCACTGGGGCAGTGAATATATCAGCGCCAAAATGGGCTACCAGGGCCAACTTTACTGTTTTTTTTTTTTTTTTTTTTTTTTTTTTAAATCGGGATTGGCGCAGATATCGAGGGAGCTGATTGGGTCTGGGGGGGAGCCACTCCCCAGAAAATGTTTGATTGTTTTTAAAATCCAGAGGTGCCGTTTGGCGTATACCTGAATTAATTGTCTATTAGACGATTTGATTGGGGGGGGGAGAGATTTTTGAAGCGCCCGGCGTGGAGAGATAAGGGCGCATACCAGCATGCAAATTGGGAATTGTGGTGTCCATTGCCATACACAGGATGAATTCACTCCGGTCGTGGCGCCTTTGATGTTGTGAAATTCAAATGCAAGAATGATCTCTAGCACAGTGCTACTCAAAGTGGTGGTCCGCGGACCGGTGCCGAAGAAGTTTTCAAGAAAACTCATTTCGCTACCACGTCAGTGCAAGAAAAATAGTGCACCGGTCCCTGGTGCAATGGAAAAAAATTCCTGCCGGTCCGCCATACTAAAACGTTTGAGAAGCACTGCTCTAGCACATATCTGAACTTAGTTTGCATCATTCTGCACTTAATCGGAGCGCAACAGGGGAGATGCTAATTAGAAATTTAGGCGTCACATGACCTAAGCCACCATGCAACCACTGTTACTGCATTGGGTTAAATAGACACGAACAACCCGTGTCAATATAACAATATATATTTAAGCTCTAATAAAAATTTTACTTTACACTTATGTGTAATGTAAAATTATTATTTTAAAAAATATTTTAAAATTATTATTAAAACTTAATATATATTGTTATATTGACACAGATTGTTCGTGTCTATTTAATCTATTTTAAATCATTAATAGGTACTTTGACAGAAATTTTAAATAGTGTCCTATTGCCATAAATGATATATCATTTTAAAGGGCTAGCTATAAGCTTTACAAAAACACCAATTTCATCATTCTATCTTTTATAGAAGTGGAGTTATGATTTTTTTGGTGATTTTTTAAAAACCCTTTCTTTATCTTTTTATTTAACTGAAAAAACGTGTGACCCGCTTTCCAAATTACGGCCTTATTTTACCCACAACTTTTTTATTTTAAAAGATAATACTTTCAAATTCTCAGGAGACATTATCAATGCAATATAAAACACAATAAACAAGAACACTTTTATATAACATCAAGACATTTTTAAAATATATTTATTTCAGGGTATGTTAAGAAAAACATGAACAGAAAAATAGGAAAAATTAACATCTGTAAAGGAATAAACAAAACAAAATAAAATGCTGCATTATCGCAGTCCAACACTGTTACTGCCTTGGGCATTTTTTTTTTTTTTTTAAATTATCAGCTTTTGAAGCGCGGGGGCGGGACACAAAACAGAAAAATGGCACGGGACCTCGAAAAAAAAAAACAAAAAAAAACTAGTGCATTACTAAATTAGTTAGAGGTTTGGTACTATCAAAGTTAGACACAAAAGGTAATATGCAATAATTATGGTACTACAACTCGTTCCGAATGTAAAAAAACGAAGAAAACACGCATTGCTTCCCTTTGTTAAGAAAAAAAACATTACCATATGCCCCTTCCCTTACCAGGCCCACCTCTTTTAATTTGAATTTTAGAAATTTGTGTTTGTAGTATGTGTGACGCCAATAACTGGACATTCTTTATCCATACAACATAATTTTTTTTTAATGGAAAACATACATGAATGCGTTCAATCAGAATGTGTATAATTATTTCAACGGAAACCAGGCATTTCAATAAACAAAAGGAACAAAAGTGAGCTTCATTATGATTTAGTCAGTTTTGCAAGTAAAATTGCCTCCCTTGCGCAACAATTTTATCATTTGTAGAATTTAAAGAAAAAAAACACTGCGGGTTTTCTCTACAAAATGCCAACTTTTTTTTTTGCCCAAGTAAAGTTGTTTGCTAAAAAAAATGCATCCCTCGTACGCGAAAAGTGTACAAAACTGTTCATTTCCACAGCATGCAAGTTTTCCTTGTAGAACGGAGTCGATTGACTCACCAGTGGGGCTAAATAAGCTTTCTGAGAATGTGAGATTTGCCTCCCGTTCACCCTTGGCGTTCTGTCAGTCGATTGTCGACATCTTTCCTCGCTCGATGGCCGCTTGAGCCTTACGAAAACTCGCTGCATTTCACGTGGGGTGCTGTTTTATAACGGGAACAGCCGTAGAGCATTTTTTCTTTCTAATTTGCTTACACACATATATTTAATTTATTTAATGTTAAAAGATTACTTAAGCATTACTTTTCTATGAAATTTCATGGTTTTAAAGTTTTAAAAGAACTTCAATGACTGAAAATAACCTTTATTGACGATACGCGCATAAAAAAAAGTTAGTATCCGCTCGATATTTGGCCTTCGCTTGACGTCACTGAGACCCAGAGGTATTTTCTAGCTTTTGCTATTACCTCCCATATAACGCATAAAAAACAATAATTTTCCCCCAAATATATAATTTGTGTCTTTTGGAAATATTTCATTCAATAAGGACAGTGATTGCATCATACAAAAATTAGACTTTCTTGTTTCTTTATGCATGCGGTTTTTTTTCTCCGTGCGAAGTATAATTTTGCAAACTTCCGCTGAGGCAGGAGGCTTTTGTAAGCGTTGAATAGACGAGATAGCTGAAAAAGAATGCCTGGCACATCACGACTCTGAAACGTAAACTTGCGCCCAGTCAAGGCATTAAAGAAAAGAATTCCCAAGTACTGTTTAGCGGATGCTGTGTGCCAAAACAAACTCCGATGAGTGTAACTTTTCTACGGAAGCTTGACAAACCGAAAGCAATGTAAAGAGTAAAATTGATAAGGGTCAAACTTGTGACCCTCTCTATAACACGCCATTGCGGATGAATTCAAAACTGACTGTCGAAAACTTGTGATATTCCCGCTTATTGAAGTGTACAATATCTCTATGTGTATGATAAGACCATGCTGCCTGGCGCCTAACTTTTTTTTAAAAATTTGTTTTTGTTGTTATTCATCAATTGGCATCAGCGTGGAACCCACGTGCAAAAAAATTACAAAGGAATAACAAAGAAGAAGACCAGGAAGCAAGCAGCTTTGGGCCATCAAGGTTGTGGATACAACTTTCAGAAGACAGGGTGCGTTACCGTTTTGTTAACTTATCAAACAGTTTCTACTCTGCAGCTTTTAAGATTTTTAAGTAAATGTGGTATTTTAAAACAGCTATTTTCAATTTCAGTTGGTGAGTATTTACATCATGTACAGTGTTACTCCTGGTTTTGCAAGCTCTTGTTTTCACAGGAAAGTTGTGGAAATTTATTCAACAGATTTTCCACCACAGCAATGGTGAGAAAGTGGCTAACCAACATGGAGGTCGTGATGATTTCGTGAAGAGATTGAGAATAAAACATAAATTTAATTGAAAGTGTAGGCAAGGATGATATAATAAAATTTAAAAATATATATTCATGTAGATTTCATGTGTAGTCTTATGCTATACACAAGGAAGCGTGTGAGATTGTAATTATAGTACAAGTGGCCTATGACTATACTATAAATAACGTTAATAAAATTTAACAATCAGCAGATAGACATAACTTACTAGTCTAACTGAACATGAAGTGAAGTTAAACGTATTAAAGTTCCTAATTACCCCAAAGCCATAACTGGCTAAAGTGTTAGTGTTACTGGGTAGGCTCTATTTCCCATAATATTCTATACTGTCTATACTTATTACTATTACAAAGTTTCTAATTTTCTGGCGTATCCTGGTATGGTAGACATAATTAACTATTTACTAAGACCAAATATAAAGAAAATAATTTACAACTAGGGCTTAGGGCATACATTAAAAACATTTAAAAAGGAAGAACGAACAACTGGCTTTCTTAGTATCTAGTGAGTGACTTGTGTAGTATGCCTATTGGGCATTAAAATGATACATTTTCCTATTTTCTAAAGGGACATGTTATTATGCATTAAGACTTAAGGCTTACTATTGACATTGAAAAAGTGAGGCTTTAAAAGGTTATATAAAAAAACTACTTTTTATGAATTTAATGGTGTTAGTATAACCACATGCAGGGTTATTTTAGTTGTAGATTATGATTATTGATAAGGATTGTACTATTATTTCTAAGAGTAGTCCTGTAAGCTCTTGATTGTGATATATCTCAACATACGTCTTGAAAGAAATTTAGTTTCAGTTTATAGATTTTTAAATTCCCAGTTATTCTTTTTAGTGTTATTAAACTGCTGGTCTAAATTCTAAAAAGTCACTGATTTTTTTCATCGATGTCCAACAATGTAAGCTTTCTTGTGACTTGTGTTATGTCAACATAGCGCTTGATGGATATGTATATGGTCAAAGACAAAGTGTGTTTAAGAATAGGAAGGCTGCTACCACGGCTGTAAAGTTACTGACAGCCTTTTCAGGCCAGATATGAACAATGGAACTTACTGTTATTCTGGGGGTGGTGGACAAGGGAGAGCAAGATATGTCGGGGATCCTGAGCAGTTCAGTAAAATGGATGATAGTACTATGAACAATGTTGTTAATGCTCATCAGAATCAGATGGCAGGGCCAGGCTATGGTGGGTCTGCTCCTGGCACAGCTTACAGGTCACAGTTTCATGGGCAGGTTCAGCCTCAAAGCTCAGATTTCGGAATGACATCTGAAGATGATGGCTGTGTAACCCCAAGCAGACCCACTCCAAATTATGCCAGTGCCGATTATTCTGTGAATTCTCCATTTCCAGGACATGCACATCTATATTCACAACACCTGCGGTACTTTCCAAGTGCTGGCACTAACAAAGTGCCATCTCCAATGCATCCTGTTTATTCCATGACAACCAGCGCTATGGTTGGTAATGCTCCTCCAGGACCTCTTGGCAGTTACAGTGGACAGCGAGTGCATAATGCACCTGGGAACACATTTGCAGGTCAACAAGTGGCAACAACGCCTACTCTCAATAACTTATTACAATCTTCCAGTTCAAGCACAAAAAGCACTACATCCCTTTCTGCAAGTTCAATTAATCGTGATGACACCAGTCTTCAATCAAAGAATGAGATGAATTCACCTACTCACTCCCCATATCCAATGCACCACCAACAGCAGCAGCCATCGGGTTGGGCCACCAACTCACGAGTTGGTGGTCATCCATACATCTATCCACAACAGGGGCCTGGCTCTTCACTTTTTCGGAGTCAGGTAATTCTGGTTTTATAACAGTTCACACGTTCCATTGACACTGTTATCCCTGCTTGCAACCGTTGTGCTTCAGTAATGCTTAATTTTTGCATCCAGTTTTGAACTTTTTTAGTGAAGATTTAAAAGAGAAACATTTTTATGCATGGTGTTCTGTTCATATAATATATTAAAGTATTTGTTATATGTTGGAGGCAAGATCATTTTTGTTGCATGCAATTATTATTTTCTCTGCCCCTCCCCTACATGATATTTGCATTGTTCTAGTTAATATCTGTACCAGTTAATTTTTTTACAGTACAAACATTGCAACACTAACAATTATATGCTTTTTGTCATACTTGGAAGTTACTGTGATATTTTTTAAAATGTATATATTTTTGTATCATGTCCAAGGGTATAATCCCCCCTCTGCATACCTGTTCTTAATTAAGTCACTTTTTATACACAGGCAAAGTATAATAATAACATTTATAAGTACTGCTAAGTGAATATTCATTAGCAGAGTGGGAAAGAATAATAGTAGTATCTAATATGATTTTAATGTTTAGAGTTTGTTTAATCTTCAGTCAAAACGACATTTTAAGTAGCTATAGTTTTCATACCTTCTGAGTAAAAAGAAATATTAAAAAAGATCCATAGACCTAAAATTTTGATGATGCATTTAAAGTATATTTTTGTTCATGCTTGTTGTGTGGGTGTTTTTTTTTTTTTACTTACAAATTTGTAGCCCATTTATTTGTTTCTACAATTTTTACATATCATTAGAAATTAGATACTAATGTTCTATTGCTTTCTTTTTCAATAATATTAGCACTACATATAAACTGCATTTCTTCATTAGGCCAAATAAATCTTGCTCTGGTTTAATATAGAAATTTTTTTTTTTTGTTTCTAGGGCATAGTTCACTTCTTATTGAATGTCATTGAATACTGACCTAAATGTATTCCGATATTACATCTGAGTATCCTTGATAATGTTCTTTTTCTTAAGTAATTTTTGGTTAGCATACTTATTATGAGTATGTTGTCCTGAACCTATAATTTCTCCCTGATATTTAAGTTAAATTTTATACCTTGTATTTAATGAGATCAATGATATCCATCCATCCCTCTTGCGCTACAGCCCATTTAGGGCTTTTGGCCTGCCTCACCACATCCTTCCACTCAGACCTACCAGATGCTTTTATTTTCCATGCTGGTTTCCCAGCTGTTGTAGATCCCTCTCCACATCATCCATCCATCTAAACCTAGGTCTGCCTTTGAGCTGTTTTCCTCAAGTTTTGGTGGTGCTCCCTGTTCACTCCTCTGTCATTTGGTATTCTTTAAGGGTTCCGCCCAGCTCAGCCTACACTTTTTAATTCTGCTACTCATGTGGGATCCTGATAAAGACTATACAATTCCTGGTTGGTTCGTATTCTCCATCCATCATTCATCTTTTGTTGGTCCATATATTTTCAGGAGAACTTACCTTTCCCATTTGTTAAATAGGTTTTCTGCTGATTTTTTTGTTAGGGTAAGTTTTACTTGCGTAGGTTACAACTGGTCTGTGTATAGTTTTTATGTAGTTTTCTTTGTTTTTCTAGTAATGTTTTTACTTCTGAGTATTTTCTGACTACTGAAGTTTGCCCTGTTTCCCGTGGATAGTCTTTCTTTTATTTCTGTTAGTAATAAAGATCCTAGTTATTAGAATTGATTTAGTTTTTCAAAAATGGGGTTTATAATTTTAATTATTTCATCTGTCCTCTTTTTTTTTTTTTTTGGAGCAATGTGCTTCATAAATTTAACACAAAAATGTATCAAATCTTTATTAGAGTAAATGTTGCCTTTTAAACTTTGTAATGATGAGGCCCTAACATTCACTGCTCTGGAGACTGGTTTTAAAGAATGTGTACTTAAACAATAATGATAAATACTGCTTTGCTTACTTGCATTATTCCAAGATGCTAGCCTATAATGTTTGCTCCCAGTATGTATTTACTGTCTAGCTCAGCAAATAAATAAGTGATGTTCAATTTAAACTTTGTGGCATTTTAACTAAAAAGTGGGAGTGTGAGGAAAGGGGATTTAAGATCAGAAGAGTCATGAGCTTTTAAATTATGATATACATGATTATATATTTTAAAAAAAATTTCTTCATTAATATTTTCCTTTAATGTAATAAGTCACCTGGTTATTTTTATAAGTTCTACAGTTCTCTTTGCTATTCAATAATAAATTAGAATTCAATTATTTTTAAATTGCACAGTTTTTTTTGTGTTTTTTTTTTGTAGGGGATCCAAGACTTTGAAAACAATTTGTAGAGGGTGTGATGACTAGTCAAATAATTCGTAAGAGTTTTGAAGTTTAGAAAAGGTTTGGAAACACTTGTTTAACCCATGCACAAGCACATTTGATCCTTACTGCAATGAACTTGAATTGAGGCAATTCAGTGATATCTCTGATAGGCAGATAGTTGCATTAGAAAAGTGTGCAGACTTAGCTGTTAAGTTTTATCTGTTGATTTATTTCTACAGAAATGGTCTAGCTTTTCCTTCTACCGGTAGTTATCTAAAATGAATCATCGAGCCATTTCTCGATAACATTTCGGGGGACACATTATTTATATTTTTACAAGCATTATTGTATTGTCCAGTAATGATATTTTACCACATTATAAGACATGTTCCCCTTTGTGTCTGTGAAAGTTCTTGGTCTGCTTTTTTTAAAGGGGGTGGGGTGGGGATGTGCATTGCTTTCAAAATTATTTTCAAATCAGAAACTTGGTTTTTGCAAAATCAAAAATTTATGAAACAAAGATATGTTGTAACAAAATTTATTGCAGTCTTTGAATAATGTTGAAGAGCATTTTTAAATATCTTCTGATTCAAGAAGAAAATTGTGCACCATTAAAATATGAAGACAGTTGTGCCATATTTTATTTTTTAATGACTAGGAATTTACTTATCTATTGCCGACTGTTTCAGATTTTGTTTATGGGAATTCTGCAGACACATGTCTTAGCACATTGATTCCAGATTGTAAAGAGAGCTACTATTGTAGTATTTCGTAATAATACTGACACTTCCATTTCTGAAATCTGAACACTCTGCTCTGTCCAAGCCTCTTATATGTTATTAAGTATTTTTACTTCCTCTTTCTCATGCAATCACAATATGCTTCTTTACAATCACCTTTGTTGGTTTTAGTGCATTGGTTTATTCTTTAATTAGAACCAAGATTGTATAGAGTGAGATTACTTCAAGTTAATCTTAGTTTATTTTTCTGGGGGGAAAAGATGTGGGTGGGTGTTTTTACCCTTTTCTTTAGGTTAATTTAAGCTGCTGACACGTTGGTGTGGTAGTATGCAAACTCTCGGAAGTTAAAAAGTGTATCATTTTTCTGCCTCGTGCTCCAAAGGTGTAGACATATATTAAAGTGTTTTTTAAGGGTGAAAGCTATTTTAGCGTGTAGCACCGACTGTTAGCTTGTGGAACTTGTTTTGTTGCTCTTCTATTAAGAGAACGCCATCTCTCTCTTTCTCTTTGCTTTTTCTATACTTTACAATCTAAAGCCATAGCACAGAGACATTTTTAATGTACTTAAATTGTAAAGTATTAAGCTACTTGACCATCATATCAATCTTGAAAATGGGTTGATTGTGTCAATCTCATTGTGTTAATGATAGCCTTGAGATGCTTGTTTTACGCGAGAAAGTGATGTTGGGATTGAAACTCCTCCAGTTCTTTCTGCTTCTGAATGAAAACGATTTCTAAGGTTGTTAAAAGTGTGTTAGTCATTCATAGCTATAACTTTGTATACTGCTGCCATGAGTCAGTTGAATTCAAGCCTTGCAAGATTTCTTGGTTCAGCTCTTATTATTTTTTTTTTACTTTTGGCTTAACGCAATGGACACAATTTGGGTGGATTTCTAGTGCGTTAACCACGTGAATAAAAGATTGTTGGTGGGTCTGTGTGTGGATGTAGTCCACCGTTGTGCTTAGTAGTTTGTGATATTCCTGGACCGTGTGAGGGTGTGTTAACATTATTATTCTCATTCTTACTCATCCTTGAGTTTTTGTTGGCCGACACAAAAGAACCACGATTTTTTAAAAAGTACGAACACAAAAATAAAATAAATAAAAAATATTGGATGCTCTGACACTATGCTATAGTTTATATCGTTTTTGTTTAAATACAAATGTGTCATAAATCCATTGTGAAAATTAATGCATGGAGTGTAGACATTTACTAGTAAGTTCATCATTATTTTTTCTGAATGCACCATGTATGCAAATCTCATTTGAACTACAATATTTCAAGGCAGGGCTTGTTAACATATTTAGGCTTTGATAAGGTATGTGAATCGAGTAAAATAGTAACAGAATTAACCATCCTAATGTTGAAATGTAATTTTTGAGTTTATACTTTGGAAAGGAGTAAATTGTTCAAACTAATAGTTGTTTATCCCCAATGTTGTTAAGCTATATTAGCAATGCATTTACAGTTCACTCTAATTAAAGTGTAGCAATGAAGGTGGAAAAATATGCATATTTTTTTAAGAGTTACATTTATTTTTAATGACTTTCTGTGTACACAGAATATAAAAATAAATACTGGATGCAGCATAGCATTTTAACACAATATTAATAATAATAAACTTATTATCTTATACTTCATATCTATATAAAATATGGCTGCACCTATAGGTACGGGTACCAGAATTGAGAGGTTGGGATTAAAAAACGATTAAAAATATTACTGTTGGATTTGTAAGGCCAAATGAGGTATCAAATGAAAGATAATTGAATGTACTATACGTCTGTAAACTTAATTCTTCATTTTAACTAAACTAAATGACATCCGAATAGCATTAGTCAAAATGGACCCGGACACGCAGCGATGCCATTCGCACCCGGGTACCATTAAGCTCAATGCTATTCGGATGTCATTTGTGGTAGTTTATTTTAGTAAAACTGAAGAATTAACATTTGAAACGTATAGTCCATTCAATTATCTTTCATTTGGTCTTACAAATCTAACAATATTTTTAATCGTTTTTAAATCCCAACCTCTCAATTCTGGTACCCGTGTACCTATAGCCACTTCGATCAAATATATTCCTTTTTGCTTTATTGACGAACTAGTGGAGACGTTTGAAAAGTATAATACATAAGAGGCCTTGGTAAAAAAAAGTATTTATTTAGTCTTTAGTCCCTTTAGACAGGCAAGCAGTATTAAATACGTGGTTTGAGTGTAGCATTCCATTCTTAATGGTAATAATAGGAGAGTCGTGCCCGATTCAAGGGCACGCGGCGTATCACCAAATCAATACATATCCAGTCACCGCTATTACTGAGCGGGGGCGGGCTAGGACACAACTTGAAAATGTAAAACTGAACCAGGTCACGAAAACCCCTTGCATCATCACGTTCCATTATTAGAGCGGCCATGATCTAATTTGATCACAGTACTCGACGCACTCCAGATGAATGGACGAGTTGGGGATGGGGAAAGGTTGTGGGGAGGGGGGCAAAAAAAATGAGATGTGGGTGTTAAGCTGGTTGGAAGCCAAGATAACCAAGGTCATTGACCCCTCTCCCCCCCACCTCCCCCCACATTCTTGCCTCTCTCAAGGCTTCCGTGTCAATAAATATTGACCTTCTGTGGTCACTGGTTGCATTTGGTGGTCGCATTGACCCCCCTCCCCCGTCGTTTGTTACCGCTTCGTGTATTCCCGCAACCCATCGCCTCATCATTATGTTTGTAGGTCGATAAACCAGTCCTGGTCAATGGGGGTCTGTCACACGCCCAAATTCACTAACAAATGGTGAGCTTTATGAGATTGGATCGTGCTGACAATGACGATCACAGTCAAGCTAAAGACTTCAGGTCAACCCGACCTTGGAAATTTTTGCAGACAGATGCGGTTAAAGAAAAAAAAACCAAACACAACTAATAATGTAGGCACAAAGTTATAAAAATGAAGTCATTACTTTCGTTCATTATTTATATGACATACTATGTTATAGTTTGCTCGGTTTTTCGGTTATAGTGGGTTATGTGCCGGGAGCAAAGTGCTGTTTTTTTTAAAAAATATTATTAACGGATATCGTGTCTTCTCGGTTGGTTTAGATTTTATGCTGTATGTTCACTTCCACCGAGTCTGGGGGGGGGGGGGGGGTGTCCAATTAGAGGCCTACTTGCCATGGGTCATAGATACTTTCCTCTCTGAGTTTTTTTTTTTGGTTGCCATTTGTGATATTTAGTATTTTAATATATATTTATCAGGGTGGGCTGGGGTAAATTAGTATAAACAAAGGGATGAAGAAAGTTCATATTTGCTGCTCTCAGAAACACCACACTTCCATCAAATATTGATAAATACGTATTTTGTTAATTTACGGAAGGTCAACGCCCCCTACGGTGTGTGGTGTCTTGTTGACAAGTGGCGTGTTCTCATTTCTCAATTTCTTACAACTATTTTTTATTAATCTTTTTGTGACCACCCAATCACAGTAATGTCTCTGAACCCGTTGCGGACGTTCAAACCGGTTTTCTATTATTTGATTAATCATTCCATTTCACCAACTTTTTAAGAATCTCTGTCGAAGCTGCACTCCCTGACCCCCTGACTGACACAACAGACACAATTACCTGTACACGTAATAAGCTAAGCTTGCCGGTATCGTTGCTGACATTTAGCTGACCTCTCGTGACCCAGTTGTCCCCACCCCCAACTCAATTCACTCTACAACCACTTGATTCAAAGCTGGTTCCACCGTCGCAGCCCACCACAGGATAATAATACACCAGGCATATATTCTTTTTGTTACGGTGGCTCTGATAACATAAATAAGTCTTGAGTTTCCTACATCCATCTCCGTATACTTAATCTTTTTTTTTTTTTTAAAAGATACCCCACCCCCTTTCCCCTCTGCTGGTCGTGGGTGGATGGAGAAGAACATTTACATTGTTTATTATTCGTTTTCATTTCCTTTGATATTTTAATGATTTTGATTTATATTATTTTTTTTTAGTAAGGTAATGTGCTATAAGTTGAAAATAAAATGCCTATTGCTATATGTTATAGACCAGGCCTGCACAACGGCGCTAGGAGGGTGCGGGGCCTTGGGCACATTGAATTTTGCAGGGCCGTTGACGTTATATGTTCCGCCCATAGGATATTAAGACACGTTACAGTCGTATATAACATTCCCTGATAATCCCCTTTTGTCTGCTTAACATGCGCCCAGAGGTCTTCCATCTCGAAGGGATAGTATGGGAGCCAGGCTGACCTTCAGACCATGTGACTATCTAATAACTGAATTTTGTATTGACTGGTTTAGGAACTATTAGGCTTAGGTATATTATAAATATACTACGCCAACTCGCGGGGCCTTGGGCGGTCGCCCACTTGGCCATCCCCTAGTGCCGGCCCTGCGGCCCGCCGGCACCCACTAGGGTCCCGCGAAGTAACGAAATATTCTTTATTGTTATCATTTTCTTAATTAATCCAATTATCTTTTGGCCCGCACAAGTTTTTCATAAAGCATTACGGCCCGCCTTACATTTTGAGTTGTGCGGGCCTGTTATAGACAGTCCATAATATGACTCACTTTAACTCGAATAATATGCTTCACTGTTACTCAAATGATATGCTTGACTCTTACTCTGTTTCATGCTTTGTTTATAACATTAGTTAAAGATATCATTTCATTAGTTACTAGGAGTATAAATTAATCTTGACATTGTTTTACTGCTCTATGGAGTTGTTCAAATTTGTGCGTGCTCTTATTTTTTAGCACACTTAACTACTCATTAAAACCTCACCTTCATTTTCTTAAAATATTAGTCTTTTCACCAATCAAAATCCACTCGTTTGTATTTAACTAATGATTGACTACTCGTACCTGAAAAAAAACCAACAACACTTTCGGAAATATGAATTAAAATTCTATTGTACAAGATTACAAATACTTTACATGTTTCCAGTGCCATTTGATTAATGCAATATTTGTTCAGCTATTAATAGTTTTTACATGGCAAATAAAATTAATGAAAATCTCAGTTTCAGTTATTCTAAGGCTTAAAAAAAAACCAAAAAAAAACCCATAGTTATTCAGAGTAATACCTTTTAAACTATGGTCCCCGGGACCACGTGTAGTTCCAAAGATATTAAATGTGAATGGTGATTTTTTTTCTTTCTTTCAATTACTAGGTATCAAATTGTATCTCTGCTTGTTAACCATTCATTTGTTTGTTAAGCTTCATCTTTCTCTTAGAGGTCCGTCTGAACACATGGGGTCGTTTTTTTAAGTAAACTGGTCAAGAAGCTTAGTACTACACACGTGCTTTCGTTGTCTCGGTTTTAGACATTTAAAAAAAAAATAACAAACAATTTTTAATTGAAATTTGAGCTGTATGTACACTGTACATTCACTCACTCGTTAAGATGTTACATAAGCCGGTCACTTATTCATTCATTTGGATTCCTACCCCCCCCCCCCCCCCCCTCTTTTTTTTTTTAAATCGTCCTCAAACCACCCAATAAACACCGCGCCGTTTCAGCAGCATCAATGGAATTATCACAGTAAAACTTAAAAAAAAACAAAAAAACTATTCTTTTCTCTGTCCGCGTGAGATTGTTTAATTGGCTTCCACATCTCCCAAGCCTCGCTACTCCACTGATGAATTGAAAAGAAATTGAGTGGGAAAAAAAACTAGGGGAGGAAAATGTTAAAACCACACAATGCTGAGGGGGCGGTAGTGGGATGGTGTTTGTGTAGATATTGAGGACGTGGTGGGGTTGGTGTGCTGGTTACAAGTTTTTTTTTTCAAGCTAACGTTTGACAGCTGGTTTCTGAGAACACAATAAATAGAACAGCAAGTGCCTGCAATAGAATGCGCACGCGATGACCCCTTGGTATTTCTGTCTCTCCGTCTTTAATAATGGGGTCACGACTTACCCTTGAATTTTTTTTTTTTAAAGTTATTGCCAGACGCAGATTATGTTTTTTCCCCCCTCTTCCCCAAGGGAGATAAAAACGTAAGAATAAAGCCTTGTGAATGACTGTTAAACCTGTGGTTATAATTATTATATGCTGTCAGTCAGATGACAACCTTTTTGTTCCAATTATTATTGACGCTTAAAACACGGTTTACTTTCTTTATATAGCAAGGTTCAAATGTCATATAGATATACTAATTATCATTTTAAAGATTGAAGTTTATTTTAAAAACGTCTCAACATACATACAGGAAGAAGCTTATTTAATACCTTTTCATACACACAGGGATGCTTGACATTTATTTTATTTTGGGTTTTGTTTAGATGAAATAAAAGAAAGTAGCACAGGTAATAACTCCAGGAAGAATTTACATAATTATTTGAGAACAATGTGTTATAATTTCATTGGAGATCAACGAATCAAATACAAATTCAACAGGGGCATCATTTTTTTTGTTTAAAAAAATTATTCTCTGTACGTTAAGATTTAAGTGGTTCTTATATTTGTTACAATTTTGTGTCTTACATTGTTTCCCATCGTTAGTAACTGTAGTTTTATACATTTCATGTGGTCATAAATTGTTTAGGAAGTTGTAAAAATGCATGTACCTTAATTAAGTCATTTTATATAAATGTGGATGGAAACACGTCAGTCAGTTAAAAAAAATAAAGAGTTACGATTAAGTAACATTTTTAAAAAATATGACAGCATTTTTGTCTTTTAAAGTTATATTATGTATACTTCTCATTGTTGTCTTTTTTGAAAGACAAAACTTTAAACACTGCTACTGAAATTGTAATAATTTTCACTAAGATATGTGCATGTAGTGATGAGTTATTTAGTGTATGTTTGCCAATGTGTTTTGAAGCTTATCATTTGTAGATTTCCATGAAAAGAATCCACTGTATTTTATATTTTATTCCAAGGGTTGCTACCTTGAAATTCTTTTTTTATTTTTATAGATCATTCTTTATGTTTTGTTCAGAGCTTACAATAATTTTATGTTTAAAGTTTTTTTTTTTTTCTAATGTGAAAGTGATCTTAACTTATTTATATTTGTTAAAGAAAAAGTATACACTAAATGCACTTATCCTCCCTCTTTGGCAGCATGGTGAGAAGGTTCGTCTTCTTGCGATTTATTCAATTGATCAGATGTTTAATAATGAATTATAAATGGAGATTTCTTAACACCTATAACAGTCATCACTGCGGCAATATAATTTAGTTGCTTTAAAAAATTATTTGACATGATTACGGCTGGATGTGGCAAGAGTATCTCCCATGAAAATAGCCTTAACATGTTTAATATTAATGCAGTGCTGCCTCCAAAAAAGTATTTTGTCTGTTAAAAGCTTGTAAACAGTCCAGCACTGCTCAAAATAACTTATGAAGTTGTTTTTTTTCCAGTTTAGCTATGTCCAAATAGAAAAATAACTTATGAAGTTTGTTTTTTTCCAGTTTAGCTATGTCCAAAAAGAAAAATAACTTATGAAGTTTGTTTTTTTCCAGTTTAGCTATGTCCAAAAAGAAAATTTCCTTTCATAAATTTTCTCTGCTATATATAATGGACAAATGCTATAAGCAAAATAGGAAATAAGATTGTTCCTAAATGTTTAATTTTTTAAAATGTATTAATTTGTTTTTTATATTAATTTAAAATGAAAGATATTTATTACATTTTTGGCTAAAAATGTTATTGTATTTTGTCAAATTTAATCAATGTTTATTTCTTGCATGTTTTCAGTCTGGCGGCAACAACGAGATGAGCCAAGGCCGCCGGCCAACGATGGGTGGCACCTACCCCCAACAGGGCGGCCAATATATGAGCCAACAGATGGCCATGGGGCCAGGGCCAGGTCCTCAGCGATTTATGATGGGTGGACAGGTACGAATATGGATTCATTCATAAACTAAATTTTAAGGGCCTTTTACTATGAGAGTGCAACTTTTTTCACCACTTTATTATGAAGACCCAAAACAAAGTTGATAAATAAAAGTAATTAATTTGTTTATAATGATTAAACAGGCTTCTTCTAACTCAGTCATCTCACAGGTTGATAGAAAAGAAAATGTTAAAAATGTTTAATCATCTGTGGCGCTGAAGCCCATGCAGGGCCCTGGCCTGCTCCACCACATCCTTCCATTCGGTTCAATCCATTACTTTCAGCCATATAAATTTGTTTACAAGTATATTTTAGTTAGGATATGAATGTAATTTTGTGCTAAAAGTTTGTGTTGTTATTTGACAGATACCTAATCAGATGTTTGGCCATCCACCATCACAGCCCCAGATGTACATGTCCCCCTCTCAGCAGCCCCCAGGGCCACCACTCTCACCTGCAGCCCGACCCCCAACCCCACAACAGTCACAGTTACAACAGATGCAAAATATGGTCCAAAACTCCCCCAAACAACCCTCTCCGTCACTATCAGATCATGGCTCAGTATATGTAAGTATTTAGATAGATTCATAAAAAGAAACAACTCTACTAACTATCAAAGGACTATTAATAATGGTCAACTGATGTAAAACTGGCTTTCCAGACTCTTTCTATGTTACTAAGGGCAATTCTTTGTCTGGGTCTCCACAACACTTGAGTAACAACCTAAAGATCAGAACATTCAACACCATGGTGAAACCTGTTCTCCTAACACACATATTCTGATGAAGGTCTGAGATTACTCTCTTAAGACCCGAGCTAGTAAATTGGGGACCAGCTCCATCTGCTGAGCTGAGCCATACATTTTCCTCATGTAGGGTTCCCCAACCGCCCTGGCTTCCCCCGGGAGATCTAGTGAGGGACATTCGGTCAACAGATGCACTAGCGTCTCCGGGTCCAGGCTGCAATGCCGGCAGGTAGGATCCCTGTTGCTGTCTAGCTGGCAGAAGTATGTGTTTATGGGGCAATGCTCGGTGCGCATTTTCGTCACTAAACTCTGCTGTTTGCGGCTTACCCCCCACCATGGGTCTTGTTTGCTAGGAGTAGGCAAGTTTGAAAAGCCGCCTCTGGTGGTCGTATTGTCTGCCTGTACCTCTTTGTCCTGAAATGGTCTGCCAGCCAGTTCTTTATTCCCAACTAAGTATTGGGTATTTCTGGCTGAGGCTGGGCAGCCCCGGTTTTTGCCAGAGTGTCCGCTTTCTCATTGCCTCTGACGTTAACATGGCCTGGGATCCATTGCAGTTACCTTGCCTGCTATTTCACCGATTTTGCTCACGTCACCAATGATGACGTCAACTAGGTGAGTGGTACCCTGTCTCTTCCTCGGGATCTCGAGAGCAGATCTTGAGTCAGAGAACACAATCACATCGAGCCCCGCAAGCTCGGTTTCCTTCAGTGTGTGGTACTGTGTTTAGCCTCAAGCTCTGCATCAAAGTTTGATGTTGCAGTCCCACAGGGCCCCGAGAGTTCCAGACTTTGTGGCCCCCCTGCTGGGTATAGTATGAGTGCACCGTACCCAGCAGTACCTTCTCTCAGATTAAACCGATCCGTCCGTGAACACTTTCACCTGTTCTACTATATGGTGCAGAGACATGGAGAACCACTGCTGTGAATATGAAGAGAATCCAGTCCTTTATCGATTACTGCCTAAGAAGGATTCTCAGGATTCATTGGCCCCACAGAATCAGCAACCAGAAACTGTGGCAGCGGACAAAGCAGAAACCGGTAGAGCAAGAGATCCTCCAGAGAAGATGGAGATGGATCTGGCACATACTCAGGAAATCTGCCTCCAGCATAACTAGACAAGCCCTGAGCTGGAAACCTCGAGGAAAACGGAAAAGAGGCAGGCCGAGGAACACTTGGCGCCTTGGAAGCAGATACCAAGAAACTTGGCCACACTGGAGAGATTGGCTCAGGATCGTGATGCTTGGAGGACTCTTGTAGGCAGCCTATGTCCTTGGAAGGATCACAGACGTCTATGAAGACCGGCTGCTGTTCCTCTAGGTTGAAGAGGCGAAGAAGAAGGGCAATTCTTAGCTGGAAAGGAGAAAACCAAAATAAAATTGTTGTCAGGACCTCTCTAGCAATTGTATGGACTGAACTTGATAATTTGAAAACTTGTGTAGAGCGTTTCAAATTTAAATAAGAATTTAATGAAAGTGATCCAGTTGTCAATGTCAGTCGAGGGATTATATTATGACAACATTATTACATTTTGTTAAGATCTTAACCTTTGAACAGCAATAAAATGAAATTAAATTGTTTTTGTTTTTTTATGTATAGATTTTTCTCAAACCAACGTATAAATTTAAATCTTATCATTTACTCATTGAAATAATACATCAATTCATAATGGTATTGAAAAATGTTTTTTAAAAAGTTAACATTATTTATTTTTACAGTCGATGAAACAAGAAGAAAATAGTCAAGACATGAAATCGGTAAGTAGATTTCAAATAGGATTACTTAAGTGATGGGCATTTAGGACAAATTGTTTCTTGTTTGTAGGGCAACAGTTGGACAGCTCAAAATTAACACATGTTATTGTTTGTGTTATGCTTAGAAACAAAATCAATAGTCATCCACTAAGTTTATTAGATAAACAATACCCAGTTGGAGTTGATGAACTTATTAAAATAAATTTGAGGGTGTTTAGTTCTTTTGATATAACACTAACTGAAAATTTTTAAGAAATCCTGCAAGGATCTTCTTTGTTTTCAAAGAACAAAAGCTCTAATTCTCTGTAGCCAAAGAAGAACTGTATAAATTTGAAAGTGTACCAAAAAAAAGCCAGTGTACTTGTGCTGTCAGCTAAGCTAGTTTTCAAAATGTGATGTGTTTTTTTTTGTCAGAACAGAATAGAGAACTAAAATTTTGCTGAAAATGAATGGAAGAAAAGCACTTTGCATAAAAACATATGAGGCATACTTCACTGCTTTGTTGTTAAAATGGGGTTTCTGCTATCTAGTATCTAGCTCTTGTTAATTTCTTTTTATCCTCTCGTCAAATTAATATAATTTAATTGAAACATTAGATTGAATATCCAGTGCAACTCTCAAAATAATTTCAAAATAAGAATTCATTGTTTAGTAAATCACAATTATTTTTGCTCATACAGCTTCTATGAATGAAACTAATTTTGGATAGAACATTTAGTATCCATTTTCTTAGCTAGGGTGGCACTAGGGCAGCGCTAGCGATAAAACAAAGGGGTATGATGAAACAAGGCACCACTTCAGAGTTTGTCATAAGCGAGAGTCACAAAATGGAGTTAACATGTTCCATTCACTGCCAGTTGCTAGCAAAATTGCAAGGATGGCATCTACCTGTACTGAGCATAATACAAAAAATAAAATTGTTGATAGTGTTCTAATTAAAACAAGACCTTAACTTAAGTTTACTCTGATGCCACCTGAATGCCAGACATGTGTACAAGTATTCAAATTAAGTTTTATTTTTTAAAGAATATATTTATTTATTATAAACACTTTAGGTTGAACAGAGAGGGATACATTTTTTGTTGTTGACATTTAGCAAATTGAAATTTATTTCCCTAAACTATGATCAAATTAAATTGTCGAAGATGAATTGGCAATCAAATGTTATTGTTAGAGAAGATGTCCATATTGCTTGCAATAAATAATGCTCTTGAAATTTTACCAACTTGTGATAAAAACTTTAAACAGCTGGTTTTGACTTTAGAGGATGCCAGTCTTAACCACTATTGTTTTTTAAAATAATGGGTTGAGTGTGTCTTGTGGTAGTCCTTGGTTCATGAAATTGAGATCTTCATAAAGTGGCTATGCATTACAGCCTTTGTTATTACACAGGCACAGAGAATTGGCAACAATATTTGGAATTTCCTTAACCTCTATGTTTTTAGGTTTCTGGCCCTCTTAGTCTAAGCCAGAAATTTTTTTCTCCCATAATATTAATTAAATAAAACTCCCCTGTCCTATAATATTTTCAAAGGCTCTGAAAACTTGGACTTGCCCTTGGCCCTCACATTAAAAAAAAAATTGCTTAAATAGTAAATATTTCTTACTGGTGTTAGACATGTGTAAGCGTTATAGCATATAAGAGAAAATTAAATATAAATATATTGTATTTGTAAAGGATGATTTAATTTTTTGTTTTAAAGCATAATCTTTAATAATTTTTTAACTAAAGCGAAGGCCCCACAATGGCTCACTCAATGCCAGAGGGGACTTTGGTATTGAGGTGATTTAGAACCCAGACATTAAAACATAGAATAGCTACCCACCTTATCGTAGCGTGGCGGCGTACTCGATGTTTCTGAACTTGCATGACTCAACAAGTAGACTAACCCGAAATGTTTTAAATAAAATGGTTTAAAATAAGTTTTGGTCATTTTGGAGCTAGAGCAGAAGATGGAAGGAGAATGCTAATTACTAATACAAATTTATTTCTACCAAGCACTAGTTCACTACAGATACTTATTTTTACAAAATAAATTAACCCAATACTTTTGCTCTTTGAGTTTTTATAGGCGGTGTTGGGGGTGGGGGTCACTTTGTTGTGTTACGCAGTCACAAATCAGACTCAGGTTGGCACGCTTTATATAAATAGGTTTGTTCCACCCCCGTACCTAAGGACAGACGAGGTTGTATTATGCTTAGCTAGAAGTGTCTATGTCGCTCTTCAGGCTCTGCGGGCAATATTTGCACACCATATCTTGCTGTTATCTTATTGGGTTTGGGTGGGGGAGCAAATCCGGAGACCCACGAAAGACAATGTTTCAGTAGCTTTATACAGCTGATATTATCTGCCCCATGACGCGCTCGCTTCATTCTCGGCATGAGCATGTCCTAATAGTCGCGTGCAACCCACCTGTAGCCGACTGGGAGCAATGAACCGTGACCTGCTTTAGGACAGACAGGGTTATACAATTGTTAAAAAGAAATAATTTCTACTCTTCCACTTCATAATTATATTCATTGTGACTGAATGTAACGTGGTATAACAATAGTTCAGTATTTCCACAGTAGTTGATCCGCCTTTGAGTCTTTGCTAGTTGTATTATATAAGCTCGTAAACGGCTGCCTATAAAACTGTTCAAACATGACTAGAGCTCTTTTAAGCGTGGTGCACCGGTTCTTAATGTTTTATGTTTTAAAGAAACATTTAAAATTTTCCATTCCAATGTAGCGTTCTGTGAGATTGCCACCGATGACTTAATATGCACACACATAAAATATAGGACTGCGTTCAAGCTGTGTTAATGAAATAAAATATATCAACTGCATTAAGGTTCAGACTTGGTCAGTACAGCGTGGATATGGTAAGGGGCTACATTGCAACTGTCTCTTACTACATTAAAATGAAATCCATGTGAATATCCTTTTCAAATTAAAGTTCTTTTTTAACGCGTTGGCGATCAGAGAAATAGAGAACACGTGTTCGGGTTTGGAAAGCCTTCTTTACAAGAACAATGATGTAATCTAATTATTATTATAGACTTGCTGGCTTTCACAAAGTAGTACAGAAATGGCTTTCAAATACCTAATTTCATACACTCTGCGCATGGCATAATTTATGTAAGGTTTTGTTTGCGTGTGTGTGTGTGGGGGGGGGGGGGAGTACACTTGCCCGGTAGTTGCCTCCCGACATCTATTATACTTTTAGATGGTGACAGTCTTGGATTCTGTCTTTTTGGGTTAGCCTGTCTATTCAGGGACGAACATAATAACTTTGAGTACATACTATCCATTATAACTTAATATAATATTACCGAAAAGAAATAAGTTAATGTTTCAAGCCCATAATTATATTTATGAAGTAACCCAAGTTGGTTAATTTAACTCCCATTCTATTCTAACAAGTTCTAACAAAATCATTACGAAATTTTATTCCGACCTCTTACTTAAAGCTTTCATTTACAGCTAAGAGAACTTGTGCATGAAATAAAGTAATAATAGCATGAACATGTATTTTCGTATTATTCCCAAGTTCTTCTACAGTTCTACAGGGGAGAGCTTTAATTGTATTCTAAATACAATTAATGCTAACGTAGAAAATTTGATGTCGTAATTTCATACTCTCCAGCTGTATGTAATGAAATTATCGGCGAGTCAAATGGGGAGAGGGGTGGTGGGAAAAAAAAACCTCCTCTTCCTTTCAGTAATTACCGTTGATTCCCTTCAGACTTAAGGCCGTTGTAAATAACTTTTCGTCGCAAACAGCCTCGTCGCTCAAGGAATTCCCTTTCCCTCTCTGAGCCCGTTTCCCTCTTGTATTCACTTCCCTCTCTATCTCCCTCGTTCGAAATCTCCTCACATAAAACTCGGAGCCCCGTTTGCCATTACTCTTTGTTCAGGCTATGGGGGGAAAAGACTGATAGGCCTGTCTAAAAATAACAACGAGACCCATGCAGAGCCGACGTTCGTATAAGCTTGACTGGCGCGGGAGGAAAAACCCCACATCTGCCTCGGAGGAAATTGTGAGGCTCGTTCGGGGATACATAGCCAACGCTAACGCAAAAATAGTTTTTAGGTAAAATTAAGAGGAGTTCTTTCCCGTTGGTCTAAAGGGAGCGCTAAAAAAAAAAAAAAAGTAATGTTAAGGCTATCTCCTTATTTCTTTATAGTATTTTAAAAATTATTATGTCATTGTCACCGGGTATGATGAACATTTTACTTAAGTGAAAAAATTTAATTGAAAATGTTACACATATATTTTGTTAGGATTTTTTTTTCATAACATTAAATTAGATCTAATACTAATGTTTATTTTTTACAATTTCCGTTCATAAAAAATTAAAACCGAATTTCAACAATTCATGCAGTTATAATTTAACATATTTATACGATATAAATAATTTCATGAAATATATTGGCATACTTGCATTAAAAATGACACTCGGAGAACCTCATTTTATCAACACAGTGCATTTGTCCATCAATTTAATTTATAATGTTCAGTTCTACATGCTTGTCCTATGTGTTTAGGCAGTCTAGTGGAATAAAAAAAAAAACACAACTGTCAGCTAGCGATGAAGACATTTTATCAACATTAATCAAAGATGGCAAAATACATAAACAAATATTTTTTTAAAAAAGTAATTGGATTGTTCGTTTCGAAAATTAAAGTAAAATAGCGCAGTTAGCAAGCGCACAGTTGCATTATTTCGTCTTCAACAGTCATGAAAAACAGCCCTGTTAACATTATAATTTTCATTTGCTTCACCCCGAAAGAACCCCAGCCTCTACAGTAAAGCTTCATTTTGTGATAAGCCTTGTGTTGGCTCTCCTCCATGCTGGCGTGTATTGATTTTCTAGCCCTCAGCTATAGATTACCCTCGGCCCACAACGAGCTAGCTTTCCTGCCCGGCCCTTACTCAGGCAGTCAACGCAAGCTGTGCTTCTAATAAGGCGGATTCCGCTTAAGTGCAATGCGTTTATCCGGAGAAAGTGACGTATATTAGACTTGAAACTACACATCGCCTTTGTCATATTTGCGGTTATTCGCAATTCTCTTTAAACTCAACGCTGGGGTTCCCAACAGGATGTTGCACGTAGGCGCGTTTTGTATTATTCTTTTCCTCGCTCTCCATAATAACGCCAGTATTGCTAGGTGGAACGTAAACCAAGTCCAACACTTAAATTTTCGTTGCATGGCCTACCCGTCCCCTTGATTCACGTGGGGGTTTTGCGCTTGCTCGATAGCTGCTGGCTGGCTTTCGTTATTTTTCTGTGCGCTGGAGCAGCACGAAGGGGAAAATAAAAAAGGGGGCTGAATAACACGCTGGGAAGGGGCGCAATCCTATGACAAATGTCTATGTCTTTATTAAGGGGGGACAACTTTAGGTACGCATGAAGAGTGGGGAGTATAGAATAAAAGTGATTCGGGAGGAGGTTTAGAAATATATTTTATCTTGCACTAACAGACACTACCACTATTTTATGAAGATACCCCACCTTTCCCCCCACGCTATATAAATAAAGCATTGTGCTGGTCGGGCCAATGGAACACAGGGCACACACAAAAAGACGCTAGATTGAGGGGTTTAGAAATTCAATTAAAATTCGCCCTAACTCTAGAGGAGGGGGAATAACTTTTAACACGTTAGTTCCTATGTTTTATAAAAACGTTTTGCTGGAAATTGTTAAAATATTCTTTCATAATATTAAAAATGGAAGCATATAAAGAAAAGATTTTAAAAGTTTATGTTTATGCCATATTCATGCGCTGCACAATGGAAGCGGGGCGTTTGTATTGCAATAGCATCGTAGAGTATAGCTCCAATTAGTGGAGTGGAAGTATACTTTATGTTTGTTATACCTTCTTATTGATAGCCTACATTAAATTATCCCTCCTCCCCCCCCCCAAATTTCCCAACCGTATATTATTATCCCAGGCCCATACAGCCCGAAAACTGAATGTTTAAAATGATAAAGACCAACGTGACTACCCGGTACGATACTCCACCCTGGCGCACTAATAACAAAAGACACAAGAAATTCAGCAGTTTATGCCACGTGCATCGTATTGTCCTGAGGGCGTAGAAAAAGAGTTGGGTGGGGGTGGTTAAAACATTGGAAACGGGATTACCCCGAGCTAATAAAAAGTTTGGCTTTCACACTAAAGTGAAAGTAGAATCCACTGAACAGCGTTCATCTGTCATGCCATGCCATTGGATTTTTTTTACAGCAAAGGGAAGAAAACTCTGCCCTGATAATTGATCCAAGTTTGAAAGCATCGCTGTGAGGAAAATATTTTGTTAAAAAATATGAGAATCTTGAACAATATAACGACAAAAGCGTACTGCATCTGATATACAATTTAAAATATTTCTTTTAAAATAGACTTGGACTTGAAATGATTATGTATGTACTTTTTTTTATCATGTTTATACTACACTCTTTAACTATTTTTTTCGGACAAAACTGTACTTGACATACAATAATCACACAAAAATATAATTTAAGAAAAATATAAGGTAACTATTCCATTTAGTTAATGAATAAATAATGTACGACAGCCAAGTTACTAAGAGTAGTAACTACTGGTGAATGTGTTAAAATGGAGCTGGGTAAACTTAAACCAACAAAGTTTTTTCTTACTCATTCCACATTGATGCAAAAATATAAGAAATGTGCTTATATTTGTTTCTAAGTGGCATACCCGTTTTCTCGTACTAAAATCATCTTATACTATAAATTCAAGCTTCTATTATAATTTTACCCAAGCTATGCTGACTTGCTTGTAGAGCGGGCATAGAATTAAGAGCATATATAACTATTATTCGGATTCAGTTTATCACTGGGTCGTTAATGGTGAATTTGGGCTTATTTATTGAGTTTGTGTGCATTAAATATTACATTACAACTCTTTGAAGTGAGTATTGGAAGTTTGTTCTTCATAAATATTCGTTAGTTCACTTTATTAAGGAATCGCCTCGAGCGATTTCAAATTATAGTTTGCAATACTCTATTCAAAGACAAGTATCGCGTCAGTTTGAAGGAATCGATCCTGAATCCTTGTGGTTAGCCTAGCTGGTGTGTATAGAGAAGAGTGTCTGCCTGGCTGGCCTGCCTGCCTGCGCATACAACAACATAGTGGCTCGACCCAGGTGATAATAGAGCTTGGTTTCAGTCCAATACTTTTCCAATGTTGGGGCTTGGGCTTGAGACTTGAACGACCGCCTTTGCTAGGCTTCCGTACTGTGTCTAGTGAATAATATGTACCGTAGTGTAGAGTTTTATGGTACGCCTTGTATAGGAGAACTTGGATCGTGTTTTTACTGCAGGAAATATTCACGAGCTTGATAATTCATAGGCTTATACTTATATAGAAGAAGTTGGAAAATTGCGTTGGTAAGTCCTATAATTTTTGTGTTTCCTTAATTGTTTGATTACAAAAGTAGATTGTTTATATTCCTACACCGATTGACTGAAACTGATAACACGTTAATTTGATGACGTTTTATTTTTTAATAATAATTTTTAAAAAATCGATACAAACTGATGACATTGTTGAGCGTAGTTTAGTGATGATCAGTGGGAAATTTTGACTTGTAGTATGTACACGTATTCTTATCTATTCTATTCCCTGGTGTTGTTGTCCTGTGAGTGATTGAGCGAGAGCAGCAGCGAAAACGAATAAGATGAGAGGAGGAAATAGGCCAAGTGAAGGGATGAATAATAGAGGCCGGGGGGAGTAACCCTGTCTAGAGTTTTAAGCAGGGGAAGGGGAGATCTAGTCACGTTTATTTCCTGTATATCAGTGGATGTGTTGCGCATGACTCGCTAAATAATGGGAATAGTGAAGCCGCTTATAACTTATATATGGCTGAGGTTCAGTGAAGGAAGCTCATGAAATAAATTGTTATTACTCCGAATGAATGATAGTGGCAAAATACAGGAATTAAATCTAAAGTGGCTTACATAACCCTAAAGAAATGGGCAAGGTTAATTTTAATCAGGCTTTATTATTGCACTCCATCATCTGATTTCAGAGAATAATAAATATATGTTAAAAGTTTCATACAGTTTTCAAATTAATAAGAATTGTTATATTTTCAATAATTGACTCATAATCATGAGACTGGATTATTGTTTAACTTTGTTATAGCATGTTATATTTTAGGCACATAAAGACATAGATATAAGGCTACTATTTTGTTAGATGTAAAGTTTAGTTTTATTGGAGCCGAAAATATAGGCCTTGTCATATCAAAAGTAGTACATTTTAAGGCTTTTGCCTTGTTTCTATAAAGCTATGCTGAATTCAGCTCCTTCAAGGATGGTTTGAGAAAAGGGAGGGGGTGTGTGTCATGGTCTCTCTCTCTCTCTCTCTCCCCCCTAATCCCCCCCCCCCCAAAAAAAAACCGTTAAAATACTTCAAACCAATTAGTCTATTGTATTGTTTAACATCTTATCTTTACTTCAAGTTGGCCTGAACAAAAATATACTATCTATCTGATTTAAAAAAAACCACCAAACCTTGCCAAATGAAACTGTTTATATTGTGCATGCACATTTTTGCAGATTTGTGGAAATGAAATTATTTTCTTTTATATCTTAATTCCTTAGGAGCTCGGCAACCCTGAAGATATAAGTGGAGAAAACTCTAGAGGCTCAACTGGTGTTCCCCGACCAGTGCCGTCTCCAGTTGGCTCCTCTGGATCTAGATCAAACACCCCTGCTTCCATTCCAGGTCAGATTTTAAGCATTTTGGTCTACTTAATTATTGAAAACTGCATTTTATCACATAAATTTGAATATTTTTTTCTAGTCAATTATGAAATGTAAAAAAATAAAATAAAATCTGGAACATTTTTTTTGTTTAAGGCAAGGAAAAGAAACTTAACTGTGTAACTTCTTTGTAAATAATTCTTTTACTACTTGGTAAAATGTATGCCTGAGGTGAATGGCTTTAAAATATATTTGAGGATTGTAGTTATTAGGTTTATCTCTGTTTCAAGTAACATATTTTGGACTAAGTAAAAATGTTATATGAAAGGTTGAAGGTGATAAAAGTTGCCTTGACTGTCTGTGTATAAAATGCAAACCTTTGGATATTTAGACATTTTTTAGCATTAATTGCATACCCCTGCAATACAGCTAGTTTAGTGGTGAGGATTATTCACTGAAGAATTCTGTAATAGGAGTCAGGGGGGGGGTGTTAGTCTTTAAAATGGTGCATCCGAGCTGACACAGGATTTGGCTCTGGCATATAGAACAGTATAAATGTCTCTTTCATATAAATTTTATACATGAAAGGGCCAACTTTTATTTATTATTTGGCTAACTAAGAAATACTTATGTTGATGGTTTTTAGCTGGAATAATACTCATGTCATTTATTATTTAGTGATATGTATCTACATCCATATTGACAATGGCAAACAGTAAGCAACATGAAAACCTACATGTTGTCTGTTTAAATTTGCTCCGAACAATTAAACATGAAATAAGACAAATGATACATTCACTTGAGTGTAGTATTTGGCAGCACATTACGTTGTGTGAACTGTTTCTTTGAGAAATAGTAGTGCAAGGGCAGAACAAGTTACAGTTATATAGTCGGTGGAACTGGAAGTGTTCTACATAGTACAACACTGTCCGGCACTTGATGTCTCGCCTACAGCTGATCTCGTGAAAACCTTTTGTTATTGTTACAACTATCAATAAACCCATTCAGCCCTTGCACATGGTAGATTCCGAGGGCCGGGAATTATAATGCGCTTCTTTTGACAGGAGATTGGAGAGGGAAGGGGGGAAAAAAGTGATCGTGGTGATTTGAGGGGGGTGGAGGGTGGTGGCTCAAGGTGATAAAGTCGACTCGCGCATTCTATAGATTGGACTTAAAAGTTAGGGGATTTCCCTAGTGGATAGAGGAGGTGAGTGAGAGAGGGAGGAGGGAGAAAAAACCAGGAACGCATACCACCTTCACAAACGATGACAAACAGTCTTGTTAAATAACTATTAGTGTGCAGGGGGGAGCACCGCTCTTGTTGGCACATCAAGTTTTCCATTACTTGAACGCGGCCTAATCACCTAAGAATGCGTCGGCGGATGACCTCGTCAGTTGAACTTTGTTGATATTGTTGTCACTAGACGTAAACAAAGATTGCTCGTAAATTGTGGTGCTTGCCGGGGATTAATCATTTAACGCAATGGGAACTGAATGAATGCGATAAGGGGGGGGGGGCGGGGGCTGTGGAGTTTTCAACAAAGCCCTGCACTTGACTGTCATTTAGTCTTACATGCGACCATCGGCCATCATGAATATTCTGCCATACTGAAAATGAGTGTGGTCTTACTACGACAAGAACAATATATTTGCTTTATCTACTCCATATATATATAAGAAAAATTTCTGTTTTGGCTTTTTTAGCTGGAATAATAAATACATTTACAAGCACCCTTTTATAAAATTATTTGAAAATTGGTAAATTAGTTTTAAGCACATTATGGATTTTTATGGATTGCAGTAAATTAAATGCTTGTAGTTAAGTCAGAAATGCTTTTCTTTTTTGCTGTCAATCTGTACATATTTTTTTCTTTGAAATTTTAATTATTATTTTTCAAAAGGATACATTTAAAGAGCTCAGATAAAGTAGTTGTGCAGCACTTATATTTTATGATTGCTGTGTTATCCTCGCCGACACCCTGGTCTTTAAAATTGTATGCATACAAAATCCTGCTGTCATGTAAAATGTTGCCCAGTATCGGTTTGCACATCATCACTCACCAAATAGAGCACCAATAACAATGAAAGAGCAGTTCTACGTGAGTTTCATTCCCTTCTCCATAAAAGTGTAACAACAGCACCTTAAAAATAAAGGTGAAATATGTTGGTAGCAATTGCTAATCAGAATAATTCAACGGTCAAATAAAGGTGAAATATGTTGGTTGCAATTGCTAATCAGAATAATTCAACAGTCAAATAAAGGTAAAATATGTTGGTTGCAATTGCTAATCAGAATAATTAAACGGTCAAATAAAGGTGAAATATGTTGGTTGCAATTGCTAATCAGAATAATTCAATGGTCAAATAAAGGTGAAATATGTTGGTTGCAATTGCTAATCAGAATAATTCAACGGTCAAATAAATGTGAAATATGCTGGTTGCAATTGCTAATCAGAATAATTCAATGGTCTCGTGAGCGAAGACAAAAGTCAATGGGTGTATAATGTATACTTCTGTAGACTTACAAAATAGAAAGAAAATGCGTGCTTAATTAATTTGTTTTTTTACCATCTTCACTTTTTATTATTTTTTGGTCATACAGAAATATTAGTAAAAAAAATTTCCGACTACGTGTTTTATCTATTTACAAAATATTTATTAAAAAAAACAATAGAGCAAAAATAATGGCCGTCATTTTGCCCCAATAAAACAAAAATCTCCAGCAAAAAGAAAATGTTTCAACATATTTTGGCCCACATGTTCAGGCACTAGATTTACTAAATGTAAAAATAAATCTAACGATGAAATTAAAAGTAATATAACCAAAACCATTTTTACACCACCGTATTTAATATAAAAGTTTATTATTTTCAGACGTCAAAGCCTTTTACTTATGTCAAAATAAATTAATTTCAGTTCAAATGTTCAATTTATTATTTTGAATTTTAAAAAAATTTACAATAACTAAAACTGAATATTCTACCAGACCAAAATGATTCATTATCAAACTTCGCGTTATGAGAGAATCTGGGAAGGGGTTGCCTTTTACAATGAAACCTCCCTCCCGCGAGGAGAAAGTTGACCAGCAGTAAATGGAATACCCTGAGGCCGTCATTAATTATTTCTTGGACGGCGATAGGCTGGTTTTTACAGCTTGAACGGGAGTCTCTCCCTCCCCACCACTGCCCACCTCCCCGGCTTATTGGTTTTTGGTTGGGGGGGGGGGTAAGGGGAGGCGAGGTCATTCCTCGGCTAAGAATAGAGAGATGGCACGCTACGTGACAATGTTTTGTTTCACTTATTTAAAAAAACAAAACGCTGAGCACTTATTTCCGTTTAAAGCATTGGTTATCTTTCTAATACATTGACATGTATTTGGTTGATGTTTTTTTATGTCCCACATTTGTTACTTAACATTTAGATTACTATGTCGGTGTTAGAATACAGACTTGTCGCGACAGGCCTCTGTACCGCATTGGGATGTATGACAAAAATCTGTGGCGGGAGAGAATCCGATTGATGAAACAGCGCCTTTACTTTCTACTCTGCCTATTTATACATTCAGTATATTATTATAAATTATGGTTATGGCAATCTCACCTTTCCGAATAGGCCCTGAATAAAAATAGGGATGAAATAGAGATGATGTATAGTTTGAACAAGAAAATAAAATAGTCGCTGTCTGTTTTAGGTGCCCAAGCTGGCAGCCCTATGCCTATCCGCCCTCCCTCGGGGCAGGTAGATGGACAGAATAGAATGACCCAATCCCCAATGGCTACACAAGGTATGGACACAGGTAGCACATTTCAGTTTTTAACTTTATTATAGTAATCATCCACATTACTTGACACATATATTAAAGTTTTGTTTGGTGATCAAGGACATTGCTGGTAGGGTCCAATAAAATGAAACATCATTTATTATGTTGGGGTAGCTACTTTGAACCTGATTTATCTATATATATATATATATATATAAGAATGAGCCAAGGCTGACCATAATGCCAAAAAAGACAAAGCTATTTAAATATGTTCTTTTCAGATTCTTAAAAACAATGCTTGTGATTTTCTATTATTCTATAGAAATCGAATAAATGTAAATGTGCAAAAAAATAAAAGGTATCCGCTTTTATTTTAGTAAATGTTTATGTATTATTATTATAAATTACACATACATTTAAAATAACAATAAAGGAACTATTGTAAGCATATTGTATGCATTGAAAGTTTTTAATTTTTTAAATTCCAAAAGTATACTTTTATTAAATTTATAACATAATAAAAATTTAACCTTTAAATATACTTTTAATAAGAAAATGCCGTTTAGGTCAATCAGTGCAGCGAAACTCCATAGCCAAATAGGATTCACTAGTGCACTTATCACTCATCCTAATAAGAACAAACCATATGAAGTGCAAACAATGTGATTGCTTAAAGAAGGGACTACAATCCGATGGAAGATTTTATTAAAATCTGGGGGGATAGAGTGGGGTTGGTCAATACTTTCATTTTGCACTAGCAGCACAAGATACGTCTCAAACTAAAGGAATGAATTTGATAAATAATTAACCTTCTTAGGTACCTGCATATCGGGGGTAGAATTTACATAAATATCAAAACCCAATCATCTTAACACTTGAAAATTTAATTTTTTAAAAATAGAGATGGGTTACTTTTTTTTCTAAAAAAAAATGAAAATATATTTTTGTTTTTACTTTGCGAAAAGTAAAATGGGTGTGTATTTTTATGAGATGAGATAACTTTTATTTTTAAAAAAAAAGTCTGTAAAAGACGTGAATAACGGTTTCGAGATTCTTCTTTAGATAAAAGAATTCTTTGTTTTACAATTTTCCGATAATTTATAATTAAAAAACCAAGGCAAAAGTTTGTTTAAATTTTTGATGACGATATCAATATATCAATTTCCTTTAATAAATTGTTTTTTTTAAAGGTCATGTTTTGAGGGAAAAAATGTAGTTATGGGGCATGAAAGGGTGTGGGGTAGGCGTATAATATATAGCAGATATATACTTATCAAAACTTAATGATGTTAGAAAAGTAAATATCATTACAACAGAGATACTTATGTTTAAAGTTAGGAATTGTGATGAGTTTTTGCAATAGCAGATAGAAATTGTCACAAAAGACCTACCATTATTATCCCGATAACATCAGATTATATATTCTAGTTTTGTAATATTAAATGTTTTACTAGAACATCTTTTAACTTTAGATGATGATACTTTTTAAAGTGTGTGTAGTGTAATGTTTTGGAAAAGTAAAACTGAGAAAGTTCACTAAAAAAAATGCAGCTCTAAGGGAGATAAAAGTAATTAACTAAAAAGATATAGGTTTACCATTTTAGACAGCCTCAAATATGATAGGAAGATTAATTTGCACATACCTTTTCAATTTTATCATTAAATACATATTTTTGACCATATATTAACCTTTTGGATTTTTTTTTTCAACAGGCTATAACCAACAAATGATGCCCCCACCCAACAGTATGGGCTACATGCCCAGTACAGGGAAAGTGGGAAGCGGTCAAATGCCAGGCCATTTTCAACCTTATAACTCACAGTATCCCCAAGGTATTAACATACTTACTATTAATTTGTTTTAATTCAAAACTATTTGCTATTATCAACAATGAAAATTAAAAGTCGCATTTCAATATACTGTTCTCAGAAACTTAATTAAAATTTCTTTTATTTAAGGCAACTACAGTCGTCAACAGCCTGGAATGGGAGGTATGGGTGGGCCCCCCATGTCAGGACCCATGCAAAACTATCCAGGACCTCAGCAAAATATGTATCCCAATGGACCTGGCCAGATGCCAGGAGGACCTATGTATGGTAACATGCCAGGTATGAACAGAAATATGAGCCAGCAAGGGTATGGTCCATATTCTCAAGGTAATAATAATATGGGTGCTATGATGAATAACCAGTATCCAGGCTACATGGGTCCCATGCCTGGCCAGCATGGGATACCACCTCAAACTGGACCAGTACCAATGCCACCAGGATCAACGTCTGGCCCTATGACTTCCAACTTAAGTGGACAACCAGGAAGCATGATGTCACAACACAGTAACTCATCGAACAAAGCAGCCCAAGCAGCCCAGGCAGCAATGATGGCAGCTGCAAACACAGTAGGGCCACGAATGTCTCACAATCGAGGTTCAATGAGTCCCTCTAGAGGAATGTTCGGACAATCTGGAGGTCCATTGGCTCAAATGAACAATATGACCAACTCACCAAACTTTGGCAATCCCAGTTTAAACAGTATGTCCAATGCTGTTGAACACTTGGCACGGAGCAGCTCGGGAGGGATGCCCCCGTCTGCTATGGGAGGTTCATCCACAACAACTTCTTCCCCAGTGCCTAAGTCGGCTCACAGCCCAGCAGCTATGACCAACAACACATCCTCCAGTATTGCTCATGGTGGTGATCATAACCAAACATCACCATTATCCAACACAGACACTCACGAATCATCATCACGGCCAAACTCCACAACGGCCCATCACCCCGACCTCCCCAATAATGAGTCGACCACAGGCTCTGAAAGCTCAGGTGGCATGCCTAGTGATTCAACCTCTGTTGACAGTGGTTTCCATTCCTCTGACCAGGGTGATAAAACATCTGACTCTGTAAGCACTCCTACATTATCCGGGACTTCACCTCCACCTTCTGGTACCCATCAGAATGGGGACTCGTGTAGGACAATAGAAAATATTAGCCCTCCAGGGCACCCTGCTAGTCATCATTCTCATCTCCAACACATGCAACACCAACCTCATCATATGGGTCCAGAGTCCAAGATGCCTTACAGTGAGAGTGGAATTCCATTACCTCCTCCCTCAATGTCATCTGCCATGTCATCAATGCCTTCATCCAGCAGCAATGTTGTCACTATAGCCAATACAGGTAGGAATCAATTTATTTTGGTTTTTACAAAATTATCCATTTGTACAAAGTTAATCAACACAAAAGTGATGAGCCAAAAGCATTATGACCTTATTTTGAAGATTTTCAAAACATTCAACTAGTAGGTAAAAATAAAATCATTTAAAAATAAGAGGCAGGGTCAGGATGGATTGCCTTTGAGCGGTATAGTGAACATTTGCCACAGAAGGAGTGATTGTTTTAATTTCAGAAATTTTCTACTTTTCCTCAAAACAACACCGACTTGTTTACATCAAGTCACATTTTGTATCAGTTACTATATTACCCTTGACTCAAAACTATAAAACCATTTTGGTTTATTTTGCTATGGTAATAAATAAAGTATTATTTCGTTTACATAAGCCACTGACTATGAAGTTAATTTGTAAATGATGCAAATCCACACAAGATACCTTTCTAATTAATGATTCACCATGTTAATCCTTTCTATCATTTTAAAATTTGAAAACGGTTCGTTAGTTTTTAGGACATGTGGTTTTAAATACATTTAGTTGTTTAGGCCAAGATAGACTCGATTTTAATATATTTTCCATCATTTCAGGCCCCATTTTAACATCAGTCACCCAAAGTATAGTATCACCAGTAACAAGTATTTCCACGTCTATTCCTCATCACCACCCTCATGCCCATCTTATGGGCCCTCATGGAGGACCTCCACACATGATGGGGCATGGTATGGTTCCTGGTCCACATGGAATGATGCCAAACGGTATGGCACCCAACAATATGATGAATCCAGGTCACATGGGAGGTCCTAATCAAATGCCACCAAACATGGGACCTCATCATATGATGCCTTCAAACATGGGCGGGCCAAATATGAATATGAATCAGAATGGCCCCATGATGGGGCCAAATGGACCAATAATGAGCCATAATGGTCCTATGATGCCAGGACATCCTGGGATGAACAACAGCGGAAATATGCCACCCATGGGTCAGATGCCTCCACACCCACAGATGAACTGTATGCCACCAATGAGTAATAACAACAACAACATAAATGCTGGCACAAACACACCTTCTGAAGATCCTCCAGAGAAGAAGAAGAAAGTAAAGGTAAATCCATCGTTCAGTAATTTTTGAAATAATCCTTTACTCCCTACAGCCCCAAGCCCTGTAGTGCTCCCACAGAGTTGTCTGGTGCTTTGTACACATTTGAAGCAGACAGGTGAAACTTGTTACACAAATTTCAATTCTGTTCATAAAGATTCTATTAGATTATTAATTGAAAATGTAAGTGTACAAGCAGTAGACACGTTTTCTTACTAATATGTTCCCTTTGCTCATTTATCTCTTCATACTTGGTGCAAACTTGGTTGAAAAAAAAAAAGACTTATATTTTTATTTTTAAGTAAAAATTAATCAAAATCAGGACAACTGAACATGAAGCTGGTCGACCATCTCATGGCTCTTGATTTATTATTACCAAACCATGATTTAAATAATTAATTGGGATAAATTAATGTGTTGGAATTAACATATTTAAAAAAAAATGTTATATTTAAATTTAAAATTGTTTGCTCTCCCTAGTAAACAGTTTTTCTATTTTTAAAAACGATTCATTTTTTTTGTAATACTCTTTTAAGCATGCCATGACCAATACAGCTAGAGCCATCATGATAGGATGTTTCTCTTGTCACTATTAAATCATTGCCCATGTTGTCATGTTGCATCATCACTTTATTCATTCATTTCTTTTGTGGAGATACACTATCAATTTTAGTATGTGTGAATGAATTTTGTCATGTACATTTACATCTGGATGTGGTAGTTGCTAGGATAAGAAAGGGTCTATCCGTTAAACTGATCTGAACATATTTTGCGGTCATATAAGCCATAATCAAATGTTAAATTGTTTAGAGCTTACTTCTTCTCACTATCACCAAGTAAAATACAAATGTTTCTGTATGTCATAAACCAATGCTTTCAGCTGCTTTACATGTTGCAGAGTGGAAACATGCACATCCATAGATGTTTAAAGGACTGTTTTACATAACCATCATTCATTAAAAATGGCTACATGCTTTTGATGACACCAACCTCTTATGATTGACATCCCAGTCCAGATCCTTTTTACCAATTTTTGCTCGGTCAACATTTGTAAATGTAACTTTTTTTTTTTTACAATAAAATAATCAGTGGAATGAAGGGTTTATCTAAATCTAATCACTGTAAGTTCCTAATGTTGTCACACCCATCACCTTTTCACAAACCTAACTCTCTTTCCTCCTCTATTTTTCTTGTTTTTGGCCGACTTTGTAGGAGTTGGAGGGCCAGCCTCGCGCCGGCTCTGCCGGGCCACACTACACAGAGGAACCCAACAGTCCTGGGGCCCTTGTAAGTGGCCGCACGGAAATTAACTTGCTCAAAACATGAAAATACCTAGTTTTGATTTTTGGGAACGCTCGTGTTACCACTTTACTGTTATTATTTTTTTTGTATTTGTTAATTTTGTTCTTCCCTTTGTCGTGGGTGATAGCGACATTTATAATTTTTGTAAATATCAAAATTGACCCTCCACTGCCATATTTACCTTTCCCATTGCCCCGCAGAAGCAGCAGCAGCTGAAACATAGCAGTGTTGTGTCATTTTATGTTACTACCATGCCTCGGCCACTCTGCTACTTACGCTTCTTCCTAGAGGCACCAAATAATGCTCAAATAAATAAGTCATTGAAGGGCTGCAGGCAGCAGAATTTGTAATTGAATAGAGGGCTCCGTTGACAAAAATAATTCAAAAGTTGATCTATCACAGATTTGATGCAGCATCACTCAAAGTACTTCATATCATTTGGTGCCTCTATCATTTGTGTTTGAATCTTGTTTCATGGAGAAGGTGTCAATTAATGAAAATGTCTTGCTATCTCCTTTTAATTTGTTGTTAAGTTTTTATGCACAGTATGTATTACGTGTATGTGGTGAACAGGCATTATTTTCTAACAGTTCATACAAAAAATAGCCAGTTTCAGTTGTGTTGTATCCTTCTTTGGAAGAACTCGTAGTAGGCCACCACGAGAGTAGATACTTCTATTTCTCATATGCAGATGGCTGGTGCAGCTCACAAATTAATAATCTATCCTTTGGATTGCGTGCATAAGTCCTTCCTAAAATAATTTTTGTCTCGAGCAGCAACTAATCCTTGATTCACTCATGTGCTTGTCCCATCTATACCTTCTGATGTAATCTGTGGTGGTAAAATTTATATTTAATCCCATTTGCAGAATTTATATGAAAAGCTTAAGCATTAATTAAGTGAAGGTCCTTCATTTAGATATCAACTTAAAGAGCAAGTAGAGACACAAACACCTACACAATTGAGAAAATAATGTTATTTCTTACTGCCTACCTTGCTACTTTATTTTTTTTCCTTACTTTAAAGATAGTGCAAATAAGTGTTTAAGAGGTTTAATTTATTTAGTCCTTGGATATTCTTGATTTATTTAAGTTCTGTTATGTTCTTTTAGATTTTTCATTTTCTGCTTTGCCCCTTTTCTTATTTCTACATTTTAAAAAATGTAAAGAATTTATGAATGTTCTATCACTGCATGGCAATTTATAAAAAAAATATGTTTTGCTCCTTGTTAAGTGCCTGAACTTTTTTTAATGTATTTTTTTTGTTTTGTTTTTGTTTGCTTTTATTGAAAATAATTTTTTTTCAAAAAAGTTTATGTTACATTGTTTATAAAAATATCAGGTTTTTATCAATATTAAATAAAAAAAAATTAAGCATCATTGCTCACAAGCACCAACTTCAATAATCATCTCAATTGACTCAGTTGTTTATAGAGTTAAAAAAAAAAATTAACAGTTTTATTTACTCAATTTCATTATTTAAAAAAAAAACCTGCCGCAATTGAGGAATAAGGATTATATTTTAAATGCCCCCTAAAAATGAATGCATCAAACAAAATATAAACTAATATCTAATTAACAATGTAAGGGAAAAAAATTGTTATTACTTAGTCTTTAAAATTCTACATATAGAAATGAAACTGCTTTCTCCATTTTGCAAATAACAAATATAAATGATGCTTCACTATTTCTGAAGTACTGGTACCTCATTCTAATAAGCAAAATTTTATTTAATGATCAGAAGCATGACCATTTATTTAAACGGTATTCATATGTTTTGCTATGACAGTTCTAATTTGACATGCTTTTTCAGGCTTCCTTGTTTATTACCGTATTACTGGTTATTAATGTAGTGTTAGGCTCAATATTGATGCAGAATTACTTAGAAGCCAGTCTGCTGACCCTGCTTTAGTGTTCCCCAGCATTATGTATTTATCTTCTACAAATCTTTTTTCTCTGGAGCATTTATTTGTCATGTATACTTAGAAAACAAAATGATAAAAATCTACTCCCCTTGATTTGTGTTAAAGGCATTTTTGTAACTATTGTCAGAGTTTTGAAGAAATATAGATTGAAGAATGTTGTTAATGTATGAAGTGCATGAAATAATCATTTACTGAAAATAGTCTTAATTTATTGGCAATATTCACTACCGATCAATTTTAATTTTTGAGAGCTGTCTTTGCAGAATTTGTGGGAACTTTTGAAACTGTTAAAATTTTTTTTACTCACTACAAGATAAATTCAAAATCTACCATTACATATGTATGCAAATATTAAGTGAACACATCCTATGGTATTTAGTGCAAAAAGAAGACTACTATGATTAAAATAACTTAAATATTACAGAATAAATTAACCACATTGAATTGCAATCAATTTGAAACCATTTTTTAAAAATCAATTCCATTGTAAAAAATTATGTTCCTAAATGGTTGTATTTGTATTTATGTCTTAACCTTTTTACCCACAACAGAAATCTTCCTCTGACCTATCAAAACTATATGAAATGGGACCCGAGCCTGATCGTCGACCTTTTCTGGAGCGGGTACTCAACTTTTTAGAAGAAACTGGTCAACCAGTGACAACCCTGCCAGTTATCAGCAAGACGCCACTGGATCTTTACAAGCTATATCTATGTGTTAGAGAAAAAGGTGGCTTTGAAGAGGTATGCAAGTTAACTTTTTTCCCCTGTAATCCAAGTCCTTCATGGACAGTGTGAATAGATCCATTAAAAAAATTAAAATTTCCATATAGTATTTTTTAATGCTGGAGCCACACAGGGATGGATGGATTTTTAATGTTCTTGTTTAAACAAGCTGTTCAAAAAAATTTTTTACAGATGGGGAAAAAATGTATTTGTTATAATTCATAAAATAAATTTTGGGGGCAAACTGAAATTTTCTAAAGAGAGCACTCTAGTGAAAATTGTCATCTAACTTATTTGTTCCAGGTAACAAGAAGCAAAAAGTGGAGAGATATCTGCACAGTAGTAAATATTGGAACATCTGCCAGTGCTGCTTTTACTTTAAAAAAGAACTACATTAGATACTTGTTCAACTATGAATGCAAGTATGATAGAGGTGGCATTAATCCAGCACCAATCTTGGCGCAGATGGAAGCTCAGTTGGCCCATAAAAGAGAGCAGAAAAATAAACGAGCTCCGTCACCAGGTTTGTGGTTTTGCAAATGTCTATTTTGTTTAACATTGGCGATACAAAAAATATTTAAGGGGGAATATTCTGTTTCATAAGTAAATATGAAATAAATTTTATATTTTAGTAATGGATCTTCATTATCACCTAAAGTTCTGAAATTTTATTTTAGAAATTTAGAGCCTTTAAAGGAAAATTAAAATATACAGTTTTTTCAAAAAATATTTAATGTTTTAGTTTCATGATTGGCAATGTAATGTAAATATGTGTGTGATTTGCTTTACTAATAATTTTAACCTACCTTATGTTGTCAGCAGGCTCAAACTCAAATGATGCATTCCGCCCACCTAGTGTTCCCAACAATCAAATGGATTCTTCATATCCTCCTAATATGCCTCCTCCTTACATGCAAAATCCAGATGGTACTATGCCCAATCCCCATATGAGTGGACCTAATATGATGATGGGTCCCAACTCAATGATGGGTGGTCCTGGTCCACATGGTGGGATGGGTAATATGATGGGTGGTCCACCAATGGGTCCTTCTGGCATGATGGGAGGTCCTGGATCAAATATGATGCACGGGCAACAAGGAATGATGCCACCAAACTCCAGTGTTGGAAATATGATGGGTGGTCCTCAGATGATGCCCGGTGGCCCACCTGGTTATGGAGGTCCAATGATGCAGCAACAACCTGGTGGTCCATTGCCTCCAACCAGTAATACGGGTGGGACACCCCTTGCACCCCACAGTGGTGTATCAGGTCCAATGCCTGTTACCTCTGACAGCATAAGCGTGCAGGATCCCTTTGCTGATGATTCCATCTACCTGCAGCGTGGAATGCCTCCTCAGGTGACACCACCACCGCAATCTCTGCCCACATCAACTCCCATGTCCACCTCACATCCGGGCATGCAGCAGAGCAGTATAGGAAGTATGACAATGACCAGTGCGTCTGGTCGTCCAGTCTCATCTTCCACTGGTTATGGAGGTGCTGAACAGCCTATGAGTGTCGGCTATCCTTCAAATTCCAACCAGCCAAACATGCCCCCTACTTCAAGTGGTGGTCAGTTTCCATTCGGACAATCATTTGAACGCCCAGACAGGTAATTTTACGCTAAACATAAACATTAATAGAAAAAGAACCAAAGGGTTGCATTTGAATTAGATTAAATTTGCATTGGTTAGATTTCAGGGTTAACTTTTGAATTACTTCATTAGTATTTAGCCTTTGATAAAACTGAGTGTGAGTAGGAATTTCATATATGAATTCTTCCTTCTTTGTAAATGTTTTGGAAGATTCGTTCAAAAATGTTAATTAATATAAGCTGTTGGCTTAAAATCTTTCATTTACTAATTCATTCAAATATATTATTGCTATTTGAAGTTGTTTCCCTTATGTTGAAAATCATATATGTCATACACTAAAAAAAAAAAGTATTCCTGCATTGTTAAATTGTAGAATAATATAAAACCTACACCCTTACTGCCTTCAGGTTTGACCAGTCAAGCCCAAATATGCAGAGGCCTCCAGGACCAACGTCTGGTATGGCCCCATCTCAGCAGCCACCACCGCAACCTGGTGAAAATAATGCTCCGATGTACCCAGGAGCCCGTTTTCCAGGTCCAACTCAACCCCTTGGCATGAGACCTCCCCAAGTTGGCGATGCTTCAGGCCAGTATCCGCCTCAAGGTCCCCCATATCATCAGGGGCAGCCAGGTTACCCAGGTCCCCAATTTCCAAACTATCCTCAACCTCAGACTCCAGGTGGCCCTTATACAGGTCCCAGACCACCAGCAGGCCCAGGCGGCATGTATGGGACTCCAAGCAAACGTTTTCCAGAGGATGCAGGTAACTTTCTAATTACAAACATACTGGTACATTTAATCATCTCTAAAGGGAAAATATATTTTCTTTCTTCTTTATACTGGGCTAGTAAAAACACAATGTCAGATGTTAAGTCAAGCCAGCTTGAAATAATCAGATGATTTGTGGATCTGATTTAATATTTGTGAATTAACTTTAAACAAACTTAATAGCTGGGTATCTTTACAACAATTCTGAAAGTGCTGTTCTGCCATTTAGACAATGTATGTACTTTTATACATTTCTATAACCTCCTTCCTCTTTACCTTCACCACACTTTCTAAGCTTTCCTTCATAGTGTTGGTTCTTCTCTTAACAGCTCCAAATCAATACTCTGATTGGTCTAACCAAAATATGGTTAATCACATGTCCTATGCATCAGGCCCCTCGGAGAGGCAAGCGCCTTCACCAGATGGTATGACATTTTTGCTGTATAGCTGCCATATGAATCTGTTTACTTATCTTGTTTCATCTCCCTTTTTTTAAATAAAAATCCCATCTTTAACACAGTACCGTACCAATGGTGCTTTTAGGCATTAATGATAATTTCCATATTAATACCAACATCCATTTGAACTATTTGTTCATAGTAACAGATTTAAACTATATCAATGATTAATTTGAATTTATATCTCCATTAATAAATATATGCTTATGTTAAAATACTTCTTGAATGCTTTCATATTTTATAAAAATCAAACCACAATTATGATTATTGTACCTGCTACAAAACTCCCATTTGTACTGAATGAAAACTTATTGGGTACAAAGCCTTCATGCTGTTAAGTGTTTAAAAACAATCTTATTAAACATAGAAACAAAAGGATGGTTCACAGAAACCATCCTTTTGTAAGCTGACTCTTCAATGACTCTTTAGTGAAAAATAACTAACTTGATTTCTTGGAAACTTTTCTTAACCATGAGGAATATCTTCAAAGAATATTTCAAATGTTTACATCTCATTTTGCATTTCTACATATACATTTTTATGCTTTGATAAAAATTGATGACTTAAATACAATTCAAGTAATATTTCCTTTGGCACATTTTGTTTAATAGATCGAATGCGTGATAGTCAATGGTCACCAATACAAAGGTCACGTATGCCACAGACAGGTCCAGGCTACATGCCACCGGCTCCACCCTCTACTCCACCTATGGGACCTTATGGTCGTCAAATGGGACATAGAAATTCCCCGCAAAGTCGTGATGGACCACGTTTTGGGGGACCCCAGAAAATGCCAGTAAGTGTATCCAGAAAAAAAATGCCTTCAAATCGTCTAAACGCATATGATTGTTTTTTTTTAAACAGTAAACAAGTAAATTAGAAATACATAAATATCTGTGGAGTAGAAACTTGACCCACGGAAGTGGTGTTCCTTAGCTTTTGCCTTAAACACTAGTTGGCACATGAGGACTGAATGAATGAAAGATTTTTAAGTGTACATAAAAAAATAGAATTAAAAGATTGACATTTGAAACATGTTGTCTTTTTTTTTCTTTTGCCAGCCGGCATATGCTGGAATGACTTCTGGACCCGTAACCAAGAAAGAACTAATTTTTCCAAGTGATTGCGTTGAAGGAATTAATATCTCAACAACTAAAAGGAAGAAGCTCACTCACAAAGATATAGGTACATATATAATGTTAAACTTGTCACTTGAAGAGATAAATAGTAATTTTTGCTATTGTATAATTTTGTATCTCTATATTAAAGGTCAGTTGTAATTTTAAATCTTAAAATATTTGTTCAAATGTAATTTTAGTGTTGAATTAAAACTATAAAGAATGTAGATATGTTTCACTTTTGCTTCATTGCTATTTCAAAGAAAATATTATTTTAATGAACTGGTATTATCAGAGCGACTAATAAGAATAATCCAATTAAAAGTAATGAAGCTTGATGATTGTTTACCAACAATGTTTTGGAATTTTTAGTGTGCCATCCTTCGGATTTTTATTTCAATGTCTTAATTATGGACAATTGTACTGTTATAAATTATTAAAATATAAAACCTATCTATTCCAGCCCCCTTTGAGGCGTGGCGTCTGATGTTGGCGCTAAAATCTGGACTCCTTGCAGAGAGCACATGGGCACTAGACACCCTCAACATTCTTCTCTATGATGATACCACATATGGCTACTTTAGCATGAGTACACTGCCAGGTCTTCTGGAGGTACTTACTGAACACTTAAGGCATTGTCTCATGCAGATGTTTGAGGAATTTGAAGACCTGGAGGAGGGACAGTCTAGGAAGCATCGGCTTCACCAAGGAAGGCAGCGGTCCAAATTGTCTCCTGTAAAACTTGAACCAGAGGAGGATAAGTCAAAGGCTGAAGATGATAACGGCCTGGATGATTTGAAAGTATTTCGTCTGTCTGGTCCCAATTATACAATGGTTTCCCGTAAAGGCCTGCCTGTGAAAATTGATGCTGATCCTGCAGACAGCACAGTGCTGGAGACCAAAGACTGGGATATTTATTCTCAGTTCACCACCAAAGCAGATCACTGGTCAACAGGCTGTGGAGACATCACCGACCATATCCTGACACATCTAGAGAGTGAGAAGTCGAATAAATTTCTTTCAGGGAAGTTTAGAAGAAAAAGGGCAAGAAGTCCTAGTGAGGAGGATAGAGACAATGATATAAATTATTCAGATCAGAAGAAGGTTAAAAATGTTAAAGATGAATTCAATTCAATAGAAGTAAGTGTTACTGTGTGTGATACTAAAGAGCAGCATAAAACAGCAGAGGACACTTTGATCTCGGGAAATAATCATTCCAATTTGTGCAATGGTGAAAGCAATTGTGTTGGAAATAAGGCCGCAGACGCAGACTCTGTGGAAATAAAAATTGAGCCTGTTGAAAAAACTGAGCCCTTGGACTGTAATGAGGAAGAACCAAAATCTGATACAGACAAAGGTGGCAAAAATGCTGAAGAAGTGATCACATCTAGTGAACATAAAGAAATGGCAGAAGATGTACAAAAAAACACAAGCTCACCACACAATTCAGAAGATCTTAAAAATCCAGGGTCCTCTAATCTTGAAAAATCTGAAGATAAAGAAAATGACAACAGCAATAGCTCCCCTCCTGTGCTAACAGCGGAACGTTTAGATGGAGAAGAAGACCTGGCTGTTGAGGGCAACATGGAGCCCATGAACAGCACCATGAATACTAGTTACAATGGGGTCAGCATGGAAGTTGATACTAGTGCAGTCATGGACACTAGTGAGGTTGTTGCACACCAAGAGGAGAAGTGCGAGGACAAGAAAATAAATGAATCAAGTGTCAAGATAGAAAGAATTGACAATGATCACCAAGTTGATGAAAGCAATGCCTCTAGAAAAGTTATTGCAGCAGACCTCACACATGTGCACAGTGAGAGCTATGTCTCTGAAACAGAGGAGTTATCGGCCAGTATTGTTGCTGAAATGCTGAAAGAGGATGAACATATAGAGGATGAGGCATTCCAAAGGGATGATCCTCCATTATGTGTGACACCAGAAAGCCGAGATGAGTTGGGCAGACGCTGTGTGTGTATATCTAACATCATTCGTTCTCTTTCTTGTGTACCTGGTAATGAAGCTCGTATCTGTAAACATCCTGGCATCATGAGAGTACTGGGCCGCTTGTTGCTGTTGCATCACAGTCACCCACAGAGACCCCCACCAAGAAAATTGCCCAGTGGTGAGGAGGAGGAAGAGGAAAGGGAAGAACCACCTCGGGTGTACGATGATGAACACTGGTGGTGGGACTATTTAGATCAGTTGCGAGAGAACACACTTGTCATTTTGGCCAATATTTGTGGCCACCTGATGTTGGGTAATTTCTCAGAAGAGGTTTGCTTTCCTCTCCTAGAGGGTCTTCTTCACTGGGTCATATGCCCAGCATCTGTTGCTAGAGATCCACTGCCAACTCTGACACCCGGATCTGTGCTTTCACCTCAGAGACTTGTGCTTGAAGCACTTTGTAAATTGTGTATACACGAGACTAATGTTGACTTACTTTTGGCCACACCACCAGTCAAACGTCTGTTGGAGCTCTTCAATGTGTTAGTTAGATTACTTGCAGATCGCAATCACCAAATTACCAGAGAGTTCTCCATTGTTCTCCTCTCTTTGCTAGTCCCAGGAGAATCCAGTGCAGCTCGTGCAGTCGCACTGCAGCACCCGTGTGTCTCTTTACTAGTTGACTTTCTGGAGACTGCCGAACAAAATGCACTCGCCATTGCCAACCAGCAGGGTCTGGAAGTGTTACAAAGCAACCCTGAAGTGATGGGTACATCCTTGGACATGCTTCGTCGAGCAGCATCCATCTTGCTCCACATGGCCCGTGTTCCAGATAACCGCAAAATGTTTGTCCAGCAACAGAATAGACTGCTAAACCTTGTCATGTCCCAAATTCTTGACCAAAGTGTATCAAACACATTATCAGAAGTCCTCTTTGAATGTTCGCAGTTCTCATGACATCATCAGTGTTGAATGAAAGCAGCAGCCAAAATGTATACGTAGTTTTGTCTCATTTTGACACATCAGTTATGGAAGCGAAGTCTATTCATGCGATGGGGAGAAATAGGAGTCATTTAGAGAACTTTCCAGCATCCTTACTAAAGTACACATTGCTTTCTCCCTCTCAGCTCAGATGACTTGGAAGTCTTCCTTGATGAGCAACTACCAAACCTGCAGACTGATGAGTGCTGTGTAAATGGTTATTATTCAGTGTGTCTTGGAATATACTTCTGTATAGCCACACCGCTGACAATCTCATACAATGAACAACATAAGGTGAACATCTTGTTCATATCTGAAGCTATATCAACTTGAGTTTTATTCAGGTGTCGATTGGATTTCAACTAAATATGGACAAATTGTTTATAGGTGATAAAACTATTTATGTGTGGAATGTAGTCTTTGGTTGGGGAAAGTAAGTGAATGCTGATAGTGACTTCAAGGTGTAAATTATACAATTATTATTATTTTGAGACAAATTTGTTAAAATGAGCTTAGATATCTAAATCACTGATTGAGATAGTAAAATAAGGTATGTTGAAGTTGAAGCTTGAATCCCTGACACAGTGTAATTTGTAGATTGTTGGTTAATTTTTTTAAAGCATTATTCCACTTCAATAATTTAAGTTGCTTTGTGACATAGCACAGCAAACAACTTTTAATTATTTAAACTGGTTGCTTTGATTTGCTCAAATTGCACTTGTTAAATTTTAAATTGAATAGCCTAGGAGCCTGGTCTACAACAAAAATTTAACTAAATATTCTATGCGTGCTTCTTTATGTCACTTAATCTAAAAAATCCAGAACAGTGTGATTCACTGATCAAATGGATAATGGTTAAACTTTTTAATCAATGTTTTTCTTCTATTTTTCCCCCCTTCAATATTTTCAAGAAAGAAAATCCTGCCTTTAATAGAACTAGTGTAGCTTGTCATAACTTTTTTTTAAATGCTTGCCAAGTTTTGAATAAAATGATCTTGAGGCAGTACATTATTGCTTCCAAAACTAATTCCATAGATCAATGCTTTTTCAAACTGATGTTAGTCATTCAATTAAGATGCAACTCAGTGTCTAATTTTTAGGTCAGTTTTATGTTTAATTAAGCTTGAAATACCCACCGCCATTTACATGATCTTTGAGTAAATTATCCATTGTCTTAACTCCACATGAAACAATTAAATAGATGTATTACTTGTGGAGTATGTATGGAAAGACCTGATATTAACAATTTGTATAATATGTAATGGGAGAAATGAATAAAAGTGAGTAAGGATTAAAAGTTCAAATTGGGAAAAGAATATTTTTGTTAAGTGGATCATACAAGTTTTTGTAACCCTGTGGTGTGTCAAGTGTCTGCCAAGCTGTGGGTTGGCTGATTTGATTTTTACTAATGTACCTCAGTAAGGAAGGACTTGCATTACTCTAAACTAGGTCAATTTGGTGTCATTTAAAATATGTTTTCCCTTTTCTAAGATGTACTTTTGTTGTATTGATTTCATCCTATAGGGAATTTTTCATCCTCCAACATTATTTGTATTAAGAATGTATTAAAATGTTTCTTTAAATATCAATTTTCAACAATATTAAAATCTTTTGTCATTCGCTTTGAAGTTAACGCGTTTCAAATGATTAAATGATATGCTTATCAGTGTAAAAAGAAATGATTTAGATATTTGTGTACTATATGTGTAAAGTATAAATCAAATATCAGATAACACTATAAACCCTTGTAATGGGTGAACACAGGTAAAAATGCTCTTACCAAGAGATGCCAACTGCCATGTAAAAAAAACAAAAACAACCGATCATATCATCGTGTTCTTTCACCCTGTCCATTATCCTAAGCATTTTCCTAATAATGCCATATTTAAAATGACTTGATTTATTTAACTTAACCATGATTTGTAAAAAGAATATTGTAAGAAGGCATAATGCAAATGTTTCGTTTTCCATATTTTTTATTTTATTTTTTAAAATCAATGTGACTGTCTTGAATTGCAACCCCTTCTCGTCTTAAACCTCTGACAGATTTCTTACTGGGGGAAGTGGGGAATGTTAGACAAAGCGAGGAAGGGTTGCACTACACGACATAAGTAAAGATGTATAAAGGATTAAAATATTGGTTGTTGATTTATTCCTCTGTGCATTCACTCATAATAGTGTTCTGTAAAGCCAAATTGTTTATGCTATGTTTTACTTGTATTTGTGCAGTGTTTTAGAAGGGGGAAAAATAAAAATCAATTAATTTGTACCTTGAATAGTGTAAATATTTTTGTTTAACTCTTACTGAGTTAGCTGTCGAAGAGTTGTTGGCAGCACAACATTATTTTTTAAAATTTCTTTTGAGACAAGAATGCTTGGATACATGTGAATAGTAAGAGTTAAGTAATGTTAAAATGCTTGATAAAAGGGACTTATTGATTGGCACTCTGTATGCTGGTTTTATCCTTGAACTTTAAAAAAAAAAATTAAAATATTTTATAATTAAAATATCTGCAACAGCATGTAGGCAAAAAAATTGTATCGGCTAAATAACTGGCAACCCATTGCCTGCAGACTTGAAAATATTGTTGTAAAAACTTTCTTACAAAATTTCTTAGTGTACAAATACCGTTATTTGTAATGCAGTCTGCAGGCCCTGGCTTTTCATTTCCATATATTTTGAGCTGTACTAGTATACATGTTGTATTTGTTTCCTTTTTTTTTTTTTTTTTTTTTTTTTTTTTTTACTACTACTATGATGGGGTGTTACAGAGCTGTCGTGTTGTTTGTTTTAATATTATTATTGTGGTTTATTTTATGTATAAAATACTACAAGAGATTCGTCAGTTCATGTATCAGTCATGTCCACTTTTATTGAATAAACTTTTGTGATTCTAACTATATCAAGTTTGTGAAGCTGTACTCAAATGTGATTTGTGTGAAATGTTTGCTTAGCAAAAACAGGTTTTAGGTATTATAGTTGTGGGGAAAAAAATTCAGTACCTTTTAACCCTTTCATTAGCACCGGCTTTGGCATCAATTTTTGCTGACTCAGCAATTTAAAGAAAGTCTCTAGATTAAAGAAATATATACCCAGTAGCATTGAAATATGACGTCTACGTGGCGTCCTTGGTATTTCAGAAAAGTTCTTCGTCTTTTTGTTATGACTGCAATGGCACATCCTTGTCATAGGTAATGAAAAGGTTTAGGCACTGAAAAACTGAAACATGGCTCTAAATGGCATAATGTATTCATATAAAAAAATCTGAATTTTGACAACTTGTAAATTTGACTTTAAAGCTATCTGCTATTTCTAGTATCTCAGCTGCTCTAGTTCAGTTCACTAACCAAATTATTTACTGAGTCAAAAAAATTGCCCCCATTTGTGAACGAGTTTTTCACTTTTTTAAAATGACAGTAAAAAGTCATACAATTGGAGGTCTTGTCAAAGAAAGTTTGTTACCATAAGTACATTCATTTATTTTAACAGTCAATAACACAAATCAAAAGTTGCACCATTTCATCCTCACTTTAAAAACACAAGACCAAATGGGTACTTAACATATTTTTAATAGGCAAAGCAAGTCACATTCTAGAGGTGTGGCAGTGATCACTTAAATTTAAAACTATTTACTGGTATACTTATTTGAATATGGCCACCTCATGGCATCTGTAAAAAAAAATGCCTGAATAGAGCTTTCATACAAACTTAGACAAACCCCTTGCTTCCCCCAGGAAAGCTGGTTTGATAAGAGCACCCCACAATCAGAGCAGCCAGCCTGTGACTGTCATCTGGTGTCCAACTATTGCACAGATCTTGGCCATCATGACATCACACACTTCCATTCACTTCATGTGAGCAGAACATTATTTTGAGGATTGTCATTTGGTCAAACTAGTTTTTCAATTATTGGAATTCCTCATACAGAAATTATTGTCTGCAATATACCACATTGTTTTGTCTTAATAAAGCTTCATCTTAACTTATATTTTATTAAAATATTGTCTCAGGATAGAGTTCCCCCACATTTTACAAGCCATTGAATTAAAAAAGGAAACATAGATATATTAACAAGTCTGACATTATAACTTCCTGCAAACACTGGGAATCTTTCTTGGCCGTGGAGACTCATCACCATCCACTACTTCATCATCATGTAGACTCATTGAACTGGTGAAAGAGTCACAAAATGGTGTGTCCACACAGGCCCTCTTGGGTGGGGATGTCATCCAAGTGGTTTTTTGTGTAGTTATGGGGGAACTGGGTGGTGGAGTGACATTTAAATATGGCCTGGATACTTCATGTCTCTGTGAAAGACTAAAGTCTGTGGAGCTTTTTAGAGACAATCTTTTTGGTGCTAAGCTTAGTCTTGATGGCCCAGATAAGCTGTCTGGTGAACATAGTTTTTCTCTGATTTGTCTTGCTTTAGACTTAGACCTAGTGACAGATTCAAAAATTCTGTATTCATTCTCTGACTCTGAGTCACTGCTTTCATATTCAGGAGCATTTGAAATAATTTGATTAGCTGAACGGGAGAGCTGCACATCAGTTGAAAGTTTTCCAAAGTTTTTATCAGGATCCTGCAGACCACATTGTGACAACTCATCTTCATAAGAACCATTCAAAGTAATTTCATTTACCGTTTTAGCCTTATCATTAGCCATCATTAACTCAAGCTCAGATTCATCATCATGAAATTCATGATCCATAGTGGTTTCTGAGCTTATGCCAGCATTAACATCAGCTGATACTTTTGTGTTTGGGTTGTCACTTTGGGTAGTGTGGCTTCTGCAGATGAGAGTATCTTTGACATCACGTGTCATCTCAAGATTGGTGTCAGCAGTGGCTTCCTTTCCATCTTTAAATCTGCTAACATCTGCTTCAACTGTAGACAATGTCACAATGTTAAATTTTCACTAAGGGTACTAGTCAAATAATTCTATACATTTAGTCTTTATGATGATGGCTGTCTGCTTCTGATGTTACGAAATGCCTGTACATAAATTGTTTGCAGCCAATGATTATATTGTGTGCAGTGTCCCCAACCCAGATGAGAAAAACATCTTGATCTAGTTTCTAATCCTGTGTAACATGAAGATGGAGGTGTTAATTCAGTTAGAACCACCCCAATTGGTGTGTGAAAAGATGATCTAGGACAGTGGTTCTCAACCTTCCTAATGCCGCGACCCTTTAATACAGTTCCTCACGTTGTGGCGACCCCCAGCCACAAAATTATTTTTGTTCCTACTTCATAACTGTGTCTTTAGATGGTCTTAGGCGACCCCTGGGAAAGGGTCGCGACCCACAGGTTGACAACCGCTGATCTAGGAGCTAACCCAACATCCCTTAATGACAATATTTCTAATTAGTACAATTAAAAAAAATATACAGTTGCCAACCCTGACCTTTTTCCTCAAGCTGTAACAACATACTTTCACTCCATTGTTCAGAGTCAAAGCTGAAGTCACTTGTTGACTCTGGTTGATAGCTAGCTTCAAACTTTTGTCTACATATCTGGTAGGAAAGGAAATTTGGACCAAAAAAAAAAAAAATCATTTTTAGCACAAATTAAACTATTGCATATTGTCATTTTGCTATAAGAATTTAAAAAATAATGTAAAAAAACTTGTTATAATTTATTTTATTTTTTCAAACAGGGGGAAAAAGGGGGGGGGGGAAGGGGGGGGAGAGAATGGTTAAGTCAAATTTTCTGGTGATTTTATGCTTTTATTTTTCTTTAAAATGCAACAAAGAACTATATAAACTGGTCTTTAAGGCATCACCAAATTATTATTTTGTTCTATTACTTTGGCCAAAATCAAGTGATGTGTAAATGACAACGGAACTCCCGCAACACAATTACCATTTCAGTTATTGATTTAGCCATCAGTCCGCTAAACATTTACAAGTGGAATACGTAGTTAGTGACAAGTAAACAGTGGTAAAGTTCACAGTGGTAAAGTTTACAGTGGTAAAGTTCACAGTGGTAAAAGTTCACAGTGGTCAAGTTCACAGTGGTAAATTTCACAGTGATAAAGTTCACAGTGGTAAAGTTCACAGTGGTAAAGTTCATGTAAAGTTATAAAAACCCTTGTAAGTTGACATACCTCAACTGTAAAATAGAAAAATCGTGTTGGCAGAACAGTACACTGATGAGTATTAACAGTTAAAAAACATAAAAAATGTAAAATCAGAAAAATAATAAGAAACAAAAACAACCTCTATGCACTCCCTATTTTGTAACAACGCGTCCTTGAGACGGTGGCCTAGTCGTGAGTACCGTATCGGCTCTCTTCGCTTGATGGCGGTCAGCAGTTGAGAGTGATTTCCGACGATGTACACTGAGTTCTTGCCCCGTGTTATTGCTGTGTAAACGTGTTGCCAGTTCTGGGGCATAGCCTGCCCTAGTACATACACAACAGTGCGTGACTCTGAACCCTGATGACAACACAGTACAGATTAAATAACTGCTTGCTTGCAAATGGCAGCACTCAAGAAATAATAATCATATAAAATGGCAACTTTGTAGATTGCCATGTACCAGTACTATGTTCAAAAGTTCAAGCCTAATCAAATTATTTCTCTCTTGATTTAAATATTTCATATCACAGATGACTAAGTTACTTATGTGATAATTTTTTCGGATTATTTCATGTTTAAATACATGTAGACTTAACTTATTTGACTTAAATAAAATTAAAACACACAGACATTAAATTTGAAATAAGAATTCTATACCAGAGGTCCGTCCAAAACCTTTTTTTTTAATATTGTGACAAAGTATGATTTCTAATTCAGTTAGAGTGTGTCAACCATCTAAAAGCCTACCATATTTTTTTTAGTCATTTTAAATTATTTGTTGATCTTCCATGTGCTTTTGAAAATAGCTCTTGGTGCCATTTCTGCTGTAGGTTGCCGACTTCTGCACTAACCTTTGGTACTGATATAACAAATGATACCTGGTTGATCTGATTAAACAGTGTGATTAAAAAATACAAGTTCTGGGTGTTACCTGATAAGTGTGTATGGTACGTGCCCATGAATGCTTCATTTTACAGTTTCCTTTCAGCTGTTTGAAAGGAACACAGACGACTCTTGGAAGTTCAGGATCACGATCAGACAGAACAAAATATTTAATATGTTTTCCATTCTTGTCTACTTCATTAAATTCCTGTTGGGAATTTTGAGCACATTAAATTCTTAAGCTGGTTCATACAAAATTTTACCAATGCCTTTTGTTAAAAATATTTAAGAAATTTTGAAGTGCTCTGAATGGATAACCAAAGTTTGACAATGAAAGTTAAACAACAGAACAAAAGTAAGATTAAACTAACTAAAATAGGTCACCAAAAAACAATTCAAACAGCTGCTCTCAAACATGGTATGATAATCTCTCAGTATTAGCTAGAAATATTTTGAGAATATAATATAAAATAAATATAACATACATTACAGCAATTTGCAATGGCCATTAATTTGATTTATAGTATAAATTATACGCATATTTTAAAATTTCATTTAATTCTATACACACACCCCTGAACCCCACTTTGAGAAGTCTTACTGTAAAATGCAAAATACAAAGCACTGGCTACAACAAAGTGTCCCAGGATGTAAAAATGGAAGTGGACAGAAATTATAAAAAACTGAAACAAGAATTATAAATAAATGACCTGGAAAGGATCAGACTTTGTTAATCTGGTCCATTCCATGAGGTGCTAGATAACCTGTCAGATTCACAATTCAGTTTTTTTTTCCTAGGGTCATAGTCTGGAGACTAGTGGTGTGCAACCATTCTATGGGTCCTGTAGCATGAAAGAATGATTTTATTATGAAGACTCTATGTAAACAGTGCAATTCGTTAAGCCCTCACGACCATAGATGCACACAATTGGTCTAGAATCGTAGGTTTTAGAAGCATTGCTTGATGTGATGCATAAGATCTGTCGGTCCAACTTCAAACATTATTTATGATTCTATGTATGTTTCTAAAGGCCTCATTAACCAAAGCAGAGGAAAAAACAAACGCAACAACTTACGTCCATGATGAAGAAAACCTCACCATTACACAATTTTTCACTGCCCTCTCCAATTAACAATTCATCAGCAACCTGTCAAAAGATTCAGATGGATTCAACTGGCTAGGCACAAAAAAGTTGAAAAGCAACTGGTACTTTTATTATTATTCAAGTAACATTTTTATGAATAAAAAACTATGCACTAAATAAATTGCAAATCGAAACTTTATATAAAATTCATAATCTGAAAGCTAAAAATTCAGATTCCTTCACCCAGCTTGAATGTAGTCTTTCATTTATTATAGTAAGAGATAGTGACTTAAGAAAAGAAAAAAAACACAGCCTAAAATGCAATTTGTTGTCAACTAAAGTAATAAATCAATTTATAATGAAAACCAAGTTGGAAACGGAAATGATTAACATTCAAGAACAAAGTCTGTACCGAGTACCTAATTTCTTTATATGAACATGAGCAGCTGGTAAACATTTTGTTGAATGTGTTTGAAATATATGAACATGAGCAGCTAGTAAACAATTTGCTGAATGTGTTTGAAATATATGAACATCAGCAGCTGGTAAAGATGTTGTTCAATGTGTACAAAGTCTGTACATGGTGGACCTAATTTTAGTACAATAATTCAAATTAAAATACAGTTTAGATATAAATAAATTAGAAAGAAAAGTTACAAACCCTCTGTGAAGACTTTGCCGTCCACTCGGCTTTTTTTATCTCAGCCCGCTTGCGACGCTCAATTTTCTCTAGTTCTGCTTGGTTTTCCTCAACCCTCAGGTCATATTCTCTCATCTTGTCTATCGTTGTATTGAAGGCCTCGTCATCGCCAAGAATCAAATTCAGAGCACTTGCGTCATCCAGGATAGTTCTATTTAGCTTCAGCCCTGGCAAATTCTGAGAGGCTGTGCAGACACAACATTTGTCCTGTCTTTCCCGTTTCTGTTGCGCCTCTTTGAAAGCTTTCTGAAATTCTGGATCTTCCTTCAGATACTTATCTATGATATAACGGCGGCTATTTGTCACAAGGTTGTTTTTCCCAAGGCAGATTTTGTCTCCTATCTGAAAGTCAAAGCGCACTTTTCTCCGCCCCGTCTGAGAGGTTGTGATGGAGTGTCCATTGTAATGCATGCAGCACAGCTCATTGACAGCTTTGCAATGTGCACTGAAAATAAAAAATGATTTTGCACTCAACATATTTTAACACTCAGCATTCACCTAAGCTGGTGGTTCACTTACACCTAACTGTGTTATATGAGAAAATGACAATGATTTAAAGCAATTTATGGTTAGAAAGATTTTTCAATTTAAGGAACGAAGGGGCAAAAAAACATTAATGGAGATTTTTAAAAAAACAACAACATTGGTTGGAAAGGAAATCAAATCTGACAGGATTTTTAACTAGAAATCTAACTGCCTACGATGCAACATGAAAAGGGTAGCCCCTTCACAATTGTTTCCCCTTGTGGACCATGGAACCTGGCAAATAATATTTTGTGGTTAGATATTATAAGTAGGGGGGGGGGGGTGTGTGTAATTGAGCTCACTTTCTAAATGACACAAACTGAGAATCCACATCGGATGTGACATCTTGTGCATTCCTCAGCAGTCCTCGAATTTTTTGATCCCGTTCTGAGGAGATGAGAAATCATCATTATATTTCAAAGTTATGGAGCTTGAGAGATAGTTTTCTTTAAGAGACAGTTTTCTTTGAATAGAGTAATAATTTATTGTGAGAAAGAAAATATTTTACAAAAACAAAATTCAAGTTTTCTAATATTAAACAAATAATTTTTAGTTACTTTTCATTTCATTTTTTTCTCAAATTCCTAAAAAAATTAATTGTAATGGGACAGTAATTTTCTCATTACCAATATTCCAATGCTTGATTTGTCATTACCAATATTCCAATGGTTAATTTTTCATTACCAATATTCCACTAAAGAATTTATATTTGTTTGCAAAACTATTTTATTACTAACCACCATCATCTCCCTTGTCTGAGATTTCTATTAGATGGAATCTATGTGCTGGGTCAAAGGTCGGCATCACTTGACTGGATACCTTTCCAGCATTCTCCACGATCAAGGCGGACTCAGAGCGGTGGTTCTGTCTGAGTTCAACACTCAGGCCGAATTCACCATGTCCACAAGAACGAAGAGTTTTAAAAACATCCTTTAAACAAGAAGACAAGAATTTCCCAAAGCTGCAATCAGTTATTTAAAAAAAAAAAACAGCCTAGTATTCCTTTAATATCTTGTATTAATGGGAACGAGCAATGTATTTTTTAAAATCAAATCTTCATAGTACCGGTTAATTTTTACACCACATCTCTACAGAGTTTTGCCTTTTGTTCATTTTTAACAAAGCTGGTTTCAGATCATAATTCTGTACTGTATACTAATACACTGTGGTTCCCTGACCTTGAGAAACTCGCCAGGCTCTATAGATGGCAACTGTCTGACATCTCCCAGAAGAATTATCTTCTGTAATTTCGCTTCTTCCAAGAGGATGTTCAACGCAGTGGCAAACAGGCGGACAGACACAAGACTGCACTCATCAACAACCAGGACCTGTGAAGCCCCCAGTGGAGCAATTTCAGATTTTTTGTCTCAGATTAGCAGCTGAGTGGTCCTTGAAGTAAAACCTCAAAGAATAACAACTAACATTAGGGTAAGAGTTTAACCCCTTAACTACCGCTGGGTTTTGGACAACGATTTTTGCTGACTCAGCAAAACAAAACTTAAAAACGAAGAAATTTCCAGTAATTCCATTCTCTATCCAATTCGCTTTTTAACTCCCCTTTAGATAAACCAATAAAGAAATATATAGCATTGAAATATGACGTCGATGTGACGTCCTTGGTATTTCAGAAAAGTTCTTTGCCTTTTTGTTATGACGACTATGTGACGTCCTTGGTATTTGAAAGTGGGTGATCATGACGTCGTGTCGACGTCATCGGTAGCAAAAAGGTTAAAGAATGAAATGAAAGAAATGTCACAGTTTGAAAAAGCAACTGGTACTAATATTAGTATTGAAATAACATTTTAGTGTGTATTTTCTGGCCTTAACCCCAGAAGAACTAACTTTAAAACTCCTTCAGAACTAACCTTATAACTCCAGCAGAAGAAACCTTAACTCTAAGCAGAACTAACCTCAACTCCAGCATAGTTCCAAAGCTCAGAAACAGTTTTTTTTTTTTTTTTAGAGTACACCCGCCAGCTCATGATCACACTGTGCAACGTGGCGGAGGGAAGTTTTGCTTTACAACCAAGCAACCTGGCTGCTTTACCTACAAAATAAAATTTAACAAAGATCCATTAAGTTTTTTTTTTTTTTCCCAATATTCCTTCACACTTGATTTGAGAAAAATAATTTTCACCAAATGGCACAATTGAGAATCACCAGGAGCATTTTTAAGATAAGATAAGATTCTTTATATTGATCCAAATAAATGGAATTTGTTTTTTGCACATTAAACATATTCATTTTCAGCACATAGATAAATATCCTTACAAAGACAAACATTTTTAAACTACAACCATTTAAACACAAGACAGCTCAAGTATTTCTTCAGTGCAAAAATCAGACATCATAAGCCACAAAGCTCAATTTGTAAGCTAGACATGTAAAAATTTAACCTTTGATTAGCAACTGCAAAATTTTACCATTCTATTCAATTCTCTAAAGTAATGAAATGAACATAGATTTTGCGATGTTGCAACTTATTGCTTGTTTTTGTTTTTGGTAACATTTTTATATTTCATTTCCATTTTGAGATTCCAGGCGTTGACTATTAATAAAAATCTACACACACTGAGTAAACTGTTATCAAGTGGGACCAGTTTAGTGGGCAAATAGGGTTAGCATTGGAAATAAGGAGTGGAGAGGGTGGGAGTAAGGAGTGAATAGATAAGGGGTGGGTTGTGAGGGGTTAAGGGGGATGTGGATCTTTGTTAGATGGTTGGATGTTGGGGGAGGACAGTAAAAGGAAAACATCATAATCGATAAATGATATTAAGGGTGGCCTAATTTTATTATAAAGTTGTCTTACTGAGATTCACTTCCTCAATGGCATATTTTCCAGGAGATAATTTTGGAGGAACAGTTGAAGAAGGAAAAAAAATGAAAATTTATCAAATTTTAAACTTAAATTATCACTTACCAGTTGGGGCAGTCAATAAATATTGACCCTTGAAGTCTATCAGCTCCGGATCATCAACTTTTCTTGAATTCTTCAAAATTTTGACAAGATCAGATACCAGCTCCTTGCGCATCTCCTCCGACTTGGAAACAAGTTTTTGACTGGAAGCAGCAGTGACAGAAATGTTGGGTATCAACTGTTCCGCCTTGGACATTGTGGAGCCCTGATCTTTCAAGTCAGAGGCATCACATTTACTTTGCTGCTCCAAGTCATTCTCACATTTGGAAACCTCTCCTATTCCACCTGTGGTGCCACTGATTTCAAATGAGGTGCTGCTGAATTCACATGTGCCGTTTAGGAGAAATGTGCTCAATGCCTCAAGCTCCTCTTTTGCCCTCTCTTCTTTCAGTCTTGCTTCTTCTCTGAAGGCAGAGAAATGTAATAAACATTTTTATAAGTTATTTTAATGAATTATTCAAACGTACTTAAAATCAACACACAATGCAGTGACAACTTAATCCCTACCAAGTTCAGGTGAAATCAGTTGAGTATTTTAAATAGATTTTTTAAAAAGTTTGTATCTTCTTTTGCCTATTCCACCAAAGTATGTTAGGATTTATTGGGTAAAATTGTTGCTTCTATAATAAAATGGCTTGCGTCATACATGTATAATGTCAATGGTTATGACTATTTAAAAAAACAACAACCTAAAACAACAATATCTTTCTAAACATACATGTCAAGAATTGAGCTGGAAATTTTTACACAGAGCTCTCCCCTCCACAACCGTTTTTTTGGCTGCTATAGTGACTAATCTGATACACAAGCTGTTTCACCAACATACTTAACACATAAATGTTGGAGCAACTTTGTGACCACAGTTGTTTTACCGCAACCTCCCCTGCCCGACAGTACGGTAACTGGAAGATGACAGATGAGATGAGAGGCTCTCAGTTGGTCAGGATCTTTGCAAATCGTGGCAAATTCAGGGCTGAAAAATAGGCAAAGCTGTTCACGAAATATATTATGTAAGAAATAGATGGTCTATCAATTAAAATGTGTTCAGTGATGAAAGATAAACATATCATAAGTACTAACAGAGTTATCTGGCGTAAGGTTTAGCCAAACATTGTATTTATTAGCATAAAATTTACCCTCCCCGTTCTATGATTTATCGGGTGCCGGTACACACACAAAAAATCAGAGTATTTGGTCCAGATTAAAACAGATCAATTCCCTTACTATGGTCAACTTCGCAGTCTGACTCATTGACAATAATGTCCCAATGTTAACATTTTAACCTTATCAAGGCCATTTATTAAAATGAACTTTATAGAAATGTGCTTGTTTTTAATTTGTTGAATACAAAGAGTTAAAGCTGTAACCTGCTACCTGTGTAAGTCTATGTCCCAGACCAGAGGATCTTCCTTATGTCTCTTCAAAATTGTGTCAAAACCCTTGGCAGTGTCCACTTCTGCTTGCCAGTTGTGTCTCAAGAAGATGTGTCTATCAAAGTTGAATTCTTCAATCTTAATGACATTATTTTTTTCCATGTAATCCAGTGCGTCCAACCATCTTTTAGTCTGCATGAAAATCAATTATTACTAAAGTAAACATTTTTTGTACACTTTCAAATTGCTTCAATTGATTTACGAACAGAAAGTTGTTTTTTTAATTGAACAGTAAATGTTTTACGAGAATTATGGGTAATTCTATTTATTGTTTCCAGACCATTCATCATTAGGTTGAAATAACTTTTTTCTAAATATTCAGCAAACATTTATATCTATAATAGTGTAGGAGGGCTTCTCTACATTTATTTCAACTCTTATGGGAGGAATAGCCAAATCCAGGATATGGATGTTAAAACTGGAGTTTTTCAACAAACCGATTTATAAAAATGTTTTAATACCAAATTTCTGCACAAAAAGTTAATATTTTGACAAGCTTTTAAGTGGAAGTAGAAATTTAATTTTGGAGATCCCAATGCCACTGTCTAGCACATAAGATTTTGATATCACACTTTGCTTCAAGCACATCATAATTGCCACACCAAACCCCTAGCGCAGTGTGTGGTAGTTAATTGTTTCCCCCAGTGATCTCGGATTTCATTTAAAAGGCAGTCATCTAATTCCTTCAAAATTCAGCTAGCCCTGTCAAAGCATGCGGTATGGTTTGACACACGATGACAGCAGCTGTTGCATAGATTTACTGCTGGTTTGTTATTGTTTATTATAAAATAAAAATTTCTGGATTTTTAAATAATTATAAAAATAATTCGGTATGTCATTAGTGAAAAATCAGCACCAGGTTAATCCAGACTGGCAAATTCTTGTACACACTGTCCAGGTGACAACTGCAGCAGCTCCACTTACTGGATCATTCATTCCAGCTTGATGTTTTTTTTCTTCCTGTTAGGAAGTTTGACTATTCTCAAATCTCATCACCCTCATTTTTTTAAATCTTAAAATATCATTTACTTATGTCACTTATGTTCTTGTGAGTTTTTTTTTAAAAGAACCAGTTTTTCAACAATCAAAATGAACTATTTTTTTACTATCACTCTCTATCCATTTTGGTTTATAGATGATCCGTTATATCAGTTGGACCTACATTGTTACAGTGTGAACTCCTTTGATGCCAGCTGTTCCCAGGATAAAATTTGCTCACGATGAGATGCAAAAGATTGTTAGGGGACAGAGCATATTTTAATTGGTTGAAAAGTTGAGATGTCCTCAACTCTATAGTCAGCAATCTTCATAACTTATTCTTCTCTTATTAAAAAAATTAAAAAAAGAATATCCGTTGTGTTCTTGTGGCTTTAAAATAAATTGTGCTTACGCTTGAGATTTTGTAGTTCAACTTTTGAAATAAATTTCTGATCATTTTGAGCCCAATGCACATATTTCCATTTCTTTTAGAATCATCTTTAAGAAAATCATAGATGTAGATGGCATCCTTTTCTGTCTGTGGGGTCATTTCAAGATAGCCTGCTTGTTCATAGAATTGACGCTTGGTCTCTGTGCCATAAATTTTGAGCTTGGAAGCAAGAATCTGGAAATAAAGATCGTTGAAATTGTAGGTTTCTAGTAAATTCTAGATAATATATTTTTTGTGCAATTGTTAAGCTCTTTAAATACTGTTTTTTGATTTGGAGGCAGTAAAATAAAAAAATAATTTCTATATTTGTTTACAATTTTTTAAAAATTATTTTGAGCTCTTAAAATTAACAATTTACCAGGAATTCAAAACCCTTTAAAAAATAATGAAATTTAATTTTGTTAAATAATTTTTTTTTTTTTAAATAATGCGGAAAGCTGTTAAAACAAATGACAAAATTTGACACTGACATCTTTAAATGCATATTCCCAGGGTCTCTCTCTGGCCATTTCATCTGCTAGCTCAATAGTTTTAGTAGGATTCACAGTACTGGCCATGCTGACAATTCTCAACCGACACAGAAAAGGCATAAAAGTGTAGGGCAAAAGCTGAGAGCAGGTTCTAACCAGCTTGGGGTGGCTGACTGATAGTAAGACAGTGGAACCTAATTCTGGGAAGTTAAGGCAAGATTTATAGAAAAAACAGTCACAGACCATAAATGTTGAACAAATTTAGTTCTGAACACAATGCAACATAAAAAAATATTTGTTGAATAAATAATCAATAAACTTGCTATTTAAATTGTATCATTTTGTCTGGCTCTCATCCATCAATCCCTGTGGTGCTACAGCCCATTTAGGGTTTGGCCTGCATTCACCACATCCTCCCACTCAGACCTAAATGATGCCCATCAGAATCAGTCCAGGTTTCATTTTGTTGTTTGGCTTTCATAGCGTTTATTTTTTTTTACAAGCCGGGTTGTCAGTCATGTGCACTTCCTACAAGGCAGCATGTTCTGATTTTGGTCCACCCCAGGTATTTCATTTCCCTGGTACCTGCCATATCTTGTGGGCTTTCCCCTATCTGAAACCTGGGGAGGCGCTCGATGGAAGATGAGTATCTCTGCACAAGGTCTAGCTCTCTGGTAAACCTAATAAATTCATGTCAATGGCTTTAAAAGAAACAGCAGTTAAGTTCCTTGTGCTGTAAGTATTCAAGTCACATTTAGGTCAATACCGAACCAACCAGTTTTTGCCATTGATCTAGTTGAGCTGAACACACTGTATAAATAGGGAAAAACATAATGTTTACCCGATGCTCTTTTCTGAGGAGACAAACACACACACACATACACAAATTAGCATATTTGATAGCAAGTTTAAATTTTAAAAGTTTATAATCTCAAAATGGATATTTTGTGACTTTTATTAAATATAAAATAGGGACCTCATCATAAATTGTTTACTTTTACAATCAAATGCAACTCTCTTTTTTGTATCACAATTTGTGACTACCTACCGGAACCCATCACACAATTCTTCATGTACCCCCAATGACCCGCTTCTTGATAATCCTCTTCTTGATAATCCTCTTCATGATGTTTCTCTTCTTGATGATTCTCTTCTTGATGATCCTCTTCTTGATGATCCCAAAATCTTATGTTTGTAACATTCCCCAGGCAACATCCACATTTTTCAAACTTCATATACTGTGTCAGTATATTCTCAAGGTTGGCAAAGCTTAAATTCTTGTCTTCACCTGTTGTTCTTTAAAAGAAAATAAAGATCTCTTCATTCACAGTCTTAAAACTTTTCATTATTGGGATTTGTTTTTTCAGAACTCATGGGTTTTTAACTTTAAGATAGAACAGAACGGACATAGTAAAGAGATGGTTAAGAACTTGTAGATATTTGTTTAACCCTTTTAGATAGATAACTATTCATTTTATGTTCATTATGGTTGAGTGACTATGAAGCACGAAAGATTAATGACCAATCGTATTATTTATCCAGCGTTCACAACATATAAATGAAGATTTACCAAGGTGCACAGGTTTTCATTCTCTTTAAACACTGCCACAGGGACTAGATACAGCCCACCAAACATTGGCGGCAGCAATGCGTGAACATCTACTAAAGATTCTTGACAAAACATGAACTCAAGTCATGCACATTTAAGAACCTCAATTTTTGCTACACCCTTTCCCCCCATGATACATCACTGCACACTTTTTATTTCACGCCCATGAACTATATTAACTAATCTGATGTCCCAAACACTTTTAAAACTAATATTTTTTATACCATACCGGTACTTAAATTGAGACGATTTCATTTTTCGAAAATAAAATATTACGGGCCAAACGCAGTTGCATTATGTAAAAAAAAAATCATTTAGCATAGTTATCAGGAATTATATTTTGCGCGCTATTGAACTTATTATTGATCCGGAAATGGAAGCAGTAAATTAGGACGCCATCCACAAGTCATACCAGAAGCGTAATATATATAAGAGACTAGATGCTAAGTTATGTTTTCAAAATAAATTTCTTTTTTAAACTTCAAAATAATAAATTAAGAACTTACCGGCAAAAGGCTTCGAAACAAGCTTTGGCTGCATTTTCTTTCTCTTCTGCTCCCATCAATATGGAAAAACATTCACTCAGGAATATGTTCACCAAGTTTTTCTTCCTCACGATCTCATCCACTGTAATAATTGTATATGCTGGAGGCTGTCTTAGAAACCCTCGGCTATCTACAAGGGCCTCAACTTGCCAGAACATTTGAGTTAGGGGGAATCTTCCAGTGCAGTTGTGACTTCTCCCATTCTCAGATTTAATTACAACTATTGAAAAAGATATGTGCAAACACAAAAAAATGTTTAAATTCTGAAATTAAATGTGCAAAAATAACTTACACGCTTTGGGCTATGTTCAACAAGAAATTGTAAAAAGTAATTTACCAAAATCAAAGTCTGCATTCTATTTTGACAGAATAGGAATAGCAGTTTACTGAGATAATAAGTTTAATGACAGTTTCATTACATTTAAGATTATAAAAAACAAGCACATGATTATTTAAAGAGAGAAAACTTTACTTTTCATCGCCTCTAATCTAATATATAATAGCGTCAGATTTAAAATGCATGCTTATAATATATCTGTCAGTAGTAAATTTAAATATACCATTTTTGATGAATACAAAAACCTTAATAATGGCACTGTTTTTCCCATTCACAAATTTTCTTTTTCAAAATTTCTTCAGTTTATATAAACGTCACATAAGGGAATATCTTGATTGCTGCTTGAATCCATTAATTGACACAATAGCAAGAATATGTGACTGAGAGAATACTTTAAACAAAAAATACAATCACACAAATTTCAGTTAATTATTTTAATCAGAAGTTCTAAGTCCAAAGGGTAATATTCATTATTTTAAGGTTTACCTTTAACTTCTTTTGGAATCTTTGAGGGGACAAAGTTATTAGTGTTATCAAAGTAAAGAGAAATTTCATCAAACTCTTCTTCCTCTTCACTAGCATCACTGTCATTCCCATGGACTGTGTCATTCTTACTCTTATATGGGATCTGGAAAATCCCTTTGACTAGTTTATGTGGCTTTGACCTGGTATTTTGTAATGACGTGCTAGCTGCCATAGATGCTTGAGTTATCTAAAACAGATGGAGCAGATAATTGTTAATTAAGCCCAAAATAGTAAACATCAACAAAGAGACAACAATCTCAAGTCTGTGTAAGTGACTTTAAAAAACAAAACATTTTTATAGATCACACTGATATTAGGTACGCCTTACTTTTGAGAAATGTTTAAATGATACCAACATTGGCGCTACCAGCGGCTAATGGCCATAGCGTAAGAAATGCCCAGCCGCTCCCACCAGCTCATGGTAGTCAACCAGTTAAGTTAATCAATTATTAGTAATTAGTACTGACTCCTGACAGTAGTACTAGTACTGATAATAATTTACTGTTTAATTGTTTTGCTTAAAATTTGTGTATATTTTTACTTTTAAGTGTGTGTTCGCTTGTTAATAATTTATGTGGCTAGTAATGGTCATTGAATCGGGCCATTGTCACTGATTTTGATTCATTGAACTCATGTTAAATGTTATTTATTATTATTCAAAAATATTGTAATGACAATTTTTGTAGTTTTTTGCCTTTTTTAAGGAATGATTTTTTTTTTTTTGGGGGGGGGGGGGGGGGGGGGAGGTATCAGTCATTGAAATTGAAGAAAGGTAATCCCTTATTTTAATGCAATTCCTTTTTTATGGTGAAATAAATTAAAAACTTTATACTTACCTGATAAAACTATATAAAAATATTAAAAGTATATTTTCATGAATCTTTTGTCTTTCACGGCGCCATTGTGGTAAATCTAGGAGAACTCTTCTGTCTCCAAAGATATGTTATAAAAGGTGCTCAATTGGATGTATCTGGCTTTAAATAAATAATAAATGTATTAAAAATTTAACTTTATTAACTTTTGTCTAGGTGCCCGATATTTCTCTCCAAACCAGTGGTGGGTTTGGACAAGTTTAAATGTTTAGGTGTCTTATGTTCTAGGCATCTTGGAATACGTAGGGCAATCCGTGCGAGTAAGGTGGTACTCGGTGGGACAGTGTCAGGGGCGTCAATATCAGGGCACATATTTTCTAATACTAAGGGCTGTTGTTTCAGGCTTCGCCCAGGACGTCGTTTTTCTTCGCACGGCCGCCGTGCGGCACGGTCTTGCATAACTTGTATCCATTACGGACGTAACACGTCTAGATATTTGTGTGCGGTTTGAGGGGTGATATGAAACTAAAAGCGTCCATTTAAAAAAAAAAATTTGTTGTCAATAAATGGTGATTTACAACAAGCGAAAAGCGGGAAAGTAATGAAATATAATTAAACGGCAATAGGGTAGTGAAACCAGAACAAACAGATTACTAATAAACAAAACAAGTCCATCCAATTATTTAAAATCACTAACACTGCCTCCCATTTTACTCATCACAAATCAAAGTCAACTTATGTGTCATGTAAATAATTAAGTCCCTCCTGTCTAATTGGAGCTAACCAATCACAGACCACATAATCAACTTATTTGCCTACTATGAGATTACTCACAACTGCCAGGAGAAGGTCATTCCACTTGCGCAGGAAAGGGGCTGGGAAGGGGGAGGCCCACCATTTATTTTCTTTATTATATGAAAGGGCGGCATTTTCGGCCAACTGAATAATTTTTCGTATGTAGTTTTAAAAATGTTGTGGTAGTTGTCGTTGTCAGCACAACTTTCGACCAGTAACAGGGCGGCACTAACCCTCGCCAAGACACTAAGGCATTCTTCTTCATCTCTAGCTGTTACGGCACGTGCACTGGCCGTGTCTGCGGTTTACACCTCGTAACAAAATCCCTGGTCCACTCCTAACGTTTCCCTGATCCGCTCATTACGAAGATACGTGACACGTTCTAAACGTTTTTACATAGCATTTACTGGGGTGGGAGGATTTCCCGGTTTGAGAAACCCATTGTGAAGACCTTTAGACTTTGGTTTTTCAAGCTGGGCCTAGAATAACAAGCTGGGCGGTGACTAGCAAAAATCGGCCCCCAGTAAAAAGCCTGAATTCAAGCTTGCCTCCTCCCACATCCGTCAAAAGAAAAGTGTAAATACACATATTTTTCATAAACAAATACTATTCTCGAACCCGGGGCGTGTGCCCCTTTCGCATGGGCATGGGCCTATGCTCAAGTAAATAATTAAACCCAACTATAATATGATGAATTATGAAGGAAGTTAATGTAATATTTAAAATAGTCAAATACAGAGTTCTTCTATACTGTACTATTTAGGTCTCATTTACTCCTCAATTTTCCAAATATATAACATAATTCTTATTTCCCAACCACACCTTTTTACACCCCCCCCCCCCAAAATAAAAAATAAATGAATATTAAAATTAAATACACAAAAATAGTTTAGAGGCGTCACATTTTCTTCAGCGTGTTTAATTGCGTAAGATATGCACGTAGTGCCTATATGCCTATCATTATGCTTATGGTTTATTTTTATACCCCTAGATTTAGATAATAAGGATGTATTTTGAAAAAAAGTGTTGACAAAAGTGGTTGATTGTGTGTGTGTGTGTTTATGTGTGTGTGTGTGGGGGGGGGGGGGGTATAACAAGGAGGGAGGATCTTCCATGTGATGCTAAAATCTTAAATGTTTTTCTAACAATAAATTGTACAAATTAAAATTATGGCCTGTCTTGTCACACGCTCGATACACGCCTCTCCAAATGCGACTCCAGTGAATAATAGTAGTAGTAGTAAATAGTAATACTAAATACAGTAATACAGTACTCACAATCACATTCACATAATAGTATAGTTTGCATTAAATTATATGAGACATTTTTAATTTTAAAAAAATAAAAATATTAATAAAAAAAGACAAGTTCGATTCTAATTATTATTTTGACTGAGTAAAATTAGGTAATTATTTTAAGAAAGTGTTATATCAGTTGTTATGGCATTCACTGCTGCATATTCATAACAAAGAATTCTACAGGAAGTGGAGACTATAAAGACACTCCTAACTGACCAACTGTACTTAATAAGACTTTTGTTTAGGTGAAGAATACACGATATGATAGTTTGTTAATAATTAGATTTTGTTTACTAGTACATTTACATGTAGCTTATAAATAGAAGTGTTATAAGTCACTGATAACTGTTTAATATTTTTAATCAGTTCTATTTCTATAAAGTATAAAGTTATAATTCAAGTCTAGGACAAAGTTACTTTCACAAAGTCTATGAACTATGATACAAATACAAGGGCCTAGTTTTTATTGAAATTAATGGTGAATATAAAATAAATGTAATGCATGAAATTTAAATTAAATAAAGTAATTTATAATAAAGTAAAGGATAATATGAAATGGTTAACGTAATAATCAAATAATAAATTTCAGTTAACAAGATTAATTTAAAATTAAATCATTGATAAATAAATAGTGCATTATGCACAGGCATAGGCCTACACTACTATACTCACTGATTCACAGTAATTATTAAAATTAAACATATCTTATTATAACTTGAGAATTAAAAATCCATAATTTTCCCTCAACGTTGTTTACTCACATATTGAAATTTTTAACCCAGGCTATTACATTGTTTTAAAATAATATGTGACATATGTGTGTACTGATATAATATGAAAAAGTAAGATATTACTCAATGACAGCTAAATTAAACAAACTGAAAGTTTGTCACAATATGTGCTTTTAAGATGTAACACAGAGTTCTGACTAGAATGCAAAATGCAATTGCAAATTTGGAATTTAAGACATTACTCAAACACTCCATTTTAATATTAGATTTATATTTTGTAATACTACCTGAATTGCAGTTAAGTTCTTAGCTATAATTTTTTAAATAATAACTTTCTTTCTGCTAATCTCCAGCTTTTTAAAAGAAATAATCATGGTGAAGATTCATGTCAAACGAGGTGATGAAAGTCAGTTTGCATATGAGGCTACTCTAGACACATCAATGGCAGCCATATTAAAAGACTGTGCAATTATTTATAATGGTAGACTCAAAATCGACAGAATTTGTGGTGGTAAGTGCTTTAGGTTAAAAAAAATGTTTAAATTTTGAAAAAGTTATAGAGCATTTTTAATTTTTCTGTCATAAAAATGTAAGCAAGATAAAATATTATCGCCATTTAATATTTAAAATCAACTATTAAAACAGTAATGATATACATGTTACAATATAAATGGTAATAATTATACCTGCTGTTAGCAAAATGTCCTGTTTGGTAAAAATTGTTGTAAAATATGTTTAGAAATGGAGGAGCTGGCAAAACATGGAGTCTCCCTCCCTCCTAACATGCAGGGACTGACAGATGAACAAATAGAAGAACTCAAATTAAAGGATGAATGGGGAGAGAAGTGCCAACCCAGTGGTGGTGTTAAATTCAATAAAGACAAAATAGGCTGTAGAAATGGCCAAGGTAAATTGTAATCTCTATTTTAGATGTGTACTTCATAGTGCAATTTTGAGGTGGTGCACTGATAATTGTACTGTAAAGTTTAAATTTGTGAAAGAATGTGTGACTTGAAGATTACATAAGTTTATAAAATGAAATAAACAATATTTATACGCTGTTCCCTTTTGATGAATAATTTTCACCTCTTGCTTTAGCTCCCACTCCAAAAATGGCAGAAGTTATAACAAAAACAATTAAAGAGGCCAAAGACATGATATCAAAGGTAAATTTTATTTTTGTAGTTGATGTTATTAATGTAACATCATTTTATTGTGATCTTTTGGACCATGGTTGAAAACAAATTTAAAAAAAGTATAGTTGATTTAGGATTGTTTGGGTGTGCATGGTAGGTGTCAAAATATTTTTAAAGCTCATAAAATAAGACTGCCTTGATTCCTATTGATAGTGATATCATTATATTGTTTGTTTGTGTTAGAACAATGAACTTGCTGGATAAGGCTACAGTAATATTTAGTGTAGCCGCCATAGTGGCAAATTTAGCAGACATTTACATTTTTTCCATGCTATATGGCGTAATTTTGTAACAGCTGCAAAAAAGTAAACAGAGAAAAATACTTATGTTTTTTTTTAAATGTATTCTAACTGACCCACTGGATGTATGACAAATGAACACATTATTTTATTCAATTAGCCATTATTTTATTTCTTGGCATAATTATAAACACACACTTTAAATATCACTCTTTGTGAAGGTATGCACCATTTCATTTTACTGGCCCCCTTTTTCGGACTGATTTCAACAAAATAGTTTAAAATAAATTATCTCAAATTTTAATTAAAAACCATAAAACAATAGCATCACTGCATTTCAAATTTATACAAAAATTTATTGGTAGGAGGCTGCTTCAGCTCTTTATCTGCAATGTAGCACTACATATAAATATAGAAACATGAGTCATCTACTTTGAGGAGTGACCTTTTTTAGACATGCGAAGCCAGTAGTTATTGTATACATTATTCTGTAGTTTTATTCATCTACTATAACGATAAGGTATTGTATGATTTTGAGAAGGTTAAGTACTATTTTGAAACAACATTTTACTATTTTGGGAGTTTCAGGGCAACCGGGTCTGGATTTTGTGTCTATGACTAAGACTATGTCTCTATGACTCTTGTCTTATGACCATGAGACATGAGCCTCTATTGTAACATTAGTTATTAGTTTACTGTATTGCATTCTCTGCAGTGTTGAATATCTCCTTATTGTGTTCCTACAAGTTTAAAGCAGGCATGAAAAAAAAAGAGAAAATTCTGAAATTTATTATTTTTTTTCCACTGTCCAAAGGATATGTCTGCAATGTTTCTTACTTTCTATCAACATTTATGGACAAGTTATTTTATGTCAAATTTGTAAGGACTGTTATTAAATTTACTGACTATTCAAACTAAAACATAATCCTGCTGTTTGTTCTATTAAATACACAATTTACATACATGTACTCATTATAAATAACTAAAGATTCCCATTCTAGAGATATATTTTTTCTAGCTATTTCAAATGTGCTTATCCCTCAGAAAAAAGTGGAGCAAGATATATTAGTGACACAAAAAACTGTTCAGGACGCACTTGACATTTTACGCGGAGCAGTGATGATAGTCTACCCTATGGGACTTCCACCTTATGAACCCATTAAAGCTGAATTTGAAAACACAGAGGATCTCTCAGGAAAGCAGGTGGGTGTAGTTATCTTCAAGTAATTTCAATCCAAATAAATTTCAGGTGTCCTTATATCACTGTGAGGATACTAAACTTATATTATGAATCTATGAATCTATGATGTTAGTTTCTGTTAGAAAATCACTTACTGATATTGAAGTTTTATATAAACAGAAGTCCAGGTTTCCTCATTAAAAAAAACACAACTATATTTAAAAATGCTTAAATACCACCTCAATATAATATTTAAAAAAAAACAAAAAACTTTTTGAGTATTTATTTAATAAATTATTTTATTTCACAAACGTGTGTCATTTCTGATCTAAGTTATCTTATACATTATAATTTTTATATTTTACATACATTTTTAAAAATTGATTTGAAGCTAAAGAAATATATTTTATGTGTCCAGGCATCTCTGGAAGTGATAGATATTGATGAAGCCTCCTTGTGGTGGGCTGGAAAAGAATTATTACCTCACAAAAAGTTGGGTGATTTTGTTGGCAAGAATGAGAAAACCAAAATTGTTGCCAAGCTGCAGAAGGTGTGTCCAAGTCGTATTTAGTTTAAAAATTATTTTTTTTACAAGCTGTACAGGATGAATATTGATGCTGTATGAACATTTCAGAAAATCAGAATACAGGACGAGAAGTTAATTAACTTGTAAGGTATCATGCCATTTAGCATAACCTTGGCCTTTATGTAACCTTGGCCTTAATATAACCTTAGCCTTAATGTAACCTTGGCCTTAATGAGCTAAAATGATAATAAAGAGCATGCTGTTCCCACATTAAGCTGTTATTCACCCTTTGAGTGGTTTGCACAAAAAGTGGATGGGAAGTTTGGGGGGAGGGAGGCTGTTGCTGTAGGGGAGCTTCTATTCTCAAGGGGAAGTGGTGTTAAAATGGACAGAAAAACAATGTTGTGGTATCTCTATTTAAAGCTTGTCAGTTTTTGCATATCAAAAACTTACCAATAATTATGGTGAAAAATAACAGATATGTATTATATTAAGATGTGTGTATATTAAGAAGCTATAAATAAGCTCCACTATTTCGCCCATAACGTATGCACGTTATTATGTTAACTATTTTAACATTTTAACGCCAGCATTACTTAAGTATTCTAAATGGTGTGAATGGAATGTATGTGCCGGTGAGCAAGTTATAAAATAAATAATGCTGTAAATAGCTGACTGCTTTTAAAAGATAGTTTTAACACATAAAAGTTTAAAACCAATCTCTACTTTGCAGAGAGGCCATGGTGCCCCAGCCAGAGAGCCAGTGGTCAGTCCTGAAGAACAGAAAAACATGATGGCATATTATTACAAAAAGCAAGAAGAAATGAAGGTATGCAGTAATTGGGGCGTTTGTTAGACTGACCAATTTACGCAAAGATTTTGATTGCTTCTCTATAGGAGACTGCAACTTTCCTTGTTGCCCAGAGTTATCGTTCATACCGGGGAGTACAAAGAACGTACAAAGATGGCTGCTCACATGCCGAAAACATACCGAAAATAGCATTTGAGACCTGGCGAGTTGAAGAAATTAAGAAATGTTTACGGGAATTGCATCTGACGGTATCTGGAAATAAAGCAGAACGTGTAGATCGGGCACGCGACTGTGTAGCAATGCGAATTTGTGGGGAAAAGAACTTATGTATCTGAGACATTTTTCTAATTTCTTGGCGAAAAATATTAACAAGGGCAAAAAACCCTGCTTTTTCAGGAAGTTGCAGTCCCCTATAGCAACTTATTGAGATAATCTGGTGAAAATAGCTCTTTCTTTTTTCTTTTCTGTTAAATGGCTTTTTCATGTATCATCATATTTAAAACATTTCACTAATAGACTATGAAAATTGTATATTTTGTAAGCCTGAAGTTGCTTATAAACATGTATATAGGGGGAAATATGATGTAAAATAAATTGACAACTGATTATTATATAATCTAAAAATGAGATGTGCTCCTGTGAAAAGAGGTAGAGGCCCCCCCCCCTCCCCCCCCCCCTTTTAAAAGAAATAAAATAAATAAACAAGGGATTTTGATTATGGCCAAGGTTTACTGTTTGTTTAAAGTAGTTTTCTTATTATAGCCTATGTGTTAGTTTGTTTATGAAATAGTTGTGGAATGATTTTCCTTATTTGATCCTAAAATTCAACCAAATGTTTTTATAAAATTGTGTGCTGTTTTGAATTTCATCTGTTAATTTACATTAATTTTTACTTTAAAGAAGGAGATATATGAATTTAATAAATTTCATATTAGTAGATAGTAAATTCAATTTAAAATTAAATAATACCAGTAATACAGGCCTGCACAACATACGGCCCGCCAGCACCCACTTGGTGGCCCGTGAAGTAGCAAAATATTCTTTATTATTATTACTTTCTTAATAGCTTACGCCCCTGTCCTGTTATCTTTCGGCCCGCACAAGTTTTTCATGAAGTATAACGGCCTGCCTTACATTTTGAGTGGTGCAGGCATGCAGTAATATATTGGGTAGGATGAAAATAAATATCACTATTGTCTTTGTAGAAAAGACTAGTTTTCCCACTTTAGTACCTCTAAAATGCTATATATTATTGATGACCATTTTTTGTTGAATTTTTGTTTATCTGATAGAAACTAGAGAAAGAAGAAGATGATTCCTTCATGAATGCTGCATGGGCAGACAATCACCAATTAAAACGTCAATTCCAAGGACTAAATAACATCAAATGGGGACCCAGATAAACAGCTCTCAGTAATAAGTGTTTTTTTTTTTTTCACTGGTTGGATTCCATCATTACATTAATTTTTTTAATAGATTTTTTAAAAAGTAATTATAAATTAATCCTTGGATTTTATGAGGAACTGAAATAATTTTCTGCATCTGGCTAATAGTTTAAAATTGTATTTTTTAGTTTTATCATTGTTGAGACTTGCAAAAAAGAAATAATGCAGGACATTTTCACTTCAATGATGTATGCAATGTAAACCTAATGTGTTCATTCAGATGACTGCCATGGTATGAATGAAATTTTATAACACTGAAATGGTTGGGAATTAAAAAAAATTTGAGCATAAAATAAAAATTATTATTTTGTTTGTATTATTTTAAATTTAAGAACATTCAAATGTTTATCAAAGTTATGCATGGATTAATTTTTTAGGTTTGATTGATTCTGATGGAAGTGATTGACATTTACCGCAGCAAAAGGTTTTTATTAAACAATCAACAACATGAAAGCACAAAAGATTGAAACAGATTATTTTTAATATATTTTTGCTTTTTATTAAAAGTATGCAAAAAAATTAATAATTTCCTATTGGATATATAAAAAAAACATTTATCCATTCATTGTAAATATAAATATGAAATCATGTAAAACCAAAAGAAGACTAGGAATGAAGTAAACAATTACAATCAGCTTCAATTTAAAATAGTTTTTCCTGTGTGTCTCTGTGAATTTTTAATTAAATTTGGATTTAACAAGATGAGACATGCAGATAATAATCAAATACAATTTTTAACTTGGTTATTTACATTTATTAAAAACTTACTGACAAAATAGTGGAGTCACTTGCACTCCTTAAGTGGTGGCATCATAAACATTTCAAAGGCTACTGTCTCCTGCATTAATTATAGACTTTTGAATTGCACCAAATACACTAATTTGTTTCTATTATATTTAAAACTACATAGGATAAAATTTCATTGAAAACTTCCAAAACTTTAACTTAGTGTGAATGAGGTTGTCAGTTAAGTTAATAATATCACTGCCAGTTACTACATTCAGGTTTTAAATAAAGTCAAGACAAAACACAGTTTACAAAGAAAAAGAATAAAACAGTACATTGCATGATTCAAGACTTTGTGTACATTTAAAAAATGAAGGCAAGGAGTGTAAACATTGTACACATTAAAATATATAGCGAAACTGAAGTATCAGCCACTGATGTGGGTTCCACCCATATACAATTGCCTCATGAATACTCATTTATTACATTTAACAATTTTACAGTCAAACACTGATGATAATATAGGGAAATTATGTGATGAAGCAAGCATTCTTCAGCAACAGTTCATTTGTTTAAGCCCTTTAAAACATTTTTAGGTTAAAAAAAAAAAAAAGTTTAAATTGAAGCATTTGATAATTTACAATCAAAACGCAAAAAGTAAAGCTAATGAAAATAGTTATAATTATGCAAAGTGATTTTCTTTAAACTGTTCCTCCCTGAATGTTTTGGAAAAAAGTTTAAAAATTGTGACCTGCAATCTTATTATTCCGAATTCAATCCTGAAATCCTAGGACCTTGAGAATGGTTTTGAGATATTAAATATTTAAATAGCTGAATTTGGATATAATGAGAAAATTTAACTTCAACAAATTCCATTCAGATATTTCCTTAATTGACTTGTAACTTTTAAGAAGAATGTGTAACTTTTTAAAGATAATATATTATTAAGTCAAATTTTGTTTAACATGAACTGGAACTGTAATGGACATTCATTCATAATGTCCAATGTTCAAAGAAAATACCCCCCCCCAAAAAAAAACCACCACCTGCAGTAACCAGTGTTTGCAATCTCAACTAAACTATTGTATAAAAACTTACATAAAAAATATAAAGCATTTATTCACCATTAACATTTCACAACATTTCCAATAAATTGGAAATTTATAGCATTCTAAGGAGATTTTGATCTTATTGCCATTAACTTGTGCAGCTTTCGCCCATTACATTCAGTATCACTTCATCTTCTTTCTTCATAGCATGTGGTGCTCTAACTCCTAGTTAAGCAAAGCTAATTCACAATGCTTCTCAGATATTTCTTGGTAATTTAAAAAAAAAAAATATATATCAGATCAACTTGTTGGACAAAGCATTAGTTAAGTCCATATGCCGTTTCACAACCTCAGTTAAAATAGGTGGTAAGAAAATATTCATAGACAGATATTGCCACCTTAGTTGATTAGAAACAACTAACAGGGGAACAACCTTTGAAGCTGAGAGACAGCGTCACAACATTGGTTTAGTGGCAAGTAAATAGATATATTAAGATGAGAGAAGAACTTGTCTTTGTTAAATCATGCTAAAAAACTAACATTGGGATACACTGGAGACCTGATTTAATGTTGGTATTGGTTTTCTGAAACTCATGGCCGTGCTCTTCATGGGATTTCTTCAGTAGGAAATGGAACATCATTTGGTCCCAACTTCAGTGGATTGCTTCAAATATTTGTGAACAGAGAACCTGTTGAGCAAATCATGAATTATCAGTCACTTGTATTGTTAGAAACAAGAAAAATAAAGAAAAGACAGCCATGAGTACTATGGGCATTACAAGTGTTTCAAGCAGCAGTAACGAGGCAGTGAACTGCTTCATATAGCAGTTATTAAAAATTATTGGCTTAGCCGGCAAGATTATTGTAAACTGAGCTTGTCTCTGGAATTTTAAACCAGTGGCTATATTTATATTGTGTGCCGTATATCACATTCAAGTTTTCACTGAGCATACTTTAATCATGTCACCAGTGCCTACTTCTAAATTTGAGGTCAGTTAATTAAAGCAAGTTTAATTTGTTCCCAAATTGGTTTTGACTACCATGTGATGAAGCTTTGGACATCCTAATGCAACACCTACCAATTTTTTCTTTTTAAAAAAGGGCTTTTCAGCAACAGCTTTAAAATCCTGTATTAAAATTAAAACAGGAAAATTGAAGCGCAAAGCAGTTACACAAAAGTACAGAAACACATTTTTAACAATTATATAACAGACATTTTATTATTTACCACTATACGAAAGATATTTTATTAAAAAAGAGATGCATAATCTGTTGATGTGAGAGGACTGCCTCTCAGTCAGTTACATGAATCTTAATTAGATTCCTTTTCATTAATGCATTAGATTTCTTTCAGATAAGCTTCTTGTTATTGTAGAGATAGCAATGATTCAATGGTGTGGTTTACATTGTATAGCTTAAACCCTGGTAACATTTTAATTGAGATGAATGTCATGAGATGGAATTTAATATTATCATACATCTATGCACCTATGTACGTATTAAACCAAAAATATAATATACGTTCATATAAAAATGAAATATATATTTTTTTAAATGGCGTTATAATTGTTTAAATAATAAATAAATGTACACAATTTTTGCCCGTTTGATGAACACAAGAATATATTCAGCTTGCAAAAGGAAGATATTTTTTTTCTATTCCTTTTCTCTGATATGATTTAAATAAAGAATAATGAATAATTAAAGATGACATGTAAATATATACAATGCATTTATTTTCAAGCAGCAAAATATTAAGAAAAACATTATGCCTTTAAAAAAAAAAACTTGTTCAGCAAGTTATAAGTATAAAAAATGGGGACCCATTAAAATATTTGTTCAAAGAATATCACAACGGAATAACAACAAACCTGGTGAAAAATATTATGAACATGCATATATGAATTTTATTGAACTAAAATTCAATTGTATTTATTAATAGTGATACTCGAAGCCTCCCCAGTAGAAGCGAACTAAAAAAAAAAGAAAGAAAGAGAGGCTGGTTCTTATTTTCACAACTGGACCTTTCCAATAGCAAGTGACCAGTAAATTTCAGTGTTACTTTTGGGCATAGCATTATGTTAATATCTAGATCCACAGACGAAGCTGGTAAGATGAAGACTACTCAAGAACCTTTACGGTCACCAGATAAGGTTTTCTCTCTGCATCAAGGAAAATCTGTAACTGTGTCAACAGAAGCATTTTGAAGGTTGTCTTTTTATTATTGCATTTTTTGTTTTTTGCTTTTTTTTTTGGTATCAGAATAATGTGAGTAGCTTAGGTAATAGTATAGAGTCAGTGAGTCCTGCCTAGTTGAGATTATAAAAATTTTCTTACAGAAATGTGAAGTGTGAGCCATTGCCCAGATTCATGATTTCTTTGACTACAAATGATTTCATTTTATGTTGCTTCAATAAAATTACAACTCATTGCAAGTAAAATAAATTAGAGATCATGTTAAGCCTCAGGTTGGAGAATTACAAATCAAAATGTTTTTAAAATTTAGCATTCCCTACTAGTGCAACTTATTTTTCCAATATTTTTTTCCAAGAATTTTAGAAAATATTTCCACCCTTAATTAAAACTAGTTACTAAAAGAAAAATTTGTTTAACATATCTAGTTAATGTGTACAGTTTATTTGATGGAAAAGGGTTTTACAGTAATTATTTTTAAAGTGCACATAATTAGAAATAAGAGTAATAAGACTAATGTCTCTGGCATTTTAAAAAAAGATTTTGCTCATTTGAAAATTATTTGGTCATTATTTGTAGCCTAGAAATTTAGCAATTTCAATAGTGAAATTAGTCTACATTTGCCCCCTTGAAATAATTTTGTAAAATTAAAGCTATGTGTAGTTTAATTTCAAATTTAACAAACAATAAATATTTCAGTATACAAACAGCCTGATTGATGAAATATTGGCACAATGTTAATGAAAGGGGAGTTACTCTCAAGATCAAGATACAACTTGGCCCCCCTTAATTCTTGCAAAGAACCTCTGGCAAATAATTGCTTTTAAAAAATTTAACTTTCTATTGCTTTCAGTAGCCTTTGTTTTTATTTTAATTCCTGTTTTTTTATGTTTATAAAAACTGAAATATTCCATTTTTCCAACCATGCAGTGATAAAAATTTCAAAATTATTAAAATAATTGTGATTGGATAATGTATCATAACCGATATTAACAATTCAAAATTTTTGCTCTTATTACCAAACCAATCATTAGGATGAGCCCCCTAATTTAAAACTAATCTTATTAAATAAATACTTCATTGACTTTTGAAAATTAAAAAAAAATTCTTAACTGGTTGTATATTCTCCTTTATGGTATTAAAAAAAAAAAAATTTCACATGATTTTTTTTTATTAACTAGCAGTTGCCCAAACATTGCTCATTAACATCAACCATAATAATTGACTAAATCTCTATTATGTGAGTTGCTGCGTAAACTTCTCAGTGTGCTGCGAGGACTAAATCGAACCACTTCAATTCTGTCCATAGAGTCTGAATGTTCCAGCATTGGAGCATCAAGGGAACTGTGGTTGTTGATGTGAGCACTGCGATGCGTGGGTTCCGATACATCCAGGCGGGCTCTGATGTTGCGACGAAAGTTACAGCAGACTTTAACAAGGACAACTACCAACATGACAATGATACCGAAGCAGATCCCCAGCGTGAAATAAAGCCAAGCTTTTTCTTCATGTGCTGCAAAGAAAAAAAAATTAAATAATTAAATTTAAGTTAATATATTAAATGAAGCGCAAAGATCAATTTTTACATCTGCAGCTATTCTTGTAGGTAAAGACACATTTTTTGTTGTGGAATTAACATTCTCTCTTCTTTGATCCTGAAAAAAAAATGATACTTTCTTTTTGGGAGTGACTGCTGCACTTTAAATGTCTTACCAAAACTGCAATGGTAAATTTGAAAATAACCACAGCTGACACTCAATTTTTTTTTTGTTGAAGGCAAACACAACAATTGTATCTGAGGAAAAAATATTTATCTGGTAACAAAAGTAAGTGGCCCCTTTTTTCAAACCCCCACACTAGGCTAGCATTTCCTTTAAAGTTAACATTACAGCAATGTGTATCAAGATGGCTGATTAATACGAGAATTTCATGTGTATCAAGATGGCTGATTAATACGAGCATTTCATGTGTATAAGAGGGCTGATTAATACGAGTATTTCATGTGTATCAAGATCGCTGATTAATATGAGAATTTCATGTGTATCAAGATGGCTGATTAATACGAGCATTTCATGTGTATCAAGATGGCTGATTAATATGAGTATTTCATGTGTATCAAGATGGCTGATTAATATGAGCATTTCATGTGTATCAAGATGGCTGATTGATACGAGCATTTCATGTGTATCAAGATGGCTTATTCATACGAGTACTTCATGTGTATCAAGATGGCTTATTCATACAAATATTTCATGTGTATCAAGATGGCTTATTCATACGAGTATTTCATGTGTATCAAGATGGCTGATTAATAAGAGTATTTCATGTGTATCAAGATGGCTGATTAATATGAGTATTTCATCTGTATCAAGATGGCTGATTAATACGAGCATTTCATGTGTATAAGAGGGCTGATTAATACGAGTATTTCATGTGTATCAAGATGGCTTATTCATACGAGTATTTCATGTGTATCAAGATGGCTGATTAATAAGAGTATTTCATGTTTATCAAGATGGCTGATTAATACGAGTATTTCATGTGTATCAAGATGGCTGATTAATATGAGTATTTCATGTGTATCAAGATGGCTGATTAATATGAGCATTTCATGTGTATCAAGATGGCTGATTGATACGAGCATTTCATGTGTATCAAGATGGCTTATTAATATGAGAATTTCATGTGTATCAAGATGGCTGATTAATATGAGTATTTCATGTGTATCAAGATGGCTGATTAATATGAGCATTTCATGTGTATCAAGATGGCTGATTGATACGAGCATTTCATGTGTATCAAGATGGCTTATTCATACAAACATTTCATGTGTATCAAGATGGCTTATTCATACGAGTATTTCATGTGTATCAAGATGGCTGATTAATAAGAGTATTTCATGTTTATCAAGATGGCTGATTAATACGAGTATTTCATGTGTATCAAGATGGCTGATTAATATGAGTATTTCATGTGTATCAAGATGGCTGATTAATATGAGCATTTCATGTGTATCAAGATGGCTGATTAATATGATCATTTGATGTGTATCAAGATGGCTGATTAATATGAGTATTTCATTTGTATCAAGATGGCTGATTAATATGAGTATTTCATGTGTATCAAGATGGCTGATTAATATGAGCATTTCATGTGTATCAAAATGGCTGATTAATACGATCATTTCAGGTGTATCAAGATGGCTGATTAATATGAGCATTTCATGTGTATCAAGATGGCTGATTAATACTATCATTTCATGTGTATCAAGATGGCTGATTAATACAAGTGTTTCCTGTGTATCAAGATGGCTGATTAATACGAGTATTTCATGTGTATCAAGATGGCTGATTCATACGAGTATTTCAAATAAAACTATTATCTTTAAAGAAAAAACACTTCCTCATTTAGCCGATTCTTAAAGTTTTGGAAAAAATTATGTCTAATTTTAATTGTGATGACTCTGTCAGATTTTGATGCAGCCCAAGGCAAACTGAATTTTAGGGAGCTCTGCCACCAGGCATATTTAGCCTAAGTTTTTTAAAATGTGGTGACAGCATCAGCAATTAAAAATTTAGTTTATTACGTATTCAATGCTAAAATTGTTGAGATAAGTTTTCTCAAAATTTAAAGCAAAAGTGGGTAACAAAATTTCACATATAATTTTGTTTGTAAATGGAAGTTTTTAAACAGAGTAAACTAAAGATAAGCCTTCTTCTATATGAAATGCATTAAAGTTGTAGTAACTCTCTAAACATATAATTTGAGTTTAAGAAAATTGCGATTTTCCTATAATTCCAGATTGAGGGGATCCCCAAATTCTTTTTCAATATATTATAGATTAAAAAAATGTATTAACGCACATTTTTTAATTGTCACATGAACTGATTAAATTTTTCAGTACTTTGTGTCCCCTTGAACTCACCTGTAAAATGTTAAAAAGCTGACTAAAACATTATGATAGTTACAACAACCTTATTATTTTTAAATAATTAATAATTGAAAAAAAAAAAAAATATTATCAATCCCTAACAATAAATGGAGTGCACTCACTTTTGAGGTAGTGACAAATACTAAGCCAGTCTTTGAGAAAACCGATAGTCCTATGGTCTCTTGGTCTCTGCATCCCACCCCACCTGACATCTGGACGGGTGTAATTCATACACAGAACAGTCAGATTACGCTCTGTGACAAAAGCTGAGTCTTTTTTCTCCATTGTATAATTTGAATTTGGCACAGATTTATGGTCTGAACCCGTGTCTTTCTGAATGTTCGTAGACACTGTGGAGTGAGTTGTCTCCACCTGAGGAGACCTCGTTGGATTAGCAGCAGAGGTGTCTTCCTTGACACGACCAAAACTGTTGCTATCCTCATGTTTAACATGATTAGTGTTATTGCTGCTGCCTGACTGAGGTCTGCTGTTATTGATTTCCTCAGCCCTTACTCTAACATGACCTGCATCGCTTCCATTTGGCTGCTTGCTGCCTACGTCGTTGTCATTGTCTTTGTGCTGATCAGCTGAACTGGGTGACAAGATGACGGATGTTGTGATGTCTTCAAAGCTCTTATAATACACTTCATCATTGGTTTTCTTATTTGTGTCGGTGGATGAATCCTCCGTTGAAGGCTCCGTGATGACAATATCATCAAAAGTGCTTGCCTCTCCATGGACTGTGCTAACGTCCAGCTCACTTGTCCTCTCATCAACCAAGGTGACATCGTCCAGTCCCGGAATCTTGTCTTGCACAGTTGTGACATCCGTTGCTTTGCTGTCAAGGGGTGTTGATGCTTTTTGGTTCTCTTCTTGCCGTACAGAACCTGTGAAAAAAAATAAATGAAAATCCAGTTGCAATAGTTACCAGAAAACCAATTACTACAAGCAGCAGAGCAGATATCTGGTGCCTTATTTTGTCTAATAAAATATAAAAAATTAATTTTATGAAACATTTGAAAATATTTTCTTACATAAATAGAAAACTTGAATAATAATACTGAACAATTTTTAAATTAAAAGAAAGAAATAATTCAGACTCTAGTGATGTCATGACATTTGTGTACAAAGTAACCAACTGTAAAAGACTTGTTCATCTTGCATTGGCCAAGTGTATCAAGCTTTGTTCCTGCTTCACTGACCTATTGTCACAAACATGCTTCATGCTTCAGTGACATATTGTCACAAACATGCTTCATGCTTCACTGACCTATTGTCACAAACATGCATCATGTTTCAGTAACATATTGTCACAAACATGCTTCATGCTTCACTGACCTATTGTCACAAACATGCATCATGTTTCAGTAACATATTGTCACAAACATGCATCATGTTTCAGTAACATATTGTCACAAACATGCTTTGTGCTTCAGTGACATATTGTCACAAACATGTCTCATGCTTCACTGACCTATTGTCACAAGCATGTCCTATATTTCACCTGCCTATTTTTTTTTTACAAAACCAGTTCCTGTGTCACTGACCTGTTGTCACCGCCGCCTCCTCACCAACTTTTGTCACAGGCAACTGCTCAAAGGTCAAGTAAACCTCTGGCAGTGATGGCGCTGAACTCATGTCAGAGGCAGACTGTGTTGATGATGACACGTCAGTGAAGTTGTCATCTCTTGGCAACTTGGTAACTTTGTCTTGGTCCTTCTTTTTCTTCTTTTTCTTCTTCTTGCGGTTTTTCTTTTGATGGATTTGTTTTAAGATTTTTCTTGGCACTGAAAGGATCAAAGTGTAGAAGTTATAACAAAGCCCATCATTACTTGCCTGAAATAAGTTAATATTTCTACTAAGTAATAACTATACTACTCCATAGTAACTATCCTACTCAGTAGTTAGTAGCTATCCTACTTATTAGTAACTATCCTACTCAATAGTAACTATCCTACTCCAAGTAACTATCCTACTCAGTAGTTAGTAACTATCCTACTCAGTAGTAACTATGATACTCCATAGTACCTATCCAACTCAGCAGATAGTAACTATCCAACTCAGTAGTTAGCTATTCTACTTATTAGTAAATATCCTACTCCATAGTAACTATCCTACTCCATAGTAACTATCCTACTCCATAGTAACTATCCTACACCATAGTAACTATCCTACTCCATAGTAACTATCCTACTCCATAGTAACTATCCTACTCCATAGTAACTATCCCACTACATAGTAACTATCCTAATCGGTAGTTAGTAGCTATCCAACTCGGTAGTTAGTAACGATCCAACTCGGTAGTTAGTAACTATCCAACTCGGTAGTTAGTAACGATCCAACTCGGTAGTTAGTAACGATCCAACTCGGTAGTTAGTAACGATCCAACTCGGTAGTTAGTAACTATCCAACTCGGTAGTTAGTAACTATCCAACTCGGTAGTTAGTAACTATCCAACTCGGTAGTTAGTAATGATCCAACTCGATAGTTAGTAACTATCCAACTCGGTAGTTAGTAACGATCCAACTCGATAGTTAGTAACGATCCAACTCGGTAGTTAGTAACTATCCAACACGGTAGTTAGTAACGATCCAACTCGGTAGTTAGTAACGATCCAACTCGGTAGTTAGTAACTATCCAACACGGTAGTTAGTAACTATCCAACTCGGTAGTTAGTAACGATCCAACTCGGTAGTTAGTAACTATCCAACTCGGTAGTTAGTAACGATCCAACTCGGTAGTTAGTAACGATCCAACTCGGTAGTTAGTAACTATCCAACTCGGTAGTTAGTAACTATCCAACTCGGTAGTTAGTAACTATCCAACTCGGTAGTTAGTAACGATCCAACTCGGTAGTTAGTAACTATCCAACACGGTAGTTAGTAACTATCCAACTCGGTAGTTAGTAACGATCCAACTCGGTAGTTAGTAACTATCCAACTCGGTAGTTAGTAACTATCCAACTCGGTAGTTAGTAACTATCCAACTCGGTAGTTAGTAACTATCCAACTCGGTAGTTAGTAACTATCCTACTGAACAAAACTAAAACCTGTCTTAGAGGGGGGATCATTAAATTTTGTTCCCTGGGAAAGGATTTTCGGTAAATGTTTAAACATCAGTTAGCAACGAAGGAGACTTAGGGACAGTCAATTTCTGACCAGACGATCGTTACTGCCACATCCTGGTTGGGCCTGGTCATTTGGGACAGCTTGTGCAGGCCGAGCAGGGTTAAGGTCAATGGTTTTTATGATGAGGTCACTTCAGGATAGATTAGATTATTATTATTATAATTAGTTGTCTTATATAGCGCAGTACCCCAGCCTAGCTCACAGCGCTGTACATAACGTAGCTTACAACTCACGTCTTGTTATACATATTTGAGGAGGGAAAGCGGTGGATCGGCATACGAATGACGTCACTTCCTAGAATATATAAATGGGGTATAAAGGGAAATAAGAACTTAACTATTTTATAGAAGGCTGCACCTATTGGTACATTTGTACCAGAATTGAGAGGTTGGGATTAAAATACGATTTAAAATATTTAATAGCATTAGTCAAAATGTACACGGACACGCAGCGCCCCCTTTCTGACCCGGGGCACATTAAACTCAATGCTATTCAAATGTCATTTGTGGTAGTTTATTTTAGTTAAAATGAAGAATTAAGATTTCAAACGTATAGTAAATTCAATTATCTTTCATTTGATACCTCATTTTGTCTTACAAACCCAACAAAAATATTTTAAATCGTTTTTTAATCCCAACCTCTCAATTGTGGTACAAATGTACCGATAGCCACTTCGTTTATAGAACGTGTAAAATGTTGCCTCCATTAAAAAAAAAATTAAGTCGGACTTTTCTGAGAAATTTTTATTCTACACAGTTCATCTTCTACCCTGATACGGAAAATTCTATTCCTTGAAACTACATTTTATTTGTTGTGCATGCTTAAGCCGGGCGCTCTCAGTACGTCACTGGGCAGCTTTCAAACAACATCTGGTGCATTCATTATTCTTTTTTACCTTAAAACATGCTCTCGTCTACTTTTCAATAATTTTTAGACGCCACGATTTACACCAAGGATAGGGTGACAAGTGGTGTGGGAGACAGCTGCCGCATCTTACCAGTGTGATACAACTGTGGTTCTCAATCTTCCCTATGCCGCGACCCTTAAATACAGTTCCTTATCTTGTGGCCAACCCCCTAACCACCAAATTATTTTCGTTGACACTTGATAACTGTAGATTGTATGTTTTCCGATTGTCGTAGGCGACCCCTGTGAAAGGGTCGTTCGACCCCCCAAAAGGGTCACGACCATATGAGAACCGCCGGAATACAACAATATGTCAGTCCAACGTGAAAATATACAACTGCTTTCCTCGCAAATGGACAACGTTGATTTTTTTTTTTTTTTTTATCATTTCTAGGTTAGCTTACGACAGCGATTCGATAGTCGAACATATGAAGACCAGAGACTGAAAGCCCCACAAATGCCGGTAACAGCGAAGCATTATCACGTGCGCATGTCGTCAGAATGACACACAGAGTCTACACGAGTGGGGGAGACTTCGTGATTAGGCTTCTGAGTTTGATGTTCTGTAGAGACTTCGTGATTAGGCTTCTGAGGTTGATGTTCTGTAGAGACTTTCATGATTAAGCTTCTGAGTTTGTTGTTCTGTAGAGACTTCGTGATTAGGCTTCTGAGTTTGATGTTCTGTAGAGACTTCGTGATTAAGCTTCTGAGTTTGTTGTTCTGTAGAGACTTCGTGATTAGGCTTCTGAGTTTGTTGTTCTGTAGAGACTTCGTGATTAGGCTTCTGAGTTTGATGTTCTGCAGTCAGGATATTTTTTTATTATTTTTTTTGTTTACAGAGGAAAAAGATTATGGGGACCACTGAAGGCTTCAGCGATAATTCTGGTGAGTTTATGAAGAATACACCAAGGCGTAAGGGAAGAGGGGAACGGCATCGCTCTTTAATCAGTGGTTCTCAACCTTCATAATGCCGCAACGCTTTAATTCACTCCCTCACGTTCTTGCGACCCCCCCCCCCCCCAACCACATGATTATTTCCGAAGCTACTTCATAACTGTAGAGTATGCGGGTTTTCCGATGGTCTTAGGTGACCCCGGTGAAAGAGTCGTTCGACCCCCCAAACGGGTCGCGACCCAAAGTTTGAGAACCGCTGTCTTTAATAAATAATTGATATACAGTTCTCCCCCCCCCCCCCCAACCACACCTTTTTTCATATGCGTTTATGGTAAAATAATTTGGCGAGAATCCCAAAAATAAAGGTCTGCCTGCATTGGGGCGACCCAGTGACTCTGTGTCGTGTTGTGGAACCTGTATGAAATATCGAACACTGATGAATTGAAGAGCCTTGTTTGTTTATCTTCCAAGGTCCTCGATGGTTCATGCGGCACTAAATAAACTCATTAATAAACAAGCTTGACCCATGGTTGGTTTATGGAGTGTATCTCGAATGTTTAGAAATAAGTACACCACGTAACATCCCCACTGAATTTCTTACGTTAGTTCCTCAGTTGGATATTGTGAACTATTCACGCGTGGTAATTATGTTGTAATGGCAGCGGAACTAATTAAACGTATGAAAACTACTGTAACACACACACACATTTTATGCAAATTTCAGCACTTACCACATGCGTATGATGCAGTGAGGCAGGGCCAGCCTTAGGCCACTGCAACCTATGCGGCCGCAGTGGGCACATAGGCCCCGCGCGAATTTATTTTCTAATACAAAATCTTAATTTTCAATTATTTTCCTTATCCCTACCCAGACTGGGCCCCGCGCAATCCGTTTCGCATAGGGCCCCGTAATTGTTAGGGCCGCCCCTGCAGTGAGGTACTTGTGGGTGGCCCAAGGGGCAAGGGTCGCCAACACTTACCACATGCATATGATACAGTGAGGTACTTGTGGGTGCCCATGGGGCAAGGGTCACCAAAGATGCTCTCGTTGGCCTGGATGGCGCAGTTTCTTTTCCCGTGACACTGGGTGCGGACCTCTGACACCGTGTCTGCGGCTTGGCAGTCTGGGTGGGAGAGGCGAGGAAAGTCGTTTGTTAGGAAACATCATTTACATGACCAAGGCCAAATAAGGAAACATGACCAAGGCCAAATAAGGAAACATGACCAAGGCCAAATAAGGAAACATGACCAAGGCCAAATAAGGAAACAGGACCAAGGCCAAATAAGGAAACAGGACCAAGGCCAAATAAGGAAACATGACCAAGGCCAAATAAGGAAACAGGACAAAGGCCAAATAAGGAAACAGGACCAAGGCCAAATAAGGAAACAGGACCAAAACAAATTATTATAGCAAAGTTTTCAATGAACCTGACTTGAGTATAGAGTTTGTTTGCTGTTATCGACATGTGTTTCTTTTGACTTTGAGACGTGGTGGGGCATGCACAGAGTCAGTGTCTTTGGCGTTTTTTTTTGTTACTGAATCCATCACGGTTATTAAAAGTAGGAGGAATGTGAATATTTCGTTGAAGTTGGTCTTTTAGGTGCAGGATTTTTTTTCCGTTTTATAAAAATGTATTTAGCATTTTAATTGTTTAAAAGTTGCGGTCAATTTTAGTGAATGCCTCCTGCTGTTATAACAGATGTTTACTCAACAACGTAGACGCTTTACGTGATTTATATAATTATTTAGATGGGTGGGTGGGTGGTAGGTAGGTAGTTGGTGGGTGGGTATGTAGGTAGATATGTGGGTAGGTAGGTAGGTTATATATATGTAGTAGGTAGGTAGGTAGGTGGGCAGGTAGGTAGGCAGGTAGGTAGGTAGGTAGATCGGTAGGTAGATAGGTAGGTAGGTAGATAGGTAGGTAGGTAGGTAGGTAGGTAGATAGGTAGGTAGGTAGGTAGGTAGGTAGGTAGGTAGGTAGGTAGATAGATAGGTAGGTAGATAGATATGTTGGTAGGTAGGTAGATAGATATGTTGGTAGGTAGGTAGATAGATAGATAGGTAGGTAGGCAGGCAGGTAGGTAGGTAGGCAGGTAGGTAGGCAGGTAGATAGGTAGGTAGATAGGTAGGTAGATAGGTAGGTAGGTAGGTAGGTAGGTAGTAGATAGGTAGGTAGGTAGGTAGGCAGGTAGGCAGGCAGGTAGGTAGGCAGGTAGGTAGATAGGTAGGTAGGTAGGTAGATAGATATGTAGGTAGGTAGGTAGATAGATATGTTGGTAGGTAGGTAGATAGATATGTTGGTAGGTAGGTAGATAGATAGATAGGTAGGTAGGTAGGTAGGTAGGTAGGCAGGTAGGCAGGCAGGTAGGTAGGTAGGCAGGTAGGTAGGCAGGTAGATAGGTAGGTAGATAGGTAGGTAGATAGGTAGGTAGGTAGGCAGGTAGGTAGGTAGGTAGGTAGTAGATAGGTAGGTAGGTAGGTAGGCAGGTAGGCAGGTAGGCAGGCAGGTAGGTAGGCAGGTAGGTAGATAGGTAGGTAGGTAGGTAGATAGGTAGGTAGGTAGGTAAGTAGTTAGTTAGTTAGTTAGGTAGGTAGTTAGGTAGATATATATGTTCCCAATTTATATTACTTAATACACTTTTTTTTTAAATATATTTTTTCACCACTGATTTTTTTTTGTGTTAGGTTGACTGTTAGTGTTAAAGTTAATGGTAACGTTTATTGTTGGTTTGCTAGTAAAACAGACTGTGTGGGGTGATAATGAAAAGATCGTGTTGGGTTTATTATTCAAAAAATACTGTTTGAGTGGATGTTGAGAGCACAGCCAAACGATGGCGTTCTTTTCTTTTAAGGGCCAAGACTATGTTGTGCTGACACAAACAAAATTTTTTGCGGTCATACGATAGAGTCTTGCCGAACATAAATTTAAGCCAAATCCCAATCCGTGTAAATAAATATCAAATCCCATTTAACAATTAAAAAAAAAAAAAAATCTTGTAGACAGGTGTTATAGTTACCTATGTATCCATGCTTGTTGGCTGGACACTGGTCAGTGCCGTTCGGGGTCCGGCCAAACATGGCCGAGTACACAGCGATGCCGTCTCCCTTGTTGCACGAGATGTGTACAGCGTCTCCTTCACACACCGTCTGACGTTCATATTCGTCTGGGTGGATAGAAGTGGACAACACCGTTAAGGTCAGGATAGAAGAGGACAACACCGTTAACGTCAGGATAGAAGAGGACAACACCGTTAACGTCAGGATAGAAGAGGACAACACCGTTAACGGCATTGATAATGGCAACGATGGATGGAAGTTTAAAAAAAATAATTTACATCGTATAACGACAAAATAGATCGAGTGTCAACAAAAGTATTGTCATGTCTAAGTTTTCTCCTATTACCATGTCTTAGTTTTTATCCCATTGTCATGTCTTAGATTTCTCCTATTGCGTGTCTTAGTTTTTCTCCTATTGCCATGTCTTAGTTTTTCTCCTATTACCATGTCTTAGTTTTCTCCTATTGCCATGTCTTAGTTTTTCTCCCATTGTCATGTCTTAGATTTCTCCTATTGCCATGTCTTCGTTTTTCTCCCATTGTAATGTCTTAGATTTCTCCTATTACCATGTCTTAGTTTTTCTCCCATTGTCAAGTCTTAGATTTCTCCCATTGCCATGTCTTAGTTTTTCTCCAATTGTCATGTCTTAGATTTCTCCTATTGCCATGTCTTCGTTTTTCTCCCATTGTAATGTCTTAGATTTCTCCTATTACCATGTCTTAGTTTTTCTCCCATTGTCAAGTCTTAGATTTCTCCTATTGCCATGTCTTAGTTTTTCTCCCATTGTCATGTCATAGATTTCTCCTATTGCCATGTCTTAGTTTTTCTCCCATTGTCATGTCTTAGATTTCTCCTATTACCATGTCTTAGTTTTCATCCCATTGTCATGTCTTAGATTTCTCCTATTGCCATGTCTTAGTTTTCTCCTATTGCCATGTCTTAGTTTTCTCCCATTGTCATGTCTTAGTTTTCTCCCATTGTCATGTCTTAGATTTCTCCTATTGCCATGTCTTAGTTTTCTCCTATTGCCATGTCTTAGTTTTCTCCCATTGTCATGTCTTAGTTTTCTCCTATTGCCATGTCTTAGTTTTTCTCCCACTGTCATGTCTTAGATTTCTCCTATTGCCATGTCTTGGTTTTTCTTCCATTGTCATGTCTTAGATTTCTCCCATTGCCATGTCTTAGTTTTTCTCCAATTGTCATGTCTTAGTTTTCTCCTATAGCCATGTCTTCGTTTTTCTCCCATTGTAATGTCTTAGATTTCTCCTATTACCATGTCTTAGTTTTTCTCCCATTGTCAAGTCTTAGATTTCTCCTATTGCCATGTCTTAGTTTTTCTCCCATTGTCATGTCATAGATTTCTCCTATTGCCATGTCTTAGTTTTTCTCCCATTGTCATGTCTTAGATTTCTCCTATTACCATGTCTTAGTTTTCATCCCATTGTCATGTCTTAGATTTCTCCTATTGCCATGTCTTAGTTTTCTCCTATTGCCATGTCTTAGTTTTCTCCCATTGTCATGTCTTAGTTTTCTCCCATTGTCATGTCTTAGATTTCTCCTATTGCCATGTCTTAGTTTTCTCCTATTGCCATGTCTTAGTTTTCTCCCATTGTCATGTCTTAGTTTTCTCCCATTGTCATGTCTTAGTTTTCTCCCATTGTCATGTCTTAGTTTTCGCCCATTGTCATGTCTTAGTTTTTTCCCATTGTCATGTCTTAGATTTCTCCTATTGCCATATCTTAGATTTCTCCCATTGTCATGTCTTAGATTTCTCCTATTGCCATGTCTTAGATTTATCCTATTGTCATGTCTTAGTTTTCTCCCATTGTCATGTCTTAGTTTTCTCCCATTGTCATGTCTTAGTTTTCGCCCATTGTCATGTCTTAGTTTTCTCCCATTGTCATGTCTTAGATTTCTCCCATTGTCATGTCTTAGTTTTCGCCCATTGTCATGTCTTAGTTTTCTCCGATTGTCATGTCTTACATTTCTTCTATTGCCATGTCTCAGATTTCTCCTATTGCCATGTCTTAGATTTCTCCCATTGTCATGTCTTAGTTTTCTCCTATTGCCATGTCTTAGATTTCTCCTATTGCCATGTCTTAGATTTCTCCTATTGCCATGTCTTAGATTTCTCCCATTGCCATGTCTTAGATTTCTCCCATTGCCATGTCTTAGATTTCTCCCATTGTCATGTCTTAGTTTTCTCCCATTGTCATGTCTTAGTTTTCTCCCATTGTCATGTCTTAGTTTTCTCCCATTGTCATGTCTTAGTTTTCTCCCATTGTCATGTCTTAGTTTTCTCCCATTGTCATGTCTTAGATTTCTCTTATTGCCATGTCTTAGTTTTCTCGTTTTGTCATGTCTTAGATTTCTCCTATTGCCATGTCTTAGATTTCTCCTATTGCCATGTCTTAGTTTTCTCCTATTGCCATGTCTTAGTCTTCATCCCATTGTCATGTCTTAGATTTCTCCTATTGCCATGTCTTAGTTTTCTCCTATTGCCATGTCTTAGTCTTCATCCCATTGTCATGTCTTAGATTTCTCCTATTGCCATGTCTTAGTTTTCTCCTATTGCCATGTCTTAGTCTTCATCCCATTGTCATGTCTTAGATTTCTCCTATTGCCATGTCTTAGTCTTCATCCCATTGTAATGTCTTAGATTTCTACTATTGTCATGTCTTAGTCTTCATCCCATTGCAATGTCTTAGATTTCTCCTATTACCATGTCTTAGTTTTCTCCGTGAAAATGAGCGTAATCACACATTTCATAAGTTTAAAAAGTGAGTTATTTTTGGTGCGCTTCTTTAAACGATATTATTATTTTTTTTACTTAAATAAAATAATTTCTTTAAAATATTTATTGTCTTGTGGAAATTGTCCGTCTTGTGTGCGGGGTGGGTGTGTAATCTCACCCGCCCCCCTTTTATTTCTTTGTTGACCCCCTCCCCCCTTTCAAACCCTATCCAAAACAAACGAAGAAAAAGTCGTTTTGTCTACCCTTGTCATCCGCTATTTTACTACGGCATATCTTTTGACTATTTAACTCTCTATATAGATAACACGTCCATTAAATTCTACCGATCTTATTCGTGGAGCACACATACAGGAGATTAATGGGAGTTTGGGGGGGGGGGTGTGTGTTCTGGATGGTGGTGCTGGGTAATTACACAGCAGGTTAACGTGTAAAGAAATCAAATTTGAATTTATATGAAGAACAGCGAACGAGAGTATATGCAAGTGTTGTATCTCTGTCAGTGCCATGGCAGCTTTTGTTATGTACTTGCCCAAAACACGCACACAATTTTATACTCGTGTCATTATTTCAATACTCAATACATTATTTTTTTTTTTTAAATGTATCGGACGTCGATTTCCCAATTTGACGGGGTTTGCAATCAGTTTAGGAAGTAGAACTACCAAAAAATATTTCTACTAATAAAAAGTACGTTTGATGTGAACGGCAGACCCGCGGGAACACATTTGTAGTCAACAATTCCATTAAAATTTTATTCTTTTTTTAGCCTCTCTTTGCGCCTGAAAAAGAATTCCTGGCAATGCGGTTTGGATTTTTTTCTTATTCTTCTTTTAAATGGTTAAAAATTGAAAAAGGGGGGGGGGGGGCGGGGGGGGAGGGGGGGAAGGGATTCGGTAGAATGGCTTTTAAGTTAACAAACTTGGCCATATGAAGGGGAGGAAGGCATCAAATCCAGGCGCCATCTTCAGAGGGAGCCAAAAACTCATGCAAAATATGTTTAATGATATTTACTGACTTTTTGGGGGTGTTGGGGTGGGGGTGTTGGGGTGGGGGTGTTGGGGTGGGGGTGTTGGGATGGGGTGTGGGTGTTGGGATGGGGTGGGGGTGTTGGGATGGGATGGGGTGGGGGTATTGGGATGGGGTGGGGGTGGGAAGCGCCTAAAAGGGCAGCTTCGTTTTTTTTTTTTTTGCTTGCCACACCCTGATTAAACAAATTTAAATGAAAAATTGACTAGACGGTCAAACCTTTCTCAGTCATTACAGCTGTTTCATCCAACCATCAAACCTTTCTCAATCATTACAGCTGTTTCATCCAACCATCAAACCTTTCTCAGTCATTACAGCTGTTTCATCCAACCATCAAACCTTTCTCAGTCATTACAGCTGTTTCATCCAACCATCAAACCTTTCTCAATCATTACAGCTGTTTCATCCAACCATCAAACCTTTCTCAGTCATTACAGCTGTTTCATCCAACCATCAAACCTTTCTCAGTCATTACAGCTGTTTCATCCAACCATCAAACCTTTCTCAGTCATTACAGCTGTTTCATCCAACCATCAAACCTTTCTCAGTCATTACAGTTGTTTCATCCAACCATCAAACCTTTCTCAGTCATTACAGCTGTTTCATCCAACCAAAAACCCTTTCTCAGTCATTACAGCTGTTTCATCCAACCAAAAAACCTTTCTCAGTCATTACAGATGTTTAATTCTACCATTAAATTTTGCATAATAATTTATGGTCGATTTCCGGGAATAAGCAACTTTCAACTAAGTTATGTTTTTTTATAGCTTGGGGGTTCATTCCAAATCATAACGTAAAAAAAACAACCCCAAAAAAACCTTTTTTAACATAACTTATAAAGGGGACAACAAAAAAAAAAACAAAAAAAATCCGTCCCTGAGTGTCACGTGTGTGGTAGGGTAGAGCATTTTGACATTGTCACATTTAGCTTAAACTTAAAGCAATTGTGAAGAGGTTAAGAGTGCATCCGTTTAACTCCATAATGATTATGCAAGTGGCGCCAAGATCTAATGAATGCCCACAAAACATTTTCTTAAGTTTAGCGACAATTTATTCTATACAGGTTGGATTTAATGAACTTGTCACATAAATTGACCATCAGTAATTTCTTCTTTTCATAACTTAATCTTGAAAATCATTTTTTAGGACGCCTAAACATTCCTGATTAAACGTAATATGAGAATTGGGCAGAAAATATTGCTTGTTTTCATTGATGTGTTCAATCATTCATGACCATATATTACTCACTCTGTATTCAATCATTCATGACCATATATTACTCCCTCTGCATTCAATCATTCATGGCCATACATTACTCACTCTGTATTCAATCATACATTACCGTATATTACTCACTCTGCATACAATCATTCATGGCCATATATTACTCACTCTGCATTCAATCATTCATGGCCATATATTACTCACTCTGCATTCAATCATTCATGGCCATATATTACTCACTCTGTATTCAATCATTCATGGCCATATATTACTCACTCTGCATTCAATCATTCATGACCATACATTACTGCCTCTGTATTCAATCATTCATGACCATATATTACTCACTCTGTATTCAATCATTCATGGCCATATATTACTCACTCTGCATTCAATCATTCATGGCCATATATTACTCACTCTGTATTCAATCATACATTACCGTATATTACTCACTCTGCATACAATCATTCATGGCCATATATTACTCACTCTGCATTCAATCATTCATGGCCATATATTACTCACTCTGCATTCAATCATTCATGGCCATATATTACTCACTCTACATTCAATCATTCATGATCGTATATTACTCACTCTGCATTCGATGATACATGACCGTATATTACTCACTCGGCTTGCACTTGTAATGCACCTCCAGGTACTTGGATGTCCCCTCACAGGGATCTTGCGTAAAGGTTTCCGGACTCGCCTTGACCGAGCAGCTGGCCCTGTCCTCGCACATGTCCAGCATCACCTGACCACACAGAGAAGAACAACACATTAACGATACGTGGATACACAAGAAGAGCTAATCTAAAAGCCTGTTAGGAAATTAAAAGGGAAAAAACAACAACATCAAACTACACATGTTCTAATGCATTCTTAGAGGCGTCACTGGGGTTTAGGTCACCTGTGACGACCCGCAGCCCCAACTACCTTCGAGTGACGTCACGGTTTAACCAGGTGTCAAAGGCTTTAAACCGGGGGGGGGGGAGGGGAGTGGAGCGGGGCGGGGGGGGGGGGTCGGCTGCCCAAACATCACAGACACGTTTAAATAAGGGCGTCGTTCGCAACTTACGTCACGCCAAAAAAGACATTTTCAGACCCCCACTCCGCCCTGTCACTAAGTGTAACAAATTCTTTAACCCCCCCCTTTTTAGTGTCACCTCTCACCTAAAAAATTCAAAACATACAAAAAAAATTCATAACTTAACAAAGATTTTATTTTAATCTTTAACATTTTCCCCATAATGGATAAAGATGTGGTATTATAAGAAATCTGTGACGTAAAACGCAAGACAACGAAGTTCTCCCCGAGCCGAATGTAAAATGGCCACAACATTTTTTGCGTCATTTTTCGATATGTCCAGAAGGTGTGAGCGACTAACTTTCACGATACTTATAACACCTGAGGCAATTTCGACCTCAAATTAATGTTTTTTTTTAAATTAATTGACTAAAGATTTTTCAAAATTAGAAAATTTTAGATTTAAAATAAAAGAACAAAACAATAATAAAAAAAAAAAAGTTAAGTGTGACGACACAATTTTTTAACACCCCCCCCCTTTCTTCCCCCCCCCCTGTCACAAAGTATCACAAATTCTCGACCCCCCCCCCATTCCCCACCCATAGCGTAATTTGCGAACGACCCCTAAGCCATTCAATGGACGCACCAAACTTTGGTTTCCAGCTAGTCTGTCCATTTCTTTCTAGTGCCGGACCGGGTCATGCCAACATAGATAAGTGACAACCTGACATCCCGGCCACCGGGTCATGCCAACATAGATAAGTGACAACCTGACATCCCGGCCACCGGGTCATGCCAACATAGATAAGTGACAACCTGACATCCCGGCCACCGGGTCATGCCAAAATAGATAAGTGACAACCTGACATCCCGGCCACCGGGTCATGCCAACATAGATAAGTGACAACATCCCATCCCAGCCACCCACCAAAACAACCCGACTATGAATTGGGGGACAACGGGTGAAGTAAGGAAGGGATATCTAGGGATTAGGGTGGGGAAAAAAGGCAGATTGAATAGAAATTTGGTGGAACGGATAGATCCAGGGAGTGGTCTGAGGGTGGAGACGGTGGATTTGAGAATTGGGTGGATTTGAGGATCCTGAAACTTTTTTTTTAAAATCTGGGGCTCACTTCGCTGTCCAGGAGATACTTAAGGGCATTGATCATTGTCTCATAGACATTCTTGGGGGCGCGCTATAGTTTGAAAGCCCCCCCCCCCCCCGGCCAAAAAAAAAAAAAAAAAAGAATTATTATGCAAAGATCTTATTCTTAGTGAAAAAAACCAGGGAAAAAATGCAACTAATCAACATAAAACGGTAAAAATGCAATCTAATCAATATAAAGTTATAGGTATTTCAATTGGAAGTCTGGGGCCTGGCTTGTGGCTAAATGGATGGTCGATGTCCGGTTCTATATTTATCACTGCTACCTGCGTAACCAGAATGACGACCAGGCGGCCCAGGTTAATGACCCCTTGGGGGATCGAATCTGGCCCACGGGCCGTAGTTTGATGACCGCCTGCTATAGGGGGGTGGTCATTGGGTTGAAAAGATAGAACTAGCACTACGAATAAAAAGTAATCACGTTGACCTGTGTGACCTCTGAATCTTACTATTTTAATGGCTCTAAAAATATATATAAAAATAATTTAATATAAAAAAAAATAATAATCAAAAAGAGATCTACACTGTCACTTAAATGATGAAGTTTTACACATTTAATTTGTATATTACCTGACTGAAGACACAGTGCAAGTTGCCCCGCCCACAGCCCCCAAACACGGTATCGATTACATTCCTTTTTCGATTACGCGCTAAACTCAAACGATTACCTCACCAAAAAAACAGTGTCGCAATTTTCCAAAATTATTCCCCTTTTTTTTTGTGTGTCCCACTTAATGTGATTTTAGCGATGTTAGTTTTCTTTCTTTCTTTCTTTTTTTTCCCCCTAAAGCGACTCGTGGATTTAATCTCACCCAATAAACAGCCCTCCCCATCTCCTCGTCCATTCATCACAATCCATTTTCTTGCCTCTGCAGCTTTTCCTTGACGTATCATTTCTCAGCGAGTCTGTAACATCATTACCCCCCCCCCCCTCCCCGGGCCACGGCATCCACAACCCCAAACTCTCTCTCACCCCTCCATCTAAAACAACAAGGGTTCTTAATCTTGTTTTTTACCCTACTAGCGCCGCACACCTTCCTCATTTCCAAACATATATTCCACAACCCTCACCCCCCCACCCACGAAAAAAAAATGCTTTTAACAAAATGCAAGTATACTTGATTTTCATGGTATTCTCGCACCCTCTAAGAGATGCAGGCACTCTAGGTTAAGAACCACTGATCTAATATCACGGCAAATATATTAATGGCATTCACCGATTGCATTACCCATTTTATAAAAAAAAAACTGCTGTTATTAGTGTTATTTGCATATCAGCTTGCGTTGACAACGAAATAGCGGAAGTTCCATTGTTTCATCGAGACATTTTAATCCGTGTTTTGAATGAACCCAGGGCCGCTGTGAGACTTTTGGAGACTTCCTGCCTCTTCTCACGCTCATGATAATTTTAACTTCCGTTTGATTTGTTCCGGAAATGACATCCACGTTTTTCTATAGTTAATTTGTATTATTTATTTCTATTACTTTAATTTATTTTTAAAACTTTATTATTTGTAACATAAATATAATCTCAAATTCTCTCAGGTCACGGTCTGCCTTCTCTCAGGTCACGGTCTGCCTTCTTTCAGGTCTCGGTCCGACTTCTCTCAGGTCTCGATCCGACTTCTCTCAGGTCTCGATTCGACTTCTCTCAGGTCTCGATCCGACTTCTCGCAGGTCTCGATCCGACTTCTCTCAGGTCTCGATCCGACTTCTCTCAGGTCTCGATTCGACTTCTCTCAGGTCTCGATCCGATTTCTCTCAGGTCTCGGTCCGACTTCTCGCAGGTCTCGATCCGACTTCTCTCGGGTCTCGGTCCGACTTCTCTCAGGTCTCGATCTGTCTTTTATCGTGAGACTCCGCCTGATACACGTTCCACCACTCGTTAATCTTCTATATATATATATTGCTTCTGGTGTGGCTGCTTCCTTTTCATAACCGGCCCTCCTCCTACTCAACATGTTTTATATTAATAGAACTGAGTTGGGGGGGGGGGGGGGGGAAGACACGAGTGTCATGCGTGACGGTTGAACTCAGGTAAAAAGGTTGAATTTTTTTCGAAGCCGACTGTTACATTAATCAATAAAGAGCCACGGCTAAGGTGTAGGACTGTCTGTAGGACTGTCTGTAGGACTGTCTGTAGGACTGTCTGTAGGACTGTCTGTAGGACTGTCTGTAGGACTGTCTGTAGGACTGTCTGTAGGACTGTCTGTAGGACTGTCTGTAGGACTGTCTGTAGGACTGTCTGTAGGACTGTCTGTAGGACTGTCTGTAGGACTGTCTGTAGGACTGTCTGTAGGACTGTCTGTTGGACTGTCTGTAGGACTGTCTGTAGGACTGTCTGTAGGACTGTCTGTAGGACTGTCTGTAGGACTGTCTGTAGGACTGTCTGTAGGACTGTCTGTAGGACTGTCTGTAGGACTGTCTGTAGGACTGTCTGTAGGACTGTCTGTAGGACTATTGTTTAGAGGCCGGTAGGTAGGATCTAGGACTGTCTGTAGGACTATTGTTGAAAGGTCGGCACGTTGAGTGTAGTTGTGTCTATAAGACTATTGATGTTTCAGAGTCGGCACACGTTACAGAAAATGAGAGATTTAACTATTTTTTATTTTTTTTTGTAACACTTGGTTGGACCCACCTGGTATTTTCTCCAAAGTACCCAGACCCGGTGTAAAAATTTGGACCTGATTAACCCTTAGTTTTATTAATATAATAATTAGTGTTTGTACTCTCATTCACCTCCAAGAAAAATTCACCAGACCCACGTTCCATGCAAACGCTTGAGTTCATAAAGACTACAGGGAGCGCCGAGTGGCCTCTCCTCGTATCCGGAAATGTGATCGAAAGAAATTTCGTCGACGGAAAATTGATCGACGGAAAATTGATCGAATCGTTTTTTTAGTTTATAAGTTAAAATTTTGCGTCAAATTTCTTTTTGAACGCATTATTTTGTTTTACTATATAGTATAGTGCGTTCAAAAAGAAATTTGACGAAAATTTTAACGTCTTAACTGAAAAAAAGATTCGACCAAATTTCCGTTCGATCAAATTACCGTCAATCAATTTTCCGTCGACGAAATTTCTTTCGATCAAATTTCCGGTAACCGCCTCTCCTTGTCTACCAGTAGATAGCGTATCTATCACGGCACAGTGGCACAATCCTTCACCGTGAGTAATCTCCCCACTTTGAAGCAACCAATCGCGTGATCGCCAGTGGTCGCCCGGCTTTAAATCGGCAAGCGGAGGGAGCTCTGTCGTTCGGCCGGAAACCGGAGGCATAATCCTGCATCCCTAAACAATGCCCGAGTTCCTTTTGTTTGAATGTTTAGTGGAAAAAATGGGGAAAAAAAGGGGGGAAGGTGGAAGTAAAAAAAAAAAAAAGGTGGGGTGGGGGGTCGATATGTAAACTATCAAATGATTGGATGAGGGGATGTAAAGTATCTGCCCCGGGTAACACACGCAGGCCCCCGAAAAAAAGCAGCTTCTGTCCTACTGAAAAAATGGCGCTAGTTACTAAAACAAGAACAAAATAGTTTCGTGGGTAAAATCCTATGTTGTGCCATTTTATAACAGCCTTTCAAATAAATGAAATGAATAATATTAGTGCAATACTATACGTCTCAGATAAACTTAAAAAGTGTCAATTCACAAGAGTGGCGCCCAGAGAGGGAAACTTTCAAATGTTACTCAAATTATCTATTTTTTCAAACGCACCATTCCGACCCTACCATCTCTACCGCACCATTTCAAGTGCACCATTTCCAGCGCACCATTCCTACCACAATTCTTGTACTTTAAGTAAGAGACGATACTGCTAGACACCCAACTCCCCCACACATCTCCTCCCTTTCATGCAATGACATAACGCCACTTTGCTCAAACGCACAAATATACATCTACACTCCCACACAACTGTGCACACATACATATACATCTACACACCCACACAACTGTGCACACACATATACATCTACACACCCACACAACTGTGCACACACATATACATCTACACTCCCACACAACTGTGCACACACATATACATCTACACTCCCACACAACTGTGCACACACATATACATCTACACTCCCGCACAACTGTGCACACACACATATACATCTACACTCCCACACAACTGTGCCCACAAATATACATCTACACTCCCACACAACTGTGCACACAAATATACATCTACACACCCACACAACTGTGCACACAAATACACATCTACACTCCCACACAACTGTGCCCACAAATACACATCTACACTCCCACACAGCAATGCACACTAATATACACCTACACTCCCTCACATACTAATGTATACTTAGTAAGGACCTTACACTCTCACACACACAAAAAAAAGGGGGAAATGAGTAAAACAAAGTATAGAAAAACCTGAATTAAACGACGCAACAAAACAACGAACGTGTCGGCAGGCCAACCTGATTGCAGCCTCTCGGAGCCTCCCCCACACCCCCCCCCCCCTTATTACTCTCTCACACATAATTTTAAGCCCCTACTCATACTCACCTCCAACACTAATAGACTAATAGGCTCCTAGTCTCTCACACACAGTTAATACCCCTACTCTCTCTCTCACACACACACACACAGTAACTTATCACCTACCCACCCTCACACTCCTCACACACACATCTATTTCCCCCCTGGTTCCCTACAACCCATCTCGCACAACCCCCCACACCCTCTAAGAAGCTTGCTGTTGTTATCGATCAAGCGTGTCACTCAACGGTCCAAACACAGCGTGCTCAGGGACCGTAGCCGAATCCAGGTCACAATGGCTTTCATCGATCTGCCAACAAGGGGGTCAGGGTCATTGGGGTGGGTGGGGGAAGAATGGAAAATCAAGTGAAAAGGAGGGAGTTGGGTCGTAGAGGCTGAGGACTCAACCAGCATGCAGTAATATCCCAACAATCTTGGGATAAAGTCTATGTTCGGGAAGGGGGGGGGGGTATTGGGTCGTAGAGGCTGAGGACTCAACCAGCATGCAGCAATATCCCAACAATCTTGGGATAAAGTCTATGCACTATGGTCGGGGGAGTGGGGAAAGTTGTCGAAGTTGATGCTGATATCCTAAGGCAACGGTTCTCAACCTTTCTAATGCCGCGGCCCCTTAACACAGTTCCTCGTGAGCAGGGCCGGCCTTAGGCCACTGCAACCTATGCGGCCGCAGTGGGCCCCGCACTTTCATAGGCCCCGCCCCGAATTTATTCTCTAATACAAAATCTTAATGTCCACTTATTATCCTTATCCTCTACCCAGAATGGGCCCCGCGCCATCCGTTTCGCATAGGGCCCCGCAATTGTTAGGGTCGGCCCTGCTCGTGAGCCTCACGTTGTGGCGACCCCCAACCACACAATTATTTACGTTGGTACTCCATAACTGTCGAGTTTATGTGTTTTCGGATGGTCTTAGGCTTAGGCGACCACTGTGAAAGGGCCGTGCGACCCCCTGTCCTACAGCCTTGAGATCTATGGATGGGAAAGTGGTGGGGGGGGGGGTGCTCGTATCCCCAGTGATGTTAGGAAAATAACTAACACTTATACACTGCAGAATTTAAAGATAATCGAATATCTCTAAGATGACCGTTGGTCATTGACACAATTATTGTAAAATGACAACTCGGCTTGACTCAAATGGGCACAACAGGGAGATCATACGGGTCGACACAAAAGTCGGATGTCATTCGTCCGTTGGTGACAGTTTAAAAAACAAATAATCAAGTTATTTGTCCAATCAACTTTTGGATTTTTGTTTAAGAAAAGAATTTGTTTATCATTATTATTATTATTTATTTTTTGATACATAGAACATTATGTGTGACTTTTATTGAAACTTTTTGTTGGGGTGGGGGAGGGTTGGGGGGTTAAGGTTTCTGGGTTCAAGGACCTAAAAGCTTCAGTCGAATGTGAGAGATCAACTATTATCTCCTTATTTGTCTACACTTGGGTACTTGAGTCAAACCAGTGCCTCGGAGATGGGTTATCTTTCTTGTTTGGATTAGGAATCGATTTTTTTTTTTTAGCGATTTGGTTCGCAGGAGCGCAGAAGAGTGGGTGGGGGGAGTGTGGAAAGGGGGTGCGGAGGGGGTGCAAAGGGGGAGGAGGGGTGCGGAGGGGGTTCAAAGGGGGAGGAGTGGTGCGGAGGGGAACAAAGGGGGAGGAGTGGTGCGTAGGGGGTTCAAAGGGGGAGGAGGGGTGCGTAGGGGGTTCAAAGGGGGAGGAGTGATGCGGAGGGGGTTCAAAGGGGGAGGAGTGGTGCGTAGGTGGTTCAAAGGGGGAGGAGGGGTGCGGAGGGGTTCAAAAGGGAGGAGGGGTGCGGAGGGGGGGGGGCGGCTCCACTGGTAGAATTTTTTTTTCTTGATATGGACGTGTGGTATTTTGGGCCTGCTGCAGACTTTACTTCGTGGAAAGGGTACTGATAAAAAATCTTGGCATGCCAAGGGCGGCACTAAATGTAACAACCCCCCCCCCCCTCCCCCGGCTCAAGATTTAAATAAAGTGAAATAAAATAATATCTTAGTACAACGGGAATTGGAGATATTATCTGTATGACGACATGGGTCCTAAGAGTCGTACCCGAAACAGCCATGTTGGTTTTAGAAACATTTCACTCAATGACGGTACGTGGTTGGTCTCTACACGTATTTGGAGTCACTAGATTGTCCGTGGTTGGTCTCTACACGTATTTGGAGTCACTAGATTGTCCGTGGTTGGTCTCTACACGTATTTGGAGTCACTAGATTGTCCGTGGTTGGTCTCTACACGTATTTGGAGTCACTAGATTGTCCAGGGTTGGTCTCTACACGTATTTGGAGTCACTAGATTGTCCGTCAGTACGTGGTTGGTCTCTACACGTAGTTGGAGTCACTAGATTGTCCGTCAGTACGTGGTTGGTCTCTACACGTAGTTGGAGTCACTAGATTGTCCGTCGTCAGTACGTGGTTGGTCTCTACACGTATTTGGAGTCAATAGATTGTCCGTCGTCAGTACGTCGTTGGTCTCTACACGTATTTGGAGTCACTAGATTGTCCGTCAGTACGTGGTTGGTCTCTACACGTAGTTGGAGTCACAACATTGTCCGTCAGTACGTGGTTGGTCTCTACACGTAGTTGGAGTCACTAGATTGTCCGTCAGTACGTGGTTGGTCTCTACACGTAGTTGGAGTCACTAGATTGTCCGTCGTCAGTACGTGGTTGGTCTCTACACGTATTTGGAGTCAATAGATTGTCCGTCGTCAGTACGTGGTTGGTCTCTACACGTATTTGGAGTCACTAGATTGTCCGTCAGTACGTGGTTGGTCTCTACACGTATTTGGAGTCAATAGATGTCCGTGACTTGGATCTCCCAGGTCACAACCTTCGCATGTCACAATGACGTGTTATTTCGTAACGTCATCTAGCCGCCACTTAAAAATCGTGTGTCCGTGTTTATGGTTTCTTACCTGTAATCATGGACGTGTTTGTGTAGGGCAGGTTGGGGCATTTATTTAAATTGCAATGTACTGTGGTGCCTCCGGTAGTTAAAAAAAACAACAAAAACAACTTAACAAGCCGACCAAGTTTTGGTTTTGCGCCCCCTCCCCCCCACTCGTTTGGAAAAAAAACACTGAAATAACGCCCCTGCCTGTAATCAAATGGGGTTTTAAATTAAAACCTGCTCACACACTAACGTGTCTACTTTCCATGCTCACTTCCGGTTTTATGTTTTTTTTTGTGTGTGCGGGGCTTACAAAACATGCTGGGGCTAATTACACGACCTGGCCCGCATGAAGATTTTCCATTTCCGCAGGTAAATGTATTATAATTTGCTTCGGTTGTCCTGGGGAAGATGGAGATCTATGACACCCATAGACAAACCCCTAACAGTACCCAGGGGCGTGGGAGGGGTGCAGAGCGGGAGGCCCCCGGGTGGAACAGTTTTTCTTTATGTGGAGTCGCGGCATTTTCAGAATTTCTTTACTTGGAAGGGGTACTAACCTTAGCCACGTCACTGCCAGTAAACCCATACACACACCCTTTGCCCCCCCCCCACCACCCAACCCTCCTCCACAGTCTGTCTTTTCAAATTGTCGTCCATGTTAATTATGCTTTTTCTTGTTTACGTCCTTCCAATTTTATTCACACTAATTTAGCTTTCCGTTTCAAAACATGTAATCTATGAACAGGAAATGTCAGACAGTTACAAGGTACGCCAAACATATAATCCTGAACATATACGAATAATAAAATGTAAAACCCCCCCCCCCCCCAAAAGGGGAGCAAAAAAACACAAATTTTTTTGGAGTCAAAGACGCCGATGGACGTTGTCATCATTAAACACATGGAGATAGACGGAGTCAAAGACACTGATGGACGTAGTCATCATTAAACACATGGAGATAGACGAAGACAAAGACATTGATGGACGTTGTCATCATTGAACACATGGAGATAGACGGAGTCAAAGACGCCGATGGACGTTGTCATCATTGAACACATGGAGATAGACGGAGTCAAAGACGCCGATGGACGTTGTCATCATTAAACACATGGAGATAAACGGAGTCAAAGACGCCGATGGACGTTGTCATCATTAAACACATGGAGATAGACGGAGTCAAAGACGCCGATACACTCTATACGAGTATATGAATAAAAATTAATTTAAAATAACACCCCCCCCCCCCCCCCCCCCGCCCCAACAACTTTTGGCATCATAACAAAAAAATGCAAGCAAATGACATTTTCTTTTTTGAACACATGCATTTTTTGAATGTGCAAACATCATCGGGGATCCAAGGGTTAAGGCAAATGGGAAGCAAAGATGTCTTGGTTATTCATGGGTTAAAACAAATTGCATGTTTTAAAATTATCTCTCCCTCCCTCTCTCTCTCCCTACCTCTCTCTCTCCCTCCATCTCTCTCCCCCCTCTCTCTTTCTCTCACTCTCTCTCTCTCTATTCTCTATTTCGTTCATTCCTCTTTTCAGCCCAATGGTTCTCCTACTGGCGATGGTTAAACATGCTCAAGACAAGCTGATGGGGATTCCCGGTGGACGCCATGATGGCTACATTAAGCCCATGAAGTGTCGGGGGGGGGGGGGATGTCCCCTGGGACAAAATACGAGTCGATCCGAGCTCATTGATATTTCAAGGCAATGTTTTGTGTTAATGTGTCACGTGTGTTATGGAGAAGTTGTCACTGTTTAGTATGTCAATTTATGGAGAAGTTGTCACTGTTTAGTATGTCAATTTATGGAGAAGTTGTCACTGTTTAGTGTGTCAACGTATGGAGAAGTTATAACTGTTTATTGTGTCAACGTATGGAGAAGTTGTCACTGTTTAGTGTGTCAATGCAGGGAGAAGTTGTCACTGTTTCGTTTGTCAATATATGGAGAAGTTGTCACTGTTTAGTGTGTCAATGTATGGAGAAGTTGTAAATGTTTATTGTGTCAATGTATGGAGAAGTTGTCACTGTTTAGTGTGTCAATGTATGGAGAAGTTGTAACTGTTTATTTGTTTCAATGTATGGAGACGTTGTAACTGTTTATTGTGTCAATGTATGGAGAAGTTGTAACTGTTTATTGTGTCAACGTATGGAGAAGTTGTAACTGTTTATTGTGTCAATGTATGGAGAAGTTGTCACTGTTTAGTGTGTCAATGTATGGAGAAGTTGTCACTGTTTAGTGTGTCAATGTATGGAGAAGTTGTAAATGTTTATTGTGTCAATGTATGGAGAAGTTGTCACTGTTTAGTGAGTCAATGTATGGAGAAGTTGTAACTGTTTATTTGTTTCAATGTATGGAGACGTTGTAACTGTTTATTGTGTCAATGTATGGAGAAGTTGTAACTGTTTATTGTGTCAATGTATGGAGAAGTTGTCACTGTTTAGTGTGTCAATGTATGGAGGAGTTGTAACTGTTTAGTGTGTCCATGCATGGAGAAGTTGTAACTGTTTAGTGTGTCAATGTATGGAAATTTTTGTCACTGTTTAGTGTGTCAATGTATGGAGAAGTTGTCACTGGTTAGTGTGTCAATGTATGGAGAAGTTGTCACGGTTTAGTGTCAATGCATGGATAAGTAGTCATTGTTTATTATGTCAACATGTGGCTAAATTGTCATTACAGTATTACACCAAGTAAATGTATCGGAGAAGTTGTGAATAGTTCTTTGTGCGTGGAATTACAGATTGCAAGTTCAATCTCTTTTTTGGATATGCCGACCTTCGGTAAAACTAATTACATTAGGGAGTTTGAACCAACTCCGGGATGTTACGACTATATAGACGGGAAAAAAACCAATAGAAACTCAGTTATCTCTGAGCTGAGTTACGATGGCGACCATTTTGAACTCTTGTCCGAAAATGTAATGCCTATATTTTTCGAAATTTAAATATATGAAAAACTGGCTGAACCTTTGTCAGATGGCTCGCCAGACTGCGCTTTGTATAAAAATGTGATCTTTCCGAGAATCTGAAGTTCCGGGAAAGGGAAATTGCGTTAAAAATAACCGGAGGAATTGAAGAAAAACATGCCATGACTTTGTAACTCGGCATATGCTGCCAACTCTTGTATATAGTTTGCTTCTGGTGCGCCCTGCTTCCTTTTCACAACCGGCCCTCCCCCCTACTCAACATGTTTTATATTAATTGTGCTGAGTTTTTAAAAATAGGATGTCAACGCAGTGAGCGTCATGCGTGAGGGCTGAACTCCGGTAAATTGTTTGATTATTTTTCCTTGAGGAGTGGGGGAAGACTATTAGATTAATCAATAATCAATCATCTGGTTGGAATGTAGCAGTGGAGACATCTGATTGGAATGTAGCAGTGGAAACATGTGGTTGGAATGTTGCAGTGGAAGCATCTGGTTGGAATGCAGCAATGTCGACATCTGGTTGGAATGCAGCAATGTCGACATCTGGTTGGAATGCAGCAGTGGGGACATCTGATTGGAATGCAGCAATGTCGACATCTGGTTGGAATGCAGCAGTGGGGACATCTAGTTGGAATGCAGCAATGTCGACATCTGGTTGGAATGCAGCAGTGGGGACATCTGATTGGAATGCAGCAATGTCGACATCTGGTTGGAATGCAGCAGTGGGGACATCTAGTTGGAATGCAGCAATGTCGACATCTGGTTGGAATGCAGCAGTGGGGACATCTGATTGGAATGCAGCAATGTCGACATCTGGTTGGAATGCAGCAGTGGGGACATCTAGTTGGAATGCAGCAATGTCGACATCTGGTTGGAATGCAGCAGTGGGGACATCTGATTGGAATGCAGCAGTGGGGACATCTAGTTGGAATGCAGCAGTGCTGCGACATCTGGTTGGAATGTAGCAGTGGAAACATCTTGTCCAGATCGACTCACACTTCACGATGTCATTTTGAGGCAATGCATAAACAGACTCCCCCCCCCCCCCCCCCCATATCTGCTTCGGCTTCATTCATGGCTCGCATATCATAATGTTACCCTATTTATTGATTGGCCCCCTTTTTTTTTTTTTTTACTTTTACTATGCACGCTGGGGATGTTGAAGACGCGACCCGCGGGCAAGTCTCCGGCCCTTGATAATGCCAGATGTGCTGGCGCGTAATTATCGGAATAACATCGCTACAGCTCTAAGAGCCAATTGTATTATTCACATTATTTGTTTCAATTTTTAAAAAAATTGTGATTTTGTAAGTATTTATTAAACTTTTTTTTTTTTATATCTGTGTTCCGCCACCTCCCTCACCCAAAAGAAATATTAATAAATCAATAATTATTTAATTTTAAAGACCTCAGACATGCCTGGCTTGGAAAAGAAAGAAAAAAAATCTTTACGAATAAAAATAAAATTGGGGTGTGGGTTTACCTTATATAATTAATAAACATTGAACTCCAGACATAAAGTTTGCTATATAAGATATATATATATATACAGGAGCGAGAATACATCAGTATCAGACAGACTCCACTAAGAAGTACAGATTTAATCAGATTTAAAAGGACCCCCCCCCCCCAAACCCCCACATCAAATGTCTCAGCCTCCCACACACAAAAAAACTGACATTCTTTGTAATAAAAAACGTTTATTTACAAAAAATAAAAAAAAATCAAACAGGAAAAGATAATTCATCAAGCACGCGAGAAATTCCTTAAGCCTCAAAGAGTTGTCACCCAGTTCTTAAGACCATTTGGGCAACAATGAAAAAATTAATGATCTGCCAATCAGGATCATTTTGTTTCCACTTATCCGAAGTAGGTCGCCTGTCACGTGAAGAATGTGACGTCGCTTGGATCTCAACGGCAGACAAAGCGTGCTCAAAGACATTCCAGCCAACAGTCTTAAAAAAACAACAATATTCGGCTATGCTTGGATGTCATCCTTTGAACATTCAGCTATAATGCTTGGATGTCATCCTTTGAAAATTCAGCTTTAATGCTTGGATGTCATCCTTTGAACATTCAGCTATAAATATTGCTTGGATGTCATCTTTTGAACATTCAGCTATAATGCTTGGATGTTATCCTTTGAACATTCAGCTATAAATAATGCTTGGATGTCATCGTTTGAACATTCAGCTATAAATATTGCTTGGATGTCATCCTTTGAACATTCAGCTATAAATATTGCTTGGATGTCATCTTTTGAACATTCAGCTATAATGCTTGGATGTCATCCTTTGAACATTCAGCTATAAATAATGCTTGGATGTCATCCTTTGAACATTCGGCTATTATGCTTGGATGTAAGCCTTTTTTTTGTATAACTAGTGAACTTTCAGCTATGCTGTGATACATTCCTTTGTGTATAACCAGTGAGCGTACAAGTAAGAGATGGTGTTTGGTCAATTTTGTCGATGACAAGACATCCGGTCGGATACTTTCGCTACGAATCATAATCCAGCAGTCCAGATTTCACATCCATAATTTGTACAGCTTCAGCATCCCTTCCCAGTCCCAACCTCAACTCCAAGCTTAATGAAAAGAAGGAAAAAGAAGGGGGAAGAAAAAGAGGGGGGGGGGGGGGGAAGAAGAAAAAAAGAGAAGAAAAATGACTCCCCCCTCCATGCATAGAAATGGGAAATGCGCCTAAGCATGTTGATTGCAGGCCCCCCCTCCCCCCGCCCCCCCCCCCCCCCCCCACCCAATGTCATAATTTTATTCGACGCAATAAATACAAGAAATCGATAAAACACCAAGGGCTCATACTTTTTGTTACAGTTACAAAACGGAAGCGAGTTGCTCGTTACGATGTAAACTGTTGTTTCTGGGTACCACTGCGCCTGACCTGCGTGATGCATGGAGAAACACAACAAACATGGCGGGTATCCTGACCGCACGTCGTCTCTCCTATACGTCATTTTGGCCCTGATGACGCATATATTTTTAAATCCTTTATATATTAACTTATATTTTGTGTGTATCTTTGTGGCGGCAAAATCTTCGTAAGGCAAATTTAACCACTAACCGACCCCCCCCCCCCCCCCGCGGGGTCATCCTATCAAGCTGAAACTTGGCACATCGACTCGTTGCCGATGACAACGCGTTCTGTCAAAGTTTCAGCCTCAAAGCTACACCCAGAGGCGTAACTGGGTTTTTGGCGCCCTTGGCTAATTTATTTTTTAAATAATAAACATTTAAAAATTAGAGATTTACCGGCGCCCTTTTGAACTGGCGCAGGCCGGCGCCATTGGCAACTGCCGCAATGCTACACCCCTTAAAAAATCAGTTGGTTTTTTCCCCTTGTTTTTCAAGGGGAAGATGAAATATGGTGCAATGAATTCTTACCCATTGCGAAATCGCAAAATAATGCAGAAAACAGTTTTGGGGTAAAACCGTACGTTGCAACGGGAAAACCAATAGAATTTATTTTGGAAGGGGAAGATTAAGGAACTGATCAAACGTGTTTGTACCAGAAGTTGACCCCTTGACATAGCCGTTTCTTAATTTAAAAAAGTGAGCTGCCTGTACTGAACCAGTTCTGGACGTAATCTGCTGATCGTTGGACTGTTTGATTAAAAACTATGCCCGCACCAAAAAAATCAGCTGCTACCATCACATAGATCAGGGGTGCGGGCAAACTACGGTCGGGCAACTATTATGCGGCCCTCGAAGGCATTTAGAAATTTAAAAAAAAAAAAATTCGTTTTTAAGTTATTTTGTTGAATTTTTAAAGAATTTCATGTGCCTTTATGATTTTTAAAACATTTTTGATCAAATTTCTTTCTATTTTTCTATTTTTAAAAAAAACAGTCATGTAATTCTAAATTGCGAAATTACCGATTTTAACATAGAGAAATGTTTATCGACATGTAAAAATTGGACATAATATACACGCGCCCCCCCCCCCCCCAAATCGCTTTACCTTTGTCAATGCGACCCCCCGCACAAAAGGTTTGCTCAACCCTGACATAAATGATGAATTGCTTTCAAATACATAAATGCAAACATAAATGCATATAAAGGATTTATACGATAAACTTTGCTTTTTAGCGGTTTTTTTTTTATATATTTATGTGGCGTTAAAAAAATATCGAGGATTTTATTTATTTATTTATTTTATCGCATTGAATTGATACTTTTTACAAAGATTGTATGCACCGTGTAGATTAGATTCATTAAGTAACCAATTTGAAATTAAAATATTTTATAATTTGTACACTTAAAAGTTAATGGGGTACCGTCGATACAAACAAAATGTCTATTTAGAGTAATAGCGAGTCGTTGAGACTTGGGTTTTTATGGGGGTCGGGTCTATCTGGGAGTCTGGTCTGAGAGTTGGGTCTATCTGGGAGTCTGGTCTGAGAGTTGGGTCTATCTGGGAGTCTGGTCTGAGAGTTGGGTCTATCTGGGAGTCTGGTCTGAGAGTTGGGTCTATCTGGGAGTCTGGTCTATTTGAAAGTCAAGTCTGTCTGTCTGAGAGCTGGGTATATCTGGAAGTCTGATCTATATGAGAGTTTGGTCTATTTGGAAGTCGAGTCTATATGGGAGTCCTATCTATCTGAGAGTTGGGTATATCTCACAGTCATGTGTATCTAGGAGTCGGACCCATCTGGGAGTCAAGTCAACCTGAGAGTTGGGTCTATATGGGAGTCTTATCTGATCTCTCTCACATCCATAGACATGGCCACCAGGAGCTCGGGTGAGCGTCATCTGGAAAAGGTAAACTTAATGTCTGAAGATGTTTCCATCGCCCATTCATACAGGCTTGTGTACAAAATGTTGTTATCTACCTTCGGCATGCAAAAAGTGTGGGGGGGGGAGGGGTGAAGAGGGATGTGGGGTTAGAGGAGTGATGGGTTGAGGAGGGTGTGGAGTTAAAGGAATAGTGGTGGTGAGGAGGGGTGGCAGAGTTAGAGGGTGATGGGGCTAGAGGGTGGTAGGGTTAGAGGGTGGTTGGGTTAGAGGGTGGTGGGGCTTGAGTGTGTTGGGGTGATGGGGTGAGAAGGGGTGGTAAGGTGAGAGGGGTGAGGGTTAGAGAGTGGTGGGAGAGTAGGGGGGTTTCGGGTGAGGAGTTGAGAAGGGTAGGTTTTGGGACAGAGGTGCTTGGCTAAAGCAAAGTGAGGAAAAAAAAAGATATGGATCAAAATGTGAAAGATTGTTAGCGAAACAATAATGACGAGGTGTTGATGACATATGAAGCACATCCTTGAAAAACAAAGGGCACTTCAGTCATGTTTATAAAAACAAAGTTCACTTTTAGTCATGTTTATAAAAACAAAGGTCACTTTTAGTCATGTTTATAAAAACAAAGGTCACTTTTAGTCATGGTTATAAAAACAAACGGCACTTGAGTCATGTTTATAAGTTAGAAATATATTGAATATGCTACAATGAGTCTAGAACCACCCCCCCCTCTCCCCACATCCTTTCCCAACACACTTATCTTGAACTGATATGGTTACAATACCTGGTATAAATAGCTTTAACTTCCTATCTCATAGTTCTTGGTATAAATAGCTTTACATTCCTATCTCATATTTATTGATATAAATAGCTTTACATTCCTATGTCATAGCTGAATTATCTTAATAGACTTATCATAAGATGATAGACGACAGTTTTCATTTTTTACACCGATCTGTGGCAAGCTTTCTCGTTGGGGGAGGGTTTACCTGAGGAGAAAAGGTGTGGGCGGGGGGGGGGAGATGGAGAGCGCCCCCCACCCCCCGGGGCACAAGATATAAGTGACATCGTTGTTTACCAAGCGCCTCCAGAAGTCGTCTGTAGAGTGTCGGTGTTAATAAAATCACAACAGCTATCAGACGACCCGTGTATGCGAATGCACACTACCCTGCAATGATAGGTGAGGCGGGTCATTTAAAAGTGCATTGCACGAACTGCATGATGGGAGGGGGAAATGGGAGCCTGGATTAGATCAGGGCTTCTCAAACGTTTCGGTGTTGACGTATTGACAGGAGCTATTTACATTAAAGAATGGAATTCCATTTTTAAAAAAAATAAATAAAAAATTCTGCTCTTATGCAATTGTTCATCCTTTGCGGACCGACGACTAGGATCTCGTGGTCAGGAGCGGGCCCGCGGACCACCAATTCGAACATAATTTTATTTATTACGTCTTGGAATCGCTTTAATTTGCCATTTTATAAATGTTTAGAAATAATTCTTCCATAAATAATACACTGAATCCGATACGCAACTTTTTAAATAACCCAGCTGCTTGTAAACAAACTTAAACTTAAGTATCGAAGATTATTTAATTATTATTTTCAAATTCAGACTTATTCAAACGGATATTTATAAAGCAATCAAAACGTATGTTGTGCCGAATAACGTGTCCGCTGTTCAGAGTGACCTTACCAGACACTTTGGCGACAGATTTGAAAGTGAAATGTTAACAACATGTCGGAAGCCATCTAAAGTTAAGACACGAACTCACTGGCGTATAGCAATAGGGTTAGACCCGTCCGGGGCTGGCCAAGACCCTCCTCACCCCCCCTGGCCTCCTGCATTTGGCCGAAAATGTCGCACCCTTCCATTTAAACAAAAATGCCGCCCGCGGCGCACCACCCCCACACCCTCCTTCCCAGAGCCGGACTTTGATTTTCTGAGACCCTAACCTATACGAGGTCCTGGCCCCTTATCATTATAAATTACAACAGCTTGTCGAAGAAAAATTTAAAACATATAGCTGGTAGAGTGTGAGGCCCCAAGCTGTATCCTAATGAGGCCCCGCGGCAGATTGTTAGGCCATAAGCTGTAGCTTCTTGAGGCCCTGGCAGACTGTGAGGCCTTAAGCTGTATCCTAATGAGGCCCGGCAGATTGTTAGGCCATCAGCTGTAGCCTGTAGCTTATTGAAGTCCTGGCAGATTGTTGGGCCCCAAGCTGTATCCCACTGAGGCCCCGGCAGATTGTTAGGCCCGAAGCTGTATCTTATTGAGGCCCTGGCAGATTGTGAGGCCCTAGTCCTAGAGGCTGTATCTTAATGAGGCCCCTGCAGATTGTTAGGCCCTAAGCCTTAGCCTAAGCCCCGCCTTAGCTTATTGAGGCCCGGCAGAATTCGATTTCATTCAGCTTGTAGTTAAATTCAGCACGCCCCTTCTTCCTATGCCGCTGTTTGAAGTAACTTTAAGAAGTGATGTAACATGTTTTGTTGATTTTATGAGGACCGGGCGAACGGCGGATACCGACCGTTTACACCTTCAAGAACAGGGAAGAAGTGGTGGGACGACTCATCATTATGTGGCATTATCACCGTCCAGTCAAGCGCTATCTACCTCAATCGACCCAGCAGACGAGTACAGCAATTTGGGGGTTGGGGGGGGGGGGGGGGGGCGCGGTCGTAGCACGAGTTTGTGTGTGTGTGGAGGGGGGGGGGGTTGCTGGGAGAAACGGTTTCTCATTTCCAGGTTTTTAATCACGTGGTCTCATAGACCCTGGTGTGGATGGCCTAGTGACCAGGGATAGGCTGGCAGTTTTATGGACGTGGACGTGTTAAATAAGGGCAAGGGGGGGGGGGTGCTGCTGGCTGTCGGGGCGTTATCCTTAAGAGGGCGCCATTGGGATTTATTATTCCAGCTCGGGAACAGTGATGAGAGGAGAGTGTGATGGGAATATTGGAATATGTGAGGCATAGGCGGAGCCGTCGCCTGGGCCCTGAAACCCCTGTGGCTGCAAAAAAAGGTAGGGGTGGGGGGGAGGACTCGGATATTTAAGGGTCCCAAATTTGGTATTGGAAAAAAATAAGTTAAATAACTTCTCAACTTTGAATGCAGGGGGAAAGGCACAAAGGTAACCACCCTCCAAAGTCACGTGACCGTTCTGGGCAAGGGCATAGAAAACTTTGAATAATTCTATCAGTAAGTAATAAAGATAGACAGAAAGTTTGACTACTGGATAAACAGATTAAGTCCAAAGATGAGTTCTTAGACAGAAAATTTAGACACAGATTGCAAAATAATATACATATATAATATAATATATACCAAGAAATAAATAACACTGAAAATAAGAGTGTCCTAGCAACACAGACACACGCACAGACACGCGCATCGACACAATAAGCCACAAAAAGATTCAGAAGTGGGGAGAACGAAAGACGTAGAACGACGAATGTTTTTTAGGATTGTGGGAGTGTGATTGCGGGAAATTTTGAGAGTAACGTGGTTTCGGAGAGCACAATAGATAGTTTTTAAAAAATATAATAAAACAATAATGGCACAGGCATACGTGTATTAATTAAAATAAACAATACAATTATAAACATTTCTTTTTAAAAATTAAAAAAAAAATAACAAAACGGAAAAAAAAAAAAAAAAAAAAAACATTCTCAAGCGCGAGACGACAACTTCCGGGTCACTTACCGCGTAGAAGGCAGCTACCGCCATGAGTACGGAGAATCGGCTGAAGCTGGCATTGCTGGCCGCCATAACTGATGACCCGTGGTTACCCGGACGACGGTCAGTTCGGCTACATGCTGACCGACGTATCTAGGTCAGCCTCACGGATAGTCCAGAGTAATGAAGTCATTGTTTAGCAAGACCTCACGTGGCCAGTTACATCGCTGATGTCGGTAAATCCACCTTTTCTTTTTCTTTTTTTTTTTAGAAATTCGGTATTTTTTTTGGAACTATGGTTTTATGGAGGACGATCAAACTATGATTGTTCCAGATTAGAAATGAAGTATAATTATTTTTCTTAGTGAACAATAATGCGAAAATAAATTGGCACGGCGCACGGCACACGAATAAAACTTTTCAAATAAACTAAGGGATAACTCCAGAGAACTTGTGGGAGGTGCTACAACTCCGCCACAAGACATATTGCCTTATTCCAGTGAATTCGGTGAACAATCATTTCAGTACACATGAGAAATTGCCCTATTCCAGTGAATTCGGTGAACAATCATTTCAGTACACATGAGAAATTGCCCTATTCCAGTGAATTCGGTGAACAATCATTTCAGTACACATGAGAAATTGCCATATTCCACTGAGTTAGATATTGCACAAATATGTAGCATCTATTGCTTAATTCCGGTAGATTAAGGAAATTATCTCAGTTAAGTAAGGGGCGTTCATAAAGTATGTCACACTCAGTTGTTTTTTTTTTAAAAAGGGGGGGGGGAGGTGGGGGTGTGGATCTAAGAAATTTAGACAGTTTGTGACATGGCCCCCGGGGGGGGGGGGGGGCTGGCCTAAAGATCATAAGTGGTGACGTCACACATTCAAATTTTTTTTTAATCCCACATATAACTCCTGAAGTACACAGTGACGTCAGGGGTGTTAAACTCTCTATTGTGGTCGGTGTTTTTGTGACAGGGACTGTCACTTCAATGAAATGGTTTCATAGCGAAGTGTGTGCTAGAACAGTGCTTCTCAAACTTTTTAGTATGGCGGACCGGCAGGAATTTTCCATTGCACCAGGGACCGGTGCACTATTATTCTTGTACTGACGTGGTAGCGAAATGAGTTTTCTTGAAAACTTCTGCGGACCGGCGGATGATGGCCCACGGACCGGCACCGGTCCGCGGACCACCACTTTGAGTAGCGCTGTGCTAGAACACGTTTTAATCAGTTGTTCCATTTGATTGTTCGAAAGTGCGACGTCCATTGTGGGCGAGGGTCTGAGATTTGTGACAGGGAAAGAGGTGGTAATGTATACTCTAAAAAAAATAGCATGACGTACTTTAGGTAAGTCAAATTAATACTTTGGTTTTACTCCTCAAATGGTCTAAGTCGGCGATTCTCAACCAAGGGGTCGCGCGCCTCTTTCCCAGGGGTCGCCTAAGACCATCTGAAAAGACATATACTCTACAGTTATGAAGTAGAAAACAATAATAATTTTGTGGCTGGAGATCGCCACAACACGAGGAACTGTATTAAAGGGTCGCGGCATTAGGAAGGTTGAGAACCACTGGTCTAAGTCAAATTTAGTCACAAGCGCTTTTGTTACGATTGTTTGATCTGTGCGTAATTGTGAAGGGCTGTCAAGAGAATGGTCGTTGTGAAGGGCTGTCAAGAGAATGGTAGTTATGAAAGGTTGTCAAGAGATGGTAGCTGTGAAGGGCTGTTAAGAGATGGTAGTTGTGAAGGGCTGTTAAGAGATGGTAGTTGTGAAGGGCTGCCAAGAGAATGGTAGTTGTGATGGGCTGTTAAGAGATGGTAGTTGTGAAGGGCTGTTAAGAGATGGTAGTTGTGAAGGGCTGTTAAGAGAATGGTAGTTGTGAAGTGCTGTTAAGAGAATGGTAGTTGTGAAGGGCTGCCAAGAGAATGGTAGTTGTGAAGGGCTGTTAAGAGAATGGTATTTGTGAAGGGCTGTTAAGAGAATGGTAGTTGTGAAGTGCTGTTAAGAGAATGGTAGTTGTGAAGGGCTGCCAAGAGAATGGTAGTTGTGAGGGGCTGTCAAGGAAATGGTAGTTGTGAAGGGCTTCCAAGAGAATGGTAGTTGTGAAGGGCTGCCAAGAGAATGGTCGTTGTGAAGGGCTGCCAAGAGAATGGTAGTTGTGAAGGGCTGTTAAGAGAATGGTAGTTGTGATGGGCTGTTAAGAGAATGGTAGTTGTGAAGGGCTGTTAAGAGAATGGTAGTTGTGATGGGCTGTTAAGAGAATGGTAGTTGTGATGGGCTGTTAAGAGATGGTAGTTGTGATGGGCTGTTAAGAGAATGGTAGTTGTGAAGGGCTGTTAAGAGATGGTAGTTGTGATGGGCTGTTAAGAGAATGGTAGTTGTGAAGGGCTGTTAAGAGAATGGTAGTTGTGATGGGCTGTTAAGAGAATGGTAGTTGTGAAGGGTTGTCAAGAGATGGTAGTTGTGATGGGCTGTTAAGAGAATGGTAGTTGTGATGGGCTGTTAAGAGAATGGTAGTTGTGAAGGGCTGTTAAGAGAATGGTAGTTGTGAAGGGCTGTTAAGAGAATGGTAGTTGTGAAGTGCTGTTAAGAGAATGGTAGTTGTGATGGGCTGTTAAGAGAATGGTAGTTGTGATGGGCTGTTAAGAGAATGGTAGTTGTGAAGGGCTGTTAAGAGAATGGTAGTTGTGATGGGCTGTTAAGAGAATGGTAGTTGTGATGGGCTGTTAAGAGAATGGTAGTTGTGAAGGGCTGTCAAGAGAATGGTAGTTGTGAAGGGCTGTTAAGAGAATGGTAGTTGTGATGGGCTGTTAAGAGAATGGTAGTTGTGATGGGCTGTTAAGAGAATGGTAGTTGTGAAGGGCTGTCAAGAGAATGGTAGTTGTGATGGGCTGTTAAGAGAATGGTAGTTGTGAAGTGCTGTTAAGAGAATGGTAGTTGTGAAGGGCTGCCAAGAGAATGGTAGTTGTGAGGGGCTGTCAAGGAAATGGTAGTTGTGAAGGGCTTCCAAGAGAATGGTAGTTCTGAAGGGCTGTCAAGGAAATGGTAGTTGTAAAGGGCTTCCAGGAGAATGGTAGTTGTGAAGGGCTGTCAAGGAAATGGTAGTTGTAAAGGGCTTCCAAGAGAATGGTAGTTGTGAAGGGCTGTCAAGGAAATGGTAGTTGTAAAGGGCTTCCAAGAGAATGGTAGTTATGAAGGGCTGTTAAGAGAATGGTAGTTGTGATGGGCTGTTAAGAGAATGGTAGTTGTGATGGGCTGTTAAGAGAATGGTAGTTGTGATGGGCTGTTAAGAGAATGGTAGTTGTGAAGGGCTGTTAAGAGAATGGTAGTTGTGATGGGCTGTTAAGAGAATGGTAGTTGTGATGGGCTGTTAAGAGAATGGTAGTTGTGAAGGGCTGTCAAGAGAATGGTAGTTGTGAAGGGCTGTTAAGAGAATGGTAGTTGTGATGGGCTGTTAAGAGAATGGTAGTTGTGATGGGCTGTTAAGAGAATGGTAGTTGTGAAGGGCTGTCAAGAGAATGGTAGTTGTGATGGGCTGTTAAGAGAATGGTAGTTGTGAAGTGCTGTTAAGAGAATGGTAGTTGTGAAGGGCTGCCAAGAGAATGGTAGTTGTGAGGGGCTGTCAAGGAAATGGTAGTTGTGAAGGGCTTCCAAGAGAATGGTAGTTCTGAAGGGCTGTCAATGAAATGGTAGTTGTAAAGGGCTTCCAGGAGAATGGTAGTTGTGAAATGGATTGAAGTACAATATCGATTGCGGCCCCCCGCCCCTCCCCCTGAAGGGACGCAATTTGGCTCTCGATATTAATCAATGCACCAAGGGACAGATAATCCGAATAAAATTGGTCGTTCAGGGGCACACAATCAACCGAGGAAGCAGACGGTCTAAATGCTTGGATTTTGGTGTATAGGAGCCGGTAGGAGGGTTTGGGGGGGGGGGGGAAAGGGGGGGGAAGGGGGGGTCAGATAGATTCTCAAACAACACGCGTTCTAGCTCTGGGCTGCATGACAGGCAGTAAACTTCAACAAAAAACCACCCGAAAAGATAAAGGTAACATAAAAAAAAAAAGGAGACCACCAAATGTCCATCACACCGAAACAAATGAAATATTACAAGACAAAATAAAAAAATTCCATCATAATGTCAAATGTAACAGCGAACGAAGACCACTGAATCCTGACGATACAAGGGAAATAAGTGAGACTGAGACGGTGTAAGTGAGACGCCAAGGTCCGCTACCAATGCAGCCCCACCCCTCACCCCCCAGACCGCCTAAAGACCCCCCCTCTCCCCATCCGTCAGCAGGGAATATCCTCGGTTGTTTAGAAGATGAACCATCTCCAAGTCGCGCCCCTGGCTGACGTATCAAATCCATCTCCTGTGAGAACAAGGCCGGATGGGGGGGCCTCCGGAATATGACACCCTTTATCTCCTTTCGTAACACTAAGTTGCCGTTACCGCCCGCCTGTGTGGTTGACGGTTCTTTCGTCTAGGAGGTCAACGGCTGTGTGGGGTATGGTACCTTAGTGTAGGAGGTCAACGGCTGTGTGGTTTATGGTACTTTAGTGTAGAAGGTCAACGGCTGTGTGGGTTATGATAACTTAGTGTAGGAGGCCAGGGCTGGGTTGCTGATGATACTTGAGTGTAAGAGGCCAATGGCTGTGTGGTTTGTGGGACCCTTGTGTAGGAGGCCAATGGCTGTGTGGTTTGTGGCACCCTTGTGTAGGAGGCCAATGGCTGTGTGGTTTGTGGCACCCTTGTGTAGGAGGTCAACGGCAACGGCTGTGTTGGTTTGTGGCACACTTGTGTAGGAGGCCAACGGATGTGTGGTTTGTGACACCCTTGTGTAGGAGGCCAACGGCTGTGTGTTTTGTGGCACCCTTGTGTAGGAGGCCAAAGGCTGTGTGGTTTGTGGCACCCTTGTATAGGAGGCCAACGGCTGTGTGGTTTGTGACACCCTTGTGTAGGAGGCCAACGGCTGTGTGTTTTGTGGCACCCTTGTGTAGGAGGCCAAAGGCTGTGTGGTTTGTGGCACCCTTGTATAGGAGGCCAACGGCTGTGTGGTTTGTGGCACCCCTGTGTAGGAGGCCAACGGCTGTGGGGTTTGTGGCACCCCTGTGTAGGAGGCCAACGGCTGCGTGCTTTGTGGCACCCTTGTGTAGGAGGCCAACGGCTGTGTGTTTTGTGGCACCCCTGTGTAGGAGGCCAACGGCTGCGTGGCTTGTGGTACCCTTGTGTCTGAGGCCAACTGAATGGATGTGAGAACTGGGCGTAGAGGTTGGGCGTAGATGGGGTAATAGAAAGGAAAACACACATATACGACTCAGTGAAACAAGGCAAGAGACGATGAAACGAATGAGCAACATTTACTCTTTAGGCATGCTGGTTTTTTTATCATTGAAAACACAGACCTAATAATGTAGTCCGTCCCCCCCCCCCACCCCCTAAATTATGATTTTTATCAATATCATTGTAGATTTCTGGGCCCAATAATTCAGCTTCACTGATTCGGCCGGCATCCGATCACGGAAATCAAGGGGAATAACGCAAGACAGCCAGCAAGACCACCAAGAACTGTCGTATCGGAAGGTTTTGTTGGAGTTTTCGTTGTAGTTGTGTAGTGTGTTTGTGTGCTGTGTAGTGTGTTTGTGTGCCGTGTAGTGTGTTTAAGTGCCGTGTAGTGTATTTGTGTGCCGTGTAGTGTGTTTGTGTGCCGTGTAGTGTGTTTGTGTGCTGTGTAGTGTGTTTGTGTGTTGTGTAGTGTGTTTGTGTGTTGTGTAGTGTGTTTGTGTGCCGTGCGTGCGTGCGTTTGTTCGAGGGTTGTGTGTGTTGTGTTGCTGTAATCGCGCATTTCAATTGTCGACCACCACCACCTACGGAGAAATAATACCGCAGGATCTGCCACCCAGAGAGTCGGAGTTTACGGCAGATAAGCAGGGTGGGGCTTTTATCCGCCGCCGCACGCCCCCCCACCCCCGCTTTAATTATGTGCAGGTTTTATTTAAATTGCTATGTACTATGGCGCCTCCAGTAATAAACAACCTAACAAGCCGACCAAGTTTTGGTTTTGCCCCCCCTCCCCCATTTCCCCCCCCCCTTGAAAAAACCCTGAAACGACGCCCCTGCAGACAAGGCAATACACACACACACACACACACCATCGTCCCATCATGAGAGACGGACGGCTGACTACCCGGTACCGGTATGGTTTTCTTTTACATTTAGGGCGATGGTTGCAGTAGCGTCACTAGAGGGTGGGATGCGGGCCGCACCGGGTGAAGACCTCACAAGGAGGTGGCACCACATGGAGAATCCCCCATTTTAGAGGTCTCTCGAGTCGATTAAAAAAACAGTAATTCAAGATCAGGTTCCCCCCATCAGGGCCGGGCGTCAACAGAGAGGGGCGGGGCATGCAAATGCGACGCCCGCGGCAAAGCCTGAATTTAGGCGCCCTCTTACAAATCTAAAAAAAAAAAGAAATTAATATAACTATTTTGCATGGAAAATGAAGATTATGGCAGTCTCTGGGATAGTTGGGGGGCCAGGCCAGTGGAGGGCGCCCTCAGAGCAGGGTGCCGCCAGAGAAGACAGACTTTTACTTTTAGGAGGTCCATGGGGATTTCTAGGTGGGGGGTGGGGAATGGACACCATGAGTTTACGGCACTGGTGACGCCATAGCATAGCAGCGGCACAATTACCCCCCCTAGCTGCCTAATGACATGACCGTGGTGAGCAGCCCAGGCGTGTCCTGGAATCTGCATGACTGGTTTATTCCCGCGCGGCATGCTACGGCATGTCAGAGAAATATCGATCTTTTCTTCGGGCGACCTCCTGACCGGAGATCGCATCGTAAATATCTGCAAGTTTAACGTATCGCGGGTAGATAAAAGACGTAGCTGTTTGATGATGACGTAGTGCACAACAAAATGGCCGGCAGTACGATTGTTATGAAAGAAAATGGTTCAAATTGCTCGGGTGGCAATTTTTGATGACGTCACAGAAGAACAAATGTTCCAAGAGAGATCATTGATATAGAACTGAAATATCTAATAATGATTTTTTTTCCTCCCTCTTGATAAGAGAAACTGCTGTGCGGTACAAACAAAATGGATCCATCAACTATGCCTTTGCTTGTTTGTACCAATATACTTTTGCTTGTTTGTACCAATATACTTTTGCTTGTTTGTACCAATATACTTTTGCTTGTTTGTACCAATATACTTTTGCTTGTTTGTACCAATATACTTTTGTTTGTTTGTACCAATATACTTGTGCTTGTTTGTACCAATATACTTTTGGTCTTTGTGTACCAGAGTGCTTTTGCTCGTTGTAACGTACCAATAAACGTTTGCTTGCTAGTACCATTACACTTTTGCATGTTTGTACCGACAAACGTGTGCTTGTTTGTACCACGATCCTTTCTGCTTGTTAGTGCCAGCTTGACATTTGGCTCAGCTGCAGCCAGTAATTTTAATTGTTTGTACCAAGAGCACCGGCACAAGTTAAGTTTGAAGACGGCCAATCGACTCGTCTCACGACGCAAGCCAGTAGCGGGCTCCATCGATGATCGCGATCCTGCTTCCAGCGACTCTATTGGGACAGAACTCTATACAGCCTCATAACTTTTTGTGTGTATGCGTGTGTTTGTATGTGTTATTGCATGACTTTGTGTGTGTGTGTGTGTGTGCATGTATATGAGGGGGTGGTGGTGTTCACCCTCAGTTCTTTACAACAGTGCGCTGAGTGATGTTCCATGTATACCCAGCGGGGGTCATCGGCACCAAGTGCCAAAGGGGTCCAAAAGTTCCTCTAAAATTTAGGTTACGGCGGATCAGTTTGGATACAATGAAATATGGTTGGCTATTTTTTTTAAATATACCGGTATAACAGCCCGATTGTCGAGTGCAGAATTGGGGTGGGGGGGGGGGGTATTTATTTACTGTAATAACGCCAACTAGGGGATAGGGCGCCGGGGGCGTCCAGACCGCTGTTAAAACCCGTCAATCGAAACGGGAACAGGGCGAAGGGGGAGGGTGAGGTGCTGCGGGGTGAAATAAAGTTCGTAGAGATCAGTGGTTAGTCAGGACGAGGGGTTAGCGAGTGCTGGAGGCAGCGAAAGTGCCGGAAAAAATGATTTTGAAAAAGGAAAAAACGCGAAGCACCTACCTAGGACACCTGAACGGTGCTAGCAATCACTAGCGTCGTGAGCAAGAACATATGACTTGGAGTATAAGTCATGTCTGAGCACAAGAAACAAGTGGCGTAGCTACAATGGTGCGGACGGTGCCACCGCACAAGGGCCCCGAAGCCAAAAGGGTTCCGAGTATATACAAGCGTAAAAGAAAATATTCCGGGGCCCATTTTATAACACGCACCAGGGCCCGACACAACTCTATAGCGACGCCCCTGCAAGGAACATCTGGTTTTAACGACGATGAGTCTTTAGTGAGTAAAAGCAACAACAACACCACCACCAACAACAACAAAAAACAACAACACCACCACCAACAGCACCAACACTACCACCAGCACCAACAACAATACCACCACCAACAACAGCACCAACAACAACACCACCATCAACAACAACCCCAAACAACCTGAAGCGTTTAAATCATACCGTGTATAAAGATGTGTTTCACCCTTTTATTTATTAACTTTAAAAAATTCTTTTAACCAGTAGTGACAGACGATAACCCCGTTTGGCAGATTTCCACGAGTCGTGTAGCAACTTAAGTCAGTGGTTCTCAACCTTCCTAATGCCGCGACCCTTTAATACATTTCCTCATGTTGTGGCGACCACCCAACCACAAAATTAATTTTGTTGCCACTGCATAACTGTAGAGTATGTGTGTTTTACGATGGTCTTGGACGAGCCCTGTGAAAGGGTCGTGCGACCCACAGATTGAGAACCGCTGACTTCAGTCATGATTGAACAGTAGGGATATCCTCAGTAAGTGTCTCAGTTTATCTCCGTGGGGGTTTGAGGGTGGAAAGGTAAGGAGCAGAGGTGTAGCTAAAGGGGGGCATGGGGGGGACAGATTCCCTGGGTGCCAGACTAGCTAGGGGCGCCAAAATATGATTTGATATTATTTCATTGATGAAAATAATGTGTTTGAGAGTTGAAAAAAAGAAAGGGAGGCGCTTTAAAATGAATATTGTCCCCCGGGGCGCCAAATACTCCGGCCACGCCTCTGGTGAGGAGGGAACATGCAGTCTGTGAATGTATGATACACTTACAGCGGTAATGATTGTAAAATGATCCTGCTTGTTTTGGTTTGAAACGTGTTAGAGATCTTGTTTTGGAAATGGTTTTAAATTAATCTTCTTTTTTTTCTTCTTCATTTGTTACCGTTTTCGTTGAAGCTGTAAGCATGACAGTGACCTCTCGAGAAAGCCAGAATTAATTTCATTCACCGCCCACCACTTTTCTTTTCACCCCCCACCACTGATTTTTTCATAAGCCCATAAACATTCCCGAAGACTATGGTCGGCCGGTACTAACTAAGTGTTACGAAAGCTGGTTGAGTTATGGTAGCTGGTTGAGTTATGGTAGCTGGTTGAGTTACGGTTGCTGGTTGAGTTACGGTAGCTGGTTGAGTTACGGTAGCTGGTTGTGTTACGATAACTGGTTGAGTTACGATAACTGGTTGATGGTTGTGTTACGGTAACTGGCTGTGTTACGGTAACTGGCTGTGTTACGGTAACTGGCTGTGTTACGGTAGCTGGTTGAGTTACGGTAGCTGGTTGTGTTACGATAACGGGCTGTGTTACGGTAACTGGCTGTGTTACGGTAGCTGGTTGAGTTACGGTAGCTGGTTGTGTTACGATAACGGGCTGTGTTACGGTAACTGGCTGTGTTACGGTAACTGGTTGTGTTACGGTAATTGGTTGTGTTACAGTAACTGGCTGTGTTACGATAACGGGTTGTGTTACGATAACTGGCTGTGTTACGGTAACTGGTTGTGTTACGGTAATTGGTTGTGTTACGGTAATTGGTTGTGTTACGATAACTGGCTGTGTTACGGTAATTGGTTGTGTTACGGTAACTGGCTGTGTTACGGTAATTGGTTGTGTTACGGTAACTGGCTGTGTTACGATAACGGGTTGTGTTACGATAACTGGCTGTGTTACGGTAACTGGCTGTGTTACGGTAATTGGTTGTGTTACGATAACGGGCTGTGTTACGATAACTGGCTGTGTTACGATAACTGGCTGTGTTACGGTAACTGGCTGTGTTACGGTAACTGGCTGTGTTACGATAACTGGCTGTGTTACGATAACTGGCTGTGTTACGGTAACTGGCTGTGTTACGGTAATTGGTTGTGTTACGGTAACTGGCTGTGTTACGGTAACTGGTTGATGGTTGTGTTACGGTAACGGGTTGTGTTACGATAACTGGTTGAGTTAAGATAGCTCGTTTACTTGTAACAAATAATTGGCACGTAATGTTTGTGGCTGTCTACTGTCTCCTGTCTACTGTCTCAGTCTGCTGTCTACTGTACTCGTTGCATTACAACGGGTTCCAGCCGGTCTGGCCTCCTTAACGTGACGACATTCATCTAGATTCAGCTAGATACTACCTTGGATGAAAATGAGAATGAGATTTTTCTCTCCTTGGAATACGTTATCAATAGAGAACTTTGATGGAGTGACCCGTGGGGAGACCCTTCACTTGGTATGGGGGAGGTGAGGGGGGGTTGACTTGTTCGGTACGATGGAAAAACCCCTGGTGCACAGTTGTAGCGTCACTTGATGAAAGAGATGCTCCAATGCTTTGGTGGCGAAACGCTGTAAATGCCAGATGGACTGAGACCAACCGTTTCCAATTGTTGGTGATTAGAAAAGTTAAAATGAGAATAAAGATGACTCCACGATTGGAAATGTGTGCAGTTTTTTTGTGTTTTTTTAAAAGTTTTGAAGTTAAAAAAATTTAGGTAAATAAAATTTGAATCTAACATTTGCAGGCAGAGGCGTAGCGTAGGGTGGGCAGGGGGTACAGATGTACCGGGGCGCCAGCTAGTTAGGGGCGCCAAGATGTGCTTTGGTATTATTTCATTGATGAAAATACTGGGTTTGAGAGTTGAAAAAAAGGAAAAGAGGGCGCTTAATTAAAATGAATCTTGTCCCCGGGCGCGAATCTTGTCCCCGGGCGCCAAACACTCTAGCTACGCCACTGTTTGTAGGAGAGTGTAGAAACAAAGACCCACCACCCCCAAACCCCCCCCCCCCCCCGCGCGGAGTCCAAGCGCCGCCTTAACGTCTACACCTACCGCAGCAACATGTCCAAGACGAACGAAATGTAAACAGCAGCGACGCCCCTGCAGGCACACAATTAAGCCAAATTACTTTTAAGGCCTAAACACGAGGCGCGCCTCTGCTGGGGCTGCAACGCTAAATCTGCTCATTAAAGTTAAAGAGGTGGATGGAGACTTGAACGGGACGAAATAATGACATCGTAACATTTCTGTCTTTTTCTTTTTTTTGTGTTAGTTTTTTTTATAAAAGTACCCGTAATCCAATCGATCGGAGAGATCTGAAATAAACAGGACGTTCTCCCAGGTTTGAAATAAAAAGGACTTTCTCCCAGGACTGAAATAAAAAGGACTTTCTCCCGGGACTGAAATAAACAGGACGTTCTCACAGGACTGAAATAAAAAGGACTTTCTCCCAGGTCTGAAATAAAAAGGACTTTCGCCCAGGTCTGAAATAAAAAGGACTTTCTCCCAGGTCTGAAATAGAAAGGACTTTCCCCCAGGACTGAAATAAAAAGGACTTTCTCCAAGGACTGAAATAAAAAGGACTTTCTCCCAGGTCTGAAATAAACAGGACTTTCGCCCAGATCTGAAATAAACATTACTTTCTCCCAAGTCTGAAATAAACATTACTTTCTCCCAAGTCTGAAATAAACATTACTTTCTCCCAGGTCTGAAATAAACATTACTTTCTCCCAGGTCTGAAATGACCAGCAGCAGAATTTAAAAAAGTAATGGTAGCTCTCACAAACCACAGCCAAACCCAAACACACAGAATTGTTCCAGAAACACACACTGAATCCTACAGAAGAATACAAACACACAACTGCTAGATGTGTTTGATACATCAGATGTGTAGGACACAGATGACACACACACACATTTTTATTTTTAAAAAATCGATTCGTGATTAAACCGAGATGAAAGCTTTCCACGTTACTACAGCCGTACAAGGGAAGACAAATCTGTTGAGATATAACTAAATGACTCAGGACAATGGAAGTCTGTTGAATTGAAAGTGTGTTAAATGAAGTGTGTTAAATGAAGTGTGTTAAATGAAGTGTGTTAAATGAAGTGTGTTAAATGAAGTAGTATGTTAAATTGAATTATGTTAAATTGAATTATGTTAAATTGAAGTGTTTTAAATTGAATTATGTTAAATTCAAGTGTGTTAAATTGAATTGTGTTAAATTGAATTGTGTTAAATTGAAGTGTGTTAAGTAGAATTGTGTTAAATTGAAGTGTGTTAAATTGAATTGTGTTAAATCGAATTGTGTTAAATTGAATTGTGTTAAATTGAAGTGTGTTAAATTGAATTGTGTTAAATTGAATAGTGTTAAATTGAAGTGTGTTAAATTGAATTGTGTTAAATTGAAGTGTGTTAAATTGAATTGTGTTAAATTTAAGTGTGTTAAATTGAATTGTTTTAAATTGAATAGTGTTAAATTGAAGTGTGTTAAATTGAATTGTGTTAAATTGAAGTGTGTTAAATTGAAGTGTGTTAAATTGAATTGTGTTAAATTGAAGTGTATTAAACTGAAGTGTGTTAAATTGAATTGTGTTAAATCGAAGTGTGTTAAATTTAAGTGTGTTAAATTGAATTGTGTTAAATTGAAGTGTGTTAAATTGAAGTGTATTTGCTTGATGTATTTTCAATTGACGTGTTTGAAAACGCTCAAGTCAAAGGACCAAACCCAGGTCAGAACAAAGCTATACAACGTGCGTATCAATAATCAATCACCACCGTTATATAGAGATCAACATCAGACAAGAATACATTGGTCAAATAGTGCGTATGGTCAAGTCTGAAGGTAAACCTAATTAAATACCACGAACCCTCGCAGCTACTACGAACCATCACAACCACCACGAACCATGGCAGCAAATACAAATCATCACAGCTCCTCGTGATCACAGCTATCACAAGCCATCGCGGCGACTTATGATCACAGCTATCGCAAACCAACACAGCTACTCGTGATCACAGCTATCACAAACCAACACGGCTACTTGTGATCACATCTATCACAAACCACCGCGGCGACTTACGATGACAGCTATTGCAAACCAACACAGTTACTCGTGATCACAGCTATCGCAAACCAACACAGCTACTCGTGATCTCAGCTATCACAAACCACCGCGGCGACTTATGATGACAGCTATTGCAAACCAACACAGCTACTCGCGATCACAGCTATCACAAACCAACACAGCTACTCATGATCACAGCTATCACAAACCATCACAGCTACCCGTGATCACAGCTATCACAAACCATCACAGCTTCTTGTGATCACAGCTGCCGCGAAACCCTTACAGTTACTTATGATTACATCTACCATAAACCACCACGACTTGTTATGATCGCATCTACTAAAAAACCATCACGACTTCTTAATGATCACATCTACTGCAAACTATCACAGCTGTTTTGTTTTTATCCGGATGATCACAGCTACTTATGATTAAACCTCATAAAGACCACCACGGCTGTTTATTCGTATAATAATGGCACCTTCTAAAAAAAACCAAACACAACAGCTTCTTATATCGCACGTTCAGATGAGCACTGTTGGCCGAATGGAGTCACGTGACAATCACACCTGTGAATCCCGGCTACTAATGTAAAGCTCTAAAGTTATTATCCAAAAAAAATCCAATCTGTTCACCTAAACACCTACACACCATCACAGAATATTCACCATCAACAACACCAGCGACATCAATCGGAACTAACCGTCACACGGCTCCAAAGACGCACAGCTACTATCTCTGACGTACCCACTGCTCGTGGGGCGCGGGGGGGGGGGCACCACAATCACTACCGGTACCATCAACAAATCCCACCCCCCACCAGGCGGCTCATCGACCCCCTCATCATGCACGCATCATCTGCCCCCCCCCCTTTCTCCTCTCCCCCCACCCATCTCCCCCTCTCCTCACCCTTCCAGAAGCGTAAGTCTGTCCACTCATCGACGCTTCGCCCTCTCCCTCCTCACCCGCCGCTCCCCTTTAACAGCTCATTCATGTAAGCGTTAGGGGGGCGGGTGCAGGGAGAGTTAAGGGGGAGTTGGCGGGTGGGGGGGGGATAAAGAATGAGACATAGTATTGTGTACGCACCGCGGAGCGTGAGTCAAGGCTAAGCTGAAGTTCCCCAATTCAGCAGACGCAATTTAAATGCTCCAATTATTGCGCATAACTTTCATATTAAATCGATTTTTTATGTTGAGGTTGTTGTTACAGAGAGGGGAAACAACAAGAAAGAAAAAACGTGTTAGTTCTATTTTTAACCTCGTTGAGTAATCGAATACATGTTTGAAACAACTATTCGTGTCTTATGATATCCAACAACCCCGTACTATGATTCTGGATAACGTGAGCGAAACACTCTGCAAATTGTGACATGGATTTGAGAAGTGGTGATTCAAGGGATATAGATGGATGGTTTGGACTGACTAGAACAGCTGTTCTCAACCCGTGGATTGCCTAAGACCATCGAAAAACACATATTTATGAAGTAACAACGAAAATGATTTTATGGTTGGGGGGGGGGGGTGGTCACCACAACATGAGGAACTGTATTAAAGGGTCGTGGCATTAGGAAGTTTGAGAAACACTGTACTAGAAGAATGGAAGATCTTGACAGACATGATTCCACAAGTACAAACAGCATTACATTGTCTTCAATTGCTAGTGCCCCCCCCCCCCCCCCCCCCCCGGTCAGATTCTATTCTGAATTCTGCGACCGCGTACAAATAACGTTGGCAGAGACGGAAACCGTAGCAAGTGCAAAAAGAAGGTTTTTTTTTTTAATTAAAAAAAAATAAATTAATGTTGATTAAACAAAAAACTGTCTTCATATCAACGTTGTCTCGCGGTGAATGGATGGCCGACTTTGTTGATTGAGCGAGACAACGAAGAACTCTCAATTTTTTCGTTTCCTTTTTTTTTTTTTTCAAAGATCTAATTAGCTGCCCGATTACCACTTAATTTTTTTTTTTTTTTTTAAATTTTATAAATATTTTGTTGCTGTTGATATTATGCGCTTTCTCAATAGAGCATACACCTCATTTAGCTTTGCTTCTTTGTTTGTTTGGTGGGTTGGTTTCAAGACAGCCAACGAGTTGGCAACAGCCAGGCCTGCGATGAGTTTATTCGGCTCAGTGGGGCAGGTCAACTTTAACAGTAAAGATGAAATAAACAAAAATAAACTGAGCAAGTGAACAAATATCCGGCATGACGTGTCCCCTATACCCGTTATGTCGCTCAGGGGGTTCTCAAACCTTCCTAACGCCGCGACTCTTTACTACAGTTCCTCATGTTGTGGCGACCACCCAGCCTCAAAATTATTTTCGTTGCCACTTCATAACTGTAGAGGATATGTGTTTTCCGGTGGTCTTAGGCGACCCCTGGGAAAGGGTCGCTCGACACCCAAAGGGGTCTTGACCCACAGTCTGAGAACCACCTGATATGGGGGGGGGGGGGGGGCTAAAACAATGCTACGACAAGAACGCGTCATAATATCAGATCGACCAGGGTAAATACATTTTTTTGGGGGTTAAAAAGACCTGCAAATTTTAATTTGCCAAAGGCAAGGCCTCGCACCCATCACCCCCTTCCTCCTAGCGTCGGCCCTGGGTGGAGCGATGGGGATGGAGGGGATGGAGGTGCGGGAAGAGGTGGTGGAGGTGCGAGGTGAGGGGGTGGATGGGCGGGGTGAGGTGGTGGAGGGGCGGGGTGAAGGGGCGGGGTGAGGTGGTGGAGGGGCGGGGTGAAGGGGCGGGGTGAGGGGTGAAGGGGCGGGGTGAGAGGATAAAGGGGCGGTGTGAGGGGGTGGAGGGGCGGGGTGAGAGGGTGGAGGGGCGGGGTGAGAGGGTGGAGGGGTGGGGTGAGGTGGTGTGTAACACTAGAAATGACATGACATATTGTTTTTTTTTTAAGTATTAAACACATACAATTGTTAATTCATAATATAAAAAATATATACAAACACATAACATGGTATGTGGCATGCAGACAGACTTATGAAGCATTGTCACAAATCATAATTCATGATATAAATAGTTACATAATGTACATAGCGTTTTGGAGGAACGTAACATACAATGTGATGCTGGAAAGATCTACAACAACCAAAGAGTTGATAGATTTAGAACCCCTCGGTGTTTCTTCGAGATGATGATTTATTGCCTCACTGAGGCTTCTGCTTGCCTTCCAGACACGGAACATGCCTCCTTGTCACGTGACGTGCGCGAGCATTTTCTCTTCTTTTTTTTTTTTCTCTTTCTTTCTTCTCCATTCCAGCCCTCGGCGACCCCCTCGGATTGGAGGACGGGTTGGCGACATTGCGCAATGGGCACAAATAACTGACCACACACACACTCTCCCTGCAGGCAGGCGACTTTGAGTTGGCAAGGTGGAAGAAGGTCAAAAGTTCAGTTCTGTGGGCGAGGCTGAGCAGCCGAGAGCTCGTAAAACTCAAACCGACTCATTATTTTAATATGGCGGCCTGAATTTTTTTTTTAAAGGGGTGGTGATTTGGGGGGGGGGGGGGTGGGGTTGAGGGGTAGTAACTTAAATATGGGGAGAGTATCACGAGATAAATTTAACATTCATATGTCCTTATCTAACTGCCAATTTTAATTATTTTTTTAAAAGTGGGGTCAGGGGCCTGATTTTGTTTTCCCATTAAACAAGAGGGACAGTTTCATGAATTCTGGGAACCACTGCCTAAAACGATGAAATGTTATACTGGTTGTTTAAAGAGTAACTCTTATTGAACTTTCATAGCGCTATGAACGTCGATTGAATGTTACGAAATGTACTTTAATAAAAAAAATGGTCACCATTGCGTTTATTTTATGTGTTGTATGGTAAAACTGACGTCATAATTGATCCCATTGTTTCCGCACCAGAGTCCCGCCCCCAACCCCCCCCCCCCCCCCCCCCCCCCAAAAAAAATATAAAAAAATAAAAAAAAAACACTGGGACTAATTTGATCAGGGAAACACAAGTCGACATGATGTTTTCTGAGATGTAGGTTACGCCCCTTGAGTAGATAATTTGATGAGCGGGGTGTTATAAATAGATTGGTCACGTGACGTAGCGTGCCGTGATCAATTTGGTGCCCTGGGCTGTGTTGGGTTAATCGAAGACTTCCTGCAAGTCAGAGACACGTGTGGTCCAAATGGGAGATTTATGGAAAAGTTATGTGGCGGAAGGGTGTGGGGAGGGGGGAGGAGGGGGGGGCCTGGTTTTTAATTACCTTTTTTTTTTAATTGCAGGGATCAAACGACAACATGTTAGTTTGTTAAGGGCATTTTTTAGTTCCAATTACAGGTTGTGTTTTAAGTAATGTGTCTCCCGACGGGGCGAGGTGGGACTGAATGTGGGAGAAGGGGGGGGGAGGTTTGGAAGGTGTTAGGGGGGGAGGGGATGAGAAAGATTGGGAGTCAATGAGATATCTGCCAGAATCGGTTCAAGAAGCGCTATCATCGGAATAGTTTCCAACAAAGAAACCCGAATCAGAAAGACGTAAAATCCTGCACCTTGCACACCAAACATGCTAAGTGCACCAAACACAGAAATTACACCAAGCACAAAAAGCACATTAAGCACACCAAGTGCACTAAGCACTCCAAGCACAAGTACACCAAGTACTCCAAGCACGCCAAGTACTCCAAACTCTCCATCCACACAAACATCTTTAGGGGAATTTGTTATCGATGGTCAATACTAAAAGTCATCTTCTGTGCAATAATTTTTATTTTCCTATAGTCCAGCCAGGAGATCATGAGCGAACTCTACTTTTCTCCACAGAAAGTAATCGAAATACCTTTCAGTCAGGTGATCGTTTCAGTCAGGTGATCGTTTCAGTCAGGTGATCGTTTCAGTTAGGTGATCGTTCCACTCAGGTGATCGTACATTTAAAACTGCTCCTCCACTTTTTACTCAACTAATGACAAGCGATGCCATACAACTTTATAACATTATCTTATTTGCGTACATTGGTACAACTCAAGATAAGATTAACTTTATAGGCGTGCATTGGTGCAACTCAAGATAATATCAACTTATAGGGGTGCATTTAAGCAGCTCTAGACCCCAAAGCAAGGACGAATACAGGGACCATTATGACAGACTTCTAGCCAGCCTTCTTTGGTACATTTTCAGAATTGCTCGGGGATGTTAGAATTAGTGTCTGTCAAGTAAGTAAGTATCTGTCGATGAAGTGTATGTCAATGAAGTGTCTGTCGATGAAGTGTATGTCGATGAAGTGTATGTCGATGAAGTGTATGTCGATGAAGTGTATGTCGATGAAGTGTCTGTCGATGAAGTGTCTGTCAAAGAAGTGTCTGTCAATGAACTGTCGATGAAGTGTCTGTCGATGAAGTGTCTGTCAATAACCTGAGCTGCTGCCCCGTCACACAGACTTTCAATAGTTCTTTCCCTTCTCCTCGCTGAAACCCTTCTCTCCGCGGTCGACTTATGCGACATAGTATGAATAGAATAATCCCAAGAAGGAAAAGTAGTCAATGAAGAGTCATGGAATGTGACAGGCGCTGGCGAAACGCGAGCCCATAGAAATTCTAGTGGAATAACTTAATGCAATTAGGACCACGGATTGTGAGACTTTGATGACCAGGTGTCCGTCGGAAAATAAAATCACCCGCCCCATCCCTCACACAACCCCACCACCCCCCAACCCCAGGTCGGGGTCGGCACACTAATGACGACCTCTGATCTTTGCCCATTAAACACAACTGGTACACTGTATGACGACCGTTGTCACACTTTTCGCCTTGTGTTGTCGCTGACACCACCCCCCCCCCCCCGGGCCCGTTCCCCTCAAATGTCGAGTGGATCAATTATCACTTGGAGTTTGTCAAGGGGGACAAAGATCTCGCCAGCAGATGGGTTTTCTTGTTTTAATTTATAGAACATGGGGATCCCGGATTAAGTGCTCGCTTCGGGGGGGGGGGGGGGGGGGGGGGGTGTGAAGGGTGGGTTGGTGAGGAAGAGTGGATGGGGTTGGAAAAGGGTGGGTGGCTAAGAAGGAGGGTGGGCTGGGTAAAAGGGTGGGGTCGGTGAAAGGTTTAGGGCCGAGGTTGAGAAAACCGGCTAATTACCAAAAATTGTCCCGTGAGCCTAGAATTAGATTTGTGGCTGATTATGGAAGGCAAGCTGTGGGGAAAGTTAAATGGAAAAGCGCGCGAAACATGCGGGGGGGGGGGGGGGAGAGAAAGGGAGACAATAAATAAATGACGGGAGACGTGCACGGGGAGAAAGGAAGACAATACAGAAATGACGGAAGACGTGCGCGGGTGAAAGGAAGACTATACAAAAATGACGGGAGACGTGCGCGGGGAGAAAGGAAGACAATACAAAAATGACGGAAGACGTGCGCGGGGAGAAAGGAAGACAATACAAAAATGACGTGAGACGTGCGCGGGAGAAAGGAAGACAATAAATAAATGACGGGAGACGTGCACGGGGAGAAAGGAAGACAATAAATAAATGACGGGAGACGTGCACGGGGAGAAAGGAAGACAATAAATAAATGACGGGAGACGTGCGCGGGGAGAAAGGAAGACAATAAATAAATGACGGGAGACGTGCACGGGGAGAAAGGAAGACAATACAAAAATGACGGGAGACGTGCGCGGGGAGAAAGGAAGACACTAAATACATGAAGGGAGAAAATGCAATTGAATACGACGTACTCATAGGGACAACAAAGGAAGTAAATCGACCGAGGCACGCCTGTTCATTCGGCCTTGACCTCACATTTAAATGGATGGATTGAAACCTGCTCGTTTTGCCTTGATCTCCTAGTGACGCGGATGACGTCACGCCTCTTTCAATCGGCCTTGACCGCAGAGGTTACACACGGCCCTTGAGCATTTGAAGAGCAACTCATTACTTTCTGAACTTCAAACCAAAACTACATATCTAAGCCTAAGCAATTGTTATTGAACATTATTTTTGTTCATTGATTGTGAAATAATTTTTAAAAAATGTTTTTATTAACTAACTGCACTTAGGCATTGTCAAAAAAAGTCTAAACGGAGCCTCATACATCCAAGAGTGCCTAGGAGGCCCCCCCCTTCCCCCCCCCCCCCAATTGGCCATTCGAACAATGAAAGGCAAGGGGCGGAGATCAATCATTGGTAAGGAGATGAAAAGAGAATGAGACAATTAAATACGCATTGAATATAGCGAGAGAAGCAGAGTGAGAGAGGAGAAAAATGAAATGAAGAATGAAAGAAGAAAGACAAAGGCACACTGGCGTAGGAAAGAGGGTGCCAGGGGTGAGGTAGGGTGGGGGTCTCCCGTGCGGTACTTTTTTCTTCGTTTTGCGGAGGGGCGGCACCGTGGCTAACAAATGTAGAGTTTGTATGGTAAGGGGCGGCAAAAAAATTATTGGCCCGCCCTGGGTGGCACTTAGGGCAGCTACGCCACTGCAAAGACATATGTCCGGGAGATAGAAGTGTGAACGGAATAATGCTTGGGTTCATTTGAGAAGGAAAATCAGCAGCTGTAGAGATAAACGGATAAAAATGGAGAAGGGTTGAATCAAAGGTTTCCAGAAAACGAAGCGATCGTTAAGTTAACAGCAACCTTGACCCCGAATCCACCGCCACCCCATCCTTTTCACAACCTCAGCCCTCCCCAATCTTACCGTAACCTCGCCTGAACCAATACCCCCTACCCCCGCCCCTCTCTTACATTCTAGATGCATTTGTGATCAGGCATTAGGAGACCAGCGATGGTACCTCGCTCACAGTCAAGCGAGTTAATTTTTCTCTTTAAAAAGTGTACAGCACCCGTTATCTCACGAGTGAGCCCCGCCCCCCCCCCTTTTTCCCCCACGGTTCACCATTCGCTGTCTCGCTGTCTCGCTGTCTCGCTGTCTCGCTGTCTCGCTGTCTCGAGGTCTCAACTATCAAGCTACCGTAACAATAAGTCTCCTGTTTACGGCAAGAGTCTGTCTTCAATGACGTGGAGCACTTTGGGGCCTTTTGTACGTCACAGCCTCCAAGTGTTGATTTATGGATACATATGTGTCTCATAGTAGCGCCCCCCCCCACCACCACACCGCCTGCCCCCCCCTCACTGCTCCAACGCATGGTTACGCTCATTGGAGTAGGAAAGGGGTCGCGGAGGTACGGTCCGTCCCGGGCGTCACTCCCTGCCCCCTTAAACTGAGGGGGGTGGCATTTTTGGCAATCCGGAGAGTTTATTCGCGAAAGCGGGGCGCCAAAACGCTTGACCCGCCCAGGTCGGCACTAATCCTGGCTGCTCATCGATTGGCTACGCTTAAACATCGCATAACTGTGACACACATTGAAAGACTCTTAACAAGTGTCCTTATGCCATTAAAAATAAAATATAAAAATACAACAACGGCTTGCAGCCACTGTGTCGCGACACATTGTGGTGTGTCGTGAAAAATACACAGTTGTGTCGCTAAGTTTCGATATAAATGGACACAGATCATTGTTTAAAAAAAAAAGTAAAAAGTATTTTGAGAGGGATGCGACATGAGGTGGCATCTCTTAAAACAGTGGTTCTCAACCTTCCCAATGCCGCGACCCTTTAATAAAGTTCCTCACGTTGTGGCGACCCCCGACCACAAAAATTATTTTCCTTGCTACTTCATAGCTGTAGAGTATGTGTGTTTTTCCCGATGGTCTTGGGCGACCCCTGGGAAAGGGTCGTTCGACCCCCCAAAGGGGTCGTGACCCACAGGGGGTTGAGAACCGCTGTCTTAAAAGAAGACATCAAATTTTTTATTTTTTTAAAATACAACTTGATTCGCGATGTAATGAATGTGATGTGACCCGACTAACTCAATGCAAAGGCAGTGGCGTAGTGAGGGGGGCAAGAGGGGCATCATGCCCCGGGCGCTACTCACAAAGGGGCGCCAAATGGTATATTTTACTATAATATTGTATGGTTTTCGAATAGAGGGGGGGCGCTAAAAAGGTATTGGGGGCGCTAAAAAGGTACTGTGCCCTGGGCGCGAGTTAAGCTCGCTACGCCACTGTGCAAAGGGTCGAGCTGTCTTACATTATACTTCCTTTGTCATTCCATTCAATAAGACATCATCGATTTGCTTTAGACTTCGGGCGTGCTGTTCGTCTGCTGTGGTTTTATTGTTTAAGTCGAACACCGCCATCTTAAAGAAAAACTTTTTTTTTTTTATTTTAAATAACGGATCTCACAAAACAACGGTTGTTGAGTTTACAATCACAAGATTTCATATCATCACATATTGTTATAATCACATGTTGGTTTTTTTTTTGAAATCACATATTATGATCTTATCACTTGTTATGCTCAAGGCGTAATTTTTTTTATTGTCACGTGTGCCATCCTTTATAGTCACAGGTAATCACATATTAAGCTAATCACGACAAATCTCACCACGTTCACATAATCCCGTGGGCCGTTTATAATCAGGTTTTAAAACACGTTCAATCACGCATAATCCCGAGGAATCATCTATAATCACATACGATCCCGTGAAATAATTTATAATCACGTTTAATCAGGCGCAACCACGTGTAGTCGCTCGCCGTAACACAACACCTTAAGGCCACCTGGGGGCCGAACTCTGGTTGGTTCTACTACGTGGCTGAAGTCGAATTACTTTAGAGACGAAACAGAAAGAATAAATCGATACTTCTTTTCTTCCCTATTCTAAAATTACCCACAGTGCAGCTGAGACGCTGGTCTAAACCAGAGGCGTAGCTAGAGTGTTTGTGTGCCTCGGGGACAAGCTTCATGTTAAAGCGGCTCACTTCATTTTTTTTTTTTGTCAACTCTACAACCCATTATTTTCATTAATAAAATAACATCAAAGCACATTATGGCGCCCCTAATTAGTCTGGCGCCCGGGGACATCTGTACCCCTGCCCCCCCTTAGTTACGCCTCTGGCCTAAACCAAGCAGTAAACTCAATGGCGGTGCTTACAAACCACTCAAGTGGGATAACGAAGAGAAGGATTAGTTCACTGGGCGAAAATAACGACCCGTTTTGTTGAGATTTTGTTTTTACAATCTCTAAAGTTCAGCGTAATGATAATGGACTAGTTGGGGGGTTTGGGGGGGGGGGGGCCAACACGACCACGTTGCGCCGTGCAAAATACCCGAAGAGGTGCTTTAAATCTATAATTATAAATCCAAGAGGGCGCTCCTTACAATTATAGCCACCCATGCATAGTTGTTACTGACTCTACTATGGAGCGGGCAGTGACGGGTTCCGGTGATGTTTGCGATTGGGGCTGTAAAGTTATCGATGAGCGTAGCAGTGATCGTACGAAATCAATAAGCGGTAGGGGGGGGGGGGGAATCAATTATAATCCTATCCGCGAATTGCCCGCGACTATAAAAATCTCCCCAATACGTCAATAAACGTGCGAAGTCAACACCGAATAGGTGATTGCCAGCCAGAGAACAGAGCAAACTAAAAACCCTAAGTCACGAAGCCTACGTAACGAAGAGCAATCATAAAATCGCCTTTCCCAGATGCTGAAAGCTATTAAGTATTTTTTTAAAAAAGTAAAAACTATAATATATATATATTTTATTGATGCCACAATTCAAGGGAGTTAATATAGTTAAAACAGTGTTACTAATATTTGTCTCTTTAACTCCCTTGGGGGTGGACAACATCCGCTCGGAAATTATTATTATTATCATTATTATGGACTTACTTTGTTTGGTGGAAAAAAAACTGGTGGGTTTTGTATGACTATGTGGGTTGGTGGGGGTCTATTTTTAGATTATATGTTGGTGGGCTTTACATCAGACGACAAGTTGGTGGACTTGATCAGATGAGGACACAGATGACGGCAGATTGGACTTGATCAGATGAGGACACAGATGACGGCAGATTGGGTTGTTAAAATGATACGACGGGTGATTGGCCGTACAAGAATTTGGTCTTGGTATAACTGTAGGATTCATTTTCGTGGGGGGGGGGGGGAGGGGGAAAGGGTGAAATGAAATGTCCCTTTTTGGCGATATGTTCCTGTAGATTTATACCTTACACTTCTTGGACTTAGTAGCACTTGTACTTTGTAGCACTTGTACTTTGTAGCACTTGGACTTTGTAGCACTTGGACTTTGTAGCACTTGGACTTTGTAGCACTTGGACTTTGTAGCACTTGGACTTTGTAGCACTTGGACTTTGTAGCACTTGGACTTTGTAGCACTTGGACTTTGTAGCACTTGGACTTTGTAGCACTTGGACTGAATCAAGTAAATAAATGATCATGGAAAGTAAAGTGATTTGCTCCGATTGAGATATAATTCCTGTGAACTCATCTCGCAGTCTGATTGGTCCAGATAAACTCAACTTGCAATCTGATTGGTCCAGATAAACTCAACTTGCAATCTGATTGGTCCAGATAAAATCAACTTGCATGGTAATTGGTCCAGATAAACTCAACTTGCAACGTCACTGGTCCAGATAAACCCATCTTGCAACGTGATTGGTCTAGATAAACTCATCTTGCAACGTGATTGGTCCAGATAAACTCATCTTGCAACGTGCTCCCACGGAGTAGCCACGAAAAAAAAGGCCAATTCATGGGATCCAATCATCCACACTCTCCTTTGCCTTGGGGGAGGTGTGTGTGATTGCCACCTTCGCACAATAAATGTACAGTAACTGTCGACAATGACGTGATAGGTGTCTCCTCACCCCGCCCTTTGCCCCTCCCGTTGGGAGACAACAAAGAATGTATTGTGACAACTGAAATTCCGGTGAAATTTTTCCCAAAATGAAAATAGAAACGACGCTGCGTGCAAAGGGTTGCAACGGGAAAACCCGGGTGTACACATTTTTCTTTAGTTACGCACCAACATTAAGGACCAAAAAAAAGCGGACATCTTGTTTAAGTTGGACAGATTGCGTATCCGGAAATTTGATCGAAAGAAATTTGGTCGACGGAAAATTGATCGACGGAAATTTGATCGAACGGAAATTTGGTCGAATCGTTTTTTTAATCTATACTATACGTTAAAACTTTGCGTCAAATTTCTTTTTGAACGCTTTATTTTGTTTTACTATATAGTATATTGCGTTCAAAAAGAAATTTGACGAAAAATTTAACGTCTGGACTGAAAAAAAGATTCCACCAAATTTCCGTTCGATCAAATTACCGTCGATAAATTTTCCGTCGACGAAATTTCTTTCGATCAAATTTCCGGTAACCGACAGATTGAAATGTTCTTCATTATTTTATTTTCTCTTCCAATTTTTTTTTAGCACCAGGGTAGGAAACTCTCCCTACACGACGCACATGTTTGTGGCAAAAGTGTTACCATACAAGACCATAATTGCGCCCACCTCAGAGACACGATGCTGTCTAAAGGTCGGGAGGATTGGACCTTGTGTGGAGAATGGCCTTCATATTTCCGGAAATCCGGTGTCCGAGCGTTCGGCCGAAGGGACGGGGGGGGGGGGGGGGGGGGGGGGGAACTCAAGACCTGGTATTCTCCGATCGACACAGGAAATTGTCTGCTAGGGGAAAGGGTTAGCGGGTCAAGGTCACACGTGCTCACACTTTAAAAACCACGGCTGCCGCCTTCTGCTCCTGGGGATTGATCGGCGTTGTTGTATTGGGGAAACACCTCAAACACACTACACACACACACACACACACACCAAACATACACAGATACGCACACAACGCATAAGCACATTACCCATACGTACACCACACATACAAACGCACACCCACACTTACATACACGCACGCGCCTACTACGTCAGCACGCCGAAAAACTGCAAAGAAACTTGTCACGTGATTGGAGGATTTTTGCACTTGATTATCTATTTTTTTTGCTTGGATTCACCGAGACCATGTTTTGTTTCCATTCCTTGAAACTCCCCCGACATGGTAACCAGTGTCAGGGGGGTCAGGTAACAAGAGTCAGGAAGTCAGGTAACCAGTGTCAGGGGGGTCAGGTAACAAGAGTCAGAGAGTCAGGTAACCAGTGTCAGGGGGGTCAGGTAACAAGAGTCAGGAAGTCAGGTAACCAGTGTCAGGGGGGTCAGGTAACAAGAGTCAGGAAGTCAGGTAACCAGTGTCAGGGGGGTCAGGTAACAAGAGTCAGAGAGTCAGGTAACCAGCGTCAGGGAGTCAAGTAACAAGAGTCAGAGAGTCAGGTAACCAGCGTTAGGGAGTCAGGTAACAAGAGTCAGGGAGTCAGGCAACCAGAGTCAGGGAGTCAGGTAACCAGCGTCAGGGAGTTAGGTAACCAGAGTCAGGGAGTCAGGTAACCATAGTCAGGGAGTCAAGTAACCAGCGTCAGGGAGTCAGGTAACCAGATTCAGGGAGTCAGGTAACCAGATTCAGGGAGTCAGGCAACCAGAGTCAGGGAGTCAGGTAACCAGAGTCAAGGAGTCAAGTAACCAGAGTCAGGGAGTCAGGTAACCAGAGTCAGGGAGTCAGGTAACCATAGTCAGGGAGTCAGGTAACCAGGTAATCAGAGTCAAGGAGTCAAGTAACCAGAGTCAGGGAGTCAGGTAACCAGAGTCAGGGAGTCAGGTAACCAGAGTCAGGGAGTCAGGTAACCAGTGTCGGATATTCTGTTATGCAAATCCTTTTAATTAAGCTAACCCTGCATTAAGGGACCTAAGATGTTAGTCTGGGGCGGCGGTCCAGGGGGTCGAGTTACGGGGACGAGAATTTGTGGGGGGGGGGTGTCGACGCGGTAAAATCGGTGGATTAGCCTGAGGTTGGGAACCTTTGTTTTATTTGTGTGTGTGTGTGTGTGTAATGTTGGTTCATATGAGGATGCCTCCAACAGCTACATTTTAACTCATGGTTTGGTCTAACTGCAAACGAATACAAATACAATTAAATACGATCGTGTATTAGTGAAGAGAAATCGATCATCCGAGGAGCGCCCCGTTATACTACTTATGACATCTGACGAGCGCCCCGTTATACTACTTATGACATCTGACGAGCGCCCCGTTATACTACTTACGACATCTGACGAGCGCCCCGTTATACTACTTATGACATCTGACGAGCGCCCCGTTATTACTGATGACATCCGAGGAGCGCCCCGTTATACTACTGATGACATCCATTTTTGCTTTGACCTTCGTCCAGTAATTCTCTGTTTCCCAATTGCCCCCCCCCCTCCCCCCAAACAATGCTAAACATAGTGTCGCAGTTTGGGGACTTGGTCTTACCCAGAAAAATCGCCCGATTACGCTAACACTTAATTAAGCAACCCCTAAAATCAAATATTTTGTTTCGTGTAAATCCTTCGTAAGGATTTTTCATTAATGCTATTTCATATTAATATTATAATGTCCCACCGGCTTTTGCATCGCATATTTATTTCAAAAAATTTTTGCTTTCAAACGAAAATAAACGCACCTAATGCCCTCGCCATAGCATATTTTTTTTTTGTAAAGAATCTCATTTAGCGCAGCAGCTATCGGGAATTTTATTTCGCGAAATCAGCGCCATCTTATTTCCTTCATCTTTTCTTTGAAAAAAAACAAGAAAAACGGACATCTACGGGTTGAGTTTGGGGGGCGGGAACCTGAAAATTTGACAGAATGTGTTATCATCGTCAACGAGTCTATGTGCCGAGTTTCAGCTCGATACGTCGACGGGTGGGCGAACAATTTTACCAGCCAGAAACAGACAAGCAAACGCGACGTGAATAGAAAGGATTAAAAAAAAATAAAAATACATTTCGCAACATTTCTTGCCGAAAATCGTAATTCTGATAGCAAAATTTTAAACTAAAGTTAAATCACGTTTTAAAAAAAATGAAATAAACTTATTATATTCTACAAAGCAAATTAGCACACGTATCGACCACTTGGAAAATTCGAATACAAAGAAAATATATAATATACAGAGTTAAAAAATATATAATATATAGAGTTAAAAAATATATAATATACAGAGTTAAAAAATATATAATATATAGAGTTAAAAAATATATAATATATAGAGTTAAAAAATATACAATATATAGAGTTAAAAAATATATAATATATAGAGTTAAAAAATATATAATATACAGAGTTAAAAAATATATAATATACAAGACCAAGGCCAAGGCCCAACTATCAAAAGTCCATGACCCGGTTTCGGCCAAAATTCATGGAGTAACAACGACAACCATCTGGACCAACATTCTGGGTCAAGGTTGGACCCGTCAGGAACACAAACACTCCACTAATGAATTACTCCCGTGAACCCCCCCCCCCCCTACCCACAGGGTAGTGGGTGGGTGCGTTGTGGGTCTGGGTTTGGAGTGGGTGTGAGAGCTGGGGGGGGGGGGGCTTGCTGGAACTAAATATAGTGTGGCCAAATATGTACAGGTTAAACATTGAACCGAAGCCGATAAATGTACAAAACAAATGATTGTACACAACCCATAATGGTATAGACCCCCATCTATGTACAAACCCCATAACTGAACAGATCCTATGATTGTGCAAAGCCATGATAATACTAATACCATTAATGCACACACCCCATGATTGTACAAACCCACGTTTATACACAAATTACAACTGTACAAACACATCAACAATCCAGGATTGTACAAAAACCCACAACTGTACGAACCCAATGATTGTAAAAATCCCATGATTCTATTTAATTTACCCCATAACTGAACTAAACCCATGATGGTACAAAACCAATGATTGTTCAAAACCCATAATTATACAAAAATCCATTACTGTAAAAACTCCATAATTGTACAAACACCAAAACGGCACAAACCTCATGATTTTACAAAAGCCATGATTGTACAAAAGCCATGATTGTTCAAAATACATGATTTATACAAAACCTTTGACTGTACAAACCCCATATTTATAAACTCTGTGCCTTCTATGCTCTGATCTCAAACTTAATGGACGCCTACGAAGTAATTCAAACACACGTGTTTATAATTATTTTTTTGAAAAAACTACAAAAAAAAAAATAATCACATGATCGTGTCGTAAGTAATCAATCCTCCTGGGGCTCCCCCACCCCTCTTTCCTACGAAATCATGTGTTTCACCTGGTGTTCCTCCACAAGTAACTACGCTGATTATCACTGCTTCCTATACAAGTAAAATTAGGCTGTCATTGCTTGAGGTTCTACGAAAGGTGAGGGGGGTCGGGAGAAAGGTGGAGGGGAGAAAGGTGGAGGGGAAAAAGGTGGAGGGAAAAAAATAAGGGAGAAAGGGGGGGGGGAGGAGCTAAGCACGGACAGAATTTATTTATTTTTTTTTGAGGGAAAAAAAAATCTGTTAAAATGCACGTTTCTTCAAATCTACAACTACAACAAATCTCTCGCTCCACCAACAAAACGGGTACACCTTATGGCGGGATATGGTAGCAAAAAGTCACGGCCACACAACACTATTTTTACACACGTACTTATCACACGCTCCGGAAATGACGCGCTGGCTGGCGGAGAGAGTATGTTATCCTCAAAAACCAAAACAGTCACAGTGGTGTTTCCGTAGCAACCGAATGTGTTTGAGTATCCGAGCAGCGTGTGCTTGTATCCACTTTGCGGTCGTTCTACGAAATAAATTTGTGGAGCCACAGAAAAATTCCTCGACACCCCCCAAGCGCATTCACACACCCCCATCCAATCCACCCACCCCCTAGGGGTTCTCTCCGCTATCAACGGCTATAAAAAGTGTTTATAGGGGCGCCCGTCGTCCCTCCTAGACGTACACCCACCAATAGAATTAGAAACAAAAACAAAAAAAAGAAAAGAAAAGCAAGAAGAATGCTCCCTTGCCACTAACGTGACCCCCTCCCTCACCTTTTAACAACACACCCCCTTAGCCCCCCCCCCCCCATTCATTTTTGTGCGAGGGCCAGGTCAGGTACGAGATAGCCTGCAGTGGGTACCCACGCTGCAATCACCGGGCCCCGTGACAAGGGAGGACAGAAAGACTGGAGGCGTGTACTACCTGGGGGTTACGTGGTGAAGAGAGGGCAGAGGTCATCAGCTTTTTGGTCCGATGAGGGGAAGTCACCGAACGATTTTAGTGTAGAGACGGGGGTGCGAAGGGAATTTGGGGGTAGGGGAGGGGGGTAGGGGGGTCGCCTTCCGCTATCAAACCTCCATATGAGCTTCTAACATTTGATATTTATGTCATTTATGTCATTGACGTCACATTTGCCATTTCTGAATTGACAATCCTCAAACATGCGAGATTATTTTGTAAAATACCTTTTGACCAGGGTCATTCCTCCCTCCCTCCCCCCGGTGGGGGGGGGGGCAACTTCACAGCGTGGCCATGGATAACAAATTAAATGGCCCTACTTATGTTTTAAGTTCATTTGCTTGCAATTTTCCTTCATATCATCCAATTTGGGATTATCTCGTCCCCCACCTCCTCTATACCCCATTCAAATCAGTTCTTTCCGGTACCTTCCTGAAACCCAATCTATCATAATAGCGTTTTTAATATTGTACTTTGAAGTAACCCCACACACACACACCCAGACTGTTATGTTGAATTACAATGTAGTAGTATTATTTTGTTCACTGTCAGTTATGTGTCGCACGTTGACTCACGAGGGAGGGGGTGGACACCTGAGTCACATCAATCACATATTGACGTGTGGGTAACAACAGGGGGTACGTTTTGAGCAGTAGGGGGTGAAGGGGCGCCGCCTTAGTCAAAGGAGTGGTAAGTTAGTTTTAACCCCGGAGGTGGAGAGGGTATTGGGGATGGAGGGGAGGGGGGTATTGGGGGATGGAGGGGAGGGAGTATTGGGGGATAGAGGGGAGGGGGGATGGAGGGGAGGGGGGATGGAGGGGAGGGGGGATGGAGGGGATGGGGTATTGGGGGATGGAGGGGAGGTGTATTGGGGGATGGAGGGGAGGGGGTATTGGGGGATGGAGGGGAGGGGGTATTGGGGGATGGAGGGGAGGGGGTATTGGGGGATGGAGGGGAGGGGGTATGAGCCAAAGGTTCCTGCGATTTAACAAAGTCATAATGGGAGAGTCAATGTTAAGGAGACGGGTAGAAAAATGGGTAGGGAAAGAGAGAGAGAGAGAGAAAGAGAGGAGAGAGAGAAAGTTAGAGAGAGAGAGAGAAAGGGGAGGGAGAGAATGTGAGAGAGAGAGAGAGAAAGGGGAGAGAGAAAGTGAGAGAGAGAGAGAGGAAAGAGAGAGAGAGAAAGTGAGAGAAAGTGAGAGAGAGAAAGGATAGAGAGAGAAAGGGAAGAGAAAATGAGAGAGAGAGAGAGAGAAAGGAGAGAGAGAGAAAGGGGAGAGAGGGAATGTGAGAGAGATAGAGAAAGGGGAGACAGAGCAAGTGAGAGAGAGAGAGAGAGAAAGGGGAGAACGAGAAAGTGAGAGAGAGGGAGAGAGAAAGGGAGAGAGAGAAAGTGAGAGGGAGAAAGAGAAAGAAGAGAGAGAGAAAGTGAGAAAGAGAAAGGGGAGAGAGAGAAAGTGAGAAAGTGAGAGAGAGAGAGAAAAGGGAGAGAGAGAAAGTGAGAAAGAGAGAGAGAAATGGGACAGAGAGAAAGTGAGAGAGAGAGAGAGAAAGGGGAGAGAGAGAAAGTGAGAGAGAGAAAGAGAAAGAAGAGAGAGAAAGTGAGAAAGAGAGAAAGTGGAGAGAGAGAAAGGGGAGAAAGAGAAAGTGAGAGAGAGATAAAGGGGAGAGAGAGAAAGTGAGGGAGAGAGAGAGAGAAAGGGGAGAGAGAGAAAGTGAGAGAGAGAGAACAAGGGGAGAGAGAGAGAGAACAAGGGGAGAGAGAGAAAGTGAGAGAGAGAGATAAATGGGGAGACAGAGAAAGTGAGAGAGAGAGAAAGAGGAGAGAGAGAAAGTGAGAGAGAGGGAGAGAAAGGGGAGAGAAGTGAGAGAGAGGGAGAGAAAAAGGGGAGAGAGAGAAAGTGAGAGAGAGAGAGAACGGGGAGAGAGAGAAAGTGAGAGAGAGAGAGAGAGAGAGAGGATACATATATGTAAAGAGAGAGGAGAGAGAAAGAGAGATATATTGATAGAGATAGAGATAAAGAGAGTGGGTTAGAGAGCTAGAGATTTTGATTGAGATAAAGAGCGAGATATTGATAGAGAGAGAGCCAGAGAGAGAGAGAGAGAAAAGGGATAGGGGGGAAAAGGAGATAGAGATAAAGCGAGGGAGATACAGAGCTAGATAGGCACTGAGAGAAAAGGAGAGATAAATATAGAGATTATGATACGGATAAAGAGAGAGAGAGAGAGAGAGAAAGAGAGATTGATAGAGAGGGAGAGAGAAACAGAGAGAGAGTTTGATAGATAGAGAGGGAGAGAGTGTAAACATTATGAAAGAGTTGTCATTTATAAATGAATATGACAGCGCCTCCAGAAGTAACCGCCAATGGCTGCCAATTGTTCTAGTCTCTTCCCATAAGAATAGTCATTTCTCTGTTGTCTTGCACATAATACAAGATGAACTTCTTTCACGTCTTGTCTCCCATGACGCAGCCACCAAGGGAATTAATCTATGAAATATTCGTCACTCTTTTGAGGCGTAAGATTTAATTAAATTAAAAACTAAAAATTAAATTGATTTCAATATTTATGAATTTTAAAAAATCATAAATTTGTGTATATTAGAAACGATAAAAATGATAAATTCTTTATTTATTTATTTGAACTTCCTACCCCCTTAATTGCAGTAAATTTTTATGAAGACAAGCTTTGAAATCCCAGAAATATCACGCTTCTGTTGTGACTCGTGGACTGCTTTCATTTTCAGCTGCTTCCTAAAATTCGCGGCTGCTTCCTAATAAACGAGTTTGGCATTGAGAGTAAATAACAAATAATTCTATATGTTTGAAAGAAAGTATGGTTCAATAATGAATTCGATAGCGCGTAAAATATAATTCCCGATAACTACGCTAAATAATATATATCTTTTTTTTTTTAAAAATAACGCAACTGCGTTTGGTGCGTGCGTAATTATTTCCTTTTCTGAAAATGAAATCGTCTCAATTTAAGTATGGTGTCAAAAATATTCTATTTAAAAGTGGTTGGGACATCAGAATATTTAATATAGTTCATGGACGTGAAATAAAAAGTGTGCAATGACGTATCCTAGAGGGAAGGGATGTAGCAAAAATTGGGATTCTTAATTGTGCTTTTCTTTGAGTTCATGTTTTGTCAAGTAACTTTAGTAGATGGGAAGTTCACGCAATGCTGCCGCCAATGTTTGGCGGGCTATATCTAATTGACTCATTGAAAAAAGTGAACCGAAAATTTTGATAAAACACTTTTGATAATCATTTTTGTTACTTCAACATGTCTCCACACATTGTGAGTCGTGTCCTTACATTTATTTTTGAAGCAATAAATGTGTCTGACACAAATTTCATTGACGCTGCTCATCGGTACCAGCATATTACCCGGAAGATAGATAAATATCGTTAGCAGTGGGTGGTCAAACGCTTCAATTAAATTTATACTTAAAGTGACTATATTTTAAACTATCAATATTCTTTTAACATACAAATGCTTTATTTTCAAGTTTTAAAAATAAATAAATAATTACATATTTTTCAAGGGGCATAAAAGCTCACAATTTTAATCATTGCAAATATATGCATTCTCTCCCTTTATTTTATTGTGCAAATTACCCAGTTGCATCCCTTTCCTCGTTTCCACCTCGGGATTTCTGGCCATGAACAAAAAGTGTACCTACCGCACATCCCATCAAATATAATCCAGCCGAATGTCATGCAGTGACATCTCATTGACAAGGGATCATTCAGGTGTCAGCCTCAACCCATTCCCCCCCGGGTCGCACATTGTGACAGGTTGTCATTTTAATAGCATTATCTCTGATGTACAATCACACACGTAAGTCCGGGGGGGGGGGGGGGGGGGGGGGGGCATTTCTTTCATCTTTTCCGGGCAGGTTGACAAACCACGTGACATGTGTTTGGGAAAATCGTTTTTAAAAAAGTGTTCGTGTTACTTGGGAAAAGTTGGGACCGGCGTGACAGCTGAAATATCAAACAGTGCCACACACTGCATGGTACGAGTGGGACAATAGTTGGGATGTCGGATGGGACATAGTTATAGTGGGGCAGACAATAAGAGGGAGTGTGGGACAGAAGATGGGTTGGGGTGGGATATAAAGTTTTTTTTAAGCACCCACTAATTCATATAAATGAATATGACAAGTGGAGAGTCTAGTCATACACACGACCGTGCTGTTGTTAAATGTCATAGACTGAACGGGAGGCTATACCACAAACAGTTCTCGCGTACGATTCGAAAATGTAACGAAAACTCACCCAATTCGTTTTATTAAAAAAAAAAAAGTGTGTGTGGTGGGGGGGGGGGGGGTTAGGATTTAAAGTCCCTTGATAATAGGCTTATGCATTAAATGCACCAAAATTACACTCAAAAAACTTTTTAAAATAATCCATACACTTAAATTCCAACTAAATCCATTTTCAACCATATTCCAAAAGTATATATCTATCTATCTATCTATCTATATATATATATATATCTATGTATGTATATACTTATATTAATAAATAAAAAAATATTTTTTAAAAGCTATAAATGAAATGATTTTTTTTTTTTTTAAGGCTACGCAAGGATTTATACATTTTTTTTTCTTTTAAAAAAAAACCACCCAGTCCAGCCAAGTATTACAGTAATGATTGTAGCGTGTATGATTGTAGCGTGTATGATTGTAGCGTGTATGATTGTAGCGTGTATGATTGTAGCGTGTATGATTGTAGCGTGTATGATTGTATCGTGTATGATTGTAGCGTGTATGTCAGCCATTTGACTGAAATCCCACCAACGCATTCGCCCCCTCCCACACACTGAATTGCTATAAGAAAGAATCTAACCATATCTCAGGCAGAGAGTGAAGATTTGCTATGCCCCACTTTTCAATGTTGAAAAAAAAAAGTTCGATTAAGAAAAAAGAAAAAAAAAAAAAAAACTTTTATTAAAATCTAAATAAATCTAACTTTCTTTTTTTTTTTTTTTGTTGTTGTTGAAAATTTATAAACTTAATTTAATTAATGTACTTCTGTGACTGAAGAAAATTTTTGACAGCTCACCTACTCAACGACAGGTTGAAGATTAAACCGAGTAGATAATTTCTCTACAGAGACGTAGCTAGAGCTTTTGGCGCCCGGGGACAAGATTCATTTTAAAGCGCCCTCTTTTCCTTTTTTTCAACTCTCAAACCCATTATTTTCATCAATAAAATAATACCAAAGCACATTATGGCGCCCCTAACTAGCTGGCGCCCGGGTACATCTGTACCCCCTGCCCCCCCCTGCGCTACGCCTCTGTTTCTCTAATTTTTGTTGGAGTACATTAGCACGTGTCTATGGGTGCTACTGGTAACGTCCCCTTATCTTTCATGTTTTCTAAAACAGTTCGTGTCTTTTTTTTTGTTCAATCCCTAATAAGAAAAATATAACAATCTCGTGTTTGTACAAGACCAAACTCAGTTACCTCCCTCGTGTGCCAATTAAAGTCTGGACCATTATCTTGGCCGAGAATTTATGATGCCTGTTAAGCCGGGGCGTGGGGATGGGGATTGTGGGGTGGGGGGGGGGGACTTCGTGTGGACGATCGATACTGGAGCCGTTTAAAAACTCCGCAGGACAACTCATCTCATCACAGTCGCTGAATTTTTTCCCCCGCTCCTTTCAGGTAGTTCTGGTTTGTCTGAAAATCCGAATAAATCTGGCCACCCCGGATGAAGTGATTTGGTGGCGACGCCGCGAAAACGAGCTGGTAGCGATGCTTAACGTTTGGTTGGATGAGTGCAATGACAAAGATGGATGGGAGATTGGATGACAGTACAGACAAATACGGATGGGAGATTGGATGATAGTACAGACAAATATGGATGGGAGATTGGATGACAGTACAGACAAATACGGATGGGAGATTGGATGACAGTACAGACAAATATGGATGGGAGATTAGATGACAGTACAGACAAACATGGATGGGAGATTGGATGACCGTACTGACCAATATGGATGGGAGATTGGATGACCATACAGACCAATATCTTTTCGAGATTGGATGACAGAAGTAGTCTCAAACATTACAGAAGTAGCCTAAAAAATTACAGAAGTAGCCTCAAACATTACCGAAGTAGCCTAAAAAATTACAGAAGTAGCCTTAAACATTACAGAAGTAGCCTCAAGCATTACAGAAGTAGCTTCGAACCCTAGAGAAGTAGCTCCCGTCACACCATTCAGCCACACTTAAGACGTACCTCTAGGGATCTAACCGCTATACAGTTGATGTTCTCAATCAGCGGCGCATCCCGGTAATATCCAAAGGCGGGCCTGGTCTCGGCCGGCCTGGCGCACATTGAAGAGCTCGGAACGGACCGGCCGTACTTGGCGTACTGTACACTGATCACCGTCCGGGCCGGACACTCGATTCTCATGGTGTCCCCATCACAGGCATGCGCTTGTAAAGTCTCTAAAGTTCTGGTCACCGCCCCTGGGGGGAACAAAAGGGAACACATCTATTACATATTTTCATTATTTAATGAGAACAAGGTTCGGGAACCGTTTTTGTGAATTTTATTTGTAAAAAAACAACCACTAGGATTGTAGATTTTGAAGAATTTTTATAAGACTCCAACACCGTTATAAAGAGTCATCATGTCCAATTTGATAAAAGGCTTGTTGAAAATAGCAACGAATGACATAACGCCGTTCAAGTTTTACGAACAGATGTTTAAAAAAAAAAAAAAAAATCATTTCCTTTTTTTTTATAATCATATGATTAATTCAAACTAAGCCTCATTTTTTTAGTTAAGCTCAAGATCATCGACCTATAACCACCCCATCCTCAAACCTCCACCAAAAAAAATTATTAAAAAACAGCCCACAAACACAGCTCTTCCACACAATCATGATACAAACACAGCTCTTCCACACAATCATGATACAAACACAGCTCTTCCACACAACCATGATACAAACACAGCTCTTCCACACAATCATGATACAAACACAGCTCTTCCACACAATCATGATACAAACACAGCTCTTCCACACAATCATGATACAAACACATGTCTTCCACACAATCATTAATGCACACAAAGCTCTTCCACGTAAACATACTAAGAACACAGCTGTTCCACGCAAGCAGCCAGCCTATACACATATACGCAGATACACGCACAAACCTGATTTAGACTCAAACGTATCAGTGTCTTGTGCAACGTAAGAGTCAAGTGTCTAAATGAAATGCTAGTGGTTTGTAGTCTGACTTCCAATTCTCTTCTGAGACCGATCACGTTCTTTTCAGAGACCGATCACGTTCTTTTCAGAGACCGATCACGTTCTTTTCAGAGACCGATCAAGTTCTTTTCAGAGACCGATCACGTTCTTTTCAGAGACCGATCACGTTCTTTTCAGAGACCGATCACGTTCTTTTCAGAGACCGATCACGTTCTTTTCAGCAACCGATCACGTTCTTTTCAGAGACCGATCACGTTCTTTTCAGAGACCGATCACGTTCTTTTCAGAGACCGATCACGTTCTTTTCAGAGACCGATCACGTTCTTTTCAGAAACCGATCACGTTCTTTTCAGAGACCGATCACGTTCTTTTCAGAGACCGATCACGTTCTTTTCAGAGACCGATCACGTTCTTTTCAGAGACCGATCATGTTCGACAGAACAACTTCAAAAAACAAAAATTAAACCTCATACTTTAAGTCAGGGCCGGCCTTAGGCCACTGCAACCCATGCGGCCGCAGTGGGCCCCGCACTTTCATAGGCCCCGTCCCGAATTTATTTTCTAATACAAAATCTTAATTTTCACGTATTGTCCTTATCCCTATCCAGACTGGGCCCCTCGCAATCCGTTTCACATAGGGCCCCGCAATTGTTAGGGCCGGCCCTGTATTTAAGTACGGGCGCATCATCAAGTGATTTAATAAGAAACTAATAGCAAGGGGGCTAAGGGTTTGGGAGAGCAGTTGGGGTGGGGGGGGGGAAGGGCTGTATCAGCGTGATACGTTTAAACAATAGTAAACCAGAAACACCGGAGCAGTGCCGTCCAAACTCCTGAACGGGGTAAAAAACCCACTCAGCATTTTCGCCGTATATACCGCTCTCAATATAAAGTAAAAAGTGCCGGGGCACCCCCCCACTCCCTTTCTTCCTACACCCCCCCCCCCAAACTAGGTATGGGAAAACCTGAAGAAAAAAAAAAAGACATTATTTTAATATTATCCATTTTACTCCCGGTCTCTTAATAAGCATTTTTTTTGCGCCACCAAGGGTGTTCGCAATAAATTCAATAAGGGTGTACATGTATTAATAATTGTCTACAGTATTTAATGAAATACTGTGCTGGCGATACATTTTTTCTTTTACATTTAAATATGGGGGTGCAAGAAAAAATTTTTGGGAACCACTGCCTTAAAAAAACGTTAACGGTTAACGCGAACGATCGTTAAAAAAGATTCTGTCCAAAGGTTTACGGAAAGTTTTGTTTGCGACGTCTCAGGTCGCACACATAAGGCACAGGTCGTGAGAAAGTCTTGATATACAAAATAGCCGTAGCAAAAGATATCCACCTGAGCCAGGCGAGTGTGTGACGTGCGCGCGGTGCGGTTAATCATCCGTCAAACTATTGACACAGGTTATCGATACACCGTATTCTTGGAAATGGGTGGTATGAGGTGACGCGGTGGTGGGGGGGGGGGGGAGGAGCGGTTCTCAAGCTGAGGCAATCACACCCTTTTTGGGGGGTTCTCCTTAACGTCCGACCCGACAGCCTAATCAGAATTAAGAACATTTTGTAACGTTTTCAAGCAGAAGTGAAAAGCGGGTTGAAGTTGCTTTCAAACGCCCCAACAGACCTGTCGGCTTTATGAACACGAATTGTGAGTTAGGTATGAGGGGACATAGGAGTGGAGGGGACATAGGAGTGGAGGGGACATAGAAGTGGAGGGGACATAGAAGTGGAGGGGACATAGATGTGGAGGGGACATAGAAGTGGAAGGGACATAGAAGTGGATGGGACATAGAAGTGGAGGGGGCATAGAAGTGGAGGGGACATAGAAGTGGAGGGGACATAGAAGTGGAGGGGACATAGAAGTGGAGGGGACATAGAAGTGGAAGGGACATAGAAGTGGAGGGGACATAGTAGTGGATGGGACATAGAAGTAGAGTGGACATAGAAGTGGAAGGGACATAGAAGTGGAGGGGACATAGAAGTGGAGGGGACATTAAAGTGGGGTACGACATACAAGTGGAGGGGACATAGAAGTGGAGGGGACATAGAAGTGGATGGGACATAGAAGTGGATGGGACATAGAAGTGGAGGGGACATAGAAGTGGAGGGGATATAGAAGTGGATGAGATATAGAAGTGGAAGGGACATAGAAGTGGAAGGGACATAGAAGTGGAGGGGACATAGAAGTGGAGGGGACATAGGAGTGTGAGCAGTAAATTATTGGATTTGGGTGGGAGCGGGTGGTCGGGCGCGTTATATGGACCATTTTTGGAGCCGTTGAAGTAGCAATGATTCGCGTAAGACTTTGGAGGTCAGGGGGTAAAGGTTAGATAGCAGGGGGTAGAGGTTAGAGGGCAGATGGTAGCGGTTAGATGGCAGGGGTAGAGGTTAGATGGCAGAGGTAGAGGTTAGGGGGCAGGTGGTAGAGGGCAGGGGGGTATAAGTTAAAATATAGAAGTAAGAAGGCAGAGTAGAGATTAAAGGACAAGGGGTATAGGGTAGAGGTAGAGGTTAGAGGACAGGATGTACATGTTAGATTGTAAAGGTTAGAGGGCAGGGGTGAGGTTAGAGGGCAGGGGATGGAGGGGCGAGGCTAACCGGCTTAACTCGTCAATCCAATAGACAGCTAATTTTCTCTACATCGGCAAGTCGATGTCGTTCTGTCGACTTGCGACATTTCGTCTTCATTATGTGACTGACCTGTTCACCGATTACGTGAGACACGACCTCGCCCCCGTCCGTAAACAATGATCTAGGACTTACATTTTGTTATATGTTAAGTAATGCTCGCTAGCCTCCACACCAAATTTGCACTTCAAGAATCAAACCACGATCCAAACTAAAACTAAATAATTTAATTACTTTTGGCTAGTGGAAAAAAAAATCGAAATAGATCCCCGTGACCTAGTGACGTCAGTTGGTGGAGCTGATTTCCCGATGAGAGAGTTTGAGACGGGAGTGGGATTAGGGTTGGGGTTAGGGTTGTTGCTGGGTGGCACGGAGCGTCATAAAAAAAAACTTTAATGGCGACCGGATCACAAGTTTGGAAACTCTGACAACCCAGGCGACCAATTCAATTTGTTTACATGTTTGCAGACCTTTTTTGTTTTAGCTTTTTTGTTGCGCTCATGTGTCAGACCGGATGTTGACATTTGTGAGTCATGTACAGCCTAGCCGTCTGCTGCTGACTGCAATAAAGCAATGGCGCCATTTGTGTCGAAACAAGATCAGCTACTTTGCATAAATTTAAACCAGGAATTCTCATTGGCTAAGCTGTTGTTCCTTTACATTTTTGTTTTAAAAGGTTTAATTATTTCTTAAAATCCTTTACATTAATTTTGCTTTTGTTCGTGTGTCTTTCTGACTGGGTGACAAATTCTTCCGACGGATCGACCCACGTCCCGTCAATTTATTCAATTTATCGCGCTGAAACTTGGGACATACAGTGGCGTAGTGAGGGGAGGGCAGGGGGGGGGGCATCATGCCCCGGGCGCTACTCACAATAGGGCGCCAAATGGTATATTTTACTATAATATTGTATGGTTTTCGAATGGGGGGCGCTAAAAAGGTATTGGGGGCGCTAAAAAGGTATTGTGCCCCTGGCGCGAGTTAAGCTCGCTACGCCACTGGGGACATAAACCCGTTGCCAATGACAACACATTCTTTCAAATTTTGAGCCCCACCCCAAACCTCAAATTTTTCAAGGGGAAAATGAAGGAAATGTGATGACGCCGATTTCACGAAATAAAATTTCCCTGCGCTAAAATAGCTGCGCCAAAGATATATATATATTTTATTTTTTTTTTAAATATCGCAACTGCATTTGGTGTGTAATATTTTTTTTTAAGTTTTTCTGAAATAGTTGGTGAAATAAATCTGCGGTGTAAAATCGGGTGTGACTTAGAATATAAATATAAAACAATAAAGAATGCATAAAGAGGATTTATACGAAAAGCATTGTTTTTAGGGGCGTTGTTTAATTTATGTTACGTTCAAGGCGAAGAGATGATTCTAATGTGAGACCATGTCTGTTTCAATAGCCCTAAACAACACCCACCTTTGAGGTGTTGATGGTAATATGGAGGGGGGAGAGAGGCCAATCAGTCTGGAAACATTCCTCTTGCTGTCCTCTCCGACACTACATTTAAGCCACGTGTTTATTTATATATTTTTTTAATTGAATTTTCTGTTGTTTGTACGCTGGAGAAGGCATCTTGTCGACACGTTCGTTGTTTCGTTGCGTCCTTTTTTTTTTTATTTCATGTTTTCCCGACACATTTTGTTTCGCTTATTTCTTTCAGATAATAAATCATTTCATTTAGGGATAAGGCGCCGCTAGCAGATGTTAGAAACATATCCCCAAATAGGATGAGTTGGTTGGTAACGATGTCACGGTGAGAACCTTTATTAAATGGCGTCTAGGGGGGACCTCACTCTACATCTCACTGTTTCAGGTTCTACCCCCCCTCCCCACCAACCCTAGCAATGCCCAAGCAAGAATCTCCGTCTCTTGCATTGCATAGTGATCAGTTGCATTCACTTGCGCAAGGGGTGGCGCTAGTTGACGCAATGGGTGGCGCTAGTTGACGCAATGGGTGGCGCTAGTTGACGCAAGGTGGCGCTAGTTGACGCAAGGTGGCGCTAGTTGATGCAAGGTGGCGCTAGTTGACGCAAAGGAGAAGAGAAGAAATGGAGCAGGGCAGATACGGAGAGTGGTTATTTCCCTTATTTTTTACACCACCCCCCACCCCCCTTTTCCTTAAGAGCAACTGTGGAGCAGTTTCAGACTGTACTAACATAATTCAAACCACCCCCATTCAACCGTTATTGCAGTCCACCGAAATCCAAGCCTAAATAGACCTTTGTGGTTGCGAATCTCAAAATGTATACTTTTTAAATTTTCAGGTTTCAACCCGATTTTATAATCTAAGACAGCTTTATAACTAGACATTTTTTTTTAAAAAATCCTTTTCAAAAAAGATTTAAAAAAAAAAAATAACAAATAGAATTTTATTTAACCTCAAAGTGGAGATCCGATAAATGGCAGATCTGATAAATGGCGAATCTGATAAATGGCGGATCTGATAAATGGCGGATCTGATAAATGGCAGATCTGATAAATGGCGGATCTGATAAATTGTGAAACTGATAAATGGCGAATCTGATAAATGGCGAATCTGATAAATGGCAAATCTGATAAATGGCGAATCTGGTAAATGGTGGATCTGATAAATGGCGAATCTGATAAATGGCGATCTGATAAATGGCGAATCTGATCAATGGCGGATCTGATAAATGGCGGATCTGATAAATGGCGGATCTGATAAATTGTGAAACTGATAAATGGCGAATCTGATAAATGGCGAATCTGATAAATGGCGAATCTGGTAAATGGTGGATCTGATAAATGGCGAATCTGATAAATGGCGATCTGATAAATGGCGAATCAGGTAAATGGCGGATCCGGGATAAAGCTGATCTGGGAAAAAGGCAAAGGACACGCCCATGAAGGCTGTGGTTCCAAGCCTGTGCCCCACGTGCACTCATCAAGGGCTCCGCGGCCGCTCCCGCCCCCGTAACACTATGTCTAAATAACAGTAACTAAGAGACCCCCCCCCCCTTTTCCAAATAGAAATTGATTCTGAAAAGAGCTCCGCGAGTCAAAAACGTCGAGAACCACTGCATTCGGGTAAATAATTGTTCCGTTAAAATGGGCCAGGCGTGCAGTGTACACTATTACTAGCGTAACCTACAATTCCATTTTGATTTCGCCCAAGAGTTAGAATATATCCATTAAACGACCCCCCTCCTCTCCCCCCAAACATAAGATTATATCCATTTAACCCCCTACCCCATCCCCACTCCAGCAACATTCACCCCCCCCCTTCCCCCCAAATCCCAAACCGTTAAACATTCCACAAGGGTACAAGGACTAACACGGTAGATAACCCAACAATGCTTGTTTTCTTTCTGAAATATGCGGAAGAGTTAAAGACCCTGGGGTTTCCCGTGTTGCTATTTCTTCTTTTACTTCTCCCTCCCCGATTTTATGACCTGTTGATAACAAGATGGCGTTACGATCAAAGTCAAGGACGTTCACACCTCTGCGAGGCTCCACCAACCGTATTACGTTTCCATTCAGAGAGATCTCGAGAACGCAAGACAACGCGTTAGGTTACCTTTCAGATCTTTGCAGTGCAACTAAGTTTTAAATCGCATTGGGATATACTATTAGGATATAAGATTGGGATATAATATTGAAATATTAACATTGGGATATACTATTGGGATATACGATTGGAATATACTATTGGGATATACTAATATGATATACTATTGGCATATACGATTGAAATATACTATTGGGATATAGGGCCTACTATTAGGATATAATATTGGATATACGATTGGGATATACATTGGGATATAATATTAGGATACAAAATTGAAGTATAACATTGGTATATAACATTGAAATATAACATTGGGATATAACATTGAGATATAACATTGGGATATAACGTTGGCATTTAAAATTGGGATATACAATGGGATATAATATTAGGACACAATATTGAGATATAACATTGAAATATAACATTGAGATATAACATTGGGATGTAACATTGGGATACAATATTGGGATATACTATTGAGATATGAAACGACAAAGCAATGAAAACAGACGAGAAGAAATGATGGAGTGTATGTTTTTCGACCTAATGACAATGTCACAAATAGAGTTCTGCTTGCTATTCGCCCCGCAGTTCTGGGCGTGTGTCCAGCACGGCTATTCACTAGCCATTGTTGCGCACCGAATATTGTGTTTGGCTGTGCGCGGCGGGTCTTATATGTTGGTTGAGGCAATGAACGCGTTACGCGTCATTGGAATTGTGCCGCACTATCACGTGGCAGTTACGCGGCAGTGACGCGGTGTCTGGGTGCACGTGCTCATAACGGTTCCCTGCAGTTGGGGGTCAGGCACACTGAGTGAGAAGGTTCTATGGTACTTCTCTCAGTCGCCGACAGCGCTCTATAGCTTTGAAGTTTCGTACGGCCACATGTTGGAAGAAGCTTGGATTTAAAAGATGACGCCACTCTTCAAATAGGACCCGTGTTTTGGTGAGATTAATGCTCAGTTCACACGATCAAATTTCCGTCAAATTTTCTTCAAATTTCCGTCAAATTTTCTTCAAATTTCCGTCAAATTTTCTTCAATTTTCCATCAAATTTTCTTCATATTTCCGTCAAATTTTCTTCAAATGTCTTTTTCAAGACCCAATTTTGTTTTACCAAAAAGTGCGTTCAAAAAGAAATATGACAAAAATTTTACGGAAATTTGATCGTGTCAACTGACCACTAGACATATGACCGTACATGTCGCGTGAAATCAAATCTACACGAAATGCGACACTGTGCATTTCTTGTGTGTTCCGTATAGATTCCATTTTGGGGGGGAAGGGGGGGTGGAAAGGGGGGGGGGGGTTTGCTCTCGTCTAAGAAAAGACGATTAAGTAAAAGAAACACCACCATGTTTTATAATTTTTTTTAAAAGGTGTCAGAAAAAGAAACATACAGAGGCGTAGCTAGAGTGTTTGGCGCCCGGGGACAACATTCGCGCCCAGGGACAAGATTCATTTTAAAGCGCCCTCTTTTCTTTTTTTTTTCAACTCTCAAACCCATTATTTTCATCCATAAAATAATACCAAAGCACATTTTGGCGCCCCTAACTAGCTGGCGCCCGGTGACATCTTTGAAGCCTTCTTGGATGCAGTTATTTTTGTATTTAATTCTGTTTCCGTTTTTTATTTTTTTTTTTTTTTACTGTTGTTTGTTCGTTGATGAAGGCTTCTTGCCGACACTCTCGTTGTTTTCTTGCGGTTTTTTTTTCACTGGTCTTTCCATAATTTTTTGTCATTCATTTCCTTGACATAGAATTACCTTTATACGTTTCGATACCACGAAGCTCCCCACCCCCCTCGATGATTCTGTAAAATGTCACGTGGTTCTTGTAGGATATGAGAAGAGAATGTGAACCTACCACCCCAGTGGCGCAGCAAGGGTTATTGCCACCTGGGGCGCACACAATTTTTTTCCGCCCCCTACCCCTAAAAAACAACCTAATTAAACGTAAACGCATCCCCTCCATATAAAGAGAAAAGTGCCGCCAGGGGCGGACCACCCCGTCCACATTTCCCTCCCTATGCCAACGCTTCCATCCCACCCTCACCCCCACCCCCACAAAGTCATTAAGCGCATTATGTATGGCATGGCCTGGTTTTAATATTTTTATTAAAGCACTCTACCCAATGTAAATGTACCATTTTGTGATGTTTGCAAGCTTAGGTGAAAACCTATTTTAAGAGTCCGTTCGGTTTTTAGGGTAAAATCTATCGGAGGACCAGGTCATCGACACCACTTAACACCAACCGACCGGAGGCCCACGCTCAATAAACAGAGAGTTCTGTCTGTGTCAGACCCTTTGCCTGTTTGGAGTAGAATCCGCCCCTGAAGAATAACCATCAGCGTCCCGGAGTTCCAGGATTATTTCCCTCGGACGGCCGATCAAACGTAAACACGTCCGGTAATGGATTGTCTCTCCGTGGATTGTCCCTCCATTTTCAGGATCCGAAAATCAGCCGGGTCAACTTGGGGGCGGGTACGGGCTTGGGGGCGGGTATGGGCTTGGAGGCGGGTACGGGCTTGGGGGCGGGTACGGGCTTGGGGGCGGGTATGGGCTTGGGGGAGGGTATGGGTTTGGGGGCGGGTATGGGCTTGGGGGCGGGTATGGGCTTGGGGCGGGCGGGTATGTGCTTGGGGCGGGCGAGTATGGGCTTGGGCGCGGGTATGGGCGGGTGGGTCGGTACTTGGATTGGTTAGTCTAATTTATTTTCAAGCATATACAGTTTATTCACCCTTAAAGCAGCGGTTCTCAACCTGTGGGTCGCGACCCCTTTGGTGGTCGAAGGACCCTTTCCCGGGTTCGCCTAAGACCATCGGAAAACACGTATACTCTACAGTCATGAATTAGCTACGAAAATAATATTGTGCTTTTGGGGTTGCCACAACACGAGGAACTGTATCAAACGGTCGCGGTATTAGGAAGGTTGAGAACCACTGCCCTAAAGGGATTCCATATCAATGGAATACTTGTGTATCCTTTACACGATTTTATGTCAGTGGTCGGCAACCTGCGGCTCCGGGGACACATCCGGGCTCTTTGAAGGATGGATGCGGCCTTTTTTTTTTTAATGACAAGCGGGTTCTAAAATATTTTCTTAGGTGTTTTTTTAAAATAAAAAAGTACGGTATGTAACCAGACCTGTTTACTCTTACGATTTTGGCGTACAACGTACGATTTTGATGTGTATACATTATATATACTGAGTGTTTTTTTTTTACTACTAAGATAATGTATTGAACAATTTTGTGATGATGTTGTACGATTTTAAGATTTTGAGGGTAAACAGGTCTGTGTAACTGATAAATATAGTCTTCTCGCACATAAAAGGGTTGCCGACCCGTGGTTTATGGGACGCTCCTGACTGATCCCAATGCGAACATTAAGACATATGAATAGTGGACGTAAGATAGGGTGTCAGGAGTACCCCCAGGTGTAATTATAATCTAGCGTTTGGGGGGGTGGGTGGGGGCGAAATGTGAATGAGAGGGCGAGAGATGTGTCGATTGACAGGGACAAGGGCTTGTAGGTGCCCCCATGAACAAGGTGAGAGGGGTGGGGGCAAGATGAGAGGCAAGTCCGCATGTAAAGGGGAGGGGGGGTTTACAGACACGCTGACAGACCAAACACTAAAAGTGGATCCAAACAGCAGTGGGTCGTCAGGCGGAGAGATATGCTTGTCAACATGAATGGACGAGATTACAGACTTCTGACAGCGAGGGATAGTTCGCGGATTACATCTCGAGAGTGACTATCTACACCGTGGTTTTGGCCAAACGTCAAGAGTTTTCAGAAAATATTTTTGTGTCATTATCACAATGTCACACATCGCCTGGTCTCTTAATTCTATCAAATAAGTTAAGGGCTCTTTTTTTGTCCTCGTGCACCGTAGAGTGTGGAATGATAACACCCAACCTCGTCGAAAACCACAGAACCTTTGAACATCTCCCCCATTTCCCGGATACCCCCTTTACTTTCCGTCTGAATGTTAACGTTGTTCGGAGCCCACGATTTTCAACAAACCGGAGAGCCAGTGAAAATTTCAGCCTCGTCCAACGGCGACAAGGTCAGCCTGGAAGAATTATGAACTTTTGCGACTTCGTGTGTGTGTGTGTCTGTGTGTGTGTGTGTTTATTTCTATCTCGGGCAAAGCAATTGTTAAATGCCTACGGCAACATCCGATCAAAACAACAACAAAAAACAAAACAAAAAAAATATTTTTTTTGTTCAATTATGGAAAATGACATAAAATGTGATTTATTAGATCAAGAACAGCATAGAATGTTGGATCAAAAACAGCATAGAATGTTGGATCAAGAACAGCATAGAATGTTAGATCAAGAACAGCATACAATGTTGGATCAAGAACAGCATAGAATGTTAGATCAAGAACAGCATACAATGTTGGATCAAGAACAGCATAGAATGTTGGATCAAGAACAGCATAGAATGTTAGATCAAGAACAGCATAGAATGTTGGATCAAGAACAGCATATAATGTTAGATCAAGAGCAGCATAGAATGTTAGATCAAGAACAGCATAGAATGTTAGATCAAGAACAGCATAGAATGTTAGATCAAGAACAGCATAGAATGTTAGATCAAGAACAGCATAGAATGTTAGATCAAGAACAGCATAGAATGTTAGATCAAGAGCAGCATAGAATGTTAGATCAAGAACAGCATAGAATGTTAGATCAAGAACAGCATAGAATGTTAGATCAAGAACAGCATAGAATGTTAGATCAAGAACAGCATAGAATGTTGGTCTTGCTTTCATTTTTTTGTTTGTTAATATGTTGTTGTTGTTTTTTTTAAATAGTTTTTTGGTCACAATTAGGTTAAAAGAGGTCGAGGTCGTGGAGAAATAAATAGAACAAGAAAGTGGGTATCGAACGTCAAGAATTTCATCCAACCATCCCTGTGACGCCAGTGCTGTGGCCTGCCTCACCACTTCCTTCCACTCAGACCTAACTGATGCTTTTCTTTCCCCCATGCTTGGATTCCCAGCTGCTGTAGATATTTTCCCCACAGCATCCACCCATCTAGGCCTAGGTCTGCCTTTGAGATGTGTTCCTTAGCGGTTTTGGTGGCAATATAACCAATACACATTATTAAAATTTATTTTTTAAAAAGACTTTCCTTTAGAGATGGGAGTCGAACCCTCATTTAGAAGTTCGGTTCGGTTTCGGTCGTCTGCAGGGTTCGAGTTCGATGTCATCGGTTCGGGTTCGATCAATATTTCTTTCGAAGACGAGTCGAAGCGCACTACAAAATATAAAATAATGAATCTGTAAATTTATTAAATTTCAGTAGACAGAGAAAGTATGTGCAGAAGGGTCTTAAGGAACGCCATGAGGCCAAAAGATTTTTATTGGCTAATGTGCTGTTGTGGTCCCCTTATTGGGAGTCACTTCCCTTTGTTTATGATAGATTTAGGGTTCGGGTTAGGGTGAGCGACAGAGGGACCAGTAGCGTGCAATAAACTTTTTATTAAATATAGGAGAATTTTTTTTAAAAAATTATTATTTTAATTTAGTTGGTACCTATTGTTTTATAATACAATTTAAAGTTTAATAATAAATAATTTTGTGCCCTTCTCTTGCATGGTGTTTTCCAGTACTTACCTATTTATTGTGTCAATGGATTTTTAAAAAAAAAAAAATTTTTAAAAAGGAACACGATTTAATTAGGGAATTAAATCCGACCCTGTATTACGATCAAAAGTTATTCGATTCATGTGAAGCAATCGTCACTTGGCTGTTACGGTCCTGGTAATCTATGTGAAGTAATCGTCCAGTGGAAGAGTATAGACTGTGTTACGGTCCTGGTAATCTATGTGAAGTAATCGCCAAGTGGAAGAGTATAGACTGTGTTACGGTCCTGGTAATCTATGTGAAGTAATCGCCAAGTGGAAGAGTATAGACTGTGTTACGGTCCTGGTAATCTATGTGAAGTAATCGCCAAGTGGAAGAGTATAGACTGTGTTACCGTCCTGGTAAGCTATGTGAAAATTCTATATCGTTATGCTTAATGTGATATTTAAAGAGCTGAAGGCCGTTATAACCAGGTCTGTGTGGAGGGTGGGTGAAGGGGGCACTCCACCAGGGCGACAATATCAGTGGTGCCTAAACCGTCTGTCAATAGGACCCTAAATAGTGAATTAAACGATAAAATCCCATGAACTTCCAAAAAAATATGTGGGCCAGGGGAAGGCGAAAATCTTATCTTTACTGGTCCGCACCGGGAACCGCTATTATTACTTCTAAATATTGATGGGAGCCATTTTCAAACTTCGCCCCGGGCGCTGATATTCTCCTCTGTACGGCCCTGGTTATAACATAATAATAATAATAAAGTTCATTTGAAAAATCACGCTTCATCCCCGAAGGCTCGAAGCGCGGTACAAAGTCAAATCCAGGGCTCACACTGAGGCCACACTCTATGGCAGTGGTTCCCAACCTTCCTAATGCCGCGACCCTTTAAGACAGTTCCTCGTGTCATGTTGTGGCGACCTCCCCAACCATAAAATTATTTTCTTTGCTACGTCATAAATATGTGTTTCCCAGACGTCTTAGTCGACCCATGTGTAAGGGTCATTCGACCCCCACAAAGTGGCCGCGACCCACAGTCACAGGTTGAGAACCCGCTACTCTAATGGCCATGAACGATGCCTGCCAAGGATAACCGACAAAAGACGGTTTTTCTCATTCAAACCAAGTAGTGAGCAAATGATGGAGTCAATTAATGTTCTCCGCATTCATCAAAGCCAAACGGACCACTGGTCTAGTGTACTGAAAGATCCCATTGGGTGTTCCGACCATTTGATCCCCCGCCCCCCCCCCTCTCTCCCCCCACATTGACAGGAAATGTCAGTAGTGTCAAAGCGTACACCACCACACCCCCCCCCCTTGTGCGTGTGTGTGTAACTTTTAAGGTGGGTCATTTTGTCCAGGTGTTTTACAGCCCACTGACCGTAACTGTAACAGGCAGCTGGCGAAATGAGTTTGGGGGGGGGGGGGATATATTTATGACCCGCGGAGGAGAAGAAGGAGAGGAAATTTTCAACTGTAGAGGAGTGGACCAGTGTTTCCCAAAGGGGTGGTCTGCGGACCGGTACCGCGAGCCTTACGTTACCGGTCCGCACAAATGGGTCAACAACAACAAAAAAAACCAACAAGCAAAAAACCAGAGAATATTTAATGTTTCGATGCGTTAGCCTCATGTCAAGGTCATGTCAATTTATAAAATATATATATTTTTTTTTTCCTTGAGCATAAAACATCTCATCTGTCCTTTCTAGGGATTTTTTTCTTCAAACAGGTTTTTTTAATATTTATATTAAGACCTAAATTATAAATAATTTGTAGAATTAAAGGGTGATACAGTTAGTAGAGATTCATATCGAGTTTGCCGATCACATAATAAAAATAAAGTTTATGTGATTTAAGGTAAAAGAAGTCAAGACTCAAGAAGTCTATTTAATAAATCTGGGTTCGGGGCTGGGACCAATTCGTGTGTACCAGGCAATTTTTGGCCGTGTTAGTGTGTACCAGGCAAATTTTGGTTGTGTTAGTGTGTGTCCCATTTGCTTTATGCATGAAATACATCGTAACCCCCCCCCCCCCCCCCCCTAAAACACGAACTTCTGAGAACAGTTCCTTCATACGCCTACCATAATGAGATTTTTTTTTTAAATTAGCCCTATTCCCGATATGGCATGATTATGCTGAATCGATGCCTGTACAGTGTGTAGGATCGAATTTGTGACCAACACATCGCCAGGGCGAGGCGGTTTGAGGGATAGAGGACATGATCTATTATGCACATATAATTACCATAGACTAGAGTTAATGACCCCCTTGCAGGAGTTATGTCCCCCCCTCTCCCTCGTTTAGATGCCGGTTCTCGTAAGTTATATAATTTATGGGGGTTTATGGGTAGCATTGACGGCTTCCTGGGACACTTGTCTTAAGTGTAGGTTGAGGAGACTTGAAGGCAACACGGTGGAGTGGCTAGTTTACACATTAGTTATAGGGGATCGAATCCTCTTTTACAAGTTCGGGTCCAGATCGGTGGCAATTCAAGCTTGGGTTCGGTTCGGCAACAATTGAAGTTTCGGTTCGGGAACAATTGAAGTTTCGGTTCGGCAACAATTGAAGTTTCGGTCTTGGAAACAGTTGAAGTTTCGGCTCGGCAACAATTGAAGTTTCGGTCTTGGAAACAATTGAAGTTTCGGCTCGGCAACAATTGAAGTTTCGGCTCGGAAACAATTGAAGTTTTGGAAACAATTGAAGTTTCGGCTCGCTCGGTAATTATCACAATTTGAATTTATTTTTTGTCTTAATTTAAATAAAATAGAATAAATATAAAATTGTTTAAACATAACATTTTCTTTAGTTATCATAGTGCTCCTGGATTCATCATATATGTATAATATGTACGGGGAAATGTATGGGTTTGTATGTGGATTTGTTCATTAGTTCCGCAAAAGTATTTACATGGATTGATGGATCTTGACCAAACTTGGCACATATATCCATCATTATCCAGAATGAAATACTTAGGGAAAAAAAAGGGGGGGGGGCTGTTGAACTTTAAAAAATAATATTCCTTTCGGGTCGGGCGCCCTAAATTCGTACTTGTGTAAATTTACCAAAAAATTACTCCCCTACACGAATGGATGGCTCTTGACCAAACTTAGTACACGTATACTTGATTATCCATATTCAAATACCGAAGGGTGCTGAAGCAATAATATCCAACCCTATGGATATTATGACGCAGCAGTCTACTAGATTTTCTAACAATAGCTGCGGCTAATTAGAATGAAAATTTTCTATTGCGATCTTCTTGTTAAATCAACATTTGATGTAGGTGACAAAAATACGTGCAGTGCAAGGAATTATTTTGGGACACCCTGTACGTTTTTTTTTTAAAAAAAAGAAACATTTGTAACACAATAGTTATATTTTTTTTTGTTGTTATACAGAAGAGATGAGCCTCAAGTATAATTCTGATATGGGAGGTGGGGAGAGGAGCGCCGAGTCGCCCCTGTGACAGACTGACCTCCCCGTCAGATCAGACATGCTGATGACTAAAAAACAGTATGGGCTGACTGGTTTTTCTACACGTTAGAAATGACGGAACAAAGTGCAACAAGAGTTGGATACATTGCCCAAGGCTGTCAAGCATTCGTTAACTTATACAGCTATGATGTTGTGAGATCTCACCCCCACCACCCCCCTCCCCCACCCCCACTCCCTTTGATTTCCCATTTCTTACATTCGGAGTCCAAAGAATCGCGACTCCAATGCTAATGTCCAATGATGATTCGTGGATGAGTTCTCTCCCTGCGTGAGCCAGATCCGACCAACGTACAAATGTGGATATTCATGACATTAGTTTAATGCGTCTGTACTATGGAATATATGAGCTTAATACGTCTGGACTATGGAATATATGAGCTTAATACGTCTCGACTATGAATATACATTAACATTAATAGGTCTGGATTATGGAATATATGAGCTTAATACATCTGGACTATGGAATATATGAGCTTAATACGTCTGGACTATGGAATATATGAGCTTAATACGTCTGGACTATGGAATATATGAGCTTAATACGTCTGGACTATGGAATATATGAGCTTAATACTTCTGGACTATGGAATATATGAGCTTAATACGTCTGGACTATGGAATATATGAGCTTAATACGTCTGGACTATGGAATATATGAGCTTAATACGTCTGGACTATGGAATATATGAGCTTAATACTTCTGGACTATGGAATATATGAGCTTAATACGCCTGGACTATGGAATATATGAGCTTAATACGTCTGGACTATGGAATATATGAGCTTAATACGTCTGGACTATGGAATATATGAGCTTAATACGTCTGGACTATGGAATATATGAGCTTAATACGTCTGGACTATGGAATATATGAGCTTAATACGTCTGGACTATGGAATATATGAGCTTAATACGTCTGGACTATGGAATATATGAGCTTAATACGTCTGGACTATGGAATATATGAGCTTAATACGACTGGACTATGGAATATATGAGATTAATACGTCTGGACTTAGGAATACATGTGGCACCATTGTGGAGACTGGGTGTTTCGTGAACTCGCATTGAGACAGTAAGACATCAAAAGAGGTGGGACGGCAAGGCAGTGGGAGGGTAAGACGGCAAGGTAGTGGGAGGGTAAGACGGCAAGGTAGTGAGAGGGTAAGACGGCACGGCAGTGAGGGGGTAAGACGACAAGGCAGTAAGAGGGCAAGACGGCAAGGCAGTGAAAGGGTAAGACGGCAAGGCAGTGATAGGGGAAGACGTCAAGGCAGTGAGGGGGTAAGACGGCACGGCAGTGAGGGGGTAAGACGGAAAGGCAGTGAGGGGGAAAGACGGCAAGGAAGTGAGAGGGTAAGACGGCAAGGCAGTGAGAGGGTAAGACGGCAAGGTATGGAGACAGTAAGACGGCAAGGTATGGAGACAGTAAGACGGAAAGGTATGGAGACAGTAAGACGGAAAGGTATGGAGACAGTAAGACGACAAGGTATATGAGACAGTAAGACGGCAAGGTAATAAGAGGGTAAGACGGCAAGGTATGGAGACAGTAAGACGGGAAGGTACTGTAACAGTTAAGGACAACGTCACACCAGTTCACTCAAAATAGTAATAATTGATGTATTATGTCATCGTCATTGGTATCAGTATGATATCAGTAAACCGATACGATCCAAGAGTTAGTTGATTGCAACACCAAGGCAGCTGGGCATAAACTATTGACACACTCTCTATGCCACAAACCAATGACACAATCTTTATGACATAAACCAATGACACACTCGTTATGACATAAACCAATGACACACTCGTTATGACATAAACCAATGACACACTCGTTATGACATAAACCAATGACACACTCGTTATGACATAACCAATGACACACTCGTTATGACATAACCAATGACACACTCGTTATGACATAAACCAATGACACACTCGTTATGACATAAACCAATGACACACTCGTTATGACATAACCAATGACACACTCTTTATGACATAAACAAATGACACAATCTCTATGACACAAACCAATGACACACTCTTTATGACATAAACCAATGGCACACTCTTTATGACATAAACCAATGACACAATCTATATAACATAAACCAATGACACACTCTCTATGACATAAACCAATGACACACTCTCTATGACATAAACCAATGACACACTCTCTATAACACAAACCAATGACACACTCTCTATGACATAAACCAATGACACACTCTCTATGACATAAACCAATGACACACTCTCTATGACATAAACCAATGACACACTCTCTATAACACAAACCAATGACACACTCTCTATGACATAAACCAATGACACACTCTCTATGACATAAACCAATGACACACTCTCTATGACATAAACCAATAACACACTCTATATGGCATAAACCAATGACACACTCTCTATGACACAAACCAATGACACACTCTCTATGACATAAACCAATAACACACTCTCTATGACATAAACCAATGACACACTCTCTATGACATAAACCAATGACACACTCTCTATGACATAAACCAATAACACACTCTCTATGACATAAACTAATGACACACTCTCTATGACATAAACCAATGACACACTCTCTATGACATAAACCAATAACACACTCTCTATGACATAAACCAATAATACACTCTCTATGACATAAACCAATGACGCACTCTCTATGACATAAACCAATGACACACTCTCTATGACATAAACCAATAATACACTCTCTATGACATAAACCAATGACGCACTCTCTATGACATAAACCAATGACACACTATCTATGACATAAACCAATGACACACTCTCTATGACATAAACCAATGACACACTCTCTATGACATAAACCAATAACGCACTCTCTATGACATAAACCAATGACGCACTCTCTATGACATAAACCAATAACACACTCTCTATGACATAAACCAATAACACACTCTCTATGACATAAACCAATAATACACTCTCTATGACATAAACCAATGACGCACTCTCTATGACATAAACCAATGACACACTATCTATGACATAAACCAATGACACACTATCTATGACATAAACCAATGACACACTCTCTATGACATAAACCAATAACGCACTCTCTATGACATAAACCAATGACGCACTCTCTATGACATAAGCCAATGACACACTCTCTATGACATAAACCAATAACACACTCTCTATGACATAAACCAATAACGCACTCTCTATGACATAAACCAATGACACACTCTCTATGACATAAACCAATAACACACTCTCTATGACATAAACCAATAACGCACTCTCTATGACATAAACCAATAACACACTCTCTATGACATAAACCAATGACACACTCTCTATGACATAAACCAATGACGCACTCTCTATGACATAAACCAATAACGCACTCTCTATGACATAAACCAATGACACACTCTCTATGACATAAACCAATGACACACTCTCTATGACATAAACCAATGACACACTCTCTATGTCATAAACCAATAACACACTCTCTATGACATAAACCAATGACACACTCTCTATGGCATAAACCAATGACACACTCTCTATGACATAAACCAATGACACACTCTCTATGACATAAACCAATGACACACTCTTTATGACATAACCAATGACACACTCTCTATGACATAAACCAATAACACACTCTATATGGCATAAACCAATGACACACTCTCTATGACATAAACAAATGACACACTCTCTATGACATAAACCAATGACACACTCTCTATGGCATAAACCAATGACGCACTCTCTATGACATAAACCAATAACGCACTCTTTATGACATAAACCAATGACGCACTCTTTATGACATAAACCAATGACGCACTCTCTATGACATAAACCAATGATACACTCTCTATGACATAAACCAATGACACACTCTCTATGACATAAACCAATAACGCACTCTCTATGACATAAACCAATGACACACTCTCTATGACATAAACCAATGACACACTCTCTATGACATAAACCAATGACACACTCTCTATGTCATAAACCAATAACACACTCTCTATGACATAAACCAATGACACACTCTCTATGACATAAAAAAATGACACAATCTCTATGGCATAAACCAATGACACACTCTCTATGGCATAAACCAATGACACACTCTCTATGACATAAACCAATGACGCACTCTCTATGACATAAACCAATGACACACTCTCTATGACATAAACCAATGACACACTCTCTATGACATAAACCAATGACACACTCTCTATGACATAAACCAATGACACACTCTCTATGACATAAACCAATGACACACTCTCTATGACATAAACCAATGACATACTCTCAATGGCATAAACCAATGACACACTCTCTATGACATAAACCAATGACACACTCTCTATGACATAAACCAATGACACACTCTCTATGACATAAACCAATGACACACTCTCTATGACATAAACCAATGACACACTCTCTATGACATAAACCAATGACACAATCTCTATGACATAAACCAATGACACACTCTCTATGACATAAACCAATGACGCACTCTCTATGACATAAACCAATAACGCACTCTCTATGACATAAACCAATGACACACTCTCTATGACATAAACCAATGACACACTCTCTATGACATAAACCAATGACACACTCTCTATGTCATAAACCAATAACACACTCTCTATGACATAAACCAATGACACACTCTCTATGACATAAACCAATGACACACTCTCTATGGCATAAACCAATGACACACTCTCTATGACATAAACCAATGACACACTCTCTATGACATAAACCAATGACACACTCTCTATGACATAAACCAATGACACACTCTCTATGACATAAACCAATGACACACTCTCTATGACATAAACCAATGACACACTCTCTATGACATAAACCAATGACACACTCTCTATGACATAAACCAATGACACACTCTCTATGACATAAACCAATGACACACTCTCTATGACATAAACCAATAACACACTCTATATGGCATAAACCAATGACACACTCTCTATGACACAAACCAATGACACACTCTCTATGACATAAACCAATGACACACTCTCTATGACATAAACCAATGACACACTCTCTATGACATAACCCAATAACACACTCTCTATGACATAAACCAATGACACACTCTCTATGACATAAACCAATAACACACTCTATATGGCATAAACCAATGACACACTCTCTATGACATAAACAAATGACACACTCTCTATGACATAAACCAATGACACACTCTCTATGGCATAAACCAATGAGGCACTCTCTATGGCATAAACCAATGACACACTCTCTATGACATAAACCAATGACACACTCTCTATGACATAAACCAATAACGCACTCTTTATGACATAAACCAATGACACACTCTTTATGACATAAACCAATGACACACTCTCTATGACATAAACCAATGACACACTCTCTATGACATAAACCAATGACACACTCTCTATGGCATAAACCAATGAGGCACTCTCTATGGCATAAACCAATGACACACTCTCTATGACATAAACCAATGACACACTCTCTATGACATAAACCAATAACGCACTCTTTATGACATAAACCAATGACACACTCTTTATGACATAAACAAATGACACACTCTCTATGACATAAACCAATGACACACTCTCTATGGCATAAACCAATGACACACTCTCTATGACATAAACCAATGACACACTCTTTATGACATAAATTAATGACACACTCTCTATGACATAAACCAATGACACACTCTCTATGACATAAACCAATGACACACTCTCTATGACATAAACCAATGACACACTCTCTATGGCATAAACCAATGACACACTCTCTATGACACAAACCAATGACACACTCTCTATGACATAAACCAATGACACAATCTCTATGACATAAACCAATGACACACTCTCTATGGCATAAACCAATGACACACTCTCTATGACATAAACCAATGACACACTCTCTATGACATAAACCAATAACACACTCTATATGGCATAAACCAATGACACACTCTCTATGACACAAACCAATGACACACTCTCTATGACATAAACCAATGACACACTCTCTATGACATAAACCAATGACACACTCTCTATGACATAACCCAATAACACACTCTCTATGACATAAACCAATGACACACTCTCTATGACATAAACCAATAACACACTCTATATGGCATAAACCAATGACACACTCTCTATGACATAAACAAATGACACACTCTCTATGACATAAACCAATGACACACTCTCTATGGCATAAACCAATGAGGCACTCTCTATGGCATAAACCAATGACACACTCTCTATGACATAAACCAATGACACACTCTCTATGACATAAACCAATAACGCACTCTTTATGACATAAACCAATGACACACTCTTTATGACATAAACCAATGACACACTCTCTATGACATAAACCAATGACACACTCTCTATGACATAAACCAATGACACACTCTCTATGGCATAAACCAATGAGGCACTCTCTATGGCATAAACCAATGACACACTCTCTATGACATAAACCAATGACACACTCTCTATGACATAAACCAATAACGCACTCTTTATGACATAAACCAATGACACACTCTTTATGACATAAACAAATGACACACTCTCTATGACATAAACCAATGACACACTCTCTATGGCATAAACCAATGACACACTCTCTATGACATAAACCAATGACACACTCTTTATGACATAAATTAATGACACACTCTCTATGACATAAACCAATGACACACTCTCTATGACATAAACCAATGACACACTCTCTATGACATAAACCAATGACACACTCTCTATGGCATAAACCAATGACACACTCTCTATGACACAAACCAATGACACACTCTCTATGACATAAACCAATGACACAATCTCTATGACATAAACCAATGACACACTCTCTATGGCATAAACCAATGACACAAACCAATGACACACTCTTTCGGGCACTTCTCTTGCATGGTGTGTTAAAAGGCTGTGGTATATACCCCCCCCCCACACCACCCCCCCCCCCCCCCCCATCTTTTTTCCACAGCATTGTTTCTATAAATTTTAATAGCCACGGGCTTTTTTGCGCTGACGAAGACCACCCCAAAAGTTCTTCTCCAACTCTGTGATATAAAAACGTGATTCCACACATCCAATCAAGAATAAAGATAATTATTTTCACTTTTTTTTTTTTTTTTCAATGAACAAAAAAATAATACTTATAACATTTTAAAAAAAAATAATTAAAAAATAAATATATGTAAAATTATTGGATGAATAGACACGAGAGAAGGAATGAATATCATCTGAATTCGGGAGTAGTACAAACCTATGTGGGTTTATGAACAAGATGAGAACACGCATAGATTATAACATCCAAACCAAGGGTTCTCACAATCGTTGGTTCCACGGACGCCTCTCCTAGTCAGATGAAGAGGACAGACCCCCTTCTTAGTATACATATATCAGATGCACGCAATAAAATGACAACGGAAATGCAGCTCACGGACCAATCGTCACATATTCGTGGACCCCCTGAGATCTTTTCATAGAACAAACATACCCCCCCACACACATCTTTTTGAACCTCTTCATTAATCCCCAAGGGTCTGTGGACCGCAGGTTAAGAACCTATGATCTAAAGTTTCTAAAAACTAATGCTATGTGATCTATTTTGGACGTTTAAAGTGACCTAACAACTTCACAACAACGACCCAATCCCTCGCCCACCCCCCCCCCTTTTTTTAACCTCTGTCAGAAAGTCGGTGTGAGATTAATGGAGGTCCTAATTAAAATCTACATGTACAAGTTTGTTTAGAGATTAACGACTTGTCGCGAGAGTTCACGAGATCGTGGGATTTGAAAAAAAAAAAAGGGGGGGGGGGGACGACAACAAAAAAAAAACACCCGGTAATGGCGTCCAAACGTTTCTATTCCACCTTGTTTCATGTTACCTTCGTGCGGGGAGGGGGGGGGGGGCGGGGAGGGGAGGGGGGGTTGCGGTCCAAGGTAGTAGCAGACCTGTTTACCATCAAATTCTTAAAATCGTACAACATCATCACAAAATCGTTCAATACATTATCTAAATAGTAAAAAATAAAAATAGAGTATATATAATGTATACACATGTAAATCGTACACTGTACGCCTAAATCGTGAGAGTAAACAGGTCTGTAATGGTAAACATTTGGTTCTGAGAGTACAGCAAGTTTAAAAATATCCCCACGCTATGTACGTCTGGTTAAGCTGTATCACTTATTACACTTCATTTGAAATAAATTCCCACAAAGAAAGAAAAAATTGTTAAATGCAATAGTACTTCTTTCAGAGGCGTCATTTCAGGTTTTTTTCAAAGAAGGGGGGGGGGGAGGGAAAACCAAAACTTGGTCGGCTTGTTAAGTTGCTTATTAATTACTGGAGGCACCACGGTATATAGCAACTTAAATAAAACCTGCGAATCCAAGCAACCCCCATCCCGCCCTACCCTAATTACGCCCCTGACTTCATTACGTCAATCAGCATGTGAAATTTAAACAAAAAAATTCGTCATAATTTTTTTTAAGTAAAAAAATTGCTCAAATTTGTAAGAACTTAATGGTGAAGGGTGAGGAATTGGCAGAGCTTAGAAGTATGAGAGGTTTTCAGTGCGGACCACTGGTCAACGATCGAAAATCTGTTGTTGATGGGGGTTGGGGCAAAGTTTTAAAAAAGTTCGTTTTTATGTGCAATGTCCGAAAAATGAAATAGGTCAAAAAAGTCTTTAGGGATTTTAGACAACGGCGAATTAATCCAAAAAGCGATTGCAAATCTAAATTTAGACCTTGGAATTTTAATCTAATTGTCCCCCCGCCCCCCCCCAAAAAAAAAATACCCCCCTACCCCCCGTTTGGTTGAATGTGGCTCTGTCAGGTATTGTAAAAGGCCACGAAATCACTCTACACTTCAAGTACGAATCTAATCCATACGAACCGTTGGTAATCGTCACGACCGCTGTGGTGATCCAACACTCGTTGGACGATGAATGGTCGAGGGGATGGAACATCTAGCAATCATTCCTGGGAACCTGCGGCGTCGCCTGGTGGGCGCACGGCCCGGAGCTTACCGAAATGAAAGGGTTGGTGGTGCGGGGGGGGGGGTGAGGTCTGGTCCTGTAGGATCAGGTGATCACGCCCCTATTTCAACGTGTCTGTCAACCGGAGACAAAGAACACGGGTTTAAGTTATTGCATGTTATCACACAGTTTAAAAATCCCGTTAGCAGTTAACTTTTGCGTCCATTATTATGACGTTATCATGGCACCCTGTTAAGTTGAGGAATTTCTTTTAAGTTGTGTTGTATTTCAGGGAGCCCCCAGTTCTGTCTTGCGAGGGGTAGGTGTAGTCATTAGACAACCTCTTGTACATTGAGTAGTGTCTTGCGTGGGGTAGGTGAAGACATTAGACGAACTCTTGTACATGGAGTAGTGTGCTGTGTCCGGTTAAATTCCACAATCCTATTGTCCTCAGTATAAAATTGTCAATAAAATCAAATGGGGTTAAGTAAGCCCCTATCGTGACAGCAGTGCTCGCCCCTGATACCAATATACGACTATGTCGAGTTCGGGTCTTCGGATCAGGCGTGATTGCTGACTGACAGGGAGTTAGTTTGCCACTCTACGTGGCTACAATCAAACTTGCAGATTGTCCATGTTGTCTCAATCTGGTTAGTATTATATTTAAAGTTTGTATATGGGTATATATATCCTTGGAATGGACACAAATGTCGTCCACAAAAGTTTGTATATGGGTATATATATCCTTGGAATGGACACAAATGTCGTCCACAAAAGTTTGTATATGGGTATATATATCCTTGGAATGGACACAGATGTTGTCCACAAAAGTTTGTATATGGGTATATATATCCTTGGAATGGACACAGATGTCGTCCACAAAAGTTTGTATATGGGTATATATATCCTCGGAATGGACACAAATGTCGTCCACAAAAGTTTGTATATGGGTATATATATCCTTGGAATGGACACAAATGTCGTCCACAAAAGTTTGTATATGGGTATATATATCCTTGGAATGGACACAAATGTCGTCCACAAAAGTTTGTATATGGGTATATATATCCTTTGAATGGACACAAATGTCGTCCACAAAATGTACTACATTAGGTATGTCTTGCAGCATGATTCTCATGAATCTTGTAAAAGTTGCTGTGCAGTTCACCAATCCGAATGGCATTACTGTCCACTCAGGTGGTGCCTGAACGCCGGCCGTTTAATGATTGCACGGGTCTGCAATGAATTCTTGAAATAAAACTTCAAAGTATTCATGACTTTAAAAAAAAAATATTTGTTGTTGTTGTTGATGATCGCCTTTTTGTCATCGCGTTTGAGAGTCACTGACGTTGAACAAGAGGGATATTCTCACGGTTAAGAACGTTTCGCCGCAGTCATCTGGTGTGGTGGACGCACCTGTATGTACCGGCACAAAACAAAAAAACAAAAAAAAAGTACCAATGGCGCGAAGCACTTTCATCTCGACGACAGTTACCTACTCTTGGCATCCGTGTTTGCCCCGTGACGATGTAACAGATGGCCGTGACGGCGAAAAGGAGACATCTCTGTTGTTCAATTCTAGCCCGGGCGGTTCACTAATCTCTCCGGGCTCTGATGACGTCAAGGCCCGTGGACAAAGGTTTCGATGGCGCAACGCCCCCTACCCCCCCCACCCCACACCCCCCACACGCCCTAGTAACTGTGATTGTTACTACATAAGCAGTGACTGAGTGACAGTCAAGTTTCAAGGGCGTATACACCGAACATTCAATCACAGATTTATATTGGCGTTGGTTTTTTTTAAAAAAAGGTGTGCATGGAAATGAGGGGGAGGGGGCGTAAAAAAGGGGTGGGGGCAGAAAAGGGGGAAAAAGGGCTGGGGGAACAAACTTCATTCTGGTACAATCAAAGTAGATCTACTCTACTGGCCTGTTTTACTGAATATTCTTTCATTACTTCGAAATCCCTGATTGTTTCTGGACGTGGTCAAGGTATTAAAAAAACCTTTAGAGCTGTTTTAACGTAAATTTATTTATGTAATTAATGTCGATGCGTGACACTGGCGGGTGGGGGGGGGGGGGCGCTGGGCGGGGGGGGGTATTCGCCCAAACCTGTAAACCCCCCCCCCCCCATATTTTGGGGATTGACATTTTATGCCAGTTCGCAGACTTTTTCGTGTGTAGAGGTGCGACAAATATTTGCCCACCCGGGCGACAATCATCCTAGCTACACCACTGATGTCATTTGGATGTCACGGATATATGATTTCAACGACATTTAATGTTAAGAACATTTTGATGTCAAAGAAATTTGATAACAAGGATAGTGTTAGATGTCAAGGACAGTGTTGATGTTAAGGAGTGAATGTCAAGGACCTTGGATGTCAAGGACAGTGTGGATGTCAAGAACATTGGATGTCAGGGATAATGGATGTCAGGGACAGTGGGTGTCAAGGACAGTGGATGTCAAGGACAGTGTGGATGTCAAGGACAGTGTGGATATCAAGGACAGTGTGGATATCAAGGAATTAGATGTCAATGACAGTAGATTTCAATAACAGTAGATGTCAAGGACAGTGAATGTCAAGGATAGTAGATATTAAGGACAGTGACGCCAAAATGACAGTGGAGGCCAAGGACAGTGGATGTCATTTCATTTAAATGACCATTTGATGTCACCTTCGTTTTCACAAGAAAGTTGAAGTTAACTCAGTATCTTCAAGTTTTATTGTCACGGGCTGAGCCGAAGACATTGTCACGTCACGGCTCGCACCGTTTGACCTTAATGTAATCCCCCTTCCCCCCACCTTCCGAACCCCTCACACGGGGGCCTTTTGTTGTCAGGTCGACATCGAGCCCCCCGAGTCTATTTGCATATTTACGGCTCTCTCTCTCAACTTTCAGTGACTGCTCCCTGTACAGCACGGCCCCACCAGAGGGTGTCATATAGATATGTACTGGGGATCTGTGTCAAAAGACGGTGTAAGGTACCAGGTCATGTCCGTGAACTCAAGTGGACTTTTCGTTTGGTACGCACTGGATCTTATGGGACTTACGGTTTATTCAAATTTTCGGTAAGACTCACCGACCCCGCCACCCCCTACCCTCCCCCCCCCCCACAATAACCAAATTCGCGTTATGACGTCATCAAATTTTGAACGAATTTAAAGAAATTAATAAATTCCTATTTTTTAGTAATTAGTAATTCCCCCCCCTCCCCAACTTTTTTTTCATTGGGGGGGGGGGGGTGCCCGCTTAACACTTTTTTTTAAAAGTATCCATGATAGATAGTTTCTAAAAAAAAAAACGTAACCTTCTCCGTGTAACTATAACATACGCGTGGCGTGCAACTTAAAAAAAAAATACTTTACAATACTATTGATACTATTTTAGGAATTATTCTTTCATTCCTATATTTTTTTTTAAAAATTTTTATTTGCAATGCACCTACGCTACGTACGATGTTAAATTTGGACCAGAAAAGTAGATGCTGTTGTCAGAAGCATTTGACCTCTTTCGTCATATTCTCAGGATCATCCTTACGGAGGATTTCTAGGTTGTTTTTTTTGTTGTTGTTGTTAAGTTGCAGTAGTGTAATATCATCTGATGACGTGTAGCCGGGTTATTACCAAACAAGTGGAGCGGTCACGTGACCGTGCAACTGTGTGGCTGTGACTCCATTGTTGCGAAACCGCTTTGCTTGCTGCGGCGTTACGGCACACCGCGTGTTTCTAAACCCCCCCCCCCCCCCCCAGCATTTCCCGTCCACTCGGAAAGTCAGTGCGAAATGAAGAGTGATCAACTCATTGATCGTGGGCCCTCGAAATATAGAAGAAGAAGACGAAGAAGACATGTGACTCACGCTAAGTACCAGAACACGGCCGAATATAAAAGTCAGGGGTAACGAGGTTAACACTGTTGGTTTTGGGGGGGGGGGGAGATATTTAGAAATTCCCTGGTCACGGGAACAATGACCCATGGTCAGTTTTAAGTGATGACGCTTCCAAGCGATACTGGGGACTTTGAGGGATGGGGTGGGGGTGGGGGTGTCGTCCTAAACCAATGGCTGTTGGACATGCAGTTTATTGTTCTGAACACAATGGTCAATGGTCTCACACAAAGAGGCCGGATCGCCACACAATGGTCTCACACGAAGAGACCGGACCGCCACACAATGGTCTCACACAAAGAGACAGGACCGCCACAAATGGTCTCACACAAAGAGACCGAACCGCCACAAATGGTCTCACACAAAGAAACTAGACCGCCACACAATGGTCTCACACGAAGAGACCGGACCGCCGCACAGCAATGTTCTCACACTCATAGACGGGACCGTCAGAATCAAAACGCTAACGATGCAGCTATAATTTTGTTTTTTGTTTGGTTACAGCCGATGCCGTGCGACTGTGGGTGGGATTGGGTGTGATCATCCGCCCCGGGCGCCAGGATCAGTGGGGCGCCAGGATCAGTGGGGCGCCAAGACTGTTTAATTTTCCGAAGACTTTAGTTAGTAAACCACATTAAGAAAAACGTATCTTGACGTTTCTGTTCACAGGTGTATTTACTACAATACGGTATTCGTTTCATACTTTCTTCACCTTCCAAGAGTCGCCAAGTTGATTGTTATATAAATGTGGTCTACGTAAACGCGTGTGTTGTGTTTAGCCTCGTCATTATAGGTTAAGACGACCTCGCCGCACAGCCAAGTGTGATCGAAGACATTAACGAAGATAAAAATCACTTCCTGTGGGTTTTTTTTTTTACTCTTAGCACCCCCCCCCCCCAAAAAAAAACTAAATTTGCAGGATGTATTTAAATTGCATTGCTCTGTGGTGCCACCAGTAATAAACAACTTAACAAGCCGACCAAGTTTTGATTTTTGCCCCACCCCCTGAAAAAAAACAACATGAAATGGCTCCTCCTGACTAGGGTCAATAACCGACAACCCCCCATACACACACACGCCCCAATCATCACATTTTTCTCCCCCCACCCTTTGCTAATTAAATATGCTTGATTGACCATGGTGATGAAGGGGTGGTAATAAATAAATGTATTCTTCATTACCCCAGCGATTGTTAGTTCAGGGGCCAGTACTACGGCGTGGCTATACACCAGCTATTTCTCCTACTCTCAAGCCCCCCCCCCCTTCCACACACACCTTTTCCTTTTCTCTCTCTCTCGTCGGAAAGGTAAAGAGGAACAGTAAATTTAATAATAAAAAATTATAGCGCAATTTATTGGTTATCTGAAGGAGAAAAAAAAAAATTTAGATTAGGATAATACTGACCATGGTCAGAACCACGAATCGTTGGAGCCAGTCTGCCTTCCACAGCGATTAGATTGGGTTTTCTAGGTGGGGGGGGGGGGAGGGGGGGACTAGAAATGTGGGCCTTGGTTGGGTGGGGTGGAACAATCTAAAGAAATTTCCCTTGAATTCCTTAATGACAAAACTTCTTTTTTATCTACCAGCCCTTAAATGGATACAACAGACCACGGTGGATTTAATGTAAATCAGTGTTTCTCAATCATCCTAGTGCCGCGACCCTTGTGATACAGTTTCTCATGTTGTGGCGACCCCCAACCACAGCATATTATGCCATCGAAGTTGATCGACCATGATACATATGTCATATTGGTGCCGCCCTTGCCGCACACCCTCCCGGACCTTTACCACAAAAAATGTCTGTTAACACCAGGTTAAGTACCCCTACAAATGTACGACAATACTTGGGGGGGGGGGGGTCGTTAGTACGCACGCCCCGCCCCTTTAAACCCCGTAGACGTAGTATTGTTTTACGTGCGATCTGTTCTCTGCCCATCAAAACAATGACTTCGGAAACACTGGAGAGCTCAAGGAGCATAAATCTTTCTCTTTTCTTTTTTTTTAATGACAGTGCTCACCCTTCATTTAACAAATCTTAAAAATGTTATCGAAGAAAACCGAAACAAAATTAATTGGCGCAGACTCTGTAACCACAAATTGTTTGCCAACTTTTCTCAGCTCAATAGTCGGGGCAGATTTAGGTGTGGGAGGTGGTTTGGGGGGTGGTGGCATTCGCGATTGTAGCGGGAAAAAAGTCACATGAGTTACTCTACAAGTCAATGGATTGGGCTCTTGGGAGCCCCTAATGAGCTTATAGGGGAGGGGAGGGGAGAGAGAGAACTCACGTGACCAGCATCCTATGTTGACGGGTCGTTACACGATATCCCACTGTGACTGTTAGGTTTTTACTACATATTTAACAGGGTCTGTTTGTTTCCTGGGCCCTCTCGGGGCTAGAGTCAACGTCAACAAACTAAATTCATTCACGGGGGACAAAGTTGAAACTTTTGTTTTCAAACTCCGCAGTCCGTGTACAATTTTTTAAATTGAATTAAGATTTATCATTAAAAGATTTATTTACCAACACCCCCACACCCCAAATATCCTTCTCTAACGTCATGTTTTAACTCATTCAACAGCAATTCTATCGTAGCACTCAAACAGAAATCCCATTGTATCATTCAACAATCATCCTATTGTATCATTCAACCGTCATCCTATTGTATCATTCAACACTCTTACCATAGTATCATTCAACAGTCATCCCATTGTATCCTTCAACCGTCATCCTATTGTATCCTTCAACAATCATCCTATTGTATTATTCGACAGGTTTGCGCTAGGTGAGCTTGAAGGCGGACACTCCCGGACAGAGTGAGGCACTGGTCTCCACCAACATCACAGAACAGTACTCTCCTAGTCAGAGTAGATCATTACAAGTGAATGCTACGCAAATGCCGTAGATTGAACATTTCAGATTGTTAAATTTTACTTAATGAACATTTCAGATTGTTCAATTTTACTTAATGAACATTTCAGATTGTTCAATTTTACTTAATGAACATTTCAGATTGTTCAATTTTACTTAATGAACATTTCAGATTGTTCAATTTTACTTAATAAACATTGAAGAGCCTATGATCATTACATCATCACATATCGCAGAGCCGTTTACCCATTTGAGATACACTGATGTAGGAACGTTTGTCTATAACAGCGGTTCTCAACCTGTGGAGTCGCCTAAGTGACCATAACACAAATTTATGAAGTAGCAACGAAAATAATTTATGGTTGGGGGGAGGGGGGTGCACCCCAACACGAGGAACTGTATTAAAGGGTCGCGGCATTAGGAAGGTTGAGGACAACTGGTCTATATTGAAATCATCTAAGGTACATTTGTATAGGACCACATGAGACTTGTCCGGAAATGATAAAATCCTGGCCGCTACCGCCTGTAATCAAATACAATGGATGTGTGCGGCCATGGTAACCATAGCGATCCGAGACAACATCACCGAGAGAAAACTGATCTTACTCTTTACTCCGAGGTATCCATGGCGGCACAGAATCTGATTTCAGATTATATAGATTTGGGGCTCAAAATGTGGCCTTCGGAGAAAAATAAAAGAGAGAGAGAGGGGGTAAAGGGGACATGGCTGTTTAAAGAGCGGGACATTTGGAGAATACTAATAGTCTGCTTTCAGCGGGTCTCAAATTTTAAAGAAAAGTACTCAGGAATTATGAAATATTATTATTATACGCACAAGTCAATGCTCAGTCAGTGGTTCTCTAATGTGTTGTTAGACAGCGGTTCTCGACTTTTTGATGTTGTTATTGGAATTTGGTTCTTTAGTTTTAGGCAGACAGTGGTTCTCTTTTGGTAATCGGCGTAAATCATAGGTACTTATTTAGACACACGTGCGGAGATGTGATTATGTGCACGTACAGAAAATATGTTACCTTCTTAGGGTAATGACCAACAAATGTCATTATCCTGGTAAGCACCGTGTATATATAACGGAAGTTTTTTCTTTGTTATAGTTCATTGAAACAGTTCATTGTAACGGTTCATTGAAATAGTTCATTGAAACAGTAGTAGTATATTAGGTCGCATTTGATTATTATTTGGAGGGTAAATTGGAGGGTAAATTGGAGGGTAAATTGGAGGGTCGATTTCTATGGGTCAATTTCTATGGGTCGATCAAAAGGGCGATAATCGATTAATTAATAAATAATTTCCATTGTTGTACAGTCGTGTTGTTGCATGGTGTGTATTTTCTTATTGCCTTGTTAATAATTTCGATTGTTGTTGCATGGTGTGTATTTTATTGATTATTGGTTTTAATTTTAATGATAAAAATAAATTTTATTTATTTTTAATAATTAAATTTTAATAATTAAATTTTAATAATTTTAATAATTAAATATTGTTGTAATAATTAAATATATTTTAATAATTTTAATAGACAAAAATTTGACACTAATTGTACAGACAATAATTGACAACAAAGGTTCTCAATATGTGGGGGTCCTTTTTTTATTTTATTTTTTAAATGAATGATTCTGATGTATAGTATGGTGATTTTAATTGTGTAATTTTTCTTGGTGTTTTAATTAGTTTTAATTGTCTTTTATCCAGTGGTTCTCAATATATGGGGGTCATTTTTATTTTATTTTTAAAACGAATGGTTCTGGTGTATAGTATGGGGATTTTAATTTTGTAGTTAATCTTGTTGTCTTAATTAGTTTTAATTGTCTTTTATCGGGTGGTTCTCAATATGTGGGGTCCTTTTTTATTTTATTTTTAAATGACATTATTTAAAATAATGTTTATTATAGATGTATTTTAATATTATTTTTTAAAAAAATATGTAATTTTAGCGGTTCTCAATATGTTAGGGTCCATTTTCTAATGAGTGGTTCTCGTTGTGTAAGAGTCATAATGGTGTTTTCTTCTTCATTTTGAATATTTTGTAACATGATAAGGTTATTCTAAGTTATTGAGCGGTTCTCAGAGTATAAAGGTAATGTTTCTTATAGGTGTATTTTTATAGTATTTTTACATTTTGAAGGGTTCTCAACCACGGGTTAAGGGTCACTAGTCATTCGAAGTGTGTTGATTTAATTGTGTTTTTCTTTTTGGATATACTGTCGTATGATGATTTATATCTATATAATGTGATTCTTATAGTGTCGTTTAAGGGTCAGTGGTCTTTTTGGATATATTGTATTGTGTTGTATGATAATTTTATCTTGATTGATTTCAATATCATTGTCATGTTGTATATTTTTTAACAAGTAGTTCGCAATTCTTGCAATTTTCTTAATACAACATAGAAATATGTTTCTCTTCGTGTAGGTTAGGCCTGCTCACGAGTCATAGGGGCGGGTGTTGTTGTTGTTGGACAAAGGTTGCCAGGTGCACATAGCGCTCAAATTTTCACTCACGTCGGAATTCCCGCTGACACGCGCGCAGCGGTATTAGTCATTAGGACAGTGGTATTTTTAGCTTTTTTGTGCTGACTAAGGGGTTCTAGTGTGGTTGGTTGCTTTTGTAGTTAAAGAAGTTTCCCATTTTGATTCGTTCTCATTACGTGGGGGCCGTTTTAAATTGTGTAATTTTATTATGAGTGGGTCTCAAAGTATGATGGTGATGCGTATTAAAGTTGTATTTTAATAATATTTTTTTTTTAAATTGTATATTTTAAACGATTCCCAAACTATGATGGTTCATTTTCTAATGAGTTGTTCTCATTGTCTTGGGGTCATAAGGGTGTTTTCTTCTTCATTTTGAATATTTTGTAACACGATAAGGTTATTTAAAGTTATTGAGGGGTACTCGAGTTTTTGTTTAGAGTCAGTGGTCATAACGGATTGTATTTGTAAAATTGTATATTTGGCGATTTCTCATTTTCACTATTTCTCAAGCTTGGCATAAGGGTCAGTAGTCATAGTGGGTTAGAATAAGTAAACATTTTTAGACGTGTAAATTTTAAGAGGCTCCTAAGGCGTGGTCTTATTGGGTCTTAATTTATTTTGAAGGGGTACTCAAGCTTAGAATGGGGATCACTACTCATATGGCGGGTTGTATTATGACCGTTTCTCATTTTGAAAGTTGTTGTTTTGTAACAAGTTTAGAGTAAGTGGTCACTAGGCATAAAGGACGATGGCTATTATTTCGGGTTTCAGCGCCAGACAAACATGTGGAGACACGTTTTTGCCGACGAGGTGTTTTTTTGGCCACAAGATAAGCCAGGTGGTAGCAGAAGGAATTTCGCTTTTCACGCGCACGGGGAGGGGAGTGGGGGAATTACGCTCAGGAGTTAGAGCAGTGGTTCTCACTGAATGGGGGTCATTTTGAAATAAGTGTTTTGTAACAAGTTACTTGTATTTAGTGGTACTCAACAATGGTTCTCACAGATTTGGTTAGGAGTAATCATCAGTCACAGGGGCGGATTTTAGTACGCTGTTTGTTATTTTAAAGTGCTTGCCAGATTCTCTATCTTGGGTTAGGTGTCACTTGTCAAAGGTGTTGGGTGTGGTATGATGTCTTTATTTAAGTTTATCGAGTAGTTCTCAAGCTTTGGTTAGGGGTCACTATTTATGACAGGTGTTTTAAATCTTCTTCTAATCTGTTTTGAGGACCCATTTGTATCCTAATTAGAGATCTTGTAGTGGATATTGTAAATTAGTAGTCTTGTAGAATGGTACGTTTATTTATTTTGAGTTGTTTTCAAACTTGGTTAGGTGTTATTGGTCATAAGGATGTTTTTTTTTTTTTTAATTTTTAAAAACTTTTTAGTACTTTCTTTTTGGATACATATGATTTTCTAGTGCGTTGTCTTGTTGTGGGATGGTTGAGTTTGAGGTTAAAGTTTATGAATGAGCCATTTGTCCACCATAGTACTCCTTGACGATTTTGTCTTCTCTGATCACCTCCATCTTTCTCATCTCATCACTTTCCATCTTTCTCATCGCGCAATTTCCCCCTTCAAACTTTCATGTGGCCATCGACCACTTCACAACACCCCTTTGCGTCAAACTTTTACTGTGTCCAGCTAACAGGTCATTACAACCTTTAACTATTTTGTCACAGCTGTCCATAAACAGAGCGACCTGTCTCATCTCACAAGTTTCAAACTTTCCTTACAACAAAAAATTTTCCTCCTTCAAAACTTTTACTACGTCCTTCTAACATTTCATAACACACCTTTGGCTTCTCTGACCCCACACATCTTTCTCATCGCGCATCTTTCCCTCCAACACAAAAAAAATTCCCCCGTCAAACTTTCATGTGGCCATCGACCACTTCACAACACCCCTTTGCGTCAAACTTTTACTGTGTCCAGCTAACAGGTCATTACAACCTTTAACTATTTTGTCACATCTGTCCATAAACATAGCTCCCTGTCTCATCTCACAAGTTTCAAACTTTCCTTACCACAAAAAATTTTCCTCCTTCAAAACTTTTACTACGTCCTTTTAACATTTCATAACACACCTCCAGCTTTCTCTGTCTCATCTTTACCACTACAATAAAAATTTTCCTCCGTCAACTATTTTGTCTTCTCTGACCACCTCCACCTTTTCTCCATTTCATCTCGCAGCTTTTCTAAATTTCCTCCAAAACAAAAACATTTCCCCCTTCAAACTTACCTGTTGCCATCGACCACTTCACTAAACCCCTTTGACCTCCATCTTTCTCTGTCTCATCTTTCCTACTTACACACAAAAAATGTCTCCCTTCAAACTTTCCTATTGCCATCGAACACTTCACAATACCCCTTTGACCTCCATCTTTCTCTGTCTCAGCTTTCCTACTTACACAAAAAAAATAAAAAAAAAAAAAATTAAAAAAATTCTCCCTTTAAACTTCCCTGTTGCCATCGAACACCTCACAATACCCCTTTGACCTCCATCTTTATCTGTCTCATCTTTTCCATAAATTACAAAAATTTTCCTCCGTCAACTATTTTGTCTTCTCTTACCACCTCCATCTTTTCCCCATTTCATCTCGCATCTTTCCAAAATTCCCTCCAACACAAAAAAAATAAATATTTCCTCCTTCAAAACTTTTACTACGTCCTTCTAACATTTCACTAAACCCATTTGACCTCCATCTTTCTCTGTCTCATCTTTCCTACTTACACAAAAAAAATAATTCTCCCTTCAAACTTTCCTGTTGCCATCGAACATTTCACAATACCCCTTTGACTTCCAGCTTTCTCCCATCTTGACTTTCCAAATTTCCTTCCAACAAAAAATTATCACATCTGTCCACCGCCATCTTTTTCTGTCTCATCGCACAACTTTTAAACTTTCCTTACCACAAAAAATATTCCTCCTTCAAAACTTCTACTATGTCCTTCTAACATTTCATAACACATCTTTGGCTTCTCTGACCACGTCCAGCTTTTCTCCATTTCATCTCTTAACTTTCCATCTTTCCCCCACCACAAAAAAATTTCCTCCTTCAAACTTTATTAAAATGCCATCTAACATTTCATAGCAACCTATAACTATTTTGACTTCTCTGCCCACCTCCATCTTTTTTCTGTCTCATCTCATCACTTTCCATCATCATAATCATCATCATCGTGTACCTTAGTCGTTCGACTGTTGGGGTGCCACAGATGACATGAAAACTATCCTTATCCAGTCCTCTCTGTCTTCTGCACTGAGTACAGCATCGCCTAGTTTTAATCCCGTCCACTCTTTGATGTTATCTTCCCATCTTTTTCTTTGTCTTCCGCTTCTTCTCCCGCCTCTAGTTGTGCCCTGCATGACTTCTTTGGCGAGCCCTTGTTTCCTTGTTACGTGACCAAACCATTCAAGTTTTCGCTATTTTTACCAACACCAGGAGGTCATCGTACGGCCCAAGTGCTTTACGAATCCTTTCTTTCACTTTTTCATTGGTGATGTCTCTATAGCAGAGGCCAAGAATGCTTCTGAAACATCTCCAGCGCCTTTGTTTTCCTTTCGATAGTTCCCGCTAAAACAGTATTCCCTCTTCAAATTTTATTACAACATCCCTCTAACATTTCATAACACCCCTTTGTCTTTTTTGACCACGCCCATATTTTCTCCATTTCATCTCAGCACTTTCCATCTTTCATTCTACCACAAACAAATTTTCCTCCTTCAAACTTTACTATGTCCATTTAACAGATCACGGCACCCCCTTAACTAGGTTGTCTCAGCTGGCCTATCCATCTTTCTCCATCTAGGCTCGTCACTTTCCAGCTAACACAAAAATTTCTTCCTTCAAACTTTACTATGTCGATCTACCATTTTTATAATACCCCATTAACTATTTTGTCATACATCTGGCCACCTCCATTTGGTTCACCTGTTATGTCTACTCTGGTATATCAACTTCAGACAGGACCATAGTGACCAGCAGCTGTACTTGTGAATCAAGTCAGGTCGGTATTTTACTCTTCTTACTTCTGGTACACTTAGCAGCAGGTAAGATGTCTTGGGGGTCTCTCTCTCTCTCTCTCTCTCTCTCTCTCTCTCTCTCTGTCTATCCCTCATTCTCTCCATTTCACTTTCACAAAATGTTTTCATCCAACATAGCATGTCCTTTCTTAACTGTCGCTTCTCAACTAGGACTCTGCACATCTATCATGACTTAACTGTAACGTCTAAAAACTGAACACTTTACAAAGATCAAAAGATCCCTTGTCATCTCGCCATCTCCATAATAACTCTCCCTATCTCTCTCTCCCTCTCTTTCTCCCTCATTCTCTCTCCGTCTCAACCTCTTCATCTCACTCTCACAAAAAAGCGAGTCCATCAATTACGCTTAACTGTCTCTTCTCGTAAAATTACTCCATCTCCATACTAGCTCTCTCTCTCTCTCTCTTTCTCCATGTCTCTCTGTTTTCATCAAACTCACCATTTAACTCTTACTAAAGATTTCCTCCCTCTCACAAAAGGTCTCCATCTCATTTCATTTCATCTCTTAACTGTCTTTTCTCATAAAATTACGCGACACATGGATCATCTCTTAACTGTAACTTTTCATTTCTCTCCAGCTCCACAATAACTCTCCCACTATCTGTTTCTCGTCATCTCCACAATCGCTCCTACCCGCCTCTCTGTCTCTCTCTCTCTCTTTCTATGTCTCTCTGTTTGTCTCTCTGTCTGGCTCTCTCTGTCTGTCTCTCTGTCTGTCTGTCTCTCTCTCTCTCTCTCTCTCTCTCTAGGTCTCTCTGTCTCTCTATATCTCTCTAGGTCTGGCTCTCTGTCTGTCTCTCTCTCTCTCTCTCTCTCTCTCTCTCACAGCACTCCATCTTGATACATCTCTTAATTTCCTCTTCTACAGCATAACGCTGTCCAGTTGTCATCTCATAATTATACTTTGTCAAAATTTAATCTATCCAACGCTAATGGTACCAGATTAACTTTCCATTTCCATGTCTCTAACATCTATTAGCTTGTATTTATTAATTTTTTTCTATTATGAGCCTTAACTAAGACTGTTAAAGTCTTTCCTAGTTGATGTGTTGTTTGGTAATTAATTATTTATATATAATGTATTTAAACACAGAAATATATAATTTATATAAACACATACATATATAATTTATATAAACACATAATAAAAATAATAATAAATAACTCTCTATGACTAATTACTTTATCATAAATTAAGACTGTCCTTAAAATAATTTTACTAAGCAACTTTAAACTTCAACCCAACCTAATTACCCTTAGTTTGCAGGGATGCTGGTAAGCTTATTCTAGGTACACCTGACCAGCTGACCCCCTGTTCACCTTTGGTCTAGGTTATCTAGGTTACTACCCGTGTTATTACTAGGCCCAACTTTTCTACTTGAAGAGTGGGATAGGGATGGAAAAAAAAGTTTGTTGGCCAGTGGGTCTTAACAAAGACCACTTTATGAGGGGATAGGGATGGAACAACATATTTGTTATCCAGTGGGTCTTAACAAAGACCACTTCATTGTGGGGATAGGGATGGAAAAAAAAAAAAAAAAAGTTTGTGTGCCAGAGGGTATTAACAAAGACCACTTTAAGAGGGGATAGGGATGGAACAACATATTTGTTATCCAGTGGGTCTTAACAAAGACCACTTCATTGTGAGGATAGGGATGGAAAAAAAAAGTTTGTGAGCCAGTGGGTCTTAACAAAGACCACTTTAAGAGGGGATAGGGATGGAACAACATATTTGTTATCCAGTGGGTCTTAACAAAGACCACTTCATTGTGGGGATAGGGAGGGAACAAAACTTTTGTGAGCCAGTGGGTCTTAACAAAGACCACTTTAAGAGGGGTATAGAGATGGAACAAAAGGTTTGTTAGCCAGAGGGTATTAACAAAGACCACTTTAAGAGGGAATAGGAATGGAAAAAAAAAGTTTGTTGGCCAGGGGGTCTTAACAAAGACCACTTTAAGAGGGGATAGGGATGGAACAACATATTTGTTATCCAGTGGGTCTTAACAAAGACCACTTCATTGTGGGGTAGGGATGGAAAAAAAAAGTTTGTGAGCCAGAGGGTATTAACAAAGACTAATTTAAGCGGGGATAGGGATGGAAAAATAAAAAGTTTGTTGGCCAATGGGTATTAACAAAGACCACTTTAAGAGGGGATAGGGATGGAACAACATATTTGTTATCCAGTGGGTCTTAACAAAGACCACTTCATTGTGGGGATAGGGAGGGAACAAAAAGTTTGTGAGCCAGAGGGTATTAACAAAGACCCCTTTAAGAGGGGATAGGGATGGAACAACATATTTGTTATCCAGTGGGTCTTAACAAAGACCACTTCAATGTGGGGAAAAGGATAAAAAAAATAAAAAGTTTGTGAACCAGAGGGTATTAACAAAGACTACTTTAAGTGGTGATAGGGCTGGAAAAATAAAAAGTTTGTTATTCAGTGTGTCTTAACAAAGACCACCTAGGGTCTCAAAAGCTATTTCCTATTTACCAATAAACTACAAAAAAAATTCATTACTTTAGCTCAGGTGTGATACCACACCCTTTTTCCTACACTGTCCGTTTAAATCAGACAGTTATAGTATATATTTGATAATAATTAGAAATATTAAATTGCCCACAAGGGCAAAAGCCTTGGGTTCCTTCTAGAAACTAATTTCGTTGGTGTTAGGTATGTAAACTGATATTAAGCCCTCTTAGCACAGTGACTGGACAAAAGTGGAGAAAAAATGCCTGGCTGTGAGGAAGCTGGTAGCCTTCCGAACCTAAGCGCTATGTAATCTTACACAGCCGAACCACCCAGTCTTAATTTATGATAAAGTAATTAGTCATAGAGAGTTATTTATTATTATTTTTATTATGTGTTTATATAAATTATATATGTATGTGTTTATATAAATTATATATTTCTGTGTTTAAATACATTATATATAAATAATTAATTACCAAACAACACATCAACTAGGAAAGACTTTAACAGTCTTAGTTAAGGCTCATAATAGAAAAAAATTAATAAATACAAGCTAATAGATGTTAGAGACATGGAAATGGAAAGTTAATCTGGTACCATTAGCGTTGGATAGATTAAATTTTGACAAAGTATAATTATGAGATGACAACTGGACAGCGTTATGCTGTAGAAGAGGAAATTAAGAGATGTATCAAGATGGAGTGCTGTGAGAGAGAGAGAGAGAGAGAGAGAGAGAGAGACAGACAGAGAGCCAGACAGAGAGACCTAGAGAGATATAGAGAGACAGAGAGACCTAGAGAGAGAGAGAGAGAGAGAGAGACAGACAGACAGAGAGACAGACAGAGAGAGCCAGACAGAGAGACAAACAGAGAGACATAGAAAGAGAGAGAGAGAGACAGAGAGGCGGGTAGGAGCGATTGTGGAGATGACGAGAAACAGATAGTGGGAGAGTTATTGTGGAGCTGGAGAGAAATGAAAAGTTACAGTTAAGAGATGATCCATGTGTCGCGTAATTTTATGAGAAAAGACAGTTAAGAGATGAAATGAAATGAGATGGAGACCTTTTGTGAGAGGGAGGAAATCTTTAGTAAGAGTTAAATGGTGAGTTTGATGAAAACAGAGAGACATGGAGAAAGAGAGAGAGAGAGAGAGAGAGAGCTAGTATGGAGATGGAGTAATTTTACGAGAAGAGACAGTTAAGCGTAATTGATGGACTCGCTTTTTTGTGAGATTGAGATGAAGAGGTTGAGACGGAGAGAGAATGAGGGAGAAAGAGAGGGAGAGAGAGATAGGGAGAGTTATTATGGAGATGGCGAGATGACAAGGGATCTTTTGATCTTTGTAAAGTGTTCAGTTTTTAGACGTTACAGTTAAGTCATGATAGATGTGCAGAGTCCTAGTTGAGAAGCGACAGTTAAGAAAGGACATGCTATGTTGGATGAAAACATTTTGTGAAAGTGAAATGGAGAGAATGAGGGATAGACAGAGAGAGAGAGAGAGAGAGAGAGAGAGAGACCCCCAAGACATCTTACCTGCTGCTAAGTGTACCAGAAGTAAGAAGAGTAAAATACCGACCTGACTTGATTCACAAGTACAGCTGCTGGTCACTATGGTCCTGTCTGAAGTTGATATACCAGAGTAGACATAACAGGTGAACCAAATGGAGGTGGCCAGATGTATGACAAAATAGTTAATGGGGTATTATAAAAATGGTAGATCGACATAGTAAAGTTTGAAGGAGGAAATTTTTGTGTTAGCTGGAAAGTGACGAGCCTAGATGGAGAAAGATGGATAGGCCAGCTGAGACAACCTAGTTAAGGGGGTGCCGTGATCTGTTAAATGGACATAGTAAAGTTTGAAGGAGGAAAATTTGTTTGTGGTAGAATAAAAGATGGAAAGTGCTGAGATGAAATGGAGAAAATATGGGCGTGGTCAAAAAAGACAAAGGGGTGTTATGAAATGTTAGAGGGATGTTGTAATAAAATTTGAAGAGGGAATACTGTTTTAGCGGGAACTATCGAAAGGAAAACAAAGGCGCTGGAGATGTTTCAGAAGCATTCTTGGCCTCTGCTATAGAGACATCACCAATGAAAAAGTGAAAGAAAGGATTCGTAAAGCACTTGGGCCGTACGATGACCTCCTGGTGTTGGTAAAAATAGCGAAAACTTGAATGGTTTGGTCACGTAACAAGGAAACAAGGGCTCGCCAAAGAAGTCATGCAGGGCACAACTAGAGGCGGGAGAAGAAGCGGAAGACAAAGAAAAAGATGGGAAGATAACATCAAAGAGTGGACGGGATTAAAACTAGGCGATGCTGTACTCAGTGCAGAAGACAGAGAGGACTGGATAAGGATAGTTTTCATGTCATCTGTGGCACCCCAACAGTCGAACGACTAAGGTACACGATGATGATGATTATGATGATGGAAAGTGATGAGATGAGACAGAAAAAAGATGGAGGTGGGCAGAGAAGTCAAAATAGTTATAGGTTGCTATGAAATGTTAGATGGCATTTTAATAAAGTTTGAAGGAGGAAATTTTTTTGTGGTGGGGGAAAGATGGAAAGTTAAGAGATGAAATGGAGAAAAGCTGGACGTGGTCAGAGAAGCCAAAGATGTGTTATGAAATGTTAGAAGGACATAGTAGAAGTTTTGAAGGAGGAATATTTTTTGTGGTAAGGAAAGTTTAAAAGTTGTGCGATGAGACAGAAAAAGATGGCGGTGGACAGATGTGATAATTTTTTGTTGGAAGGAAATTTGGAAAGTCAAGATGGGAGAAAGCTGGAAGTCAAAGGGGTATTGTGAAATGTTCGATGGCAACAGGAAAGTTTGAAGGGAGAATTATTTTTTTTGTGTAAGTAGGAAAGATGAGACAGAGAAAGATGGAGGTCAAATGGGTTTAGTGAAATGTTAGAAGGACGTAGTAAAAGTTTTGAAGGAGGAAATATTTATTTTTTTTGTGTTGGAGGGAATTTTGGAAAGATGCGAGATGAAATGGGGAAAAGATGGAGGTGGTAAGAGAAGACAAAATAGTTGACGGAGGAAAATTTTTGTAATTTATGGAAAAGATGAGACAGATAAAGATGGAGGTCAAAGGGGTATTGTGAGGTGTTCGATGGCAACAGGGAAGTTTAAAGGGAGAATTTTTTTAATTTTTTTTTTTTTTTATTTTTTTTGTGTAAGTAGGAAAGCTGAGACAGAGAAAGATGGAGGTCAAAGGGGTATTGTGAAGTGTTCGATGGCAATAGGAAAGTTTGAAGGGAGACATTTTTTGTGTGTAAGTAGGAAAGATGAGACAGAGAAAGATGGAGGTCAAAGGGGTTTAGTGAAGTGGTCGATGGCAACAGGTAAGTTTGAAGGGGGAAATGTTTTTGTTTTGGAGGAAATTTAGAAAAGCTGCGAGATGAAATGGAGAAAAGGTGGAGGTGGTCAGAGAAGACAAAATAGTTGACGGAGGAAAATTTTTATTGTAGTGGTAAAGATGAGACAGAGAAAGCTGGAGGTGTGTTATGAAATGTTAAAAGGACGTAGTAAAAGTTTTGAAGGAGGAAAATTTTTTGTGGTAAGGAAAGTTTGAAACTTGTGAGATGAGACAGGGAGCTATGTTTATGGACAGATGTGACAAAATAGTTAAAGGTTGTAATGACCTGTTAGCTGGACACAGTAAAAGTTTGACGCAAAGGGGTGTTGTGAAGTGGTCGATGGCCACATGAAAGTTTGACGGGGGAATTTTTTTTGTGTTGGAGGGAAAGATGCGCGATGAGAAAGATGTGTGGGGTCAGAGAAGCCAAAGGTGTGTTATGAAATGTTAGAAGGACGTAGTAAAAGTTTTGAAGGAGGAAAATTTTTTGTTGTAAGGAAAGTTTGAAACTTGTGAGATGAGACAGGTCGCTCTGTTTATGGACAGCTGTGACAAAATAGTTAAAGGTTGTAATGACCTGTTAGCTGGACACAGTAAAAGTTTGACGCAAAGGGGTGTTGTGAAGTGGTCGATGGCCACATGAAAGTTTGAAGGGGGAAATTGCGCGATGAGAAAGATGGAAAGTGATGAGATGAGAAAGATGGAGGTGATCAGAGAAGACAAAATCGTCAAGGAGTACTATGGTGGACAAATGGCTCATTCATAAACTTTAACCTCAAACTCAACCATCCCACAACAAGACAACGCACTAGAAAATCATATGTATCCAAAAAGAAAGTACTAAAAAGTTTTTAAAAATTAAAAAAAAAAAACATCCTTATGACCAATAACACCTAACCAAGTTTGAAAACAACTCAAAATAAATAAACGTACCATTCTACAAGACTACTAATTTACAATATCCACTACAAGATCTCTAATTAGGATACAAATGGGTCCTCAAAACAGATTAGAAGAAGATTTAAAACACCTGTCATAAATAGTGACCCCTAACCAAAGCTTGAGAACTACTCGATAAACTTAAATAAAGACATCATACCACACCCAACACCTTTGACAAGTGACACCTAACCCAAGATAGAGAATCTGGCAAGCACTTTAAAATAACAAACAGCGTACTAAAATCCGCCCCTGTGACTGATGATTACTCCTAACCAAATCTGTGAGAACCATTGTTGAGTACCACTAAATACAAGTAACTTGTTACAAAACACTTATTTCAAAATGACCCCCATTCAGTGAGAACCACTGCTCTAACTCCTGAGCGTAATTCCCCCACTCCCCTCCCCGTGCGCGTGAAAAGCGAAATTCCTTCTGCTACCACCTGGCTTATCTTGTGGCCAAAAAAACACCTCGTCGGCAAAAACGTGTCTCCACATGTTTGTCTGGCGCTGAAACCCGAAATAATAGCCATCGTCCTTTATGCCTAGTGACCACTTACTCTAAACTTGTTACAAAACAACAACTTTCAAAATGAGAAACGGTCATAATACAACCCGCCATATGAGTAGTGATCCCCATTCTAAGCTTGAGTACCCCTTCAAAATAAATTAAGACCCAATAAGACCACGCCTTAGGAGCCTCTTAAAATTTACACGTCTAAAAATGTTTACTTATTCTAACCCACTATGACTACTGACCCTTATGCCAAGCTTGAGAAATAGTGAAAATGAGAAATCGCCAAATATACAATTTTACAAATACAATCCGTTATGACCACTGACTCTAAACAAAAACTCGAGTACCCCTCAATAACTTTAAATAACCTTATCGTGTTACAAAATATTCAAAATGAAGAAGAAAACACCCTTATGACCCCAAGACAATGAGAACAACTCATTAGAAAATGAACCATCATAGTTTGGGAATCGTTTAAAATATACAATTTAAAAAAAAAATATTATTAAAATACAACTTTAATACGCATCACCATCATACTTTGAGACCCACTCATAATAAAATTACACAATTTAAAACGGCCCCCACGTAATGAGAACGAATCAAAATGGGAAACTTCTTTAACTACAAAAGCAACCAACCACACTAGAACCCCTTAGTCAGCACAAAAAAGCTAAAAATACCACTGTCCTAATGACTAATACCGCTGCGCGCGTGTCAGCGGGAATTCCGACGTGAGTGAAAATTTGAGCGCTATGTGCACCTGGCAACCTTTGTCCAACAACAACAACACCCGCCCCTATGACTCGTGAGCAGGCCTAACCTACACGAAGAGAAACATATTTCTATGTTGTATTAAGAAAATTGCAAGAATTGCGAACTACTTGTTAAAAAATATACAACATGACAATGATATTGAAATCAATCAAGATAAAATTATCATACAACACAATACAATATATCCAAAAAGACCACTGACCCTTAAACGACACTATAAGAATCACATTATATAGATATAAATCATCATACGACAGTATATCCAAAAAGAAAAACACAATTAAATCAACACACTTCGAATGACTAGTGACCCTTAACCCGTGGTTGAGAACCCTTCAAAATGTAAAAATACTATAAAAATACACCTATAAGAAACATTACCTTTATACTCTGAGAACCGCTCAATAACTTAGAATAACCTTATCATGTTACAAAATATTCAAAATGAAGAAGAAAACACCATTATGACTCTTACACAACGAGAACCACTCATTAGAAAATGGACCCTAACATATTGAGAACCGCTAAAATTACATATTTTTTTAAAAAATAATATTAAAATACATCTATAATAAACATTATTTTAAATAATGTCATTTAAAAATAAAATAAAAAAGGACCCCACATATTGAGAACCACTCGATAAAAGACAATTAAAACTAATTAAGACAACAAGATTAACTACAAAATTAAAATCCCCATACTATACACCAGAACCATTCGTTTTAAAAATAAAATAAAAATGACCCCCATATATTGAGAACCACATATAAAAGACAATTAAAACTAATTAAAACACCAAGAAAAATTACACAATTAAAATCACCATACTATACATCAGAATCATTCATTTAAAAAATAAAATAAAAAAAGGACCCCCACATATTGAGAACCTTTGTTGTCAATTATTGTCTGTACAATTAGTGTCAAATTTTTGTCTATTAAAATTATTAAAATATATTTAATTATTACAACAATATTTAATTATTAAAATTATTAAAATTTAATTATTAAAATTTAATTATTAAAAATAAATAAAATTTATTTTTATCATTAAAATTAAAACCAATAATCAATAAAATACACACCATGCAACAACAATCGAAATTATTAACAAGGCAATAAGAAAATACACACCATGCAACAACACGACTGTACAACAATGGAAATTATTTATTAATTAATCGATTATCGCCCTTTTGATCGACCCATAGAAATTGACCCATAGAAATCGACCCTCCAATTTACCCTCCAATTTACCCTCCAATTTACCCTCCAAATAATAATCAAATGCGACCTAATATACTACTAACAGTTCATTAAAACAGTTCATTGAAACAGTTCATCGAAACACATTCAAAGACGGACACAGTGATTGATGTCCGGACACAAGCGAAATCTTAACACGGGGACAGTGTGTCCGCAGAGACAGGTCTCAGTACCCTACCAGACGGCTACACTGGACAGTTCGTCAATACGCGGGAATAAGTTGTAGTTTGAGGGGGTGGGGGTAGGGGTGTTAAAAGATATTATGATGGATCTGCCATGTCTGTGGTTATAGTACTTTGGTCTCACTGTTGGGCCCTGGGTTCTGTCTCGTTAAATATAAAAAAAGTTTGAGAAGGACAAATGTATGTACACACAACATTAACAAAGTTTCGCCATGCAGTCAGAACTTGCCTGACCATACAGGGGGTGCGTACTTGACTGACCATACAGGGAGTCCGTACTTGACTGACCACACAAGGAGTGCGTCCTTGACTGAACACACAGGGAGTGCTTACTTGACTGACCACACATTGAGTTCGCATTTGACTGACCACACAGCGTGTGCGTTCTTAACGGACCATACAGTGAGTCCGTGCGTTACTGACCCGGCTACTGGAAAGTCATTTCGCTCGTCATATTCCACCACTCCAAACTATCCACAAGTGGGGTGTAAAAGGATGAAGGGGGAGAATGATCCCCAATTGGTTTTAGGCCCACAACATAAAAAATAGGAGCCATGTCCATTATCATGACAAGCGTTAATCTGACATGAAAGGGACGACATGCCGGTAATGCCCCCCCCCCCCCCCCCCGAGCCAACCACAACATCAGACGATCTGGTCCTCTGAAGGATGAATAGAAGAAACAGAGATGTACATTTTTGTTTTGTTTTTAATACATCGCACTCCAGACCCTGAGAATGGGAGATGCTGAGATCAAACACCGTGTTTTTAAAACACATCAGAGAAGTGAATTGAACGTGTCCCACCAACAGTGGTGATTCCTATCACAACTTAGAGCCATCGATGTAATACAGCGCTTCTCAGCCAGTATATCGCGACCCCTTTGGGGTGGAAGGGGGGTGGGGGGTCACACGACCCTTTCACAGGGGTCGCCCAAGACCATCGGAAAACACATATACTTTACAGGTTTGAAGTAACAACGAAAATAAATTTGTGGTTTGGGGGTCGCCACAACATGAGGAACTGTAGTAAAGGGTCGCGGCATTAGGAAGGTTGAGAACCATCGGTATAAGAGAAGATTTTATTTTTTTTAAAAAGGCCGAAAAGTCGGGGAAAAAAATTATGACCTCAATTCCGGGATATGACCTCACTTGTTTTCTAATAGATAATTAAAAACAGGCTGAAATAAGATACGTTTGGAAACGGATTTGTGAATAAGTATCCGGTATCGATGGATTGAAGTAGAAGTGTGCTGGTTCTTCATCCAGAGATCAGGGTAGCAACAGTATCATAGAGCAGTGCTTCTCAAACTTTTTAGTATGGCGGACCGGCAGGAATTTTTCCATTGCACCAGGGACCGGTGCACTATTTTTCTTGTACTGACGTGGTAGCGAAATGAGTGCTCTTGAAAACTTCTGCGGACCGGCGGATGATGGCCCACGGACCGGCACCGGTCCGCGGACCACCACTTTGAGTAGCACTGTCATAGAGGACTTTTTTTTGTTGGGGTCGTCCAATGACTTTTGAAAAGTTGATTTCGTGTCCAACAGGGATTTGGAACGGAGCTGAGAGCTATTTTGGTATGGTATTTTTGGCCGGAGCTGGTAAAAAAAATTATCTTACTGCTGCAAGCTTCAAAATGTATTTTTTTACAAATAATTTTAAAAATAAAAAATTATAATAATTTGACATTTTAGTATTTTAAAATTAAAATTATGCACTATTATTCTACCAGCTATGTTGCCCCACTCTTCCACAGCTACGTTTCCCACTCTTCTACAGCTACGTTGCCCCGCTCTTCTACAGCTACGTTGCCCCTTTCTTCTACAGCTACGTTGCTCCGCTCTTCTACAGCTACGTTGCCCCACCCTTTCACAGCTACGTTGCCCCTTTCTTCTACAGCTATGTTGCCCCGCTCTTCTACAACTACGTTGCCCCGCTCTTCTACAGCTATGTTGCCCCACTCTCTTATGGCTATATTGCAAAACTCTTCTACCAGCCATTTTGCTGGTACATTCATTTCTATTGGCTAGTTAATAAGATGGGTTAAACGACAAGATCAAACACATTTCTTTTAACGCATAGCACCCATCCCTCTACCATCCCTCTACCATCCCTCTACCAGCCCTCAGCCCCTTTTTCAACAGTTTATCACGGAGCTTGGAGCGGAGCTGGCAGAACTCTGCCCGGAGCGGAGCAGAAGCAGAGCTTAGCCAAAAAAACAGCGTGCTCCAAATCTCTGATTTTCATAAAATATTACTATTACTAGATATAGCCCGCCAAACATTTGCGACGGCAGCAATGCGTGAACTTCCCATCTACTAGATATAGCCCGCCAAACATTGGCGGCAGCAACAATGCGTGAACTTCCCATCTACTAGATGTAGCCCGCCAAACATTGGCGGCAGCAACAATGCGTGAACTTCCCATCTACTAGATGTAGCCCGCCAAACATTGGCGGCAGCAACAATGCGTGAACTTCCCATCTACTAGATGTAGCCCGCCAAACATTGGCGGCAGCAACAATGCGTGAACTTCCCATCTACTAGATGTAGCCCGCCAAACATTGGCGGCAGCAACAATGCGTGAACTTCCCATCTACTAAAGTTACTTGACAAAACATGAACTCAAGTAACGCACATTTAAGAATCCCAATTTTTGCTACACCCCTTCCCCCCAAGATACGTTCCTGCACACTTTTTATTTCACACCCATGAACTGTATTAAATATTCTAATGTCCCAAGCACTTTTAAACAGAATATTTTTTAACACCATGCTTTTAACTGAGACGATTTCATTTTCAGAAAAGAAAATATTACGCACCAAACACAATTGCGTTATATAAAAAAAAATATATCATTTAGCGTATTTGTCGGGAAATATATTTTGCGCGCTATTGAACTCATTATTGAACCATACTTTCTTTCAAACATATAGAATTATTGGTAATTTACTCTCAATACCAAATACGCTGATTAGGAAGCAGTCCATAAGGAAGCAGTCCACGAATCGCCGCAGAAACGTAATATTTATAAGAGACTATTATCGTTGGTTTTCTTTTTGTTGGTTAGTAGATTTATTTGTAATTAACTCCATTACATAGAGATAACTTATTCTGTTCTTAATGTATCATTTGGCAGTTTGAGATTCACTCCTTTAAAAGATCCACTAAAACTCTTTGAGAACCACTCCTCCATTTTTTTTTTTTTTTTTTTTTACTATACTATACAGTCGGAAACCACTTCGCTGGACCCGATATTTGCTGTTATCATACGAAAACCTGGGTCCACTTGAACCAGGAGGCGGGCCTTGTTTGAACAACAAAATATTTCGAAGAGCAAACAAGAAATCTGTGAGTTAGTTCCTCGGTACCTATTTCACTTGTGGGACCTCAACCGTTTATGGGGGCGCGGGGTGGGGTGGGGGTGGCTCAAGTTTTAAGATTCACTCTCCGCATAGAGACCAGTTTGCCTTTCTTTGATAAGCAAACGTCCGAAACGGCAAATAACTTTCTCTGAAAAATGACCTTCATCTTATGACGCTCACTGGGGAATGAATGGCCCTAGCTTCACAAGCTTTGTTAACACGCAAGAAAGGCGCTAGACGTCATGCCAAGATAGACTCACGGAGAGGAACTCTTTCAGCTCTATGCCCTTCTGTTGTAGTCGCAGAGATGTATCCAACATTCGTAATCAAATAAATTTTTAAATTATAATAATAATAATAGAAATTGTAAGAAACTTCGCCTCCCCCCTCCCCCCCCACCTCGAATGCTATATCAGTTTCTCTGTACGTTAATAGCCCAACGTTTTACTAACTCATTTAACGGGCTGTCCCTGGAGCACATAATGAAATTCAAACCCGCGATCAGTCAAAGCATTAAGCCAATCAACAGCTGTTGAGATGTGTATGGTGAAGTGGACTGCCGGCACCTAGATACACTTTGGGTTTACACGAGAAATGCCATGCGGCATTAGGTGTACATGAGAAATGCCTTGGTGGCATTAGGTGTACATTAGAAATGCCTTGGTGGCATTAGGTGTACATTAGAAATGCCTTGGTGGCATTAGGTGTGCATTAGAAATGCTTTGTGGCATTATGTGTACATGAGAAATGCCATGTGACAGTGGGTGTACATTAGAAATACCACGTGGCATGAGGTGTACATTAGAAATGCCATTTTGGATCTACTGTATGTATTTTAATTGAATATATCAATTGCATGATGTGTAGGTGTCCTTGGCAGATTGGGGGGAAAGGGGGAGAGGGGGAAGAGAGAGAACGAGATGGTAGACGGAGAGCGTAGTGAGACGGAATGGAATGAACGAGAGAGAAAAGTTAGGGGGAAAAGAGAATCCAATTGAGAGAAGGGGATAAAGAGAGGGAGAGAAGGAGAGAGACAAAGGCAGAATGAGAGACAATGAATAAGTGAAAAAGAGAGAGAGAGTGTGTATGAGAGAGACAGAGGCAGAGAAATTAAGAGATAGAGACAGGAAGAGAACGTAAGAAAGAGAGAGACAGAGATAGATGTAGAGAAAGTAAGAGCGTGACTGACACAGAGAGATAGACAGAGAAAGCCTGAGAGAAAGTAAGAGACATAGAGAGATAATGTAAGAGAGAGATGTCAATATAGAGAGATCCACATTGAGGCGAGGACATCTACAAAAGCCAAGAACTGGTTAAAAGGAGGAGATAAACAAGGGAGGGGACTGGCGCACAACGGGAGAGAAATCCTGCTACAAAACAAGACACGGGACAAAGATGGCGACATCAAAGGGAGATAAACTAACGCGAAACGGCGCGAACATTTGATGTACGTGTCCCCCTGCTTTATGGCCTGGCTTCACGCTCTCAAGCAGTCACACCATAAATAAGACCTGCCCGTATCCCAAGGGGGGTCAGCAAACTACGGCTTGCGGGCCTAAACCCAGTCAACCGACTCTTTGTTGACAGCTAAATATGGCTTTTGTGTTTCCATTCATTTTAAACCAGTTGCTATAATACACACAACTATGCCAGACTCTCATTTTTGTCTTAATTTTTTTTTTTTCAAATTCCAGTTGTGCATAGTCTATGGACAATATGTTTTTGGGCCATCCGGTTTCGGTGCTATCCTCGCTAAATAATTTCAACCGTTTCCAATGTATATTAAGTCCTTTTAGTCCACGCTTCGCCGGGTGTTTTTGGCGGTCTTACACGTCTTCTCCATCCTCGGGGGTTCCACACCAGTGCTAGTCTTGCTATATTCGGCATGGGTTTTCTAAATGCTTTGACGTCAGACTATGACGCATCCATCTCCACCACCTCCCCCCCCCCCCTATTCCCCGGATTTCTTGTTCCACCGGGATGTGTACTGTCGTCTCCCTCACGTCCTGAGATTTTGTGGAAACACTTGATGTTAAGGATTTTTTTCATGTTTGAAGACTTTTACAGAAGTTAATTGTTGATCGCCAGCATTGTAATCTATACGAGATGCTCTCATAATGGGGGTTCACTCACAAGTTGTGATGTGCTATGGCCATTGATGCCAGGCAGTTATGTTTTTTTTTTTGGTAATAAGTGAGGGAGACTGCAATCAGGTTATATATAGGTACCGGAAATGAGTGAAACAAAGTATGGGAAAAACATGGGGGGGGGGGGAAAGGACGCAAGAAAACAACGAACGTGTCGGCAAGAAGCCTTCTTCGGCGAACAAACAACAGTAAAGCTGTATAATAAAAATAAACAATAAATTGCAATTTAGTATCCGAGGGGACACCAAGAGTTACGTTTCTGCAGGTCTACCTCTTCTGTGTCCGTATCCAACCTCCTTGTACAATTGGCAAACATCATATCTCTTACCGGCATGGGATAAACCCAAGTCTTGTATGCGACAAACATTTAAATAATAATTGCCCACATAGTCTGCATACGCCGTCAGTAATCTGTAATGAAATGACCAAGGGCGAGCTCAGAAGGACACCCGCCCCCGCAACCCATGCGTCTTATCATGATATCGTGTCAGCGTAAAGGTCAAAGACTGTCTCGATCACACTTCCCTCCCTTTAATTAATCGCCTTCCGTTTTCTTATTAGATGCGCCGATCGATTCGGCCTGTGATAAAACCTTGCATTGTTGTGTGCATCTACAAAGTGTCCTGAAAAAAATGCGAAACCTCTGTAGAAAGATGAAAACTCATGGTAAAAATTTAGTATGATTTATCTTGAAATTCCAAAACTCATTTTAAATTCTAAACTACTTGTAGTTTTTAATTTTATCAGGAATATTTCTTTTTTTTTTTCTTTCTTTTTTTTGTTGGTAAGGGGTCGTTCGCAAATTTTGTCACGCAAAAAAATGACCTTTTTAGCCTGTCACGAAGTTTCACAAATTCTTTACCACCCCCCCCCCTCCTTTTCTTTTAGTGTCAAGTCACACTTACAAAATCAAAACATGCATACAATTTCATAATTAAATTAAGATTTTATTTTATTCTTTAGCATTTTCCCATAATGATAATGGATTAAGATGTAGTATTATGAGAAATCTGTGACGCGAAACAACGAAGTCATCCGCATGCCGAATGTAAAATGGCCACAACAGTTTTTGCGCAAAAGGTGCTTCGCGACTGAGATTCACGTTACCTATAATACCTGAGGCAATTTCGACCTCAAATTAACGTTTTTGTAATTAATTGGTTAAGATTTTTAAAAATTAGAAAATTTTAGATTAAAAAAAAATTAATAATGGGACGTCACAAATTCTTGACACCCCCCCACCCTGAGCAGGGCGCAATTTGTGAACGACCCCTAAGCAGGTTGGATTTTTAAAGTTGATGAATATTTACTGACGTTATTCATCATTAGCAAAAGGGTTCATTTTTTTTTCCGGACGCACTGTTCTAAAGTCGTACATCATAGCATCAAGGAGGTATAATAAGACATCATTGTATCAAGCAGGTATAATAAGACATCATTGCATCAAGCAGGTATAATAAGACATCATTGCATCAAGCAGGTATAATAAGACATCATTGCATCAAGCAGGTATAATAAGACATCATTGCATCAAGCAGGTATAATAAGACATCATTGCATCAAGCAGGTATAATAAGACATCATTGCATCAAGCAGGTATAATAAGACATCATTGTATCAAACAACTAAAGCATGACATCACCTGTATCCATTCACTAAAGTACGCCATCCTTGTATCAAACCACTCGAGTCTAACACCGCTGTATCAAACTACAAAACGTCTGGCATCAAGCCACTAATTACACGTCAACTTAGACAACAGCAGCCAAGGCGACGGGTGACAAACGTCAGTGAAGTCTTAGAGATCGAGCCTGTTAAATCCGAGGCCATGACCATCGAAAAAAAAACTATGTAGCTTTCTTCCAGCGGTTCTTAATATTTTACCCGTCAACTAGCCCTATTTAACTTTTTTACATATTTAACCGAAGCATTTACTCGGGATTTGAGCCTAACCCTTTAATACAAACACTCTCTACAGTTAGGTTAACTGTGTCCGTTATTTGCAAACGTTTTGTGCCGTCTGAACCACTAGCCACATTTTTAGAACCCTTCTAGCCACATTTTTAGAACCATTCTAGCCACATTTTTAGAACCCTTGTTCTGGGGTGGCGTTTTAAAATTCTACAGATGAAAGTGCAGCGATTCTTTTTTAACATCTTGATGTTAGCTCTAGCGATCACAGGGTTGTTGGCAGTGCTAAAAGCCAGTAGGCGATAAAAAGGAAATCCCGGATCTCTACTACGCCTTTTGTTGTGTCTCTGTTGCCAGTTCTTTGAGGAATTGATGCTATCATAGCCCTGATACTTCAATGCCATTAAAAATTGTTTTGTCTTAATTTATTATTCATTTTTTTTATATCTCTTTGGGCTCCTTGAAGATCCGAAGCCCATCCTAGGGTTGCACTGCCCACGCGAGGGCTTCCGAAGCCCCTCATTGGGTTGCACTGTCCAGGTGAGGGCTTCCGAAGCCCCTCACAAGGTTGCACTGCCCACACGAGGGCTTTGCTCTAACTAAACTCAAATATTTCGATACGATGTTACTTGACTTGTGTGCCGTACAACTCTGGGAACGGCTTAAGTGTATTAGTAGGTTTAAAAAAATAACACAGAGCAGGGCTGTACCGATTAAGCGGCAGATAATGGGTAATCGACCTGGTCCACCATTTTGCCGATTTATGGGTAATTGGCCCTTTTCTGGTCGATTATTCGGCCTATTGAAAATGCTCTCGAGAAATTAGGTGTCAGTCGGAGATGTCTTCACCTTTGTACCAAATCAAGGGTGCCCAAAGTCCTAAAAGCGTGCTATCATGCACTCTCCCCTCACCCTCAAAGTACGCTGTCCGTTTGTTTTTCCTTCTGTGACATCACCTGTCTTTACGCAATGACCACGGTGGACACAAACGCAACTTTTTTTTGTGTGGTCCCCCTGTGCTTTCAAGAACTTAAACGTGATATGCTGTAAGCAACTCTTCTGGGGTACCTTACAATAGAAAACGCAAAGTAAGTGCAACCGAGACGTTGTCTACATGATGAGGCAATCGACAAGAAATTGAAGAGCTTTGAAAGCAAACTGCATCGTTTAACAGTACTACTTATGGCGCCATCTAGATCTTAAATTATTTGTTTTTAAACGGTTAATAATAATTCGTGAATCAAAAATCAAATCCTTTCCCCCCCCCCCCCCACCCGAACGTTGATCGAATATGCATTCTAATCCATGTCTGCATATACCCACGTCAAAGCCAGGTCCAGAAGGGAGATTTATCTGCATATACATACATGTGTGTGTGAGTGTGTGTGTGTGTGTTTTAAATTGGGTCAAAATCGGGAGAGTCGTAGAACCAGGGGCGTCACCGTGGTTCACACATAACCAAACGCGATCTGACAAGGCGGTTCGACAAGTGCCTTACACTCGATGACCGAGTGGCAGTCAATTTGTGTGGATGTCGGAAGAGGGGGCAAGAAAGGAAGTAAAAATGGTTTTTGGGGGCGGGGAGCTCGAGTTCCGTGCTTTAAAATTGAAAGTTGTAGGCGGAGCCATCACCCCCCCCCCCCCGGTACCATTTAGAACCCGAGTTGTTGCAGAGATTGTTTCGTTCAACAGTTTCTTCATCAGGCCTATTGTGTACTGTGTAAATGGAGTGGAGAGCAATTTTTCTTTTTTAAGTTTCCCTCCAGATCCTAACAATATCTTGATGTCTAAGGTGTTTTTTTTGCAACTTAACCCCCCCCCCCAACCCACCAACATTTCCCCCCTCCATTCGACAATTCAGTGTTTTATTCGATCAGTCAGCCAAGCACTGCACCCAAACACAAGCACCCATCTAAAAAAAAAAAAAATCAAGATTTTCCAAACTTTGCAATTTACAACCCATGATGGAAAATAATTTCCTACCCCGGGGGGGCTTAATTGTTCCCGACGTAAACCAAGATTAAAACTTTAATCCCCTCCGAATTCCCCTCACTTTACCCCCCGCCCCCGGTCCCACCAAGAAGTAGAACATGTCAGATGATGGACCAGCCCAGGGACTGAATTAAATCGAGAGGCTGTAGAGGCGGCTGACAAGTTGACATAGTCAATTATATTGCAAGTAGTTGAAGCCTTATTTTATCTCTTCAGAACGATTGTTGCGTTCTGGTTCTGGTAGGGGTACGTTGCTGAGTCCATGTACTGGCATATGTGCAACGGTTGAGGATACTGATACGATGCTGGTATTTTAACGGCTCCTAGAGTATGCTATATAGGGGCAGTTTTCTGAAGCTCTCGATTGACGTCCGAGCTTAAGGCGGTGTTGTCCAGGTGGTTCCAAGCGATGTTTGCGCGTGGGTAGAAATGATTGTTTATATTGGACTGTGTTACACCGAGGCACAGTGAAGCATATACTATTGTTCCGGATGTAATTGCTTATGGGGTTGTTAGAGGGGATTCAGGTGAAGCCAGTGTTTAGTGAGCGTTTGGCTCTGATTAAGGCGACCTGGCTTCAGTGGGGTGAGGTGCGTGTTTGTAAACAAGAGTAAAATTTTACTGACGAAATTATGAAATATTTATATATTTCCATCATAACTTAAAGGTCAACGATGCAGAGCATCAAAAAAGATATACAGGCAGAAACCTAGGGGCAGACGACTCATCGGTCGCCCAAGGCTGAGATGGATCGACGATGTGGAGAAGGATTTACACCAGTTGGGGGCTTGCGCATGGAGGCGGAAAGCCATGGATCGTTCCGAATGGTAGGATGTAGTGGAGCAGGCCAGGGTCCCACATGGGCTGTAGCGCCACTGATGATGATATGAAAAGTCAATGGCCTCCCTGTTCTTTTAATCACTTTTTCTTAGCAACCCCCATGAAATGCCACTTTGCACTCCCGGGTTGGTAAACCCTGTGTTCATTGGTCCTCTTTATTTATGAAAAAAAAAACGGGGAGATTTCAACAAAACAAAAAAAAGATTTGGGGGATTTGAAAAAAAAAAAAAAGAGGAAAAGGGGGGGGGGGCATCAAACTCATGGAGGGGGGGGACATCAAACTCATGTTCCATTGTCAAAGCCTTACGACACGGTGCACTGCAATTTAAGAATAAACATGATTTTCTTTTTTAAACCAATTTAGCTGTTTTCCCACCGTACCGGTACATTCTAATTAATATTCGACTTGGGGTTTTAAATTATTTGTTTTTTTTTTAAAAATAATAACAAAGAGACTGATGGAACTCAACCACCCCCCCCCCCCACACACACACACAAAAAGAGAAGTTAAAAAGACAAATTTTTTTAAAGTGTGTGAAATAGATACCAGGCTTAAGACTAAAGACCACTATTTTAAATACATATATATGCACAAATCCGTCTAGAGTTTTGTTGTTCAGGGTCACATTACAGCGTGACACCTGGCTTTCATTGCCGTTTGATCACCTGTGTGATGTCACGGCTGTGACAGGTTGAATTACTTTGTTGCGCATAACCGTGACCTTGATACTCGGCTATAGCGCCATTTATTATTTTTTTTTTTTTAATCATCCTGCGGTTAACTCATGACATTACATCCGATGAGTTTTTGTTTATAATTGTAAGTTCTTCGATAGGAAATAAGATTTGATACTATTTATATCATCGCGCGCGCGCCATGGTTTTATGTCACAGTCACTATTTAATTATAAGAACATGTTTTCATTTTATATAGTGGAAGACGAATGGGAAAGTGGAAGACGAATGGGAAAGTGGAAGACGAATGGGAAAGTGGAAGACGAATGGGAAAGTGGAAGACGAATGGGAAAGTGGAAGACGAATGGGAAAGTGGAAGACGAAATGGAATAGTGGAAGACGAATGGGAAAGTGGAAGACGAAATGGAAAAGTGGAAGACGAAATAGGAAAGTGGAAGACGAATGTTGAAAGTGGAAGACGAATGGGAAAGTGGAAGACGAATGGGAAACTGGAAGATGAATGGGAAAGTGGAAGACGAAATGGAAAAGTGGAAGACAAATGGGAAACTGGAAGACGAATGGGAAAGCGTGAAGAAATGAACCAACCGCTAAAAACAAAAGTTTTTTTTCTGATCAATCCTTTATAAAAAAATGTAATATCGAGCCACGGGGGTGGGGCTGAAAAGTAGACAAAGCTTGCATATAATTACCGCATTGAGCGCGCCCCCGCCCTCCTAAGGCTCGCCGCATCCGCACATTTTTTTCCACCCCTTTGAACTATATTAATATTCGAATGACCCACCCGCTTACATCAACTATTATAGAAAAATCAGAGAAAACACTCGGCACCAAACGCACTTGTGATATGATCATTTTAATTTTTTTTTTTTAAAGAATCTCCTCTAGCCCAGTTAAAGCGAATTTCATATTATCTCCCCCTTGATAAAAACGGTAAAACGCATTTTTTTTTATGTGGGGGCTGAAAATTTTGACAGAATGCGTTGTCATCGGCAACGAGTCTATGTGCCAAGTTTCAGCTCGATAGGTTGACGGGAAGTGGGTCAGTTAGCCGTTCGAAGAGTCTATGTGCCTAGTCTCAGCTCGATAGGTTGACGGGTAGTGGGTCAGTTAGCCGTTCGAAGAGTCTATGTGCCACGTTTCAGCTCGATAGGTTGACGGGAAGTGGGTCAATTAGCCGTTCGAAGATTCTATGTGCCTAGTTTCAGCTCGATAGGTTGACGGGAAGTGGGTCAATTCAATTAGTCATTCGCCCCCCCCCCCTTTTTTTTCTCCAGCCAGCCACGAATAAAAGCCAAGTTAATATAAAGGATTATTTTTTTGTGTGTGTTTAAATAAATGAAACGTTTAAGATACGGCAAATGGATATACGAACATGTACCCTTTATATGGTTTTTCTTAGGGAAGACCTTTTATATAAAAAGGCCGAGAAATTAATACAGACAATAGAAGGTTTAGAATACAAAGAATGAAGGCAGAGAAGGAAGACAGAGAAAATAAGAGGTAGAAAATACAACCAACACCAAAGAAAGGAAGACAGAAGATGGGAACGAAGAAGTTGAACAGAAGAGAAGTGAGAGAGGGAGAGAGAGTAATAGATAGTGCGAGAGAGATAGAGGGGGATAGAGAGAGGGTGACAGAGAGAGATAGAATATATATATATATACACATACATACATACATAGAGACATAGACAGTACTAGCATGTCTTTATTCATGTGGCAACAAAATTGAATAATATAAGCAGAATTTTTAGTACATTTTACAATGGAGCGTGACGTCGAACAATGCACCTAGAAGAACGCACGTCCGTCACTGATGCAGATCATGCGCTTATTGACACGAATGTGCTCTGAGAATTTAATGTGTTGTGTGTAGCCAGTGCATACATTACGTCACGAGATACATATAGGGATTCTCTTTGACACGAAACAATTTTTATTAATATTTTTTTTTTACAGTAAGGTAAAGTTCAGGCGGCAGTGGAGAAGAATGGGTTGTGGGGTGGGGCGTTGATGGGAGATGGGTGGAGGAGGAGAATGTGTGGTGGATGGGACTGACATATTTTATGGAATTGTTGTAGCATTGTTACACGCCATTGTGTCATCTGGGACTAGCAATAGGACTGAGCGTGACCACAGCATTAGTGGGCTTATCAACTTTAGTCCACACAACAACAACAACAACAAATGTAAACAACTAATATATAATAAATATATAGCATAACTTAATTTGAACGAAACAAAATGAGTTTCTAAACTTATGTTTACAAAATGCATATTGCTTTATTAATTTTTGTCCACTTCATTTTTTTCATGACTTCTCATTTTACTTTTGAACCAAATTATCGTCTCGCTCAATATTTAAAAATATCAGTATTAACCCTTTCTTGGCCACGAGCTTTCACTGAAATCTTCCTCGCACAAAGCAGACAACATTCATCAGAACGTTTCCGGTTCCATCTCAGACAAACCCTCGAACCAGACAGCAACATTTCCTCATTAAATTATCTCCACTTACCTCCGTTAAATCCATAAAACTGATATCCAGGGGTGAAGGTCACGATCAGCGCCATCACAAACAGCAAACTTCCGGTATTGATGTTTTTTCTCGTTATCCCCGCCCTGAAGGGCGGCTGCATGGTTTGGTGTCCTCTCCTCCTAGGACTCCCCCCTCCCACCCTCCACAGCCCTCCTCCGCGTATGTATTTGCTCCTACACTATCCCTCGCCGAAGCTTTTCGGCTCCTCTTTCAAAAGAAGCAGAACTCGGCGCTCCGTGCTTAGGGCCGCACGATGGGAATCTGCCCGGCGCGATGACGTCACGACCCTTACTGAGCCAGAAATGCCAACACAACACGCCCCAGTCTTCCGAAATATCCCCAGGGTGGCGGCATGTTGGTGGCATGTTGATCTGGGTCCATTCAGTGCGGTGTCCACAAGGGGGTCTTCTTTTTTCTTCTTTTTTTTTTTAAGAGTAGGGTCAAAGGTCAACCCGTGACATGACCAGATGTTAGTTTTAATAAGAGAAAGAAGGCGAGGAATATAAAAAATAAAAAAAGACACTTCAGATTTTAAATACCGTCCATTAGTTCTCAATGAACATAACGCACTACCTCCGAAAAGCACCACATCCTTTTCGTGGAATCGTTAACACAAATATTTCAGAGCTAAAATGTGAACTTGTTTCTTTTTTTAAAAACAATTGAATGACGTAATACGACTTGAGTTACTGAAACATAGAAATTTTAACCGTTTTTTACACTTTGATTTAAAACAGAAAAAAAATATGCTAGAAAATGCCACAGAAATACTGAGAATGATAATTTCAACATTTTAAGAGTAGATAAACCCTTTTTTTCTCTTTCTTTTCTCCCGATTCTGACGTCGTGATGGAAACGGACTGAACTGACGACAATTTTTTTCCAATGAAAAATTTCGATACATATTTTCATAGTATTAAAAAATTGAGCAAACCTTTCATTAAAAAAAAAAAAAAACTATTTTGTTTTTAATAGCTAATGTCATCATCAGGTCAACTGAATCCAGTGTGTGTTTGTAAAGGTCTTTATAAAAAAGGGGGGGGGGCTGGTGTTTGTCAAGGTCTTTATACGGGGTGTGTGTTTGTCAAGGTCTCTAAGGCGTGTTGGTTGAGGGGCTGTGGTCATGTCAAACATTGATATGATGCATTAGCAACGACCTCACATCTCGCGTCCACGATCGCAGACCCGACAAAAACGAGGGTGTGTGGGTTGGAGGTGGTGGGGTGTGGGTTGGAGGTGGTGGGGTGTGGGTTGGAGGTGGTGGGGTGGGGGGGCAACATGGAAACACGCTACGACTATATAGGAGACTTTAGTGAGTTGATACATTCTACGAGTTGATACATTCTACGAGTTGATACATTCTACGAGTTGATGCATTCTACGAGTTGATGCATTCTACGAGTTGATGCATTCTACGAGTTGATGCATTCTACGAGTTGATGCATTCTACGAGTTGATGCATTCTACGAGTTGATGCATTCTGTGAGTTGATGCATTCTGTGAGTTGATACATTCCACGAGTTGATACATTCCACGAGTTGATACATTCCACGAGTTGATACATTCCACGAGTTGATACATTCCACGAGTTGATACATTCCACGAGTTGATACATTCCACGAGTTGATACATTCCACGAGTTGATACATTCCACGAGTTGATACATTCCACGAGTTGATACATTCCACGAGTTGATACATTCCACGAGTTGATACATTCTGTGATTTGATACATCCTGGGAGAAGTTGATTGGGATGAATAGGAGATCGGGAGGCGTGAAGGCGATGGAAAGATATTAAGGAGATGTTTGGGATGTTAAGGAGATGTTTGAGATGTTAAGGAGATGTTTGGTATGTTAAGGAGATGGTTGGGATGTTAATAAGATGGTTGGGGTGTTATGGAGATGATTGGCGTGCTAAGGAGATGTTTGCGATGTTAATAAGATGATTGGGATGTTAAGGAGATGGTTGGGATGTTAATAAGATGGTTGGGATGTTAAGGAGATGGTTGCGATGTTAAGGAGATGGTTGGGATGTTAAGGAGATGGTTGGGATGTTAATAATATGGTTGGGATGTTAAAGGAGATGGTTGGGATGTTAATAATATGGTTGGGATGTTAAAGGAGATGGTTGGGATGTTAAGGAGATGTTTGGGATGTTAAGGAGATGGTTTGACTGTTAATAAGATGATTGTGATGTTAAGGAGATGGTTGGGATGTTAAGGAGATGGTTGGGATGTTAATAATATGGTTGGGATGTTAAAGGAGATGGTTGGGATGTTAATAATATGGTTGGGATGTTAAAGGAGATGGTTGGGATGTTAAGGAGATTGTTTGACTGTTGATAAGATGATTGGTATGTTAATAAGATGGTTTCGATGTTAAGGAGATGGTTGGGATGTTAATAAGATGGTTGGTATGTTAATGAGATGATTGGCGTGTTAATGAGATGGTTGGGATGTTAAGGAGATGGTTGGGATGTTAAGGAGATGTTGGGATGTTAAGGAGATGTTTGGGATGTTAATAAGATGGTTGGCATGTTAAGAAGATGGTTGGCGTGTTAAGGAGATGGTTGGCGTGTTAAGGAGATGGTTTGCATGTCTTGGAGATGGTTGGCATGTCTTGGAGATGAGGAGATATTCACTGCACTGCGTTGGGAATGCCACCACATGTTCTCAACATCATAAGGGACGGATGGGTTAACTGGGACAATAATCTGATTCTAGGAAGTGTCACGAGCTGCCTGATGATAACAGGGGCGGATGCAGTGGGTCCAACCCACTTACTCTGTTAAGACCCACCCAAACCCTGTTCATCACCAACCCTTCGACAATTATATTACAGGAAGGGAAATTCTGTACAATTTGTAAACATTACATAAAACTCATTTGTTAACAATTTACTTAACGCATTTGTTAACAATCTAGGTGAACGCATTTGTTAACAATTTACTTAACGCATTTGTTAACAATCTAGGTGAACGCATTTGTTAACAATTTACTTAACGCATTTGTTAACAATCTAGGTGAACGCATTTGTTAACAATTTACTTAACGCATTTGTTAACAATCTAGGTGAACGCATTTGTTAACAATTTACTTAACGCATTTGTTAACAATCTAGGTGAACGCATTTGTTAACAATTTACTTAACGCATTTGTTAACAATCTAGGTGAACGCATTTGTTAACAATTTACTTAACGCATTTGTTAACAATTTACTTAACGCATTTGTTAACAATTTACGTAAACGCATTTGTTAAAAATGTACGTATCACCGCGCACACCATCCATCATTTTTGTGTACATCCGCCGCTGCAGTCATAGTAATCAGAAGTTAGCAAATGTCCTTTAGATTAAAAAAAACAAACATTGAACACACACGAACGAAGGCGGCACTGTTTGTTTTATCTGTACACCCGATTGAAATGATAGGTCTGAACCCCCGGGGGACAGGATTGTCAACGAAATTTTAAAAAAAGGTGCAAAGATAGGGGCTCTCAAATTTTTCAACAGCCGACACCTTAACTAAACAGCTTTCATACTCCGAAAACCGCGTATTATTACGACATTATTTCGTCAATGTATTAGTCCTGTCTATCTCTTATATATATATATATATATATGACGCTCCTGATGTGACGCGTGGGCTGCTTCCATTTTCGGCTGCTTCCTAACAAGCACAATGTATCCTATTCAGCGTATTTGGTATTGAGAGTATATTACAAATAATTCTATAGGTTTGAAAGAAAGTAGCGTTCCTTAATGAGTTCAATAGCGCGCAAAATATACTTCCCGATAACAACGCTAAATGATATATTTTTTTTTTATATAACGCCACTGCCTTTGGCGAGTAAATATTTCCTTTTGGAAAAAAATATTCGGTTTAAAAGTGGTTGGGACATCAGAATATTTAATATAGTTCATGGGCGTGAAAAAAAAAGTCTGCAGTGACGTATCATGGGGGGGTGGGGGAGGGGTGTAGCAAAAATGGGGATTCTTAAATGTGCGTTACTGGAGTTTATGTTTCGTCACTTTAGATGGGAAGTTCACGCATTGCTGTCGCCAATGTTTGGCGGGCTATAGCTAGTTAATTTTATTTCGACAACGAAAAATCATCTTTTGTTTTCTGCATTAAAGTAAAATTAACCTGTCGTTACCGTATCTTCTCTCGTCTCCCTGTCGTCAATGACTCTCAAATAGTTAATGCCTGCCTTTGAATTATTATGCGCTCTTAATTTCACTACAAAGAAGTCTCACTTAGTAAATGTCCCTTCGCACAAAATATCTCCTTGCTAAATATATTTCTCATAAATGAACGATTCCCCCTTAAACGTCTTCCCCCCTCCCAATTTTGCCCCTCACTCTGCATCTATCGAGATTATCCTCTAATTTCTATACATCCACCCCTTCCCCGCCCCCCCCCCCCCCCCCAAAAAAAAATTGTATATTTATCTAAAAATGGCGTATAATGAAACAGCCATTTCCTTCATTTTATCAGATTTTTTTTCCTCCTCACTATGGTTTATCTCCCTTTTACTTCCGTAAATCCCATCGGCTACTACTCTTGAACCATCTTCTTCCACCCTGGCCACTTTTCCCCGTTCTCTCGCCTGTCTCAATTTTCCAAACGGTTCCTATTTAAATGTTGTCCACTTCTGTTAGAGAGTATGTTTTCTTTGGCACTTTCGTTTACTTTGATGGCACTCGTGTCGTCACTGGACTGCCATTACCGCGCTCTGTAACCATGGCAACATTGACACATGAAAGCATCCCATTTGAGAAGAATTATACGAGAAACTCCCCCCCCCCCCTCCCCCAGGTAAAAGAAAATTGACATTTAAAAAAAAAATCACAGAGTCGTGATTGTGTAGCTGAGAATACGACAGGAATGTATAGACAGGAATATGACAGGAATAAGATAGGAATATGACAGGGATCTATAGATAGGAATATGACAGGAATCTATAGCTAGGAATATTACAGGAATCTATACATAGGAATATTACAGGAATCTATAGATAGGAATATGACAGGAATCTATAGATAGGAATATGACAGGAATCTATAGATAGGAATATGACAGGAATCTGTAGATAGGAATATGACAGGAATCTATAGATAGGAATGTGACAGGAATCTATAGATAGGAATATGACAGGAATCTATAGATAGGAATATGACAGGAATCTATAGAAAGGAATATGACAGGAATCTATAGATAGGAATATGACAGGAATCTATAGATAGGAATATGACAGGAATCTATAGCTAGGAATATGACAGGAATCTATAGCTGGGTATATGACAGGAAACTATAGATAGGAATATGACAGGAATCTATAGATAGGAATTTGACAGGGATCTATAGACAGGAATATGACAGGAATCTATAACTAGTAATATGTCAGAAATGTATAGATAGGAATATGACAGGGATCTATAGACAGGAATATGACAGGAATCTATAGCTAGGAATATGACAGGAATCTATAGCTGGGTATATGACAGGAAACTATAGATATGAATATGACAGGAATCTATAGATAGGAGTTTGACAAAGATCTATAGACAGGAATATGACAGGAATCTATAACTAGTAATATGTCAGAAATGTATAGATAGGAATATGACAGGGATCTATAGACAGGAATATGACAGGAATCTATAGCTAGGAATATGACAGGAATCTATAGCTGGGTATATGACAGGAAACTATAGATATGAATATGACAGGAATCTATATATGGGAATAGGACAGGAGTCTATCGCTGACATTTTGAATGGCGCGATTCTATATATGAGTGTTAAAACAATTACCAAATAAGATACAGCTCTGGGACGTACATTTCTTTCAAACTGACGATATTGACGACGACACAACCGATGAAGTTAAAACCTTAAGTTTGGGCCACAGATCCAGCGGCGTAGCTAGGGTAGCATCCCCGGGGCACACCATGAATTTTTCCCTCCCCTTCCACGCAAAAAAGTTGACAATTGATCGTAAATGGTGCCTCCTCACATAAAGAAAAGAGCCCCCCCCCCTTTGTTTGATGTGGTCTGAAGCCCATTTCGCACCCCCCTTTCCTACGCCACTGCCTGGATTTCTGATTTCACTGCTATTAACTCAGACGTGATGTTGAGGTGCTCTAAGCACGGCACTGAGATAGTACTGAACAGTGGCAGATCTATCATGGCACTGCGATAGTACTAACCAGTGGCAGACCTATCACGGCACTGCGATAGTACTGACCAGTGGCAGACATATCACCGCACTACTATAGTACTGCCCAGTGGCAGACCTATCATGGCACTGCGATAGTACTGCCCAGTGGCAGACCTCTCCCACTATTATGTAGAAATGTCTAAGAGGTTGACCAAAGACACTTTAATTATTAAAAAACACAGTTAGTTCGCAAATAAGAAAAACAACGTGGAAAGCTTCAGGGGTGTAGCCAGTGTTGGTTCCGCGGGGTGGGCTGAGAATCCCCCCCCCCCCAACCTTCACGAAAGAAAGAAAGACCCTCTGTATGTTGCCAAAATTGGACCCGTCCACATACATGGGGGGAAAAATGTGCTGCCCGGGATGGATCGCCCCCCCCCTCTCCACGCACCCTTTCCTACGCCACTGGATAGATTATTGAATGTCGATTATAATGTTAAAAGATATTGTATACTTTCAGTCAACGGCTTGAGGCAGAAGATCGGAGTAAAACAATCTTTCCTTAGAGAGTACCGCGGCTTTAAAAATAGTCATCATAAGTACAGAGAGTAGATAACGATGTCATACTAAGTTTGTTTGTTTGTTTGTTTGTCTCCCCACCACAGCCGACCCCCCTCCCCCTCTTGTTTAGATTCGGTCCAATTACTCTAACTTTGTTATTCACACGACTCCTAGGATGATGCAGCAGTTATCATCATCACGCAGCTACAACATCATCAGTCATCGATAAATGTTGTATGAAACTCATCGTGAGAACCAACGCAGCCCCACCCCCCAACCCTACCCCACCTTTAACTCCCCCCCCCCACCTTAACGTCCCCCAAACCCGAGGCCCGCCAATATAACCTTACTGAATTTAAATCAACATTTAAATTTACCTGTGCTAATCTAAGAACGCCCTTCACACCTAATTATTGGGTTAGAGATGAGACAATTTATTCACAAAACGCAAAAAGTCCTAAACGTCCGAACGCAGTTTCTACACCACTTCTGATAAAAGTTCACAATAGTTTCAACAAAATTCCCGGTTCAACAATTCACAATGAAGCAGTAATCCGTTTGGAAAGAAAAAAAAAAAAGTATTTCACATTCCACACTGCATCTGTGCTGAAGATTACTACGAGTTGAGAATGGAGGGTCGGTACGTATAGCCCCCATCCATATCCAGGTGTCCGTAGTCCTGCACCGTGACCAGCTAATGGAATTTATTATTTTAAAAAACACGAACTCAAGATGTCCATGAGAATCCGTGCTGTCGTTTTAAAAAAAACCTTAAAATTAAAAAAAAAACAACGACATATCAAATTCTTTCCAGCATTCCCAGTGACTAAATCTACCATCTCACCCCCCTCTCACCAGCACCGAGTGTCCCCATTAAGAAGAAAAGTGGGGGCACCCCTCTTTTTTCTTTCTCGTGACAGAGTATGACTTCCACGTTGGTGACGATAGAGAGCGGGCGGTAGTAAAACTTTTTTTTTTTTTAATTTGTCCGTAGCGTGTTTTGTGGTCGCGAGGCGGGCGACGCGGCGCTTGCACAAAGGGTTCGCGGGCCTCAGAGTTTGTCGTAAAAATGTGTCTGAGAAATCAACAGAGTCGCAGGGTGACTCCCACGATCACAAGGTGGAGGGGGGGGGGGGTTGGGGAGGGCGGGGTGAAAACGCCCAAATTGAAAGTGTGGTTACCAAAAAAAAAAAAGAAAGTTGGGGAGGAAGAGATCATTGAAAGACGTGATGATACTAATTTAAGTGAGACTCGTCTATAGCGGTCCTGTGATTCAAGTCGATCGTGTTGTGATAGAGTAAATGGAAGGAGACGAGAAGGCGGGAAAAACAGCACCCCCCAGGCTGGGATCAATTTTAGAGATATGCAGTGGCGGATTATGACGATAACGATAGTGATAATTATGAAAATGGTGGGGTAAGGTTGTTTTTAAATGCCACGTTTCAATAAAAAAAATATGTCTGCCTTTAACTTTCGTTTATGTTGTATATATTATTAGCCTTATTATTGCCTTAATATGCAATAGTATTCTTCAATGTAGATTTTTTTTCCCCAAACCACACATTTTTGTAATTCTGTGAAGTTTAAAAATGCAGACCAAGTGGGGGGTGGTGGGGGGGTGGGGGGGACAGGAATGACCACATGAAGTAAGGGCTTTAAGGTCCAACCCAAATGTCGTCGTGACCTGGACTGATGCTGTTACATATTCATGCAATAGTTTTCTTCAATGTAGCTTTATTGTAATCCGATTCTTAGCGTGTTACAAAAAAAATGTGGTTTGGTTGAGTCTCCATCATAACTTGACTTTTAAATCCTTTAGTGTTAGCTTCGCTTTTCTGTTCGTCTGTTTAGGGCAAACTTTTCGAACGGCTAATTGGCCCACTTCCGCCATCCCATCAAACTGCAACATGTTGCATATAGTTGTAGACTCGTTTCCGATGACAACACATTCTATTAAATTTTCAACCCCATATTAGACCCCATATTTGACTCCATATTAGACCCCATATTAGACACCCTATTAGACCCCATATTAGACCCCATATGAGACCCCATATGAGACCCCATATTAGACCCCCATAATAGACCCCATATTAGACCCCATATTAGACCCCATATTAGACCCCATATTAGACTATATTCTGTGTGTGTAAAAAAAAGTTTTCTCTTATCCTAAAATAACCGAGATTGTATTATTACCTTGATGGTAACACGGTGCTTAATGAAAACAATATTCATTTTGAAAATTTTTTAGCCCCGAAAAATCTCTGCCTTTTGCATGTTTATTAAGAGTCGCATTGCGTGTAATAAACAAAACAATGAGTGTCTCTTTAAATAAAAATTACAGAAAGTTTTTAATTTAATTTGGTTGCATTGAATACTTTCTCGTTCCCACAAGTTCTTTTTTTTTTCCTTTTAAAGTAATAATACTACCGTTTAAATGAAATCAAGGGGCATCACTGAGAGAAATCCAATGACCTTTTTAATATTGACAAGCTGCCTCCCTTACATAATCAAGTTCCACATTTCCAAATTTGCAAGTCATCAAAAAACACAAGTGCGCGCGCGCACACAACACAACACGCACACACACAAACACACACACAAACACACACACACACGCGCACACAACGCACACAAACACACACACACATAGGGCCGGCTTTCGCAATGCCGTTGCCCCAGAATGACTCCCCAACCACATCTTTTTTTTTTTTTTTTTCATTATTGGGAACAAGTGACGGCTGGAGCTAAGCACAGTTGACAACGGCACGACGTGCGCCTTCACTATGTGAGAGCTGCAACACTGTTAGTTCACAGGCACACTGCTCGCACAATTTTAAAATGAAAACCGAGAGAAGTTAGTCACTACGACAAATGAATTAAAATATACTACAATGACGTCGCAAACACAACGCTTGTGCGTCTGGGTGTGTGGTGGCAACGGTCTGATTCCAACGCGGATTAATCCACTCCCCTTGATTGTTTTAAGGCCACGCCCCTCCATCCGCAGTTTCTATTTTCGCATTGACAGTAAATGGTCCGGATGAAGGTAAACAAAAATCCCAGACTCTGTTCGAAATTACACAGACACACTCAAGAACGCGACAGTTACTCATACCACACAATTATTCGACGAAGGTCTTGCTACGGACTAATTTAAAGGAACAACGAAAAACAAGGATTTTTCACGACTGAAACCAAAAAAATATTTACGATGAATTTATTTTTAAAAAAAAACACTAATTTGCATTTATTTTTTTATGTGGGATGCTTGTTTGCTTCATTCTGTCCCCGTGCTGTGAACTGTGTTTGACCCACTTTGGCTATGCTGCGCTATCATTAGGGTGTGGTCAATGGATGAGTGGATCAATCACTTTGTGTGTGTGGTCAAAGGATGTGTGGACCGTGGATCATTCATTTGTTTGGTCAATGGATGTGCGGATCACTTCACTTGTTTGTTCAAAGGATGCGTGGATCATTCACTTTTGTGTGGTCAAAGGATGTGTGGACCGTGGATCATTCATTTGTGTGGTCAATGGATGTGTGGATTGTGAATCATACCCTTGTTGGGTCAATGGATTGATTGATTGAATACTTATATAGCGCTTGTATCCACGCTATTTTAACATACTCACATGGCTCTGATGTTCTTAGATCTATTTAAATAAAAAAGTCGTTGAATGTTTCTTAAAGATTTTTTTTTTTTCATTTTCAATTCCCCTCAAAGATTGCGGCAAACTGTTCCATAATTTGTGGGGCTGTCGATTCAAAATAGCGAACTCCGTATGACTTCCTTCTGTGTCCATCGACAATGGGACCTCTCAGTAAGGACTGTGCTGAAGACCGCAGGTTCTTTAAGGTTACGTGTTTAGAAATCAGTTCCTTAAGATATACAGTTACAGAGCCCTCTATACAGCTTTACGGGTCATTCACTTGTGTGGTCCATTGATGAGTAAGATCATTCACTTGTGTGGTCCATTGATGAGTAAGATCATTCACTTGTGTGGTCCATTGATGAGTAAGATCATTCACTTGTGTGGTCCATTGATGAGTAAGATCATTCACTTGTGTGGTCCATTGATGAGTAAGATCATTCACCGGAGAACGTTTTCCTTCTTATCTGCTTCCACCCTGAGATGGAATATTTGAATTGAACGCACTGGAATGTCAGTGAAATTACTATCAACAACACTCTGCAGGTCACATCACGCTGGAGTGTGCAACACACTGGAATGCACATCACGCTGGGGTGCACATCACGCTGGATTGTGCAACCCACTGGAATGCACATCACGCTGGGGTGCGCATCACGCTGGAGTGTGCAACACACTGGAATGCACATCACGCTGTGGATGCACATCACGCTGGAGTGTGCAACACACTGGAATGCACATCACGCTGGGGGTGCACATCACGCTGGAGTGTGCAACACACTGGAATGCACATCACACTGGAGTGCACCACATCGGAGTGCACATCACGCTGGAGTGCACATCACGTTGGAGTGCACACCGCGCTGGAGTGAAACCATTTAAAGACATGTTTGGTAAATGTGTGGTATGAACTGGAAGTCTATGTGATCCTCGCTAAAACACGTGGACACACGAGGAGCAGAACAATATCTCCCTGCCTGCTGAGCCTGCTGTTTGTGATGCCACGTTTCTCTCTGCTAACCTTAAATTCGTTTAGATACACTTGAAGAAGTCAATCTCACCCAGCGAATACCCGCAGACTACAAAGGCTTAACTCCAACGCAGCTTTTGCTGATTACGGCCTCGACTGTATCGATGACCAAAGTAACCCAGCTGAGGAGGCTCGTGTGATGATCTAGGTCATCATGGGCGGTAAACACGTCGTGTATTCATTATGAAAACGGTAACGATGGAGCGAGGAAATTTAACTGACATCCAACGTTCCATTTTTCCAAGCAGGAAACAGAATTGACGACGCATTTTGATTTCCCAAAAACTATTTCCTTGGCACGTTATCTGCACTCAAGTAATTGCTAGCCGTCCGGCCGTCCGAAAGTTGGACAGTTCCAGTCCCATGTATTTTATCTTTTTCAATATTTTTTTAAAAAAATTCAGTTCTAAATATAAAGGAAAATTAAAATTTATATATTCCTTTTATATACTTTAAAATTTATCAAAATCAAGTGCATTAATAAGGAATTTTACTACATTTTCAAGCATTCCTAAATACGTACGGAATCACTGCACCACACACAGAGAATGCACCCACACACAGAGAATTCACCACATACAGAGAATTCAACACTTACAGATAATGCACCACATACATATAATATTTTTGTTTAAAATATCATAAAATTCATAAAAATTCCAAAAATCCAAAGAAAACCAACTAGCACCCAACCGGTTTTTGCTTGATTGGCAGCGCTGCCTGAAATGGCTCTTCGGGAGTCGGTGTGCGAGCAACCCGGGTTAGGACAATCTGGTATTACAACCCGATGTGTTCAACGCAGACACACAGTACGCGAAGAAGAACGAGCATAAAGCACATTGGCGCTAAATGTATTGTGATAGAAAAAGATCTCAACACAGCGTAGAGCAAAACAACATTTAACTAACTCCCCTGGAGTCTTCTTATTTCAGTAGATGTGCATAGAAACAGTTCTATGAAGAGTCTTCTTATTTCAGTAGATGTGCCTAAAAACAGATCGACGAAGAGTCTTCTTATTTCAGTAGATGTGCCTAGAAACAGATCGACGAAGAGTCTTCTTATTTCAGTAGATGTGCCTAGAAACAGATCGAAGAAAAAGTTCTAATGAAAGGTCAAGACTTGAGGTCAGCGGCAAGTTTCGTCCAAAACAAATCCATCAGCCTCGGGTCACGTCTGCTGCCCGGGTCTGGTATCTGGATGTACGTGTTATTCTGGATATGATATAGCAGCTCCGTGCCCAGTTCCTGCTTGTTGTGGGGCTCCATCACAAGAAACAGCAACACGGGACTCCCCGTGTGAACGCTCTGCATGTTCGCCATCTGCACCTCAAACCTGCACCACGTGCTGTCCAGCAGATGCTTGCTGAGAATGACCAGCGTCCGGCGACAAATGTTGACGGCGTTGACGATGTTTGAGGAGATGTAATCCCCAGCGCAAAAGTTGAGTCCGTGGATGAACAGCTTCAACCCACGAGCTGTCAGCTCTGGACTCAGAGTTCTCGCCACGAATTCCTCATCCTGGTGGGCGTAGGACACGAAGACGTCATACTGGAACTCGCCATCGTTCTGCGCGTCTCGGTCCCGTCCTTTGTAGTAAATGTACGCGGAGTAGTAGAGATACCTGAGCTTCCAACGGAAGCGGTACAGCAACAGCCCGGCGGTGGCGAAGCACGTGAGGCAGGTGACGGCCGCAACTGAGACAAACAGTGTGACGTTGGGGATGCATTCACGGACCAAGCGATGCTGCACCGCTGCGAAGTCGCTCGTGTATTGCTCGGATCTGTCTTCGAAAATGCACTTGTATCGCTCCGTGTTGATAAGCGCGACCGGGGTTCGAGTTATCCACTCGATGAAAGCTAGATTCGAACAGTCGCAGGTAATGGGATTTTCGGAAAAGTCAATCGTCACGTTGTGATCTTTTGAGATGTCGTCGAGGAAGTCCATGACGTCTCCGTTAAGCTTGCTGAGCTCCGTGAGACTGAAGTTCACGAACGAAAGGTTTTGCATATGAGAAATGTCGACGTTGAAGTAGTACATCCCGTTTTTCTGGAGGTAGAGCCGCTCGAGGCTATTCAGTCCACTGAAGACCTGTCGGTCTATCGTCAAAATATCTGTGAAGCTAAGGTCTAACTCTTTCAGATTCGTGAGCGAGTGAAATATAGGTTTGCTGTTATTGTTCAAAATTGTGGAACCAAAAATATTTGTGTTTAAAAAGAGACTTTCGAGGGACGTAAAATCTCCAAAAAACGTATCAGATATGGTGCTGATGTCACAGTTTGACATGTTCAGCACTTTCAGTTTTTGTAAGCCAGTCAGTGGCCCCACCAGCTTCGGGAGGTAGTTCCCGGCAAGCGACAATGTTTCCAGGGAATTTTCAGGATCGATATGAAACTCTGTAATCGAATAAGCCCAACCGGCTTCTTCGATCTCTACGTGACGAAGATTTGGGGGAAGTTTGAAAGTCAAATTCTCCCTCGGTTCTGTGTGATGATAACTATCTTGGCAAGAGCAGGACTGTTGGCTCGGTGGGTAGAAGGACGGTAAATCGAAACTTTGCGTCCCTCCGTTCAAAATGAGCGTATCCAGATTTTGTATTTTGGAAAAATTCTTCAGGTAAGCACCAAAAGTGAGCCGATTGTCGCTGAGATCTAGACGGCGTAATGATTTAGGCAGTAGGTCCAAAACGTGGTCCCCTAGCAACGATAAACTGTTGCTGGAGGCCACGAGTTCCGTCAGATTTCTGGGTAAGCTCTCGGCGAAGCTGTCGGTCACTTCGGTGCAAGGCGAGTACGGGTTCACCACGTTGTGCATCATCAAGCGCAGCAGCCCTGACTGCCTCAAAGGCCAGAGGGCTTTCTCCAGTGGGTCTAGGTGGATGTCATCGTTCCGGCTGACGTCGAGAAGAAGTAAATTTTGCAAAGGGCTGAAGACGCGTGCGTCCATCAGAGATCCCACTATTGAGCAGTCCCGGATAATCAGAGCTTCGATCTGTGGTACGTTTGCGAAAGTTTCTCCTTGAAGTCGTAAGAGAAAGCAGAAGCCGTCTACAGAGCTTCCCAGCTTCAAGGTTCTCAAAGCTGCCATTTTTCTAAATCCGGGGCCAAGCGTTTTATTAGTAAGCCCGTCGAGCCACAGCTCGCTCACATTCATCAGGTCTGAAAGGGCGCCATCTGGATACGAGAGATCCGCTGCCGACGGATGTGGATTGTTGCCGTTGAGCTTAAATGACATCAGCGACGTGAGTGGCGCAAAAACGGAAGTGGGCACGGAGCCGTTGTTCATGGTGAGTTTATTTCCTCGGAGATCCAAGATCCGCAGAGACCGAAGGCCTTGGAAATTTTCAACGGTCAATCGTTTCAACCTGTTGTGGCGCAAGTAAAGCTCCATCAGAAGAGGGTATCCAGAGAGGGTGGCGCTGAGACTTTCGATGCGGTTGAGCGACAGGTCTAGAACTGTTATGTCGGCGGGAAGATCTTTGGGGACTTCCGCGAGGGAGCAGCCCGAGCAGTTAACATGGCTGCCGTTTTGTGTACAATTTGAAGGCAGGTCGCCGACCCGTGACCCACGCCTCACAACAGCCTCTCTGTTGTCAAGGAACGACACAACGATGGGCACAGAAAGGACGAGCGACAGATAACAGCACCGGAAAATCATCTTCTGAAAGAGATAATGTATACAAGTAATTCACAGAACCTTCACAAAAAGGAAAACTATAGACGCGTGACTTAATTCGTTATTGCGATTTATATATCTGATATATATATATATACATATATATATATATATATATATACAGAAGCACCCTCACACACACTTTTTTATTTATCCTTGTGGAAATTGGATAGTGTGTGTCATAAGTATTGAGATGCCAGTAATAATGAAGGGTTTTAGAATTGCGTTTTGACAGGCGCGTTCCTGAGATAATTTACTGTGAGTAGAAACTCATGTATTGCTGCCCTGAGGTACGCATGACTACTATGATGAATTAAATGCTTGTGTTGTTTCCTTCAATGAACTATACACATGAACAATCTTAGCATGATGTGTCACTGCAGCTATGTCGTTCCTGAACATTTAATGTAAGTTCGTATTGGTGCATGAGTGTCAATTAATATATTTTGTAGTTTGGAAAAATTCTTCAGGTAGGCACCAAAAGTGAGCCGATTGTCGCCGAGATCTAGGAGGCGTAAGGATTTTGGAAGTAGGTCCAAAACTTGGTCCCGTAGCAACGATAAACTGTTGCTGGAGGCCACGAGTTCCGTCAGATTTCTGGGTAAGCTGTCGGCGAAACTGTCGGTCACTTTGGTGCAAGGCGAGTAAAGGTTCACCACGTTGTGCATCACCAAGCGCAGCATCCCTGACTGCCTCAAAGGCCAGATATATATATATATATAAATATCCACCTTACCGCAAAACACTTAATGATTATCCAAATAAAAATCTGTAGTGACAGTAGCAAGGGATTGGACGTTCCCTGACCCTGACTCTTGCACTATTATCTTTGAAGTTCGTGTGGTAAACATCACTTAAACCTTCAGATGATCCTTCAATAATAATTTTTTCAAATAATCATCGTCGTATAAAGATAGAGTTTCACGTTCCTTTATTGTGATCCCGCGATCCCGAAACGTCCTCTTATACCTTGTAATACCCAATGATCCCGAAGTGTCCTCTTATACATTGTAAGACCCAATGATCCCGAAGTGTCTTCTTATGCCTTGTAAGACCCAATGATCCCGAAGTGTCCTCTTATACATTGTATGACCCAATGTGCCGAAGTGTCCTCTTATACATTGTAAGACCCAATGATCCCGAAGTGTCCTCTTATACCTTGTAAGACCCAATGATCCCGAAGTGTCCTCTTATACCTTGTAAGACCCAATGATCCCGAAGTGTCCTCTTATACCTTGTAAGACCCAATGATCCCGAAGTGTCCTCTTATACCTTGTAAGACCCAATGATCACGAAGTGTCCTCTTATACATTGTATGACCCAATGATCCCGAAGTGTCCTATTATACATTGTAAGACCCAATAATCCCGAAGTGTCCTCTTATACCTTGTAAGACCCAAATGATCCCGAAGTGTCCTCTTATACATTGTATGACCCAATGATCCCGAAGTGTCCTCTTATACCTTGTAAGACCCAATGATCCCGAAGTGTACTCTTATACCTTGTAAGACCCAATGATCCCGAAGTGTCCTCTTATACCTTGTAAGACCCAATGATCCCGAAGTGTCCTCTTATACCTTGTAAGACCCAATGATCCCGAAGTGTCCTCTTATACCTTGTAAGACCCAATGATCCCGAAGTGTCCTCTTATACCTTGTAAGACCCAATGATCCCGAAGTGTCCTCTTATACCTTGTAAGACCCAATGATCCCGAAGTGTCCTCTTATACATTGTCCTCGTACCACTGATGTGACCTCATATTCCGGTAGAGTGTCCCCGTACCACCAGTGTGGCTTCATATTCTAGGGAAAAAAAGGGGGGGGGTCACCGTACCACCGGTGTGGCCTCATCTTCTAAGAGGGGTTTCACCGTACCACCGGTGTGACCTCATCTTCTAAGGGGCGTTTCACCGTACCACCGGTGTGGCCTCATATTCCAGGGGAGAGTCACCGTACCAACGGTGGTGCCTCATATTTGTCGTGTCTCTCTGTACTTGATGCCCTCGTGATCTGGTGTGTGCTTACAATGCCTTATTATTTCCACTAAGTGACTTTATTCTAATTGACTCCTTCAAGACACATTGTATTTTGTTCTCTGCCATTCTGTATTTTATCTTGTTATTGTGTTGTTCTGTCGGAGGCTTTCGGTTGTAGCGTCCGCCGTTTTGTTTCGTTCAGCTTGATCGACCAGCTTCATGTTTTCAACGACACGGTGTTAAATGTATTAATGCTTTAACCCGAACGCAGTCCTCCACATAGTCAACAACAAAAAAATGTGTAAAGTCACTGGATCGTCCCGTGTCTACTGTCCTCGTGTCCTAGGATTGTCCTATCATCTATGGAAATTCAACGTGTCCTTGGATGTTGCTATCCTAACTGTGATATCCTCTTGTCCCTAATCATTAGAGGTTTTACTATACTTTTGACGCGGACAAATCTTATCGAAATATAAATTTTACACTTAAAATTTTTAAAAATATGCAAATTTTTTTTTTTTAAATCAACAAGCTTCTTGTCATGCCATGTTTGTCAACATGACAGCAGTCCCCCCAGGTTCTAATTAAGTTAGGATAATCCGCGTGCCTGTAGCATGTCGCCTTTATGACATATCCCCCTTCCCAATGTCAACAAACATGACAGCGACAGTGTTTATGGATACTTTTAACACAAAACGTAAAATACGCCTTTAATGCATGATTTACACCTACTTACTGCGATTCCTTGACAGCGAACTGATATTGGAAGTAAAGTGTATGTGCGCGTGTGTGTGTGTGTATGTGCGTAATTTTTGTTAGCAAACTCTTCATGGTGTGCTTTTTTTTCTTTCTTTCTTTTTTTTGAAGAGTTTGTGAAGAAACGAAATGCACAATGTCGTCTTTGTATATGGCGCACTGGAAAATCCACCCCCCCCCCCCCCCACGCTCAATCAAGGGATCTAAATATTTGAGTCCTTTTTGGGTGCATGGATATTTTCAGGAAACATATAAAGGTGTTTTTTTTTTACTATTATTTTATTATTTAAAAGTTTACGCAACTTGTAAGAAAAAAACACACATTATTTTGGTTAAATTTTTATATGTAAGTGCAAAATGGACCAACAGAATTACATTGTACCAAATTTATGACTTGGAACGAATGTGATATTACTAAGATATAGAGACTTTCGCTTCTGTCAGCAGACAAGCCACTACCACGGCAAGACTTTCGCTTCTGTCAGTAGACAAGCCACTGCCACGGCAAGACTTTCGCTTCTGTCAGCAGACAAGCCACTGCCACGGCCAGACTTTCGCTTCTGTCAGCAGACAAGCCACTACCACGACAAGACTTTCGCTTCTTTCAGCAGACAAGCCACTGCCACGGCAAGACTTTCGCTTCTGTCAGCAGACAAGCCACTACCACAACATGATGGATGCGTTTCTCTTTTAGTCTATAACGATGGCCAGGTGCAGTATTAACATGATACAGTTTTCTCTTGTACATTTTTAAACATTTATACACATTGAGCCCTCATTACCCCCCCCCCCCCCAAATCCCCAAGATTTTCATTTTGTATACCTTTGAGGGTAATTTAGCCAGTTTTGTCGACCCCTGTTCTAGCGGGAGTAGGGAAGGTTGGTTTTTTTTGTTGTTGTTTTTTTATTTGCTGCATACACAGGCAGATAACCCATGCCATTATAGTTTGTCAGTGTTAAAGAACACGAATCTTCTGTATTAAGTGGACGAACATGGCCACATTGACGTCACCGTCTCGGTGAGAAGCCTCGAACCAACATGGCCACATTGACGCCACCATAACGGTGAGAAGCCTCGAACCAACATGGCCACATTGACGCCACCATAACGGTGAGAAGCCTCGAACCAACATGGCCACATTGACACCACCATAACGGTGAGAAGCCTCGAACCAACATGGCCACATTGACGCCACCATAACGGTGAGAAGCCTCGAACCAACATGGCCACATTGACGCCACCATAACGGTGAGAAGCCTCGAACCAACATGGCCACATTGACGCCACCATAACGGTGAGAAGCCTCGAACCAACATGGCCACATTGACGCCACCATAACGGTGAGAAGCCTCGAACCAACATGGCCACATTGACGCCACCATAACGGTGAGAAGCCTCGAACCAACATGGCCACATTGACGCCACCATAACGGTGAGAAGCCTCGAACCAACATGGCCACATTGACGCCACCATAACGGTGAGAAGCCTCGAACCAACATGGCCACATTGACGCCACCATAACGGTGAGAAGCCTCGAACCAACATGGCCACATTGACACCACCATAACGGTGAGAAGCCTCGAACCAACATGGCCACATTGACGCCACCATAACGGTGAGAAGCCTCGAACCAACATGGCCACATTGACGCCACCATAACGGTGAGAAGCCTCGAACCAACATGGATAGATACCGTTGGACGGAAACACCCGCAATCCTCAATGTGTTGTGGGCTGGAGACGATTCACATGGGGGATCATCATGTTGATTAGTGTAATATTAGTATCAGGTGAAAGATCATTCAAAGACGTGCCGGTGACCTACTTTCTCTTCCTTTTACGGGTATTTCTAGATTGTACTTCCTGGTAGAGAGCGCTATTTGAATTTCCTTGCTCATCTGGCTTATAAGATAGTGAATAGCGTGAGACCAAGATCTACTGGCTTATACGATAATGAATAGCGTGAGATCAAGATCAATTGGCTTATAAGATAATGAATGGCCTGAGACTAAGATCAACTGGCTGATAAGATAGTGAATAGCGTTAGACCAAGATCAACTGGCTTATAAGATAATGAATGGAGTGAGACCAAGACCAAATGGCTGATAAGATAGTGAATTGCATGCGACCAAGACCAACTGGCTTATAAGATAGTGAATAGCGTGAGACCGAGACCAACTGGCTTATAAGATAGTGAATAGCGTGAGACCAAGACCAACTGGCTTATAAGATAGTGAATAGCGTGAGACCGAGACCAACTGGCTTATAAGATAGGGAATAGCATGAGACCAAGACCAAATGGCTGATAAGATAGTGAATTGCATGCGACCAAGACCAACTGGCTTATAAGATAGTGAATAGCGTGAGACCGAGACCAACTGGCTTATAAGATAGTGAATTGCATGCGACCAAGACCAACTGGCTTATAAGATAGTGAATAGCGTGAGACCGAGACCAACTGGCTTATAAGATAGTGAATAGCGTGAGACCAAAACTTGTTGGCGATTTTTAATTATTATATTTTTTAAGCCTTAAAATTTTTCTCAACTATATTCGTTACCCATGCCATATAGGTACTCATAAAATCATATTTTTATAACATATAATAAGTTAACTCACTATTCATGCATTTCATATTGTGGAACATTGTATTGTAAAATGTCTCCTCCAAATTTGAGCGCTCTAACATTAATACTAGGTAGTAGGGGTCGCAAAACCGGTACCCTTTACCAAAAAAAAACCAACGGTATTTTCGATATTGAAATTTACGAATACCGGAACCCCCGATTGTTTCGATATTGTCAATATTTAGAGAAATTTTGTATCGTGATTAGAGGTGATGATGTGTTAATGAAATAAAAACGTTTAAAAAAATTGCAATTTGATCTTTAATAACCTTTTAACAATAACACAAATGTCTAACCTCAGACCTTATCAAATATTCAAATAATTTGTGTTGTTTTAATCTTTGGTCAAATTCCGGTCACGAGATCGTAAAATGACAACGTGTCTTATGTTTGATCGCTTAATTTTGAGCGCAAATGGTCACAAAAGTAACAACGATGACGAGAACACCCGCTCAGACTCCACACCTTCCTGGGAAATAGACCTCATGCTATCATACGCAATTTCTAGATATCTTCCTATGACTGTCACATTTAATGCATATAGATGAGAGATTGTCCGCAGCTTTAAAGAAATAATACCAAACTGATGTCTTTCTTTGTTTACGAAAGTTTCATACGCTTTTCATATTTAGGTTTAATTTGTTTTCAGGGTCCCCCATTTCTTTCTATTAAAATGACGGGAACATAAATCGTTAACTAAAATGTATTTATTCAATCGATTTTGGGTTTTTTTCGTGTCGTGACTCACGTCTCAAATTACACACTACACACGCATGTTGTGAAAACAAAACTAATCACAACGCCATGATTTTTTTGACAAATTATCAGTACACATATCTAACCCGACGGTCTTTGAACACGATATACTTAACGCGAGAGGTTCGCACTTTGCTTATCACATAAATTATTGATATTTCTTGCTTTAAATACGACTTGGAAACTAAGAAAAAGTGATACATTTTTTGGAACAAAGAAATCCCGGGAATTTCGAAAATCCCGGTTTTCATAAATCCAATCCCGGTATTTTCGAACATCGGTTATGGTCCGGTAATTACCGGGATTTTCGAGAGTCGGGATCCCGGACTGTGACCCCTAATTAATACCCACAAAGATACAAACAAAATAGTAAACAAAAATAGTAAATGATTCGAGCACAGTTTTTAGAATTAAATGCAAAGCTAAATAGTGTGGGGGGGGGGGGGGATAAATCACTAAAAATGCATACCTTTTCTCCTATAAAAGATAGAAAGATTATCTTGACGTCATTGGAAAGCTGACAGCCAGCTCTTTTCACTGATATGCTCTCTGTGTATCTCAGGTGAATTGGACAATTTCAGTTGGAGCGCCTGTTTAAGGAAGTAATCCGGTAATTGGCACCGATGAATCTATCTGTACACGAGATAGATCCAATAGCTTAGGAAGGCGGGGGCCTCGGTTCATGCCTATCCCCCTTGGCCTTGCGGCAGCGCTTCCCAAGCCTTTCATGTCGGCGACACAGTAAGTTAGCACCAGAGGCGTAGCGTAGGGGGGGGGGTTACAGATGTACCCGGGCGCCAGCTAGTTAGGGGCGCCAAAATGTGCTTTGGTATTATTTTATTGATGAAAATAATGGGTTTGAGAGTTGAAAAAAGGAAAAGAGGGCGGTTTCAAATGAATATTGTCCCAGGGCGCAAATCTTGTCCCCGGGCGCCAAACACTCTAGCTACGCCTCTGGTTAGTACACTGAGGCCGGGGGAGGAGGGGGGGTGTAAAGTAGATTAAATGTACAAAAACCATCTAAAGGTATGTAATAGTATCATACAAACAACTTTCACATAAAGTGGAATAAATTATAATGAAAAGGGCTAAGACATGGAAACCCACTGTTGGTAAAAGTGTGTGTGTGTGTGGTGGGGCGGGGGGGGGTGATTCTGAATAGCTCTTAGCTTTAACGTATCAACAGTAGAGATACATCCAAGCAATGCAGATTATAAACATTGTGGTGAGGTGGGATCTGCAAACACATCATCTACTGAGCATGTCACCAAAACTTACAAACACTAATAAACGTTAAGAGTCTGCAGTCCGTAAAAAAGCAGCCTTAGACCACCGGACTACAGCAACTCTCCCCTGCCCGCGGTGCCAGAGATTATTCTGAGCACGGTTCAGAATAGCAGGCCACCTACGCTCTCACCGTGACCTTTACCGGATGATGACTAGTTGTATTGACAGGGAACAACATTAGATTTGTTTATTAGATTGTAAATTTTTAAAATTTATATTACATTGTAAAAAAAAAAAAAAAAAAAAAAAAAAAAAAAAAAAAAAAAAAAAAAAAAGCATAAAGTGAACAGATCTTTTCCAGGTTTGTCAAAATAAAACAAAAGAATATTTTTATATGTTCACTATTTATTAGAAGTAAATTTAAAGAAAATCCTTTTAAAATATAAAAGTATATAAAAAATATCTTTCAAAGCACAACACTGAAATATCAAATTAGGAAATGGCATCAGCGGCCTGTCAAGCATTTGCTCCTCATGTACTCCCCAAAGCAAACTCCACCCTCCCCCAAGCCCGAGTATCGGGCCGCGAAGCGGAACGTTGGAAATGTCCCTTTGCCAGGGCAGCCCCCACCCCAGTCCGCTCGATCGGGTTCCGCTCGATCGGGTTCCGCTGGAGGCTGCCCCAACCCAAGGACCCCCGGTTGGTCTGACACTGTGCATATACACAGTGCACACGATCGACTTCCTAGGAGTCGGGGTGGTAAATTTATGTCCTAATAACTCCCCCCGCCCATCGGACGCCCTTTAACAATTAGTTTGCGAAGTAGCTAGGATGAAACGGTTGCCTAGGTGCAGCTTTCTCAGGGCTGCGTATCACAACACTAAAATGACCTCTCATCAATAACATTGTAAATAAGATTTATAAATATACATAAAGTTTAAACAATATTCGTAACATCTCGTATAATGGATTACAAAAAAAATTGTTAACAGCCATAAAATGACATTCGTGACATCTATAATAAAACAACTTTTTTTTTGCAGCAATTTAAAAAATAACATTTATTGTTATGAAATCATAATTTGTGACATCTATTACAAAAAATAACATTTGTTATGAAATCATAATTTGTGACATCTATTACAAAAAAATAACATTTGTTATGAAATCATAATTTGTGACATCTATTACAAAAAAATACCATTTGTTATGAAATCATAATTTGTGACATCTATTACAAAAAAATAACATTTGTTATGAAATCATAATTTGTGACATCTATTACAAAAAAATACCATTTGTTATGAAATCATAATTTGTGACATCAATTACAAAAAAATACCATTTGTTATGAAATCATAATTTGTGACATCTATTACAAAAAAATAACATTTGTTATGAAATCATAATTTGTGACATCTATTACAAAAAAATACCATTTGTTATGAAATCATAATTTGTGACATCTATTACAAAAAAATAACATTTGTTATGAAATCATAATTTGTGACATCTATTACAAAAAAATAACATTTGTTATGAAATCATAATTTGTGACATCTATTACAAAAAAATACCATTTGTTATGAAATCATAATTTGTGACATCTATTACAAAAAAATACCATTTGTTATGAAATCATAATTTGTGACATCTATTACAAAAAAATAACATTTGTTATGAAATCATAATTTGTGACATCTATTACAAAAAAATAACATTTGTTATGAAATCATAATTTGTGACATCTATTACAAAAAATAACATTTGTTATGAAATCATAATTTGTGACATCTATTACAAAAAAATAACATTTGTTATGAAATCATAATTTGTGACATTTATTACAAAAAATAACATTTGTTATGAAATCATAATTTGTGACATCTATTACAAAAAAATACCATTTGTTATGAAATCATAATTTGTGACATCTATTACAAAAAAATACCATTTGTTATGAAATCATAATTTGTGACATCTATTACAAAAAAATAACATTTGTTATGAAATCATAATTTGTGACATCTATTACAAAAAAATAACATTTGTTATGAAATCATAATTTGTGACATCTATTACAAAAAAATAACATTTGTTATGAAATCATAATTTGTGACATCTATTACAAAAAAATACCATTTGTTATGAAATCATAATTTGTGACATCTATTACAAAAAAATAACATTTGTTATGAAATCATAATTTGTGACATCTATTACAAAAAAATAACATTTGTTATGAAATCATAATTTGTGACATTTATTACAAAAAATAACATTTGTTATGAAATCATAATTTGTGACATCTATTACAAAAAAATAACATTTGTTATGAAATCATAATTTGTGACATCTATTACAAAAAATACCATTTGTTATGAAATCATAATTTGTGACATCTATTACAAAAAAATACCATTTGTTATGAAATCATAATTTGTGACATCTATTACAAAAAAAAAAACCAATAGCTGAACCTGAGATCTGATTTGGTCACTTTATTATAAAAATAACAATTGTAAAAACTGTTATAATATAACAATGATTGTAAAAGACTGTCATATATTCATATGATGAGCAATCAAAAATTTACTCGCAGAATGATAAATTAACCAATATCACATTTACTTTACACTACTCATCTGGACAGAGGTTTACATGGTCTTAACCAGGTCAACAGATAATATAACATTTCCATTGACACCCCCCCCCCCCCCGTAATATTATATAAAATTTCCATTGATTCCCCCCCCCCCCCATGTAATGTTATATAACATTTCTACCACCACCAATCAAATTGCCAGAAATATTTGAGTACAAAGAATGTGTTAATTATTGAAATTAAAAAATACATTTAAAAAAATAAAATCTTTGCAATGTTCATAAATTTGAAAAGCAGAAATTTTGCAAAAATTATACAATTTTAAAAAAAATTTAAAAATTATCATTTTTATCTACATTCCATATAACATGATATAACAAAGTGACAAAGTGATAAACAACCCACTTACCACCTTCATGTTATATATGTGCACGGTCCCTGCAACAATAGTAGCATGATATTATTGGATAAATTTACCCCATGAGCTTTGAAAGTTTTTCAATTATGTTTACTCCATAGCTCAAACAATTTGTTCTCTATGATTTTGTACTAAAGAAAAATTTGAGTCTTTCCTAGTTAAAGATGCACATTTTCCTAGTTAAACCAATGCACACTTTCCTAGCTAAACCAATGCACACTTTCCTAGCTAAGCCAATGCACACTTTCCTAGTTAAAGATGCACATTTTCCTAGTTAAACCAATGCACATTTTCTTAGTTAAACCAATGCACACTTTCCTAGCTAAACCAATGCACATTTTCCTAGTTAAACCAATGCATACTTTCCTAGTTAAACCAATTCACATTTTCCTAGATAAACCAATGCACACTATCCTAGCTAAATCAATGCACACTTTCCTAGCTATACCAATGCACACTTTCCTAGTTAAACCAATGCACATTTTCCCAGCTAAACCAATGCACTCTTTAGGTCCATCTGCTATAGTGATATTTATCCAACCTACGCTGGATGGTTCATAAAAAAAAAATACCCTGAGTCATGTCAGTTTTGAGCATCTGCTTATGTCTAACGACATCAACAACAACAAAGTGATAAAAAGCATGGGCCTGCAAACACATCTTTTGTAGAAGGTGGGCTTAGAAATGGAACCACGCTCAGTGCAATAAAAACATATTCCTACTTATACAATGTGAGTTATGGCTTTTTGGTGTAACTGATGTAGGATCTGAACTTGCATCACAATTCATTTGTTATCTGTGGCCTTTCAGTACTCTAAGTCACACCTCTGGCTGCCATTTGTGAATAATTTACTGACCTATGACCTGGCATAAATATAGTTGGCCATCTCAACAGATATTCGTAGTGTAAAAGACTATGACATTTTATAGGCCTTAAAAAAAAAGTTAAATATCACATGTCAACAAAGCTTTGTTTAAGATGTCCCACAAGTCAACTGGAGCTAGTCAACAAAGCTTTGTTTAAGATGTCCCACAAGTCAACAGGAGCTAGTCAACAAAGCTTTGTTTAAGATGTCCCACAAGTCAACAGGAGCTAGTCAACAAAGCTTTGTTTAAGATGTCCCACAAGTCAACAGGAGCTAGTCAACAAAGCTTTGTTTAAGATGTCCCACAAGTCAACAGGAGCTAGTCAACAAAGCTTTGTTTAAGATGTCCCACAAGTCAACAGGAGCTAGTCAACAAAGCTTTGTTTAAGATGTCCCACAAGTCAACAGGAGCTAGTCAACAAAGCTTTGTTTAAGATGTCCCACAAGTCAACAGGAGCTTGTCTTGTCTGAGAGTTGTAGAGTTTTCTCAGAGTCTGTGTTAATGTCATGGCACGAGACTGATGAATTTGGAATTGAGCTGTTAAAATAAACAAAATACCAAGTGTCATACGAGTTGGTTTTTAAAAACAAAATAGAAAAGAGGAGTATTTTAACTTTTTGTGTAAAGTTCATAGCAATCATTGGTCAGGATCTTATTCCTTCCATCAATATATCCACATTAACTGATTCCCTATGTGTTATGTTTTTCATATGTCTTTATTTCCAACAATACACATTAACATAAATCTACATATAATACAATACCTAATAGTGTTGACTCTCTGCTTGAACACACTGTCCATTTACACACACTCTCAACAGTCTCTGCGCATGCGCGCTGTTTGACCTAGTTGGCTATCCGGACGGTATAGTCCGTTAGCCCACTATAACACTATGGTTGTTAATAAATGTGTCGTATGAGGGGGGTCGCAACATGTCCTGTCACAACTCTCTCATTCTTATTTTTAAAAAGGCAACGAACTTGCACGCCCTCGAGACTTCCAGTGATGGTATGATTCTGAGTGGTATCTATCCTAAAGGGTTGTTAGTATGGTCTGTCTTATATCTCGAACGTGTTGCTGGTCCGCGGTGCCAAATATATATTTTTTGGTTATTGTTTGTTATTTTTTGGCTGTTAATATCAGAACTTTTCTTAAATCTAATTCATTTATTGATGCATTTGTCCTTGTGCCTGAACTATGGGAAGCAACTCCGCTTTTCCATTGATTTATATTTGTAAAAATTTTAAGTTGCAAAATATTAATTAATTTTGACCAATTAAGTGCAGACAGCACAGCCGGAGGGAATGAGCCAACATCTCCACCTGACCAACCATTTGGAAGGCCGGACGGAATGAGTCAACATCTCCACCTGACCAACTATTTGGAAGGCCTGAGGGAAATGAGTCAACATCTCCACCTGACCAACTATTTGGAAGACCTGAGGACATAATTTGGAAAGCCTAGTGACAGACATTCCTTTTCCCTTCATCTAAGACAAAAAATCTACCTCGTAAAGTGTTTGGCATCGTCCAAAGTCTCTGGTAACCTCCTGTTCAATGTTTCTGGAAGGAAAGATGACAGGACGCCAGCACTTAGGATCAGGCAGCCACACACAAGCAAGGGGACTCCTCTTCCAAGACTTGTATCTGTCTTAGCTCCCTTGAAATTAGCAATTGTTATTTAAATATATTTATTTATTTTACAAAAAAAACAAACCGAGAGATTAAAACAAAACGTAAGAATGCAAAAATCTCTAGACACCCAAGCAAAATTAAATAACCCATATCACAAAGTCTTCAGGAACAACATACATAACAGCCAAAAACAAATTCCTTGGAAATATTTTACTTTTGGGAGAGTTTTCCCACAGATAAGTATATTTTTGTTGGGTTTGTAAGACAAAATGAAAGGTAATTGAATGGACTATACGTTTGTAAACTTACTTCTTCAGTTTAACTAAAATAAACTACCACAAATGACATCCGAATGGGATTTAGTCTAAAGGGACCCTGGTACGAATAGCTGCTATGCTGATACCCCGGGTGCGGATTAACAATAAGTGATTAGAATTAAAATTAAAGGCCTGATGTTTTAGGGTTGGGTTGAGTCATGTTAACAAAAATTTGATGATATCAAGTCTTGTGTTTTTACTTACTTGAGCTGCCACATAAGGTGCCAGCATGGCTCCAACTCTAGCCCAACTTGAGCTGGCTCCTAATGCCGAATTACGTATGACGGTTGGGAATATCTCAGATGAGTACATGTAAATTGTCCCGAAAGCTCCAGCGGCCCCAAATTTTCCTAGCATGGCCAACGTCACAGTCAACCACTGGAGGTCTGAGTGAAATCAAAGGATCAAAATTTTCCCGTTATGGCCTGAATGCAAGACGCACGCAACAACAGGAAAACTAAAATGGTGGCATGACCACAGAATCCAATATACAGAACATTATTGTGGGACTGCTGGAAAAAAAAGTGACTGGAGAAATAACATCCCCGGGATTACGTAATTCAATTTAATTAAAATTGCTTTTCAGGAGTTGAATCAAAAATCAAATTGAATACTGTATTTTTACGGACTATAAGACGCACTTTTTTCTTAGAAAAATTGCCTCCAAAATTCAGGTGCGTCTTATACTTGAAATTAATATGAATGGTAAAAATGTGTTTTTTTTAAAAATTGCTTAGAAATTAAGGTGCGTCTTATAGTCCATAGCGTCTTATAATCCATAAAATACGGTATTTACATTACAAAGGAATAAATGAAGAGCATATAAATTTGAAGCCTTACCGTGAGCAGCGTAAATGATGGAGATCACACAGCTGAGACATGCCACACCACTGGTCATCATCATGCCGAAATGAACCTTCTTTCGGCCTAACCTGTTCAAGGTTTTTTAAGGTGTTTTAAAAAGATATATATTTTTTTCCATTTACTAAAATTACCGATGAGAGGAGAGACCAGCTCAAATGTTTGATGTGCATCCAGCATAACTAGGAGAGAAGATACATTTCACATGTTTGATGTGCATCCAGCATAAGTAGGAGAGAAGATATATTTCACATGTTTGATGTGCATCCAGCGTAAGTAGGAGAGAAGATATATTTTAACAATAAAAATAACTCAACATATGGGCTGTATAAGGAGAGACGAAAAAGCTTGCAAACATGATTGTAGAAATAGAAGGAAACAATACTGTTATTGCAGACCCAAGGGTAACAATGCTTTCATAGAATGTCTTTGAATTACTGTCACAGTTTTTCTTGATGTTGCTTCACTACTGTCCAAAATAAATGTGGTTCATATTTTAAATATGAATAATTTGTTTTTAACAAATTCTATTTCAATTAAATATCAACGTTTTTGTTTGACTTTTAACTATTCAAATTTTAACTATTCAATCTGTAACAACCTAAACAGGGAACTGTAAACACAGTTTACATTTTAAAAGTACACAAATGGAACAACCAAAAAATAATGTATCAATAGCTAAACTTTTATTTTTTCAGTTGATGAGTTGAAGGACTGTGTCCAAGCTGTGTGAAGGGAATAGTGGAACAAGTTATGTGGAAGCTTGAAATAGAAAGATAGGACAATAAAAGAAGAAAATTTCAGCTAAGAGCCTTCCTCAGCAGACAGGAAAAAAAAAAAGGAATAACAAGCTACATAGAGTAGTTCAACTTCAATAAGTGATAATGCCGATTGTGTGTTGTTATATATATATATATTTTTTTTTTTTCAATCAGAATTTGTCATTTAAACATTTGATGAAGCAAAACTTTCAAAAATGCTATTTATATTTTCTGAGGGAATTTATGACGTATGTTCAGCCTTTTATCTTACAGTCTTGGATTGAATGGGTTAATCTTCTAAAGGTAATGTTTCTTCTATTCAAACAAATATTTACCTGTCCACAGTAAACAGTGTGAGCAAGTGAGCAGGAAATTCCACCAGGCCAGCCAGGAAGAAGTTGAGAAAGATGGAGCCAGCACCAAGGTTCCCCGTATTGAAATTCAGGCCATAGAAAGTCATGCTAATTATAAGCCTGGGGATAAATACACACGTTAGATGATTTATACAAAAAAGAAATATATTATATATATATATATATGAAATGCATTCTCTGTCTGTAGTCATGTCCACTATACATATACAATACCTATTGAGCTTAGAGAGTTGAAGGAAAGGTCTTAAAAGACAAACAACTCTATTCAAAGAGGGGCAAGATAAACAAATTTAAAAATAATAATTTCAGATGATAAAATATTTAATTTTTCATACGGAGTATCATCATCATTCAGATCCAGTATCCATTTGGGCAAAAGTTCTTTTTTGTATATATACATATATAGGGTGTTGATGTTATCTAGCTATTTTTGTTAGATCGTTAAGTGTGAGTCCTGAAGTGCAGGGCAGTAGAAAAGGTGATGTGTTACTTTCTCATTAGGAGTATAATTTTGAAAGAAAGTTACTGGAATACTAATTGAATTAAGTGCATTTTTATCTCTTTAAATTTTGAAGTACAAAACATTTTAACTTTCAGATCATTTAGAATATAGTTATCATTTTTTTTTATAAGCATAAATGTGCAGTCATGACAAATAACTACAACAAAAAATGTATAATTTACCAGACATAGCCGTGAAATTAGTAATAGACCACATATTATTCAGGCCCTTTCCCCCAAATGACAATTTCCTTAAAATTAATGTGCAGGCTTTTATTAACAATCTACTTAAATTAATTTGCAGGCTTCTATTAAATTACAAGATATTTTTATTAAATTATTAATTTTAAAAATTAAAAATGCATAAACAATTGACTACAATTATGTATTATTTATTAAATGACTAACCAGTTGAAAAATATTATAGCTGTCCTTATAAAAAGCACACGACTTTTGAACAGATCAACGAGACTGCCTTTCTGGTTTAATCCATCTTTCTTTGCTTCTTGATCTGAGTTACCCTCCCCATTCATCAGTGTCTTTTCTTCATCCGTCTTCTTACTAGGCATCATTTCATCGAGGACCCACGCCGGAATTTCTTTTTTGTTAACTTTTGCAGCTTGAAGGACAGTCTGCCGTGCCTTGGAAAGGTGACCTCTTTGCACCTGCCATCTTGGCGACTCAGGAATACAGCTGGGGTAATAAAAAAAAAAGAGATACCGAAATTAAGTCACCTAAATCAATGGTGTGGCACTCAAGGCAACAGTGTGGCATACACTCTAGGCAGTGGTGTAGCATACACTGAAGTCATTAGTGTGGCATACAGTCAAGGCAATAATGTGGTACTCAACCATACGTATGATGAATAGGCCTTTTAAATTAGAAGAATAAAAAACTTACCACCAAAAAAGGTAAAAGATGGCCAGTGGGGCTGTGATGGCTATCAATAAATGCTGCCAGTCCCTGATGAGATAAGCCAGTCCAGCCAAGCTGACCACACCAGTTGAGAAAAAAAGCTGAATGATCATGCCAGTGTAGGTTCTTTTAGAAGGACCTACCAGTTCAATTCCTGTTGTTTATTTGGTTTTTTATAAAAGAATTATTAAGATTTTTTTTTTTTTTAAATGTATTTAGGACAGTCTCTTAATATTTTTACATCAGATTAGCAAAGAGTTTTTATCTAATTTCACAGATTGTAAAGGAAATATTATTTGAAAAAAGGAGACTTCCCAGAAATTTAGATGACTTCCTGTTGAATATACCAGCATTACCAGATTCAAAAATTACACTGCACCTACATAATCAAAGAAGTATTTTATTTGAGATGGTTAAAGTTTTAATTAATTTCATTACGTACTCCATGAAGTCATTAGTTGTTTAATATACACATTATAACTTTAAACATTGGATAGACACAATTATCTCTTTAGATATTTAATTTTTCTGAAATAATTTACCACAAACATTAAACTTGGCCCTCACCGATAACAAATGCTGAAGGGAAAATGCCAGGTGTTGCTGCCCCAACAAGAAAGTTGAGAATGGTGAAAGCAATGAAGCTATTGGTCCAGGCTTGGCCAATACCAAGGATAGTCACTAGAGTCAAGGAGAGGTAGAGACACATCTTACGTCCGATGCTGAAATCATAATGGGAACAATCACTCTGAAACTTGAAAAATAACAACTAAAATAAAACACCTAGGGCTAGTTTGTAGTTTTAAAAGACTAAACCTAGACATTTGTGAAATAAGCCATTTCAATTCAAGAAGTTCAGAAAACAATCAATACATATGATTCTCTAGTTATGAAAGACAGTATGGTGTAATGATGAGTTCAATAGGGCGCAAAAAAACACCAAAAAAAGCAATTTTTAAATATACCACAAGTGATTTTGGAGCATATTTTCTTTTGTTTTATGGAAAGTCTCAATTTAAATATGTTGAAATTCATCTGTGGTGAAAAAGGGGATGGGACATTAGATTATTAAAATATTTAAGGGATATAAAAAAAAGTGTGTGGTAAAATACATTAGGGGGAGAGGTCAGCACTAATTGGGATTCTTATAAAGAGTGTTACTTGAATACATGTTTTGTCACCCATTGCCAACACCATTGTTTGGTGGGCTATCACTAGTATATGTAATATATTCTCTCTTGATAAATTAAACTACATACACATAAGAAATTGTATTAAACATACATGTCAGACAGCGCACCAAGAGCAAATGTACCAATAAGAAATCCACCATAAAAAACCATTGTCGTATGGGCCCTCTTTGGTGCATCCTCACAGACCAGAGAAAACTGAAAGGATAATAAAAATAACTCATCAAGTCTTATAATATGGTACCTAGACTTAATGAACAATGAAACATAGAAAGATACCTGGACCTGACTGGACCTTTCTAATTCACTTTTAATAATTTACAGCATCTAGATTTGTTTATGTTCTAAACAAAATTTCAATTCTATTTAAAAAATTTTTTAGAGCACCTGTTTCATCATTTGCTTTTTTAAAAAAAAAAATGTCCCACCCTTAAAACTATTTTTTGAAATTGAAAAGTAATCACATGTCAGACATGTGTTTGAAATTTATTAGAAACAGTTGGGCCTACAATACTATTTTAGCCTTCAAATTAGTGAGTATACCATTTTTTTTAAACTACAGTAGCACTTACTGTCTTCATTCCACTTGAAGGGCTCAAGGGAAAAACCAGTGATGTCAGGTTTTGAGAGTTTTGAGAAAAGTGATAATAAAGTTTGAAAATTCCTCATAAAAGTATAAAAATATTAAAATTTTTAAATATTTATTTATTGACTACGCTGCTTTTTCGGTTGGACCTATGTGTCATATTTTCTGTTGAATGGAATGTAGCCACACGGGAGATAACTGGCAAATTTCGAAAAATTGACATCACTGGTTTTTCCCTTGAACCCTTTACTTGATCTTCTTGTATTTCAATAGCCCTGAAAAGTCCTTTTTTTTATTTACAAGAAATTTTGATAAAAAGCTATTTCATACTATTTATCCCTCATTGAATGTTTGAAAATGCTGCTCTATTTATATTATATACCAAACCAGAACAATCAAAGACAAGATTCATAGAGGATTTATATCAACTCCAACCCTTTATCCTAAGTCCTCTTTACCATTTTTTAAAATAAAAATCATTCATTTTTTTTACATTTTAACAGCTAATTATAAAATTCAGTTTCAGAAATATATTAGCCCATGCTGCTGCTACAATCTTATAAAATAAAGAGAATAATTGAAAGCTTTGCTACCTGACTGGCCACTGTACTCAAAAACAAAGATCGATCAAAAACCCAGCTGCTGCACTTTTGTAGACTTGCATTGATGGGCAGATTGTTGTCATCGTAGGAATAATTGCCAGGTTGGAAAATGTGACAAGAATCATTAAGTGGCACAGACATATTCAGTGTCTGTTGATGGGCCAGGGAAGTCACATCATATGAATCATTTAAGTAGCCTGGTATTGAGCACCTGAAAAAATAAAGAAATACATGGGATAACTAATATAATTTTTTTTCTAAATTGAAAATTTTTTTTTTAAATCATTAGCAGATAAAAAAAAATATTTATATATGAACTTATTAATTTTTTAAATTATAGCCAAAAGAATATTCTGACAACCAATCAAATATCATGCAAAAGAAATAAAAGGTTCTTTTAAAAAAAAATGATACAATTTTTTTCATTATTGATAGATAATTTCAAAATTTTTCATTTTACCTGTGCTTTGGGACACTCAGTATAAATACCAGTACAACCATCCTCATGCCATGAAATATGCAAAACAAACAAAGCAGAAAGTAGACTCTTTTCTGGAATGGTCCAAATTCACCAACATATTTAAGAATGTCATCAAACTTCATTCTGTCTAAAAGCTGAAATAAAGGAAATTTTAAGATATGAGATAGCCCATTCTTGATTAAACTTCAATAATCTTTTTTTTAAATTTGGTCTCAGACTTTTATAGTAGGCCTATTAATGTTAGCTTTTTAAATGAGCAACCATTAACAGAAAGAAGTATCAACAAAAGCTCTAATGTAACAATATCACTTAACTCAGTTGACCTGCTTGACCACCCCCCCCCCCTTTCCCCTAAGAACTTCTGACAAGATGGGAAGTAGGCTATAAAAGGGATGTGAAATGTGCAGCACTGGCCTAAGAAGGGGATCAGGAGATGTTTCGGTCTGCCACGGGTAGCACTTTTTTTAGACTGTATTTTTAACCCACTTTATTAACTACACTTACTTAATATGACTATTGTATTTGTATGTGTTTTCTGTATGCATTGTGGTTTTCAAACATTAGAAGTAGCAAAGTCAAGGACAGCCCCGGGCATCACAAACTCTAGTAGCAACTCCAATATTGTGCAGATATAATTTAAGTTTAGCTATTTAGCAAAGATTACTGAGAATTAACGTGAGCATCCCCCTTGGCCTTGAGGCTGTAACTTGGTAGAATCTGCATTCAAGAAGCTGGTCTATATTTCTCCCTATTTTTAATAATGCATTTCATTTTGATTTTTTAAAAACTTTTAACAATCCTAAAAGATGTATAATCACTGGCACCTCACTTTCATAATAATATAAAGCTGGCCATACATCTTATTATAATGATATGTCATGTATGAATCTTTGAGTACGGTATGGACCAAATCTGTATTTTGTATAGGCATAGGGTGTTAATTATTAATTTAATAGAGATGACAGGTGTCCACTTTTAAAACTTATATCAGGAAAAAAAATGACAGACTTAAATTAAGGCCTATAAAAATACCCCTGACCTGGAGCCTGCTTTGAGGGAGCCTTGCAGTGAGGAAGGATTAGAAGATGTTCCAGTATTTTTGGAAATTATGTCAATGTCATAATAAAATAAATCCCTATATGAATATGCCTATTGACTATAACTATTAGGCTATAGGCCTACTTATATTATATTTACTAATAATCATACTCCATACTGACAACCCTATTAAAAAATTAATGCAAATAATATATTTAAGTACCGGTCCGATAGTGAGGTAAACGTTTTTTTAAAAGATATGGTTGTAGGGAAGACTAACAGCAATAAACTAATTGATAACAATCATGACCATGATGATCATTTCATCATGATCATGACATTGATTGATATAAACTTAAACTGATCATTCATGTAAATCATAGTCATATAGTAATAAGTAATAGGCCTATTTAAAATTTAATTTTATATTGCATCATGAATCATTGACTTTTGACGCGAGTGAGATTTGATTGGCCTTGATAAAAGATTAAAAGTTTAATGATTAACCTTAGCTTGTTCTGTGCATTTAATAAAGACTTCTTAGTTCTTATGCAATAGTCATTAAATAATTCATTCATTAACTTTCATTAAGTCAACATGTTTGTCTGTCGACGATTAAGTTAATTTGAGGTAAAGTCTTAAGTTTACGGCTTAAGTTAAGCCTAAGGCAGGCTAAGGCAAGGGGCTTAATTAAGACTTAATAAGTAAGAGTAAGAGTAAGGCAGTAAGTGTAAGTGTAAGGCAAGGCTAAGTAAGGTGTTCATGGCATGGTTTATTTCGACTGACGAACTATAAATGTACCCACTGTTTTAATTTTCAATATTTATTTTATAATTATAAAATTATAAATGAACACTGTATCTGGATTATTTATGTACTTTTTTTTATTAACCTGACCCTATCATTTGTCATATGTCTACAAAAAGTGACCGGTTTCAAATACTGGGAGGTCACATATCAAGGGTCGTAGGGTCATACACAAAGAAGTGGCTCCGTTCATTGAAACTGCATAAACAATTGCATTTTTCAAAAATCTTATTTTATTATATTTCATTACAATTCCTAGTTGGCTCGCATTATCCATTCATATTCATCATTTGTTGATCCGTATTTTTTCCTTAGAACTTTTCACGTATATTTTCCGGAGAACTATTTTCTCCCATCTGTTTAATATGTTTTCTGCTGTTTTAGGAAGGGTCCACGTTAAAAATGCGTACGCTTCTACTGGCCTGACTACATTTTTATATATAGTTTTCTTTGATTCTCTTGTAATGTTTTAACTTTTGACTGTTTTGTCACTACTGAAGTACGCCCTGCTTCCGGACGATATTTTTTCATTTAGGATCCGAGATATTTAAATGTATATATTTTTTCAAAAGTGTGGTTTCTTAATTTAATGGTTTCATCAGCATGTTCTTCTCTTAACATCGCCATGTATTTTTTTGTGTGGAAAGGGTGTAGGGGGCGTGAGTAACTTCCAGCCCGGTTTGTAGTGATGCGTCTTCGAATTCAATAATTTGATATGGCTTGACTACTTTTCCGTAACAGTATTATGTTATCAGCATGTGCAATATACTGTATGGGGTTAGTTGTAGAGAATGCCTACACTATTGGTTGTGGGTCTTGGGTTTCCCTTAGAAAGTATCCGGTGATTGTTCCTCGTGTCTCAGTATGTATGCTTCTTACAACTCTCTCAAATGTTAGGTTCAATGGCATACAAGTCAGTGAGTCTTCTTGTCTAAGGTCTCCGTCAGACTTCGTTTAATCTGAAATTCTCTTGAATAATAACCCTGAACCTAGATTTTGCTTTTTGAGTTGTATTAATGTTACATGTATGAGTCTTGTCAGTTTGTTTAATATGCCAAACTCCTGCAATCTCATGTAGATATTTCCTTTTGATGTTGTCATATGCCATTTTATAGACCACATACAGTTGATATACTGGGATATTATTCATAACATTTCTCTAATAGGCATCTAATGGTGAAAATCTGATTAGTCTTTGATCTTTTTGGTCTGAGCCAACATTGATAGTCACCTAGTATTTGTTCCTTGTACGGTTGTAGTCTCTTAGCACTTACTTTTGTCAGAATTGTATTTGTTATATTTATTAGGGGCATTCTTCTGTTGTTTGTGCATTGAAGTTTGGAGCCTTTCTTGTGTATTGGGGTTATTAGAGCTGTTTCCCATTCTGTTGGAATTTTCTCTTCTTGTCAGATTTTAGTTATACGTTTATGTGTCCGAGTGTGAAGCTCTCTTCCTCCATATTTAATTAGTTCTGTTGTGATGAGGTCTTCTCCAGGGGCTTTGTGGTTTCTTTTTTATAGAGTTGATTACTTCTGTAGTTTTTTTCCAAATTTGGGGAGTTTATTTAAGGGTCTGGTCCTGCGTGTGGTGGTTCATAATCTTCGTCTTGTCCATTGTCTGCCTTTAGTTTTCCCTCAAAATATTCGGACCACCTCTCCAGTACTTTACTGTTTTCCGTGATTAATTCTCCATCCTGGCTCTCACACATTTGAGACATGGCTCGGTATCCATTCTTTTCGTCTTTTATCTTCGTTTCATATTCTTATACATTCCACTAATATTTCACTCTCTCGACATGTTTTATCTGTTTCTTTTAGTTTAGCTATTCCCCATTCCCTTCCTAAACATGACGTGTGGCCTTCCTAAACATGACGTGTGGCCTTCCTAAACATGACGTGTGGCCTTCCTAAACATGACGTGTGGCCTTCCTAAACATGACGTGTGGCCTTCCTTCTGGCTTCATTGTATATTTTCTCTTATTTCTGGTTTCCTTTTGAACCCTGGTCATTCGTGCCTTGTTCACTTCTTCAACAGTCTTTCCGCACCCCAACCAATCAGTTTTTCCTGTTTTTCAGGAGAGGGGGGTGGGGGAGAATGTAAATGATTATTATTATTATTATTATTTGCTGTCTTATATAGCGCGGTACCCCAGCCTAGGGCTAGGCTCACCGTGCTGTACATAAAAATAGTTCAATGAGTGTGTATTTTGGCGTGGAGATTAATTATTGTGAAGCTGTTGCTATGTGCTTTGTATTTGTGATGTATTTGGGTTCAAATACATCTTTAGCCTATTAGGTTTTACATGCACTAAGTTTAATTAAAAACCATTCCCATACAAAAATCAGCTGCTACAATCACATAAATGATAAATGACGTACAATTACACAATAAATGAAAATAAAAATGAAAACATAGGATTTATAAGAAAAAACTTGCTTTTAGGGGCTTTTTAAGTTCATTCAATGACGTTATTTTGTTAGTGTGGATAGGTCTGATGAGAAATCATAGTAGGCCTATGCAAAATGAAAAAAAAAATACTACTAATGCACATTCACTGAGAATCACTGAACAGGCAAATAATTCATGTAAACTAATCACTTGTTAGCTCCATCAATTTGACCCGTAACCATGACATGGTGATGGCTGAAAATACAGCTGTACGCTGAATTCTTACACTTACTATGTATTAGATAGCAGTGTGTACGTGAGTATAAAACCAACCCGTTATAGCGTTCTGGTTATAAGCTAGACATACTGCAATGCCCCTTTATCTTGAAGAGACACTGAGATTGATGCAGCAGTAACAAATTAGCTGTTACTATATTTGATAACATTGTATAACCGTCCTGCTGTGGGTGTATTTTATTTAGACACCATACATGGACGACATAAATGTAGTCATTTCTAGACCTGTATGTTAGCCCTCACATCTCACATCTGTATGTTAGCCCTCACATCTCACACCTGTATGTTAGCCCTCACATCTCACACCTGTATATTAGCCCTCACATCTCACACAGATTCAGAATGTAAGACGGTCTACGTGTTACAAGCTAAACCCTGCCACATGATATCTTTTATAATTAAACATTATTAAAATAATTCCATTTTTAAACAACTGGTACTACATGGCAGGCCTGCACAACATATGGCTTGCATGCCGCATGCGGCCAGCGAAGTAATGAAATATTCTTTATTAATAGCTTTCACCCTGAAATTGTGCAGAGTGAAATTGTGTCAACAACCAACAATCTTGCCATTCTGTTACACAAAGTTCTGACAAGAATATAATTTGAGCTTCTATATGATTTTTTGGAAATATGTAATCACACATGCTTAACCAACACAAACTTCTTGAAGATGAGATAGTCCTAACAACTGCACAGCTTGCATATATGTTTGGCACCAACCCTAGCTACGCCACTGCCTACCCCACATAAATTATCCCGACAGCCAATGTCATTGCCCCTTCCATCATTGTCCTCCTCACCATCCTGTAGCTTGATTGTCCCAGAGAGGTGGTCATTTGAAGGACTACTAGATCAGCAGAGTGCCGATTGGCTAAGTAATGATCATAGTGATCATAGTTTAAAAATATGCAAACATTGAATTGAATACAATCAATAAACAATCCAAAATAAATCATGATAAAAAATTTACTGTAGTTCAGTGCAAGTTTTTTTAAATAACATCTGCTCTTTATGTGACATCCCATTGCTTAGCCCCCTCCCCCCCCCCCATTTTCCCCCTCCCTCATATTCACACAGCGTCACAAATATAAGAAAAAAACTGAACTATGAATACATTAAAAAAACACAATTCTAATAAACAAAATATCGAAAAATAAAAGCATTATAATTTGGATTCCGAAAAATTTATTTACATAACCATTAGGGCATTTAGGCTTGTATTTCTTTATGTTTATTTTTTTTTATGACAACCAAACAAGAATAATCATTTTTAAAATAAAATAATGAATATTTTTTATCTTGTAAGAAAAATCAAACTATGGTTTTTAAATGCCTTATGAGACCAATTATGTACCGGTACGACCCCAGAGCATATAAATTTATTAAAATGTGGCTTGGGTTATAAAAAAGACAAAACTTTTTATCTGCTCAACCCAGAGTCCAGGCAGGACGACTCATAACTTAAACTACAAAAATTAAACTAATCATCAAGTTCAACAGTTTTGACCACATGCTTTGTGAAATTTTTGGCATCACTCAGGGTTTCGGGCAGCTTCTGGTTTAATGTCTCTGGCAGCAGGCATGCCAGTAGTCCAGCCATAAGACTCAGGCAGCCACTTATCAACAAGGGCACACTTCTGCCAAGGGTTGGATTTAAGCTGGCACCCTAGACACAATTAATAACTAATTATTCTTTTAGTTTTATTATTGAAATGTGTGCCTTAAATTACTTTGTTAAAATTTTTGTTAAAAGCAATAAAAAGTTTTCCCGACAGCCTAAAAATTCATAACTGTAGAATGTTGAAAAACATTTGGATGAATGGATCAGGTCTAATTGAAGTATATTCTTCTTGCTTTTTTGTATAATCAACTTTTAACTTTTATCCTGAATAAATGACCAGTGAAGTAATGGCTGACAATAAATTTACTTGCATACATAACCGTATCCGGAAATTTGATCGAAAGAAATTTCGTCTACGGAAAATTAATGGAACGGAAATTTGGTCGAATCTTTTTTTTAGTTTACACGTTAAAGTTTTGCGTCAAATTTATTTTTTAACGCATTACTTTGTTTTACTATACAGTATATTGCTTCAAAAAGAAATTTGGTGAAAATTTTAAAGTGTGTACTGAAAAAAAGATTCGACCAAATTTCCGTTCGATCAAATTTCCATCAATCACTTTTCTGTCGACGAAATTTCTTTCGATGAAATTTCCGGTAACCATACATAACATCCATCCATCTGACTAAGGCTGCAGGCATTAGCAAGGCGTATTATTTTTTTAAAAGTGAATGTGTGTGGTATACCTGGGCAGCAACAAATGGTGCTAACATGGCTCCCAGCCTGGCCCAGCTTGAGCTGGCTCCCAGAGCAGAGTGGCGTATGACGGTGGGGAACAGCTCAGATGAATACAGGTAAATTGTACTAAAGGCACCGGTCACTCCAAACTTGCTCATCATGGCTAATACAATAGCTAACCACTGGTAACCTGGGGGGGAAAAATACAATAGCTAACCACTGGTAACCTGAAAAAGGGGGGGAATACAAAGTTAACCACTGGTAACCTGGGGGGGAAAAATACAATAGCTAACCACTGGTAACCTGAAAAAAAGGGGGGGGGGAATACAAAGTTAACCACTGGTAACCTGGGGGGAAATAAAATAGTTAACCAATTTTAAGCTGGGGAGAGGGGATTTTATTTTTATTTAATTTGATAAGCCATTATTTGAATAATAAATCTGTACTACATACAGAAAAACAATTTATTTGACATTAAGTGACAAGACAAAAAGAAAATGTTAAAGACACATTTTCTGCTGTTTCTTAAACACCACTCAAAACTTATGAAATTATTTAGATCTTTGCTAACAATGATGGCTCATACTTTTGTAATAGGTGAAGAAGGTAAAATTTAATATTACTTTTGCATTCCTCACCTTCTGGTGCAAATATTATTTCCAAAACACAAAGAAGACAAGCCATGCCACAGAAGATCAGCATACATGAATGGATAATCTTTCGACCTAATCTGTTAAAGAACAAAACCGAACATGCATTTTAGTGTCATCTGGATGATGGGACATTTTGATGACAAATTTGGACGATGAGGTCGTGCGGAACTGTGTGTTTGTGACACATGAAATCCCACCACAAACTTTTGAGAAAAACCTTTTTTTTTTCATATGTAAGGATTAATCCATTAAGCAGGTCATATTATTTGGGGAAATTTTTGCCCATCCCCCCCCCCCCCCCAAATAATTATCCTAAATTTGTCACACAATTTAGACACCATCGTAACAGTCACAAATTTGTGACATCCCTTCTCGCCAACACTAGATGGCATCTTTTATGGATGCCACCCTCCCCAACCCTTGGGTTTGCCTGTTATTGTCAAGATGAGGAGTACATGTTGCAAGGATGGGGTGAAAGCAGACCTGTTTGCCCTTACAACTTTTGGCGTACAATACTGTATACATTATATATCCCGTATGTTTATTTTTACAAATAAGATAATGTATTGTACGATTTTAAGAGCTTAAGGGTAAACAGGTCTTGGGTGAAAGGCATTTTTAGTCCCAGTAACATTTTATCAGTAAGCTTTTAAGTTTGATAACTAGCAAATTTAGCGGAAAATATATTTGTAAAAAAACACCTATGAAAGTTAAACATATTGCAAAACCTTATAAAGGTCCACACAGAACTGAAGATGGGCAAATACCTGTCTATAGTGAAAATGATAATTATGTGGGCGGGAAGCTCCACAAGTCCTGACAGGAAGAAGTTGAGATAGATGGAGCCAGCACCAAGGTTCCCAGCATTGAAATTCAATGTATAGTAAGTCATGCTTATAATAAACCTAAGGAGTTTTTGAAAACATTTACATTATCTAACTGAGAATTTCTCAAAGTTTTTTTAAAATTTTTTTTATTTATAATGGCAAATTGAGTTGTCATCTGGCAAAGCACATTAATCTCCCCAAGCCACAAGAGGTTTTCAAATTTTTTAAAGTATTACCGGTATTTTCAATGCATATTCAGTTTACCCTTCAAGAAAACCCAATAACTGTAATAATAATTATTTATTTTTTTATGTTCTCCCCAGTTGAGAATAATTATTATTCTCAACTGGGGATAACATTCATAATTGAAATTATACATCCCCCCCCACTTTATTATACCAGTACCTCTTATAATTGTCTAAAATAATATTCTAGACTTTTTTGTTTGCCTGACCTAAATTTCCATACTTGCAAACATGATGAATAATAGTCTAAATGTATTTGCCAGCAGTAAATAATAATAATACCATTGTTGATAATTTCAAGCTGCTATATAAATGTAATGTTATGAGACTAATGCTAGCGGAGGAAGTTTTAACCTTTCAAAATGAGATGTTTCATGGGAAAAAATCAACATTTTTAAAGACGATGGGTGAATTGTTGCGTGGTAGAACAAAAAACTTTGACATTATATGGTCTTTAGGGGTTAAAAAGTAAGGCTTTTAACTAACCAGTTTAAAAATATTATACTTGTCCTTAACAAGAGCACACGACTTTTGAAAAGATCAACGAATTTGCCTTTTTCTTTGAACACCTCTTCCACAATCTGAAATTCCTCCTTTCCTGAACTGAGATGTCCAGCTACAGCAGTCTTCTCATTAACTTTCAAAGGCATCACTTTATCAAGAATCCAATCTGGTACTTCCTTTCTATTGACTTTGGCAGCTTGCAGGACAGTGTAACGGGCACCAGAATATAGACCCTTCTGAATCTGCCATCTTGGTGACTCTGGAATAAAACTGCAGACAGAAAAAGAGACTTTTTAAAAACAATAAAATTATATAATATGATGAGAACAATTATTTCCTGAGGAGAAGCAACTGCCCCTTTCTTAAAAAAATTTCATCCCACGTATCCCGCTAAATTTTGATTTCCGTTAAAATTAAAACTAATCAGTATCCTTGAAAATACGCATGTTAGACACGTGATCGATGCCCAGGAGGGTATCAACTAAATGTGATGTTTTATAATGCTAATAAAAGTAAAATGTGGAGAAGCTTCTGCTAGGTGTAGTGCGTAGTATGTGATTTCTAGTGTGAACAAGGACAACCACAATTTGAAAGCCCCTTGAACTAAGATATTAGTGAAAATATAAATTAACTCATGGGCTTAGGAGACCTTTTTATCAAACTTAATTGTTTAAATACATGTTTGTGTTACATCATAACTTTACAATATAAATGGAAATCCACAACAACAAAAAAATCACACAGACAGAACACTACTTACCACCACATGAGATAAAAGATACCCAGTGGACACACAGACAGAACACGACTTACCACCACATAAGATAAAAGATACCCAGTGGACACACAGACAGAACACGACTTACCACCACGTAAGATAAAAGATACCCAGTGGACACACAGACAGAACACGACTTACCACCACATAAGATAAAAGATACCCAGTGGACAAGTGATGGACATCAGAAGATAATGCCAGTCCCTGATGAAATATGCCATAACTCCTAACAGGCAAACACCAAGTGAGAAAAACACCTGTACAATCATTGCAGCGATTGTTCTCTTGGACGGACCAACCAACTCAACTCCTGGGGTAAACAGTTAAGAATGTTGAAAATTATTGACCAAGGCTCCCTCCCCTCCCCTACAGTTCAGTAACTTTCTACAGTGAAAAATCTGAGATTCACTTTAAAAAAAATTGTGTTCCCGCAATTCAGAATTTAAAGTTACTCAGTATTTAAGTAAGCTATCTTGCATTTAATATTATTATCAAGGCAATAAGGGTTGGGGGGTGTGCGTGTAGGGAGGGGTCTGTGTATTTTGTTGTATTGTAACACACTTCAAACTGTGGGAGGTTTTTTTTGGGGTTGATTAATTTGTTATTCATGTCAATTTCTGCTTAATTAGTTGAGTTTTCAATTAAAAATCCTATTAGGCCTACTGTTCTAGACCCCTATCTGTATATTCTGTTCTAGACCCTTATCTGCATATTTCATTCTAGACCTTTATCTGTATTTTTTGTTCTAAACCTCTTAGGTACTATATTTTTTTTCTACAACTATATTTTGTTGTAGACCTCTATCTGTAATTATTCTAGACCTCTTCTCTTTATTTGCTCTTTGAGAAAACATCACTGCTTAATCCAGTCATACTTTTTCATTGCTTCACAACTAATTCTAATGAAGCATGAGATGAATCTTGATGTCTCAGAAATGAGGCAAGCTATTTTTTATTTGATTTTTTTAAAAAAACTTTGAAGTTGCAGATCAGCTCAAATCTCCTATTCAAAAATCGACAAATCAGCCACTAGAACTAACCCTGCCTCACCAATAACAAATGCTGAAGGGAAGATACCAGGAGTAGCAGTTCCAACAAAGAAGTTCAGAATGGTGAAAGCAATGAAGCTATTGGTCCAGGCTTGGCAGATGCCCATAATCAGTAGGACAGTCAATGAGAGAAAAAGACACTTCTTACGCCCTAACCTGCAGAGGATATGAAAAATAAAATTGTGAATTTCAAATAAACTAGTTAAAACTTTATCAGCTCAGTTAAAAACGAGTAAGAACAAATGAGTTAACAATTTATGTTGTTTTTTTTAAAAAATGCTGTTAAGATAAGGAAGTAAATAGGAGAAAAAGAGAGCAGTCAAAATTTTGGAATGGTCCAAGTTGGTAGGACATTAGAGAGAGGGCTTTACAGAATACTCTTTTTGCAAAAGGAAAAAAAAGATCACTTTATAAAAATTGAAATTTCGATAAGTAATTATTTCAAGTTCTTATAAAATAAAATTCTTTAGCAATCTTTGCATATACCGGGTGGGAAATAACAAAAGAAAGTGAAGATCTGCTTATTCTTCAGGTGAGAGCTTTTGAATTCCCATACTTTTCTGCAATGCTTAAATTTGTTAATCTTTCAATGGTTATTAAGTAATCATCTAAAGCTTATCAAGTAGGCTAATCATTCGATCGTGTAATGCTTACTTATCAGAAACAACACCAAGGGCAAAAGTGCTTGTCAAGATCCCAAAGTAGAAAGTCATAGAAGATAAAGTGGTTTCTGGAGCATCATCACAGACTAGGTTAAACTTTAAAAAACAGAGAAGTACAATTGACCTTTATTGTGTAGACCTGATTTTTTTCTTCTGGGCATTAAATTACTTTTTGTATCATACAAATACAACTAAGTTGTGAAACAATTTGTTGTAGTATGTTTTTATGCCTGTAGGTTTGCATAGACCAAATTTCTTATTAATATACATTGTTTTAAAAAATGAATGCTTGTTGTTTGGACAAATTGATTTAAAACAAAAAAGTAAAAGACTACTGAATACTGAATGTACCCGGTAGCAGAAGGGAGAATGTCATAATATTTTTTTAGCAAACAGACGCATGATTTGAATTACATAATAGCCCAATAGTGTATAATGGACAAGTAATATTTGTATCTCTTTTTAACAATAAAATGAACTCTTTTTGAGTTTTTACCTCACTAGCCACAGTGTTTGTAAACTCAGACTTGTCATAGACCCAATGGCTGCACTTTTGTTTGATGGGGTTAGGGTTAGTGGGCTGTGTGTTGTTACTGTGACTGCTTGGAAGGTATATGTGGCATGAATCATTGGCAGGTATGGACTTTTTCAGTTCCAGCTGGTGTTCAGGGGAGGTAATGTCATATGAATCATTGACATAGCCAGGTATTGAACATCTATAGAAGAAAAAAAATTGAATGGATTTACATTTGCGTTTCATAATTTTTAATATAATACTATTAATACGTTGGTAAAATTTCAATTTAATTCATAAATGAGTTTAGACATTAAAATCCTCATTTGACCAATTAGACATACAATTATTTACTTTTTTAATAAAAAATTCATTTAATATTTTTAAAAGTTTCAAAGTTATTTCATGGATAACATACAGAATGGTATGAACCCTTTCCCTCCTTCCACTATAACTAAATTTAAGTAAAACAACATTTGTTTAGAAGCCTTCAGTTTGAATTATTTTATACAGTGATTTACTACCCATTTGCTGAAGGACACTGCCATAATCAAGTGGGACATGAGATGAAACACTTCATGGGCCTTATAACAACACTATAGGAAATGACATTTATAAAATGTAAAGTAAAGATAACAATGAAATCAGTGTGTCATAAGCAAATAGGTAGCCAAACACCTGTCTATTGGAATCCATTTTTTTTTTTACCTGTGCTTTGGTACACTAAGTATAAAAACCAACACAACTACCCTAGTACCATGAGAAATACAGAACAAGCAGAGTAGAAAGTATACTCTCTGTTGGAAAGGTCCAAATTCATCAACATATTTCAGAATATCATCAAAGTCCATAATTTAGCATGAAGAAGTTCTGTTTAAATTGAAATAAATGCATGCAGCTATAAAGATTGTAATATTGTATAATTAGCTTAAACCAAATATTAATGAACGGAACACATTGACAGACACATTGTTTATACTGGTATCGATTGTTAACATTTTGTACCATTATAAGTTTAACAAATTTAATCTGTAGTTTTAAGATATGGCTCATTAAATCAACAATTCGTAACAAAGGACTGAAAACCATTTTTGGCCTACAAAGAAAAACAATACCAAAGCTAGGATATTATCAATAATCAATTTAATTATACTATTAAGTTGATATAAAAATACAAAATTAAATATACAGAGATAAAACTATATTAACTCACAGCACAGTACAGCAACTAGAAAGTTACAACTATTAATCAACACACACACAATGAAAATCTAGTACTAGTAAGTCTTGTAGGACTACTCTGTAAGTCTAGTAAGTCTCGTAAAACCTCTACCAGTCACAGTCGACCCTCCTCGTATTTAAAGTGAGGGAGTCAGAACCCTCCAGAACAGAATCAGAAAGTCTAGAAATTAGATATTCAATAACTAAAGAGTATTTGTCTCCATCTATGTTGTAAGTATAATCATAAATGTAAACCCTTCTGATACTCTGTAGTGTTACTGTCATGTAATGTAAACAAACTTTCCAAATCAAGAGTGGTGGGAAGGAAAGGATTAATATTGGAACATGTGTCACCAAGTTAAATAGTAATGTCATTAAAAAAAAACAACATATGGCATGGGGAGGTAGCAGGTAGGGTTGTATGCCCCGCCTGGAACTAACTTAAAAAATGTTTCTCATCTTATGTCTTCTACTTCTAGAAAAAAATCAGGTTGTGTGGGTCACCTCAAGCAAAGCTTCAATTTGTATGACATGTGATGTTACAATACATGTTTTTTGTTGGTTGTGAAAAATTATTCAATGGGTCACACTCATTCACATCACAGTACTCACAGGGGGCGAGTAAAACTATAACAACTAGACTAAAATTAAAGTGATAAGTTCATAAAGTGAAAAGTGGGTCTAAAGTTAAAGTCACTAAACAAACTCAAACTAAACAAATTTAAATTAGGCGATGGGAACCAGTAGTTATATGATATTACAATAGAATTATGTTAATAAGCTATTACAGTGCCATTACGCCTATATTTTTCAAAAAGTAAATAAAGACTGAGTGTTCATTATTGGCTTCGTAAAGTTGTGGTATTATTTTTGCCAAAGCCGAAGGCAGATTCAATCTTGTTACTCTAAAAAGAAAATAAAGCATTAATACCTTACTACATAAACGATTTCGGTTAGACAAAACAGATGGACGTTTTCGCTTTCTTACATTATTATGTTTTCGCTAAAGAGTAATTTTTCTCTCTCATTATTTAGGTTTTTGGAAGTGACTGTTATTAAAAAAAACTCTTTTTTTGTATTTAAGCAATTTAAATATTACCCTTTTTTAGCAAAAAATTGCATTAGGTTGACAATCATCCATTAAAACGAACTGCAGGTCGTCGTCGACGGTCGCACCCACCACGTTGTATTTATTATTTTTTAAGGAAAAACCACGCAAACAGTGGTTCCAAGATCTTGTTTCCCATAGAGTTCAATAACCAAGAAATTGTCAAAGAACATCAACATTTCGTCCATACTCCATGTGATACTTTCCCTCTATGGCCAATTACGCGAAGACCTCGACTATGTAACCGTTTCTTCACCAAATACTCAATAATGGTACACGGAAGAAGGATTTGCCTCAGCATTGTTGATGACTGCAAATGAAACTGCATCAGAAAACGAACACAAAACCGGTGTTTAAGGAACTCCTCGAAGGGGAAGAAAGAGGCATGAATATGAATCTGGAGACGAGGCACACAGGCACTAGGAGAACTTTTGCAGGATAGAACATGTCTTGTGGTTAGTATACCAGGAGTTGGGATCACCAATGACACGTTTCCAGCAACTGCAAATGTACTTTGACATTTTTTGGCTTTCTGTATGATACTTAGCAACTCTGTGCGATTACCCTGAATCATTTGAGCAAACAGTGTACGTATTTTAGCATAGCGCTGATAAGTGGTGATTCGCTGGATGTAGATAGTTCGGACTTACTAGACGAAATGAGAGTTCTAAGAAAAACGATACCAGGAGAATCACAAACATCATTACGGTGTATTCAATGCAATTAATGTTCCCCAGGCAGATTCGTTTCCAAATGCTGCGATCGCATACAAAATAATATTTACTGAACTGGTAACCGTAGCAAGTGAAGAAAATAATCTTTCAAACTTAAGTTGATGCAAACCTATTTTAGATAAAAAATGTCTCGGGTTCGATTGAAAAGAGGGATTTTTACCACCCTGGCCATGGATTATAAAGAACTAAGTTACATTTCTGCTACAAAAAGCAAGGATTGTGATTTTTTGCTAAAAGACATTGAGAGTATTTTTTCGGTCTGCTCGTTTTGCTTGAGTTTTGTCCTGGGGATTACACTTGTGTAACATCACAATTAAGTATTGTGTTTCTCCCAATCTCTCTCAAAAAGCATGATGCCATTCCATTCCTGAGATTGTGGATCTAAGTGAAAAATTGCCAGATGCCAAGACAAGTTTATTTTTCTCGTTGTTCCAGAGTTACCTATATAATGATCAAAACTCCATTTTTTATTACTCGAAAACCATCTCGGTTTTACTTAATGCTGAACTTTTAATTAGCTGCCCGAGGGCAGTCTAAATTTTTTAAATTGTTTTTACATTATATAGTCTCTTTGGCTCAAGGCACTTCAACTGTTACAGGAAAACATTTTGACCAATATGACCTAATATGTTTTTGAAGTGTCTAAATATCCTATCAGCCGAGGTATGTAACCAGTGTTTCTTTCAGACAACTTCCTCGGGAAAGAGGGTGTGTCAGTTTTACCGGGGGGGGGGGGGTGCAGTGCCAGTGGCCAGACGCTTAGCTAAGTATTGACAGGTTGGACAGATGTCATGTGGCGCCAGACTAGCAGGGGCGCCAAAATGGGCTTTGATCGTATTTAATGGTTGAAAGTAGTCGGTTTCAGATAGTTGGAGGTGGGGGCGTAAAAATGAATCTTGTCCCATGTCGCCAAACTCTAACAATATAGCTACGCCCCTGCCAGTTGTGTAGAAAGGGGCGGATGGGAGTGGTCCAAAAAGGTGTCCCGTTTCTTTATATGGTGGTGCAACTCGTGCATTTTCGGACAGCTGCAGAGTTTGTATCGCGAAAGATATAACGGAAAATATTTTTTTCATGATATCCATGGAGACAATATCTACGTCACTAGGCAGTGTATTTTATTCTAATGACTAATGACTAGTGATGAATGGCACCAAAATTTGCGATAAATTATCTAGTGAACATTTTGAATACACTTGCACTAGAGAAAACGTATTATTTCAAGATAAACTATAAACTCTTATTTCAGAAATTATATGCAGAAGAACGTGAGTTAAGTTAAAAAGTCTTAGTAGACTATCTGAATTAATATATCCCCACCTCCCCATTTGGAGTAAATTATTTTGTTCCTCTAAATTGAACTTAAACTTTTTAAATAAACAAGATGGAGTTGTATATATCTGAAGACACTTGACTTGATCGTAAACATATAGTATCAATATCTGATTAGCTAAGGATTACCAAGGAAAAGGTAAGGAGAAGCAGTTGGTGTGTTTTTAGTATTTTTAAGTATTTAATCAACGAGTTACCATGCCATACTAGAATGTAGTGTTATTAATAATATAGATTTTTAACTTATTAAGTGGTGGGCGGCTAGGCCTAGAACTAGAATTAGAGCCTGCTGCCTAACAACTAGGTAAATCAAAGCCCTAGGGCCTAGTATTAGTTACTAGTACTTATTCTAAATCTAAACACTAACTACTAAATCATGACTAAATGTTTAGATCAATAGCTACATTACAAGTACAAGTGTGTGAAGAAAGTTTTGAAAATCCATGCTTCTCACATATGACTTTTGACTGTTGCCCGCTCACTTACCGAAAAACATTCTAATTTATTTATGTACGCACCAGACGGAAAAACAAAAAATATTTTCTATTTAAAAATTACTTCAAAAACGTAATTAAAACACAAACAATTTTTTTCTATGAGTGGCATTGTAACGCATGACAGGTTATCGTTACTGAATGAGTATTTTAGTTTTAATAATAGTATTTTAGTTTTAATAAAACTCAATGGCATCAGCTAGGCAGGCTCCAAAATATATCAAAATATTGCTTGAAATTACTAAGTCTAATTTAAAAAGAATGTTCAATAATTTACATACCTTCTGAAAGATTCATAGTCATAGGACTATGGCAGATCTAGTGAATCATAACTCAATTATAATGATATATTTGGAAAAAAATTATTTATATCAATAAAGAGGAACTATGGACTTTCAGCAATCATACTTAATTTCATTAATAATTATTGTATACATAAATTTTGACCTTTCTGTTTTACATACATGCCATTATGATTACTATTACCATTTTAAGTTATTTATTGCCGATAAACAAAATGTAGGGCTGAGTGCAAAGTTGAGCATAATAACTCCTTATTGCCAATTGTGATTCTCAGATATGTGTGAAGACCCGCTGATGGCCTACCATTGCCCCCTTCCCTTGTTTAGTCTTAATTAAATATTAAAATATTATTTTTAGATTAATTTGTTATCTGTTGATAATGTCATGTCTTATGTTGTCTGCGAAAGGGTGGAAAAAAAGGACATCTTGAATTTAATGTGCATGCACTTTGCCACAATAACAAAGTGAGCCCTCAGAATCCCCAATTATTCCTAGGGCTAGGGCTGGTCCCACTCATTCTTAGAAGGATCATGTATTAGTGAAATGCAAGGTACAGTATGATAGGAATTATAAATGATGTGCACTAAAGGGAAGTCTAATGTCATGTTATAAGGTTTGATAATATTATATTTAAACATATAAAATTAAACATATTACATTTAAAAAATCTAAATTCTCAATTTCAGATTTCTCTCATTGTGTTTCCTATATGCTGTTAGTCATCCATCAGTGAGAGCATATCTAACGCTGCTGTTTTTTGTGTCAAGTATTGTTGAAATGTATAACAATCAAAGCACCAAGGAGGAGCTTCAACATCGACATTATCTTTTACTCAGCGAGCTTCAGAAAATGGCCAGAGAGCTGCCAGGGTGAGTACTTTTCCATACAGGTTCAACAATGTCTGTAAATGGAGTTTTCCCATTTCAGTATGTAAGTATAAGCCTTCACATTATGTTGGATACATTTTGCAAAGAGAGACCTTTTTTTCCCCTCTTCTCAGGGAAATGATAAATAGTACTTTAGCTTTCTCACAATGCACATCAGCTTTTGTATTTTGCTGTCAATGTATCCAAAAATATTATATGTTGATAAACTTATTTCAAAGCACTTAAAGAAATACAACCAGTTAAAATTTATTAAAATGTTTACCAATCTAGTAAATTTCAGCAGCGCCTACCTTATGACCTGTTATCAGCTCTTGCTAATGCTTTGCTTGATGGTACAGCGTTTGAAATTGTTAAAGGGCTGGAGGAAGTCCAACACTTGGAAGAGAAAAGTCTCTTCACACAGAGACAAAAGCTAATTAATGACCATAAATGTAAGAAATGAAACATATAATTATTCATTTTATTTTTTAAACAGCAAAGAGAACCAATTTCTGTGTGTCATATATTGTTAAAATACCTTTTTCTCTTGTGCTGAAAATTCTAAAATATTTTATTTGAAAATGACGTTTTTTTTCACTAATGTAATTAAAATTGAAAAGATCATTTTCATGGAAATAAAAAAAAAATATCATTCATTTTATCATTTTCCTGGGCTCCTTAAACATGAGCCAAAGCAACTTATTTATGACGAATTTTAAAGTAGTCACCTTGATTTAAAACAATGTTCCTCACTTTAAATGCTTGTTAACATTTAATATAAAAACACATGTTTCTTGTTTAGCTCAGCGCCATGAAATGAGCAAAAAACATAAAGAATTATTGATGGAGAATCAGAACAAGCCCCACAATCTTCCTCTCATAGAATCACAAGTTGAAAGGGAATTGGAGGTAATCTATTACTTCTAGATTTTTTGTTAAGAATGCAGTACAAAAATATCTAGCAGATTTTGAATATTTTGAATCACTAAATATTCATTATCAGGTAAATTTTGAAAAAGAGGCTCTGCTTAGCTTTTAAAAAGTTGTGAAAATAACATAAATTGTTATTTATTTATAAATGATAAATAGTTAAATATGTATTTGATGTTAACTATTATTTTTTAAAAAGGAAATAATAAAACTAATATAAATGAGATTGTCTAAAAGAGTAAACATTTTGAAATAGAATTAAATTGTTCAACTAATGTTTTTTTCTTTCTTTTGCTTTCTCATTTATATGATAGGTAATGTATCTGATAATAAAAAGTGACATAATATCAACATAAGATATTATTTTCTTTAACACATCCATTATTGGTTGCAGTTGTTAACATGCAAACCATTTTCATTTGATTATGTAGACAATGGAAAGAAGATGTGAGGAAGAAATGAAAAGGAGAGATGCTAAAGTAATTTTGGAGCTGGACCAAAAGCTCATGGATCAACAGAGTATGTTGGAAAAGGCTGGAGTCCCAGGGTTTTATGTAACAAATAACAGACAAGATGTGAGGCTTCAGATGTATTTGTTGGAGTTTATCATGAGATTGGCAACAAAAGACAGAGAACTGAGAAGTAGTAGATAGCATAATTCTTCCTTGAACTTTATGCACATCATTTATTAATGTTATCATTCGTAGTTACATTGCATTAAAGCAAGGATGCCTCAACAGCAATCAAGACCCATTGGGTCAAAGCAGTGCACCTTGGCCCCCTACCTACACAAATTCAGGAACACAAAATCTAAATGGTCCATAAAATTAAACATTTAACAATTATTTTGGAACTCAAATACTATTGCACCTTGCTGTTCACTTCCTGTTCAATGTCAGCTGATCAAGAATCCAGCCCCTGAAGCCCCTATTCAGAGCATATCCAGCCCCAGCCCCTGAAGCCCCCTTTCAGAGCATGAATAGTGCCACATATGTTTACAAGTCAAAGGTCACAAGTGTTTTATATTAAAGCACATGTAAGATTAAAATATGATATAGTCTGGTACAGTATTCATTTATTCCCATCAAATCACACCATAGACTAGCATTGGACCCCTATGGTTCACTGCTCAGAGTGCTCAATCATCATGACAGACCTGCATTCAAGTCTTTTCTACTTGTTACGCTACAGGCGTTTTTTACTTCTCTCCTACAGGATCTTCATTTAAGCTGTTATTAAACTTTAAGCAAACATCTGATGTATCATGGTATCTGGACAGAAAGAAAGTAATGCCCAGTAGCATAATAGTAATTTTTAAACATATGATCCTTGGGTCGGGGCGGCCCCCAGCAGAAATTCTGATCGAGTGGAGTGGGGGCTGTCCTGGCAAAGCGACATCTCCAACGTGCCGCTTTGTGGTCCGATACTCTGGCATGGGGGGGGGGGGTGCTTTGGGGTGGGCATAAGGAGAAATAGCTCGACGGCCCGCTGACACCATTTCCTAATGTGACAAACATATGATCAAGTATATTTTATTTTCAACATTCAAGAAAACTGTATGTTAGCTGTGCAAGAGGCTGACTCCCCAAAGGAGAGACTTTGAGATTATCTTCATTACTCAATTATAATAGTTTTTTCCTTTACCACTGAGTAAGAAAACTTTTCTGTAGGATGGGAACAAGTTGTTAGCCTACGTTAATTGTTAAAAAAAATTTAGATAACAGTGAAAAGCCGTGACTTATAAGTTTTAAATACTCGATCTTAATTTTATTTCACAATCTGCATTATTTTTCCAAACTGTAAATGTCATTACCTTTCGACTCAAATTCTCGAAGAGTGAAGGTCTCAAGAGTCAAGGTTTTCGAAACATTTACCACACCAAACTGGAGTATTTCAAGCATAAATTAACTTGTATTTGTGTGCACATTTTCATGCACTGATATTCTTAATTTTAATATGGTTTTAAAGTTTGACTATGTCAGTATCAATTCCAAGAATAAAAGCTTGGATACATGCTAATTTCTGTCCTTATCTTTTTTTGTTATTTGACTAAATATTTGAAAAATGAAAATCTTTCAATGCTGTGAAAGTATAAGTTGATTAAGTCAATAATAAAATATCAATTTGACTATATTCATTTTTAGTATTACTGCTTTCATTTATTCTTTGTAAATAAATTTGGATTTATAAGAGTCTATAATAAAATAATGATAGTTCAAATTGTAATAATCTGCAAGTTTTAAATTCTTCTCATGCAAAATAACAGCAAATACTTGCATTAAAGTTATAGTATTTGTTTCATTGTGTGCTGGTGGTCAACTATTTTCTTTAACCCTTTGAAGCAAGGGATTTAAGGGTTGAAAAAAAAAAAACCCTAGAGACATGCTTTTTTTTGTTTGTGTTTTGTAGGAAATTTCCTATACAGTACATGCACTGCACTGGAATGAGTCTCAATAATGTGGACGACAAGAAGTGTCTAAAAATGTTGCCATAGTTAATCTTTTATTACATGGTAAATAGTTTTATGGAACACTATTCTGTACAGGTATTTGTACAGAATATTTGCTATGTTATTTCTGAAATCTTTGAAAGCAGCCCTTTTTTTTTTTTACCCAATGCATAGAGCTACAGGACAAACGGAACAAGCTCACTCAGTTGGGAGATTAGTTTTTGCTGGTGTTGTGACTTCCACTCTCTGGAAGATGATCAGCTGAAGTTTTCATCACATCTTGGGGTACAACATTGGGTTTCTTTTTCTTGATCTGCATTTTAGAGATAGATGATGACTCTCGTTTGTTCTGGACTTACATTAATATTTGTTGGCTGCAACCAGCTGCTGTTGGCTGAATAACTTAAACTAGAAAACCCCTGCACTTTGAACTTGAAGTATTTTGGGATGAATTTTAAAAGTCGGCATTGAAATCATCATCAACATTGCTTGATGATAGATAAGGCTTTGCATTCTTCACAATCAAATTCATCCTCTGAATCTACATCAGTTGGTACATGAACATTATCCTCTTCTACATCAAGAAAATTTAGGATTTCATCCTGAAATATGGAAGCCGCACATTGTGTATTCAAATTAAAAATGCATGTCCCGACTTTTAGGCATGAATGAATGATGGCACATTTAATAGACCGCTTGAAAATATAAAATGTTTTCCAATATTGCACAAGATTTCCCATTATTACATAACATAAAGAATCTTGACTGTATAATGAACAAATTAAACCATAATTATATTTATATAATATGCAGATTTTCCATAGATTATCACACACAAAAAACAAAACGTGAGCACATAACACACATTCCCTGCAACTAAATAGAAATCTAACAAAAGACTGCAATGCCTGCGGAGGCAGATCCCATCTAGCTGCCACTGTTAACACTCATAGAAGTATTAGAAGGCTATGAAATGGTGTAACTCAGAATGCCTTTTGCCCACAATAACTTACAAAAGTGATAAATTATAACACTTCATGCAATTAAGTGGTACAATTTTGAAACGACCATGCTTCAAAAGTTAATAATAATGCGGCTTCAGGATGTTGGACTCATTCGATTACAGTTAGTCAAGAGTTTTGATTCTAATTGCATTAGCCATTTTTAAAGCATAAACAAGGCAGTGTGGCTTTTTTTCCTTCACTTGTGCCATGACTATTACTATTACATATCGTGGGTTCATTCCTTCTCAGAGTCCAATGGAGCTTTGCCTAGTACCTTGAAGTTCAGTAACCGATTAATTTAACTTAAGCAGCTTAATTAAGCCTTGTACTACTAGCTTTGCTATAGAGAGGGAGATTAATGTGGTCTGCTCTCTTTTCATTGTGCTACTTGCGAGCAGTAAGGGCTTAGAGCACACAAAACCTCAATGAAAACTATACCTTTTTTCTTTAAAAAATAATAATTCATATTTGGAGACGATATGCTTTGTGTTGTCTAATCAGTTTTTCTACACCCAAAATTGTATTGTTTGTCTGCAATTGAAACAAAATTAATACAACTTAAAAATTACTAAATTATAAACTGTCAAAGTCAAACTTTTTTAAACGGAAATACAATATAGTAGACCTTTTTGGATGAAAAGACTGCAAAGAGCTTTACTGATAACAAATTATCGTTTTAATATAAGTAGCCTAATCTTTAAGATTTAAAAAGAAAATCTTCTTGATACTGACATAATTTCAAATGAGTTCTTCAGCTACTCACCTTTAAAGTGCCTTTTTGGATTTATCTCGGATTTCACTATCTTGATGTCGGTGAGAATTTAACAAATCTTATTAGTAAACATTGGAGATAGCGTAGTTTCACAGTCATAACTGCCACTGCTAGTACTTGACTACTTGATCAGGTAAGTTTTCAGTTTTAATAAAATTAAATAAATTGTTTTATTTAGAAAAGAAAAAAAGGACCATGGCCAGGGATTGCACTCGGGTCGTAAGTGATCTAAAAGTATCACAGTAAAACTGAGTATGGTGATTCCGTATCAGTCAGTCAGAAGTGACTTATGATTTTGGTAAATTATGAGAGATGGGCCCCCCGTTTTTTACCGTAGCCGCCATCTTGGTTGCCCCGACCCGCGAACTTTTACGTGTTCACGGGTCGGGACAACCAAGATGGCGGCCATGGAAAAATAAAATAACTCATGTTTTTGCTAAAATTACGAATAAAAAGTTTTTAAAAATGAAAAAATGATCTAAATCTATCCCTCACCCTAACCTGAACCCTAAATTCCTCCCTAACAGGGTTTTGACCCTCTCCCTAACAGGGTTTTGACCCTCTCCCTAACAGGGTTTTGACCCTATCGGAACCAGCGTTTTGACACTCTCCTTAGCCTAACGTGGCGCTGGGTTTTGACCCTGAAACGTAGGGAAATTTTAAAAAAACAAAGAAAAGTGGCCAAAATTAATTATAAAATAAAGAAGTAATGAAAACCCAACTTACATTTTCATGGAATACACTTTTACACACTTTATTTCAGGTTCCAACGAAAAGAATATCCAAACATTAATGAAACACAAATAAAACACGTGTGGTCATCTTCTTATGAAATGGCAGACGACATAAAATACTAAATCAGCCAACCAATCAAATTTTATCATTATATTTAATCAACCAATAAAAATTTAATTAAAAAACATGCCATCGTAATTTAAGGAAAATGTAACTCTAATAAAAAAAATAAGGGGAGTGAATCCACGCAAATGACGTCAGGGCTCCATAACTCAGAATCAGCCATGATTTTATTTGCACCGTCATTGCCGTCAATAAGGTCCAGGACAAAACGGCCCCGACAAATAAGCCCAGATATATTGCCCCCCCCCCCCCCCGACAAAAATTAAAAAAGCCCATGTCAAATCACCCAGTCAACTGAGTTAAAAAAGCCTCCACCAGTCCACCCCATAAAAAACAGCCCCCCCCCAACCCCGCGACAAAAAGGCCCCAGTCAATGAGGTCCGATATAAATTATAGGTAAATGGGAAAATAACGGGCCGCGGTTTTTTTACTATGGCCGCCATCTTGATTGAGATGACCTGTAAAATTAAGGATAAAACATTTAAAAATAATGAAAAAATTTCATAATTTATCCCTATGCCGATACCTAACCTGAAGCCTAAATCTTTCCCTAAACCTAACCTGAACCCTAAAGTCATCAGCAACATAACAAAACATGCAAATGACGTCATGACCCGATAACAGCATTATTCAAATTATAATATGAATAAGTGTTCAGTTATAGTTGTGATTAACTGCCTACAACTTTTAATGTGAAAGATTGTTCAAAAGCAACTAGATTTATACATATTATAAAATAGTGAAAATATTGACTGACATTTTCAAATTTTGAAAACAAATGATGCTGTGCAAAAATTATATTGCAAATAAAATTCTGTTGAAATATTATGGTACTATTTATATACGGCAGTTTATTAAATAAAATAAAATGGGACATGACAATTGATAAACAAAACAGATCTATAATTCATATAATAATCTTTAGTTTAATGAGAAGCTATTACCTGACATATCAAAGGTTACATTTCAATAAAGTAATGTGCATCTTTGAATTTAAATTGTTATTGAATTAGAAAGTAATAGTGAGAACTTTTTGACAAGGATGTAGGCGTAGGGTAGCCGAAAGAAGGCTTTTCTCAACAGAAATTTAAATATCACAACATAATTTTTAGTTGTTTCTTTATGTATAAAAAAAAAGAAGAAAAAACATGACTGACATTATAATCACACATGTTGATACCCCTCTACACCTGTCACACTTCCTTAGACTCACCTCCCCCATGAGCATGATGTACTTTAAGGACAGACTCATGCCTTAACAGAAATCAGCAAGAAACATTATAATAAGCACATCAAATCCAATACACTTCACATCCTAATTTCTTCTAAAGGTATTTTAAAGCCATAAAATTATGTCAATTAAATAATGAATTCTCACAATTTTTTAGGAAATAACTTTGGTACACAACAAACAAATTTTACACTTTCCCTCAACCCGCCTCCCCTTAATGGTTTGAGATCCTGGATGATGCAGTTGTTATGGCCCCTTTGATGGGATCCAATTGTCAGAGGCCATATTGGCAGGGGCCTTATTGTTGTGGGCCATTTTAACATCATCATCATTCATACCCAGTGGCCAATAGGGCATGTGTCCTAAGACCTGTGGCCATGGTGAAGAATTTACACACTCTGGCTGTGTAGAGTGCCTTCTCCATCTGTAGCTCGCCCGTTAGGTTTTTATTCAACAATAGGAATAGTGGACAACTCAGTGATGAAGCTTGTGGGAGCACTTATTCCAGGACACATTTTGATGAAGTGCATTATATTAAAATTGTCTAATTTTTTTTCATTATTATTCAATTCATTATTTAATTTGGATATTCGTTGAATTTAATTAAGAAAATTATAAACCAAGGGAAGAATAATATTTATTTTCTGTAAATAATAAATTATATTAATACTTATTTAGGCGAAGTGTTTCAATTGCAACCATTTTCAGTCCACAACTAGATTAGAAATGATTAGTACAATTCAGCTTTTTTTCTTTTCAGGTAACAAGCTGAAAAATAATAATGCCTCTCAACGCTAGTGGCAATAGTGTCCTTCCAGATAGTGGGGAGACTATTGAGAATTCCATGGGGCCAGTGACAAGAGAATTTAGCATCAATAGTTATGAAGAGTTTTTGGTAAAGCAATATGTTTTTATTGTTATGGTTTGTTGTTTGTTTTAACTCTCAATGATATGAAAGAGGAACACCGTCTTTGTCATTCAAAATTATTAAATAAATGGCCTTATTAAACTCTAAGATTGGTTACTCTCATGAAGTCTGTCTTCCTTTGAAATTTGTTGACAGGTGCTCAGAACTTGGTGTAAACCTCTGTGTCATCCGGTCTGAAATTTTAGTTTATGATGTTGCATACCATTGTATGGTTTTGAAAATTTAATCTGTTTCCAAGATTTGGCTCATAGAATGAACAATGCGTAACCAAGGACCGAAAACCAATATACAAAAATAATAACACCAAAGCTCATGATGCTAATAAAATTTCAATTTAATTATTCTATAAAAATACCAATTCAAATACACAGGGAAAAAAACATACTATATCAACCTACAGCACAGCAAGTGAAAAGGTAAAATCCTCAACAATTACAAATATCAATTTACACACACAGCTGCATGAAGTGTTCAGGGCTCTGTTCCCCTGAACTGTGGTGCCATCGGGCGGTGTCAGCGATGCCCAGTCTTTTAATTTAAGGCGTTTTCAGTCCACTTTGGCCATGCCATAGCCAGAGGATGTTGATTCGACTTCTGTGGTCAGCTTGTTTAATTCATCTTGTGGTTTGGGGCTGTTATTTTTGTTATCTTTGAAATCAGATCTCATGTGCTGTTGTTAAACCACCAATTTATGATTAACACTTATTGACACCACCCCCGCCCCTCCTTGGCAGTCCTATTTTTAAACATGGAAACTTGTGCAAGGTTAATTTTCCTTATAAGGTACCCAAAGGTTTTTTAAAATGTGCTCTTTTTTAATATAAGAGTTGTATTGTATGTAAGACTCTTTTATGACTTTTAACATAATTCCAACAATTGGGCTATTCAATTTAGTTTTAGCTTTACTACTAACTAACTTACTTAAGAAAATCAGCAGACCATCGAGCCAAGGCTCATAAGGTCTTCCCCAGCACACCTCCACCGCCACCAACTGGCATTCAACCACTCCCCCAGTGGTCTCTATTCCAGCCAGGCCACGAACTCCCCGCCCCTGAGATGGCCCCACCCACCCTTCCACTCGATTGACTATGCGAGTGAGGACGCATCAGAGAAGGGACGCCTGGCCAGCCGGGTTGATGCTTACACAGCAACCGCGCCGGACTTCCTTGGGCTGGGGTGGATACAATTTACGTCTCTAAAGCCCCCCCTTCCCACTTTACTACTAAATGAAGTGATGAAAGTGTTGATAATGTACGGACCTAATAACTTTTTTTTTTAGTAGGAACAAACTCTTAATGTTTACGTTTCTATGACATTTTCTTGCATCCATTTGTTAATTCTTTATTTTATTTCTAGAGAGACTTGAAGGAACACAGGGATCATGGTAATCAAATTCTTGAAAGCGTAAGAAAATATCATGGAAAAACTCAATTTGAGTATGTGAGTTGTTTTTGTTTTAAAAAGAAAGAAAAGAAGACTTTACAATACCTTGAGTGAATGAAAACTACCATTTTGTAAATGACCTGTATGGCAAAACTTGAATATTTAAAAGTGTATACTTTATAAATTATTATAATATATTTATTTAAAACTTGAATCGTTACAGTTTTTTAAAATTAAAATAAGATTTATTTGCTAACATATGTACACTTAAATAAAACATACTAATCGGTACGATTCCTAATTCAAATTAAATTAGCTTCATATGTATATATAAAGAAAAAATATAGTATACTTTAAAAAATGTATAATATTCATATATGTAATAACATAAAATATATGTGAATTATTAACCCTTATGAGACTGAGCCTTTTTGGAGTGTCCGTGACAAGAAGACAGAGCCCTTTTTTTTTTTTTTTTTTTACAAGCTCTACACTCAAATTGCAAAAAAAATTATAAAATAAACTAATTACTTTATAAATATAAAACTATAAATATTCTTATAGGGAATTGAATGAACTACTACAGACTCTATGAATCAAACTGAAATCTCAACATTTATGCAAATGAGATAGCCTGATTTGCATAATTTATACATGATTTTTTTTTTTTTACATGTCTTACTTGCAGAATTTTGTTAAATTTTATGATTGTTGGAGCCTAAATAAGTCCTAACCCATATTTGAATGGGATGCATTGTGAAAAACTACATAAAATATTCCCCTGGGGCTGCATATGCCTTTTGACATGTTTCAAGGTCAAATAGTTTTAAAGCATTTTTAGAGGTCACTAGGTACACACAAAAATTTGATATAGAATGACAGAACATCGTCAAATATCAAATATCAAATATCAATGTATGTAAGCCGCCATTAAAATGCAGAGATGGGCAAGAAATGTGAGAAGCAATCTGTTTAGCTGGTACAAAGACCAGCCAGCCATGCTTGAATTATCGGTTTGATGAATCAGCCCTTCATCTTTTTCGCCATTCGATCCTGGTCCGATAGATCCGCCCAGCCATCCGAAATGGGTCAAAATTGTCAATAGCTAGGATGAAACAAAATTTTTAATTTTCGTTATTTCCTTTTAGGCCCATTAAATACAAAAATAATTGCCATGTCTTAAAATCTCTTTCAGATAGCCCAGAATGTTTGGGAAAGAAAAACAAGGTTAGATATGGCTGTTCACCTCCTTGACAACAAGGTCCATGATCTAGAAAGAAAAATTGATGGTAAAACTCAACGCAGCTTTAACACTGAGCTGGAAAAACAGGATTTGGAGAGTCTGAAGGCATTTGTTAGTCAATTGTTAATTATATTTGACCAAGATTAAAACTGTGCTCTACTACTTAGGATCCTATATGAGGGACTGTGTTAAAGCCCCATGAAGGAAATATTTGAGAGAGATATGTTTAGGCTTGAAATGAAAAGACAGGACAAATAAACAAAAATGTGGGTCAAACCAAACTCATCCGTACGTACGATCCTCACAATGTGATCACCCCCCCCCCAAATATTCTTAAAGAATCGTCATATACTTCTTGCTGACCCTGACACCAGACCTGTTTACTCTTAAGATTTTGGCGTACAATGTACGATGTTTAGATGTCTTTTATGATTGTACGACGAGACATTCCAAAACTATGATTTTCAGAGATTTTTTCGGGTGAAAAAAAATATATTTTTCCGATTTTAAAAAATAATAATAAATTTTCGGTTTCAGAAGTTTTAGCCCTTTCTAAAAAGATCTGGCAGTGAATGGACCAAGAAACGAAAAACGATTGGTTGTAATTATTTTTAAAGTTGGGACCATCCTTCATTATATTATGTACGCACTGATGGGGAGGTGGGGGTTGTTGAGGAAATTTGTGGTATACCAGACGCATGGGTAGGGGGATTGGTGGACGTGTCAGAGGATATAAAAATATCACCGCCGCAACGTATCATATTGATGGTGATGGTCATATTGTTGCTTTGTGTGTCACAGTGAACTAGCTATCTGTGTCAACAGTAATATTTAGACTAGTCACCCTAGCGACAACTTCACTCACCATCCCCTGTGACGGCTACAAAGCATGTGACGTAGTTTTGTTACATAATTATTTTGTTCCTCTGAACCACGGCGATTGTGAAAACAGAAAACTAGAGATTGTTTTTAAAATAAAAAAATACATTATCCAACTGTTTTGCACTGGAGCGTTGGATTTGGACATATTTTATAAGATCTAGGTCAGCGGCATTTTAAAATATTTATAGAACTCTCAAAGCAGCTCTGTCCCCTCAACGATTTTAATACAACAGTTTGGAATCACAATCGTTTCCCATTAATGAGGGTGGGGGAAGGTTTGTTCTGCCCAGCGAAATAATGACGTCACAGCACGGAAAGACGTGTTGGTGGACTACAGTGTGTTGTGACTATGCCATGTTAAATATTACTACTACAGCGATCTCTTTATGAAAACACAAAGCATCAGTATACGAGAATACGACAACTGAGAAACATTGGGCTGATATTTTTATAGCCTTAATTAAAACAATTAATAATAGGCCTATAATTAGAATTCATGGATTTCACAGATTTTCAGGTGACAGTTGGTTCTGTAAGAGACTATCAGGATAATTATTGTAGAATTCGTGCATAAATGTAGGTGCGTTCTGGTGATCCCCCTCCCATCAAAGCTGTCAGGCGCATCCTTAGCATGTATGTAATAGTTGAATAGCCACTGCCGGCACCTAAGCCATATTAGGTTTTCACCAGGCTCCCTGTGTGCAATTCTTACAAGTACACTTCAAAATAGGTTCCTTTCTAAAGAAGATTTTCGTGCCTGGGTTGGCCGAATCACTTGGGGTGAAAACCAGTGTCACATTTTGTTTACTGTAACAATAGTAACATCATAATAATATCTAATGGATTTTGTTAATTTTTTTAAATTGTTTTTTTTTTGGGGGGGGGGGGGGGGGGGAGTCGTTAAAAAATTATGCGTTCAACAGGGGGAGAGGCGTTACATAATTTGACTTTGATGAGTACCGGTACGTGCTATATAGATGGCCCCTCCTCGCGTTTGTTTCCATGACCTAACTTTATGACAATTATTTCTTACGACACGTTCCATTTTTGACGCCAGCTTAACTCGATTCCACTGAACACGCTATACGAGTAGTTATTATATACATAATGTATACCGTATTTTTATTTATTTACTATTAAGATTCTGTATTGTACGATTTTGAGACGATATTGTATGATTTTAGGAGTTTGAGGGTAAAGAGGTCTGTGACACTAACAGGGTATTCTCATCCTCTTCACTTGATGTCTTCAGATGGGATAGAAATCTTGTTCACAGTCCTCTTTCGAGTTGACCCATCTCACATTGGGACTAAACCATGTTCGAGAAGCCATTGTAGGACTTGTCCCTATGTACCGGAAATTGAACACATTGGCCTCCCCAGGGGGTGCCTTTTACTATCATAATATGTATTAGTCAAAATCTGATTATCTACTGAAGATGCCGCTCCTGTTATGTGGCGGAGATGGGAAGAAGGCTATCTGACAGGTTTGGTGAACATCTTTGTGATATTGAACAAAACAAACCACCCCTTGTCTCAAACCCATTTCAACAGAGGTGTTCATGAGGAGTAGTACAGCAGTGAGAGTGAAGAATGAAAACAAATTATTTCCAGATTGTTGGCACCATATCACCATTTGGAATCAATAAAAAAAATGCACTCTTACTGGTGGTCCCTCCATTTCTATTCTCATGATTTATTGTTTAAAATCTTAAAGTTCACATTAAAAATACTTAAATTCTTTTACCTCCTGTAATCTCCTTGGCAGTACACACCACAGAATTATGTGGTATGCACATTTTGGTTTTGAACTACAAAACATCCATCTCCAACAATGGGTGCCTCCTTCTAGGCTTCCAAAGTTGAGATAATCTAATGCATACGTTTTTCATTTATAATTCTTTGTTGTTTCTTGTTTTACATTATCCACTGAAGAAGGCAATTGGCTAAAATATTCCTTTAATTGTACTTTTCAAGGCTAAACATATCTTGTTCCAATATTTCCTTTAACTATGTACAGTGGTTTTCGATTAGGGCTAGTGTTGCAAGAAGCAGTTAATGTTTGCTCTTTGTAAAGGGGTCTGTTTAAGTTTATTTTGGCTAAAACTGTACAATGTTAAAATGTAGGTATTGTAAATAAATGGCCAATGTGGAAAAAATATTTTTAGCTAAATAGATGGTCAATATGTAATATTTTGGCTAAGACAGTCCAATGTTAAATTTAGGTACAATAAATAAATGGTCAGTGTGTAAAACTGTTTTTGGCCGGAACAGTCCAATGTTAAAATTTAGGTATAATTGATTGTAAAATAAGTAAATGGTCAATGTGTAATAATGTTATGAAATTAAATATAACGAATTCTCACTCTTTGCTGTATATGGGATTTTTTCATTTAACTTTGTGGTGCACCAACTTATCTGTGGCATTGGGCACCACATGATGCCACAGAATATGTGTTGCACACCACACGTCATGAAACAGATTTTAAAAAAACAACAAAAAAAAACTGCTGGCTAATCAAGCTAGAACTCATCGAGCCATTTAAATAAATTTATAGTGGATTCATATTTGAAATCTAATAGCTGAATTTGATGCAGCTGAAGTTTATATCCATTATTTTCATTGATGGATCGTTTAAGCTTAGGCTTATTAACAATAAATGTAATCTGAATATTTCATGTTTAAATGTGTAAAATTTCATTATCATTTTTTGAGATCCTAGTGTAAATGGCAAAATTTGAAATACTGTACAATTTGTTGAATGTAAAGACCTAACTCTCTTTTAGAAAATTATTTAGCCATTAAAACAAGGCATGCTGACGTAAATGATAATTTTGTTAACTTTCAGAGGCTGCTAGTTGAGAAGGAGTCAGAGAGGGAAGAGTTCTACAAGACAAAGGCCATGGAGGTGATTGTCTTTCTGTTCTTATGAAATATAACATATTTCCAATCACTGGACAAAGAGGGCGGTCTTCTAAGGGCAGCTATTTTTGTTAATTTCTTATGCTATTATGGCTTATGTTTGATGCCAATTCTGTATGTTTTAAGAGACGGCTAAGTTATCACAAACTCCAGCTAACCATCATAACTGACATAAGTAATGTAATATATTAACACAGTTACAAGCATTAATTTCTGGGTGTCATCTTAGAGTTTAAATTACATACAGAAATCAAAAATTTTTTTTTTGCTGGATGCAGGCTGTTAACTTTTTTATTTTGCGGCTCTTTGAGAGACAGGACAGCAGAAACTAGTGCAGACAGCTTATTGATGGTGGCCTAAAATATTTATAATATAATCATGTATGTTCGTTGTTTCTCTGAAAATTGATGGATAAACTTGAACTTTTGCTGATTTAAAACTGGTTTAATCGTTCATAGACTAAAAATAAAGTAACATATTTTTTTCCCTTGCATATTGATGTAGTAATCTGACTTAGAGTTCAAATGATCTGCCACATATTTTCTCTTCTGCTTATTCAGAAGTTTCTGTCGCTGTGTGTCCACCACAACTTGGATGCTGGAGATTCTGCCTGACCCACACACCTCTCACCCACTGGTACAGCCAAAACACAATTACACCCAAGCAAGTCCATTTTTACCATTGAACTTTGAACAGAGTGAAAATGTGGAATGTTAAAAGTAATGAAAGTTTGTCAAATGGCCTGCAATGTTAGATCTAAAACGAAGTACTGCTATTTTTCCATACATGCATAATGGCATATGTGTAGGTGTTAGGAAAAAAATGACAGACTTTTTCAGGACAAATTATGCCTGAGGTCATCAAACCCAGAGTACAGATTTTTTGCATGTCTGTAGCCTCAAAACCTAACTGCTACAGCAATTTCAGGGGGCCCCTGTTTAATGCCCTCATTTTCAAAAACATATTTTTTTTTTGCTGTTAGTTATTTTAAGTTTATTTGCAATAACAGTGTCACACACACATACCCCCCCCCCCTTGCCATTACTCATTTATTTTTTAAGTCATAGAGCAGGTGACCCATTGAAGTTTGACCTTTACGCTTGACCCAGATTTTCACTGCTGTGTCACACCTCCAATTTGGCCATACAACTCTTCATACCATCACAATACTTTTTAGAACACTCATTCTAGTGGTCACTTCAGAAAGGTTCTCACCTGTTTACATTCACTTAACAGTTAAAAGTTTTGTCAGCCTTGCCCTGCCACTGTTAACCACAGCTCACTTGCACAGACTGTCGCATGCACTAATTATCATAATTACCCTCCTTTATATCCTCTTCATATTGCCCCATCTACTCTTTGTCTACAGAAGAAGGCTGACGTAACTCTTTTTTTCCCCCCAGACCTAAATGTACCGTAATTTACGGACTATAAGACGCACCTTAATTTTTAAGCAATTCTTTAAAAAAATAAAATTTTTACCATTTATATTGATTTGGAGTATAAGACGCACCTGAATTTTGGAGGCAATCTTTCTAAGAAAAAAGTTCGCCTAATAGTCCGTAAAATATGGTAAATAGAATATTTAATATTCAATAGCCTCTGTCATATCCTTGGATTTTCCTCAAATTTCATATATTTAGCTATGCAGTCTACTCACACTGTGAGAGACTTGTATATATCTTTTAAAATAATTTTTTTTTTTACTAAAGTACATTGTCATAAGCTGGAAGATGAAAATGCAAATCCTCATAATGCATTAAAATTAATTGGTAATGAAGGGATTATCTTCACATCATTAGATTCTGTATTTAAAAAAAAAAAAAAAAAAGCAATAAAATTGTTGAACAGTGAATGCTTGAATATTCATTTCTATAAACATTTGCATCTTATCAAAAACAATAATTTGTATTTTTCTTGTTTTAAGTGTATTATTAATATTATACAGGACTGTTTTTGATTGGGTTGTATCCACCATTTTTTTTTTGGTTGTTGTTGTTTTGAAGTTTGGTATTTTTTGCATAGGATCTTATCATATGATTTTTAAAGAAATCAAACCAAAATATTTATTAAAATATATTTAAATTTAAATGTGTTTGGTTTTTATTTCCATTAAAAAAAAAATTTCTTTAAAGGAAAAGAAAAAACAAAGAGTATTGACTTAAGTTTTTTTCTGATATTCTTTTTTCTCTCTTTTTTTAAAAATAAAACCCAAACCAATTCTATCAGAGTCATGCACTGACCACAGAAGAGTAATAAATTAATGCATTAAAAAAAAAAAAAATACATGGGAGACAATTACTACTTTTTAGCAACCATACAGATTTTAAATTCAAGATCTATTTTGTAAACCCAAACATTAGCACATATTTCTGTTTCAAAATGTTTATACATGGTATGTATATATATATATATATATTTTTAAATATCACAGTCGCAAATTGGAAGTGCAGTAACATATACACAATTTTGTTGATCTAAAAAAAAAATAAAAAGGCTATGTTTCACCTGTGTATGTGATAAATATGTTTTACTATGAGTTCATTATGGTAAGAAAATTATAATTAAAAATTGACAGTTTAAGAAACTTTTCTGTCACAATTTGAAGAAAAAAATATTCCAAACAGAAAATTGTTAAATTTGATGTTATAAATACAATTCTTGACTTAAAATTATTTTATATTTAATGATGGAAAGAAAAGATTTTGAAATAAAATTTGAACTGCGTGGGAAAGATATATTTATTTGCAATGTTCCTCATAAATAATTTACAAATCTTCATTTTGCAACAGTTTTGTAAATTTCCAAGGCCTCGCTGGTAATAAAAATACTTTTTTTTTATAATTATTGAAATTTGTGTGTCTTTTGTTATTAACAGAAAAGAAGCAAAAAAATTACTTCAGTATCCAAATATAAATGTTTTAAAGAAGTTTCATCTCTGAAAATCTTTATTTCATATATAAAGTTTCAAAAAATTTACCAAGGTCATAAGCCAATACAAATGACCTGTAAAAAGTACACAAATAGGAAATTTGTAATAATTAGAAATAATTTCACGTCATTATAAAAATTCCCAGCTGCTCTATGTGTTTTGCTATGCATAGACTTCTTGATCTTTTTTTTTTTTTTTACGGTCAAGTAGATCACGTTACACCTGAAGATGAAATTTTTTTCTTTTAACAACTTGTAAGGAGTTTTATCTGTGTTTGAAATTGTGTTGTCTGCAAGAAATTTCCTACCACTGGAAGAAGTTTTCACTGTGATAACTTTAAGCCAATTAAGTGTAAAGGGCTGTGTTTAAAAGCTTGGCTCCAAGAATTACGACAACTAAATTTTGTATTAAAATATTTTTCATGAAGCTTTAACTTTAAACCCTGCACTTACTTATTCTGAGATCTTTGCGGGGACGGATAATTCCAGTCAAAGCTGGTGGTTTAGTAGAGATGAGTCGTGCCGTTGTCTCTTTGGCTGTTGAGTCACTGTCGTATTGATTAGCCGTAAGGATAGGTTTGTTTGTTAAAGAAAAATACTAATATTTACAACTACTGCAGCTCTGTAAAATATATTATTAAAGACCATCAATCAAAATAAAAATAATTTCTAAATGACCATAAAACGGCAAACATCTTTAAAATGTACCTACTCGACTGCATTAAAATATCCAGTTAATAGACGCATTAAAATATCAAGTGAATAGACACATTAAAATATCAAGTTAATAGACACATTAAAATATCAAGTTAATAGACACATTAAAATATCAAGTTAATAGACGCATTAAAATATCAAGTTAATAGACGCATTAAAATATCAAGTTAATAGACGCATTAAAATATCAAGTTAATAGACGCATTAAAATGTCACGTTAGTACACGCATTAAAATATCACGTTAGTAGACGCATTAAAATATCAAGTTAATAGACGCATTAAAATATCAAGTTAATAGACGCATTAAAATATCAAGTTAATAGACACATTAAAATATCACGTTAGTAGACGCATTAAAATATCAAGTTAATAGACACATTAAAATATCAAGTTAATAGACGCATTAAAATATCAAGTTAATAGACGCATTAAAATATCAAGTTAATAGACCCATTAAAATATCAAGTTAATAGACGCATTAAAATATCAAGTTAATAGACGCATTAAAATATCAAGTTAATAGACCCATTAAAATAACAAGTTAATAGACGCATTAAAATATCAAGTTTTATTGAAGTGCATAAAGGATATAGGCCACAATGGGGACTTCCAGGGTGTGGGTTTCCGTGACAATTTCTAGCACATGACCAAGTCTGCCGACTCCTGACTCTCCTTCGACACCATTGGCTATAGCGTACAGTTCAAGGGTCAAGGTAGCACTCATGCCTGCTGCCACCTGGGTAATAGTAAAATAGGATTAATGGCTTGAGCCTGAACACCCCAATTAAAAAATAATATCAATGTAGAATAATGGATTCCATAATAACTTTTCTTTCAGGCTAATGAAGGGTAGGGTAAATATTAAATTATTTAGAATACAGTATGTCTCTTACATAATTAATGAAGAGTTAATCTTTTGCTTGTATGAAATGCATACAAAAATCAATGTGTAAACAAAGGATCTGTGCCCCATACTGCAATGTAGTAGGTAGATGCTAACAGAAATTAATGATGGTTGCCTGTGAACATCTCTTAAACTATATACACACAGTGTCGTACCTACACACACACAGTGTCGTACCTACACACACACAGTGTCGTACCTACAGAGTATAATAGCATTCAGCATCACCACAATAGTAACAAAATGTTGATATATGAAGATTAAATAAGAGAGGAACTATTTTTTTCACCCATTGGTAAACCGTTTCCGAATTTCACAACATATGGTTTATATTATTGGTCATTTCGAGAAGATTCCTAACTTGATGGATTTAACAACCCCCCCCCCCCCCGGCTGAGCACTGAATTTCAGAACTGTGTCCCTCTGCTGCTATAGATGCACTCAAACCAAACCAAGATATATATTTTTAACAACTTTTTACAAATGTCATTGTTTTTTAGCCTGATACCAAAACTCTGGTATTTTTAATGGTGAGTTGCATCTAAAACAATGGTGACAAGTTAAATTAATTTCCAATCCCTACAAAGAAAGCTAAGAACAACTCACTGGCCCAGGTTTGAAGATAACTCTCAGCCCAGTGGCGGGTGGAGGAGGTATGACCTTGAACCTGCATGCGTCAACACCAGTGTTTTTCAAATACACGTTGTAAGCGTAGGTGCACCCCTCTTTCAGCACACCAAAGTCGACGCCCTCGGGGTAACAAATCAAGCCTCTCATTTCCGACAGGAGTGTTTGGCCCTTGGGCGTGGCCCCGGCGGTCAGCGAGGTTTTCACTTGACGACGAACAGGGTCTTCAATTTCTTTGAACTAGAGCACAGTCAGACAGAGGTATAGTTTAGTTTCATTTTCACTGCAAAATCTATGCGCATGTAAATATAAATAGGATGTTGATTTTTTTCGCAAATAATTAACAGTGAGGTGAGTGTTGAGAAAAAGATCAGATAACAAGTCCATCCACATCTTCAAAATAAACCTGTGGTTGATGATTTGAGGTGATCCAATGTGGGTGATGCAAATTAATAATAATAATTTAAAAAATTAAAAAAAAATTATCACTGTAATTGTATTTAGGGACAGTTGTAGTGCACCAAAGACCCGATCTCAGCTTTACAATACCCATAAATAAAGACAAATGTTTGGATATTTAAAGAATATAAATATTTATGAAATTCTGAACCTCCTTTTGTAAGGTATAACTTAACAAACATGTTAAAAACTGAGTATGTCACTCCATCAAAGTCATATGTCACTCCATCAAAGTCACATGTCACTCCATCAAAATCATGTGTGACCCAATGAAAGTCATATGTGACTCCATCAAAGTCATATGCGACTCCATCAAAGTCATATGTCACTCCATCAAAGTCATATGTGACTCCATCAATGTTATATGTCACTCCATCAAAGTCATATGTCACTCCATCAAAGTCATATGTCACTCCATCAAAGTCATATGTCACTCCATCAAAATCATGTGTGACCCAATGAAAGTCATATGCGACTCCATCAAAGTCATATGTCACTCCATCAAAGTCATATGTGACTCCATCAATGTTATATGTCACTCCATCAAAGTCATATGTCACTCCATCAAAGTCATATGTCACTCCATCAAAGTCATATGTCACTCCACCAAAGTCAAATGTGAATCCATCAAAGTCATGTCACTCCATCAAAGTCATTTGTGACTCCATGAAAGTCATATGTCACTCCACCAAAGTCATATGTGACTCCATCAATGTCACATGCCACTCCACCAAAGTCATATGTCTGTCCATACCCTCAAGTTAGGTTGTGCCCCTTGTCGTCCTCCTTTGATTGATACAGGAATGGGGACATGTTCAGATCTGACTTGGCCAATGACATTGGTTGTAAGAGGATTGCCATGACCAGGCTGGCTGATCACCGAAACTGCTGAGTCACACAGAGAAAAGCCATCAAACATTATTCATGTTATTTGAGTGTGTTGTGTCCTGACAAAAAGTTTAAAAGCTTAAAGTAAAAAAAAAAAATGTGATATTAAAATGCACATAAAAACAACCCCACATTAATATTTTTACATCAAAAGTTTAGTTACAGTCAATACTTGTACCAAAAGTAAAAGTGTAATTTTTCACAAAATTTTTAACAAATCAAAAGAAATAAAATGTTCTTTTTATTGGCACACGGGAATATCAGATTGTAGTGCTAGGCGTAATGGCTTTTTAGATGTATAATTGTGCTTGAACTAATAACTTGAACTTTACTACATTATTTACTGAACATGTTGGTAGAGAGATTTGAAAAATGTACGTTTTAAAATAGTAATTGGCTTAATCAAAGAACTTAATACCCCGGAACAAAAAATTATTCAACATAATCAAAATTCAAAGAAGAGATGGAACGCAATCACAACTGAACACGCCAAACTTGAACCTTACTGATGACCAAACTGAACCCAAACTTAAACGTCTCTGAGTACGAACCAACCGGAAACAAACCTATTGAAACTTATTAGAACTGACAATTTTTTTACGAATGTAGCACATCACTACTTACGTCAGCTATGCTTATTATATTTTGTTTAAAACTAGAAAACACAGTTTGAAAAATGATTTTTTGTGAGACAAAAGGATCTTTTTTTTATCATCCCCTAACCACTTCTACCGGCCAGCAGCCTTTTGTGCATAGGCTGGATTTGTATTAAGTCATGACAAATTAAACAACAACACCATGTGGCCTACTTTTTTGATCCAGTGTCAGCAACTTATAGTTGTTATTGGGAATTATATTTGCGTGCTATTGAACCATAGTTTTTTTTCAAACAAAGAATTATTTGTAATATACTCTCAATACCAAATTCGCTTATTAGCAAGCAGCCACACCAGAAGCATAATATATATAAGAGATAATTGTTCCAGAGGTTCCCAAACAGTGCCCTGTGGCACCCTGGGGAGCATTGACTTTTTCACAGGGGCGCCGCAAAGAGTTAACAAAAATTATCTCACAATGTAATGTTACAGGATATCTAGTAAAATTTGGTGCCAATAACTCATTTATTGATAACTGTTTGTTATTGAAGTATTTGTTCCTCTTTTGTGGCTTTACATAACAGCAAGAGTTAAAATTTAAAATCACATTTTTCAATATTTTTGCTGTGCACTTGTTAAAAGTTGACATTGGGCATTTTGAGGAAAACCTGGATACAATAAGGGCCCAGTGACTCGAATAAGTTTGTGAACCTCTGGTTTAACTGATTCTCATCATCATTTCATTATTCAAGAAGCATGTCAGAAAATAATTTGTTTAAAGACAGATTGAGAGGGTCATGGAGGAAAGGTATTTGTAGAGATGCACAGTTTCAGCCACACAATATTCAGGTTATTTATATACATAAATTCCCTATATATATATAGAGAGAGAGAGATTAGATCTTCATAATTGCTATAAATTTCAATATTATGGTTTCAAATACGATCTTAAACAGTTTGCCAAAAAGGGGCCTCTGGTAACTAATAAATGGTGTTAGTTTACGGTTTCATTTAAAATTGAAAAGTGAATGGTCTTTTGTAAAGTTGATTTTTAAAATCGTTCGTAAATTGTTTGTGTATCTCATTGGTCTGTTTAAATCCTGGGCATCTTGTATCTTATGTAGTAAAGTGAAGATTTTTTTTTTTACTAATGGCCAACATTAAATGTAGAAATATTATTATTATTAACACTAATCCCCTAGGCCTATATCAACAAAGAGCCATCTGATGAAATGCGCAAGCAATGACAATGGCAACAAACACACAAAAAAAAAAAGAAAGAAATCCAACAACAAAAATCAATTCAGTGACATGTATCAGCACTGCAAACTGCAGCATGGTTATTTATAGTTATAGCTTCAGTCAGCTGATGCAGAACACTAATCTACCATCTTCCATGGGGTCCTCCTGTATAGGTGAGGGAACTCCTTTTACCACAGTGGGTGCTTTTCTCTTTTTGGTGTGTGCTTTAAGTAATTTTTTGACACCTAGTTTACCTGTAGATTCAGTATTCAGTTAACTGGGGTTCATACTCTCTACAATAAATATTCTCAAAGATAAAAGGCCGGTCTTATTATTGTACAAATTCCTTGGGCATATAAATTATAAATTAATTCGATCTGAGCTCATAAAAACTGAGAATTTATTTATAAGTTTTCTTGATGATCAAAGGCGATCAATTGAGGCGACAGCACTTGACTCATTTGCGTCTATTGCCTCAGGCCTTCCAACCCCAAGTGCATGATACCCTCACTAAGTAACTCTTGCAACCAGTGAAATATCCTCATCAACACCAGGCACAGATACATAGCAAATCCCCTCTACATTCTTAGGAGCCAGAATGATCAATAAATTGATCGTGGGCCCTTAATATATAGAAGAAGAAAGGCACTGTGCCATATGGACGATTATGTTAAAAAAAGATACAATTAAGTGTATAAGATTATGACAAAATGTGTACTAGGCATTAACTGCCACAATAAATAATTTAAAAATTCCTTACTATAATGAGAGTCGGATTTTAAATTTAAAACTCTTGCCACCCAAAATTAAAACGGCCAATTCTCTAAATCACCTGATTTGTCTTTCTGATCACTGCCTGCTTGGGCTGGTGTTGGGTTTTCCGGTCGCATCGGGGAGGGGCTTCCCTGGCCTGTGGCGTGGGCGGGCGTCGGGTTATGGGGACGCAGACCGTCAGAGGGAGTTATTGCGATAACTTCACTTGTGTCGCCTTTTATTCCAACATAGACAAATAGACAAAGACATGCATAGCACTGAGAGTCTTTTTGAAAAAAAACCCTTCAAAAATATTAAGAGAAAAGAAATATTAAATCCAAGCTGACACTGGAAGATTAAAAAAAACAAAAATTTGATATTTTTACAATTGTTGTAAAAATATCAAATTTCTGTTTTATGCGCTTTTTGGTTTTAGAATTTCATACAAAGTTTAACTCATCAATCTCCTGGAGAATATTTAATTAAATCCAATTTTGAGCTCAGTTTCAATGATCAGGCAGGTAATAAATGCTTCAGCCAAGTACTGCAGGAATTAGAGAGGCATAAGCCAGGTATTGCATGCATTACACATGCAGAGTAGGAATTAGTCATTTATTGGATAGATTAGCACAGCGGTTCTCAACCTGTTGGTCGCGACCCCTTTGGGGGTCGTGCGACCCTTTCCCAGGGGTTGCCTAAGACCATCTGAAAACACATATAGTCTACATTTACGAAGTAGAAACAAAAATAATGTTATGGCTGGGGGTCGCCACAACATGAGGGACTGTATTAAAGGGTCGCGGCATTAATAAGGTTGAGAATCGCTGGATTAGCAGGTATTAGAAGCATTAGACTGGAACAGTAGGAGTTAGTCAAATATTGGAACCATTAGACAGGTATTGGAACCATTAGACAGGTATTGGAAGCATTAGACAGGTATTGCATGCATTGTACAGGTATAATAGGAGTTAGCCAAATATTGGAAGCATTAGCCACACTTTGCAAGAATTTGCTAGCCATTGGAAGCATTAGTTTATGGCTGCTCCTTCTAATCAGATTAAAATACTGTCCATTTATGAAACATATGGGAAGGACTGTGTTCAGGTTGCAGCAGTAAGAAATATACACATTTGTATGTCCATGGCACAGAGACACGTTTGCTGTCCAGGGCACATAGACACATTTGTATGTCGAGGGCATAGAGACACATTTGTATGTCCAGGGCTTAGAGACACTTTTGTATGACCAGGGCATAGAGACACATCTATATGACCAGGGCACAAAGACAAATTTGTATGACCAGGGCATGGAGACACATCAGTATGATCAGGCCACAGAGACACCTGTATGTCCAGGGCATAGAGACACATTTGTATGACCAGGGCATGGAGACACATCTGTATGTCCAGGGCATAGAGACACATTTGTATGACCAGGCCACAGAGACACATCTGTATGTCCAGGGAATAGAGACACATCTGTATGTCCAGGCCACAGAGACACATCTGTATGTCCAGGGCATAGAGGCACATTTGTATGACCAGGGCATAGAGACACATTTGTATGTTCAGGGCATAGTGACACATCTGTATGTCCAGGGCATAGAGACACATCTGTATGACCAGGCCACAGAGACACATCTGTATGAATACAGAGGTACATCTGTATGTCCAGGGCATAGAGACACATTTGTATGTACAGGGCATAGTGACATATCTGTATGTCCAGGGCACAAAGACACATTTGTATGACCAGGGCACAGAGACACATCTGTATGACCAGGCCACAGAGACACATCTGTATGTCCAGGGCACAGAGACACATCTGTATGACCAGGGCAGAGAAACACATTTGTATGACCACAGAGACACAAACAAACCTAAAGGAACATAAAATTGAGCAAAGTGAACTTACCTGCTGATGACAAAGGTGTATCCCTGGCTGTCTTTTGGTTGTCGGTAGTGTGTGTTGCTGAGGAAGGATGGTCACTTTGCCGTGCTGTGGAGATTAAGGTGGATGAACATAACAAATAAAGGAAAACATGTTTGCTTTTCTAAAAGGCTACAGGGTGGGACTGAAAAATCAAACAATTTAATAATCCCCAATATAGGCATGGAGAGAATGTGATTTAAGTTTGAACCCTTCCATTAAATAACTTGAAAATGCAACTTCATCATGTTGCAGGACACCATGGAAGATCAGCTTCTAGTAGCTGTCTCCATACTTGCAAACAAAATATATTAAATAGTTATTTTTTTGTAGACAAAAATTAAACTAAATCCTTTTTTTTTAAAATTCCTTTAATTCCCTCAAATACTAAAAAAAATTACTTTTTGAGGATCCCTGAAATTAGGTTATTAAAAAGCTTGAATGTCTTGCATAAAGAAATAGTTAGATACAGTTGACAGAACTCATTTCCATTTGTAGAATAAAATGTTTCCACTAATTAAATTTCTACTAAAAACAACAACCACATGTTGAACACTCACACAGGTTGTTATTTTTACTGGAGTCAACCTCAGAGGAAAAACTCATTTCACTGTTCCTGTCATTGACAGAGCCCCTCTGAATACGGTCCTCCGTAAGCTGGCGCATCATCTCGTCCACATCGTTGGCCTGTGGAAGGATTGCAATTAACTGCAGACAAGACAAGGCCACAACGCTATTTGACAATCGGGGGACAATTTTTGTTGAATTAGGGACAAGAGCTTAACAGAAATAACGTACAGTGTGTACACTCATGTGTAAGTTATAAGGCGAGAGGTTTTGGTCTTAAACTTCATTTCACAGCGCAGAATCAACTTATCCACGGCTCAGTGCTACTTTTGATTGGATTTGAACATTGAATGCACGGCAATGTTGAGTTACCGGTAGTGCTAATGTCCTTACCGGTAGTGCTAATGTCCTTACCGGTAGTGCTAATGTCCTTACCGGTAGTGCTAATGTCCTTACCGGTAGTGCTAATGTCCTTACCGGTAGTGCTAACGTCCTTACCGGTAGTGCTAACGTCCTTACCGGTAGTGCTAACGTCCTTACCGGTAGTGCTAACGTCCTTACCGGTAGTGCTAACGTCCTTACCGGTAGTGCTAATGTCCTTACCGGTAGTGCTAATGTCCTTACCGGTAGTGCTAATGTCCTTACCGGTAGTGCTAATGTCCTTACCGGTAGTGCTAACGTCCTTACCGGTAGTGCTAACATCCTTACCGGTAGTGCTAACGTCCTTACCGGTAGTGCTAACGTCCTTACCGGTAGTGCTAACGTCCTTACCGGTAGTGCTAACGTCCTTACCGGTAGTGCTAACGTCCTTACCGGTAGTGCTAATGTCCTTACCGGTAGTGCTAACGTCCTTACCGGTAGTGCTAATGTCCTTACCGGTAGTGCTAACGTCCTTACCGGTAGTGCTAACGTCCTTACCGGTAGTGCTAACGTCCTTACCGGTAGTGCTAACGTCCTTACCGGTAGTGCTAATGTCCTTACCGGTAGTGCTAATGTCCTTACGGTAGCTTTTTCAGACATGTCGTTAACATGTAGTCTGCTAACTTATGGAGGTTTTGAGACAAGTATCTGGTGTGATGAGTCAATCATAAACCGGCCATAGTTTTCTGAGTCACAGCATATTTCATAACTGTTGGTTTAAAAAAAACTGCCCATGACATTTTCCATAAGTCACAGCATATTTAGCAATTGTTGGTAAAAAAACTGCCATCGACTTATGGACGAGTATATGCAGTAAGCTAAATGCAGTAAGCTATATGCAGTAAGCTATATGCAGTAAGCTATATGCAGTAAGCTATATGCAGTAAGCTAGTTATCAGAGAGCAGAAAATTCCTTGATCTGTGTTGACAAGTTGTTTACCTGGGTAAGGAGGAAAGCCTTTCCTATCTCACTGCGGAAATAAGGTTCAATTTCATGGTTTTTAATCTTCTGCTTGTTTTCCTTCTCCTCTTCCTTCTCTCTCTTCTCCTGTTCACAGTCTGCAGAGGTGCGCTTCTGGTGAGGGATTGGGGGTGGTGTTGCGGGCTTTGGGGCCACGGCCTGCTCATATATTGACTTGACATGATCTGAAAGTATGGAATTATTGAATACTGGGGACAAAGTGGTGCAACCTGGTACAATAGCAACCATTGTAGCATGAATAGTAGCAGTTGTAGCATGAATAGCAGCAGTTGTAGCATGAATAGCAGCAGTTGTAGCATGAATAGCAGCAGTTGTAGCATGAATAGCAGCAGTTGTAGCATGAATAGCAGCAGTTGTAGCATGAAGAGCAGCAGTTGTAGCATGAAGAGCAGCAGTTGTAGCATGAATAGCAGCAGTTGTAGCATGAATAGCAGCAGTTGTAGCATGAATAGCAGCAGTTGTAGCATGAATAGCAGCAGTTGTAGCATGAAGAGCAGCAGTTGTAGCATGAATAGCAGCAGTTGTAGCATGAATAGCAGCAGTTGTAGCATGAATAGCAGCAGTTGTAGCATGAATAGCAGCAGTTGTAGCATGAATAGCAGCAGTTGTAGCATGAAGATGGATTGATCCTCATTAGGTATCACCTGGTGTCATGCCAGTGGCTACACAGGGTACCAGGTAAAATAATATGTTAAATACAAGTATTCATATGCAGCTGTGATGGTCCTCCTGACTTATCACATGTTACAATAAGAGTAGATCTTGTGTGTAATGTACAATACCACTGTTTAAATGGTGAATTTTAGTACTCACAAATGTTACAAATTTAAATTGAAACTGAGCAAAATTTATTGTTCTGTACAATAGATTGTAAAATATTTACACACTGGCCTCCAATGCAGGTGTGTATGGTACAAGCCAAACTTAATATCTAACATGTGTATAGAACAACTCATCCTACACTTACACAGTCAAAGAAATAAATACAAAATGAATTAAAACAAATTTAGGTAACTAATGATTGAAATTGTCAAAATAAAAAAAGGGAGCCAGTATCTGCTTGCTACAACAGAATACACCACTTACTAAGTGACCCCAACAGCTGGTAACATAAAAATGTTTGAAAATTGTGTTTTTGTTGCCGTTATAATCTAAGACTTGTTACTTATCCTAACCTGGGTCAAAATCTCTGGGTTTATCCGAATCAGCCGCTTCCTTCAACTTCTCGGAATCCACGTGCTTCTTGAGTTCAGCTGCTGCCAGCTTTTCCTCCTCATCCCTTGGGTCAGTCACAGCCATCAGATTGTCTGCCCTCATTCTGGCCACAACAGCCTCAGAATACTTTAGCACACCATTTCTTAGTCTGAAAAGGTCAAGGCAAAAACTCTTACATTTCTTAACTTATAAATTTTTTTTTCAAAACTTACTCAAGTATAATTATTATATTTTGTAATAAGATTATCAACACGTACTGATCCTTTTGTTTAGCTAAGTCAATAATAATTTTTTTTTAAATTTCAAAATGAGTCTAAAGATGTTCACACATTTTGTTGCCAGATAAGCATTATCCATCAGACTTGAACCATGAGTTAATTTTTTTATTAAATTCCCAGCCTTCCAAAGCTACACAGCACATGCAAAATATCATTTGTTGCCAGTTAGGTACAAGTAGAAAAATAAAACTTTTTTATGTTTGTCTGTTAGAAATTTGTACACAGCATAATCAGCTTGCAAGCTTACACATATTCAAGTTACAAATACTGCTATTGTACCAGGTTGCATCATTTTGTCCCCAGTATTCTATAAGCCTCAAACTTACATTTAGGTTTCTCTTAAATTTTATTGCCAGTGAAAAGTAATATACAGTTGGATTGTTTTTTTAATGCTGACAAGAGGTTCATGTTGAGACATTAGAAGTGGATTATGTTGAGACCCATACTTGTTTCTGAGTTGTTCCGTCATGGGCTTGTACTGCACTAGTTGCCTGAGCTCCAACTTGTTGGGGCATTTGAGTATAGGAATGCGTGGTGGCCCCTTTGTCAGGCCCCCAATGCTGAGTCCCTTGCCCACATTTGTTCCAAATTTGGGGCCTGGCTTTTTGTATTCTTTGGGTGGTAGAGTTGTGAGGTCACGACATCTGGAAAAAATCTCACACTCTTACAAAAATGTACTTTATTTGTATTTACAGAGACCTTCTACCAACTAACGAGATTTATACAACAAGATTAATTAACAATTTAATTAATTTTTTTAAAATTGCATTTTAAATAACAGAGAGACTTATAAAAATAAAACTTTAAAAAATGTGCAAGTTTTTAAAAATTAATCTATTATTTACAGGAAATAGTGGAACGAGGTAAAAGGGAGATTGAAATAGAAAGACAGGACAATAAAAGAAAAGTGTTTCGGCAAAGAGCCTTTCCTCAGCAGACAGGAAAAATGAAGAAACAGCAAGAAATAGAAAAATAGTTTAAAAAACTGAATTGTTCACCATTAATGTTATTGCCGTACGTTGGGTTTTCCAAAACCAAGGTTACAAGAAGTATAAGAGTTTATGTATCATAATATGATAATAATATTTTAGTGGACAAAAACATTTTCCACACAGCTTGAACGAACCCCTCCATTTATTATCTATTGTTTACATAAGTTCATCCCAAAATATAAGACAACTTCAACTGTATCCTGCTATGGGCACCTAACCCTCAACCACAGAAAAAGTGAACTACATTGTAAAAAAAATCAAATATAATATTGTGCGCATCTTATTATTTGGTTGTATTTCATTATAAATGAAGTCGGTTGCATGTATTATTTTAAAATCTGTTTCACATATTATTTTGAACAATCAATTCAAAATGAGAGATTAGAAAATCCACACAACTATTTTTTATTTATATTTCCAAAGAGGGTGATCAGGTTTAGGAAAAAAAAACAAAAAAACTTTGACATGTCTACATTTTCTACCTGATTCCAGAAGGAATGATTGATTCCTGGTCATACTTCTTAAACCACTTCTCCGACAAATCCAAGAGGTAGGGCTTCAGGATGGTGATCCCGACACAGCCAGGATGGTCGGGGATGGTTTCTTTCATGACAGGTGCTGCTGGGTTGTGCTCAGCCATGGACAAGTATTCAGCGATGTCCTGGTATCTGAGCAGCTCGGTGCCACTGCCATCAGCATGGATAATGAAAAACCTGGGGGCGTGCTGATTGTAAACTGTGACCTTCTTCTCCAAGGGTTGGGAGGGAAAAAAAAGTCCACATTAATAAAATAAGTGTTTGTTTTTTCTTGTTCTCAAGCTGTAAGATGCATTTTTTAGATGTTTAAAAATACATGAAGGTCACAAGTATCAGGGTACATACATAAATGACTTTTTTTTTTTATTTTGGCTTATTTTTTTTTACCCCACCCCAATGACAAATATTTCTCACACAATTTAGAAACCCCTCAAAAATATAATCACAAATTCGTGACCCTTCCCCTTTCCCCCACCCCCTCTGAATGATGCGTGATGTCGGATAAGATTGCTGCAGCTATCCAGCTGGTCTGGCTGATACACTAAAAGAAATTCCAAACCCAGTACTTATAATTATGTTTACCTTAGGAGCATTTTGCTCACTGTATTCTGACAAGGAGTCCTCCCCATGGACTGGTATGACATTAAAGTCCCCCGTGGATCGTACTTGGAATATGTTCCCTTCTATATCCACTGTCTCCACTATAACATCAGCATTGTGGCGCAGGACATACTGGAGCTCGCGATCTTGAAAAACTGGAGTTGTGAAATTGTTGCGGCGTGGGAAATAAACCATTGAGGCATCAACATCCACCTGCAAAGTACGACAAAAGGGACTCTTAGGGAATTATGCTTTCTGCTCCTTAACAAATCATCACCTAAACTTGTAGAGTTTCAAAAAGGTCACAAAGGCTTATTTAATTTTACAACCAGCTAAGAATTATGTTTTTACATACTGGGGGTCTGCAACTTAAAACCTAATAGAATATTAATTTAATACCCGCCGTATGAAAGTTTGAACAGAATATTTGGTACTTTATTAATTAGGTCAAAAGGAAACACAACTTTTCCTGTCTTCATTATAGAAAAGTCATTTCTGTTTTTACAACATGGTTCACACATATACATTGTGTCTTTAGCATACATTCCTGATGCACATCCATTTCATATTTTAGCTCATACTTCAGCTATATAAAGTAATATTATGGCTTAGATTTAAGACATGAAAACATCAGATCAAACTTAGTCTGGTTTAACATGTATTGTACATGACTCACCTCAATCCTATCACCTCTTTGGATGGTGTAATATGCCATAGGCGAGACTCACCCCAATCCTGCTACCCCCTTGTATGGTGTAATTCGTAATGGACTCACCTCAACCCTGCCACCCCTTGCATGGTGTAAAATGTAATAGCCATCAGGGAAGACATTGAGACTGGAGCCACTGGCAAACACCGTCAGATTTTCAGAAGTCTCACAATTAAACTCCACTGTAGCAAACCCTGGGCACTCCACTTTGATGAATTTGTAAGTGGCCAACGCAAGTTCAGACTTACTCCCATCATCTGCAGCATGCAAGCATGAAGGAATGAGTCTTGAAAACATTCCAAGCACCACAAACACTCTAACATAAAATGAGGACACACTACATTACAGATCCCACAAACACTTAACCCTATAAACGAGGACACACTACTTTACAGGTCCCACAAACAGTTAAACGAGAAAAGAGGACACACTACATTTCAGGTCCCACTACATTTCAGGTCCCACAAACACTTAAATGAGAAACGAGGACACACTACATTGCAGATCCCACAAACACTTAAACGAGAAATGAGGACACACTACACCACAGGTCCCACAAACACTTAAATGAGAAACGAGGACACACTACATTAAATTGTCCTTGTTCATAATCCATTATCAATTATTTAGAAAATGACATATTCATGTATCAAAGTAACTTCCCCCCTAATTTTCAAAAAAAATTATTAGGCTTTCGAAAGTCATTGTTATTGTCTTTGAATCACGCTCAGGTAAAAGAAATCTCCCCCTTATTTAACAAAGAGTTGAACTCTTCGTGAATATTGACCGGAAGCAACGAAACAACACACTGACTTAAAGTAATGGTGGTCTGGCAATGAGCCAGACCAGTGGTTCTCAACCTTCCGAATGCTTCAACCCTTTAATACAGTTCCTCATGTTGTGGCGACCCCCAAAGCTAAAATTATTTTCATTGCTCTTCATAACTGTAGAATATATGTGTTTTCCCGATGGTCTTAGGTGACCCCTGCGCAAGTGTCGTTCGACCCCCAAAGGGTGTGGGGGGGGGGGGGGGGTTGCGACCCACAGGTTGAGAACCGCTGAGCTAGACAGACAGTTAAAAAAATAAAGGAACCTACCATCTAGAATGATAGGGGTCTCCCTGTAATACACCGTGATACGAGTGCCGTCAGCATGTTCCACTATGGTCATGCCGTCAGGGAAGCTGACTGTCACAACATGGTCATCCCTGGTGGCCATGGTCTGTAGAAAACATAGCACATTTAAAAGCTTTTTTTTTTTTTACAAGATGCAATGAATGTGCTTACTTTTCACAAAGAGGCACTATGTCCAACTTATTTCATTAGATGCCAAGTCAATGACTTGTGCACACATGATTTTAAATAAATAAATAATTAAATAGGAAGCAAAAATAAATAATTAAATAGGAAGCAATGTACTCAAAAACTTTCCCTACTTGCAACTTTGAAAACGATTCTAATAGCAGAGGCAGATGCCTATTTAACCAATGTTCTAGTCCTTGATGCATTTGGTGTCAATTAAATGGTAATTTAAATTTTGCCAAACGTTAGTCTTTTTTTTCCCCACAGTAAATACATCATGGTGAAACAAAAACATCTTTAAAAAATATTTTGGTTCCCGTTGCTTTTTAAACAATAAACAAAATTAACTTGGAACCTGTATTTCACCGATGTCACGCCCTATGATACAACTATATTTCATAGGAAAGTGAAGTAACCTGTTGAGTGTCTGGGTCGGAGACCAAGGATATCGGAACATGCGGGAGTTCTTTAGAGCCTAAACTCTTGGAGACCTGCATTCGTTCTCCGTTTGGGTAGGTGATGACCCAGTAGGGCAGGCTCTGATGAACGTTCACTTCTGACTCCGAGGATTCTTCCATTTTAAATTCTTTCAGAGTGCTCTTACCTGAGGGAATGACACGTCAAAGTATTCATTCAAACAAGGAAGCTGTTTAGACAGGTCTATTTATTACATTAAATTATGCTTTCAGTCTATAGGCAACTATTAAAAAAAGCAGACTACTAACTCTTATAATTAACCATATTTAAATTAGGTTGTTTTGGTTTTTTTGGCATAACAGTGCAGAGGCGTAGCTAGAGTGTTTGGTGCCCGGGGACAAGATTCATTTTAAAGAGCCTCCCTTTCTTTTTTCAACACTCAAACCCATTATTTTCATCAAAAAAATATCAAAGCACATTTTGGCGTTCCTAACAAGTTCCTAACAAGTCTGGCGCCCAGGGACATCTGTCCCCCAATGCCAGCCCCCCTTAGCTACACCTCTGTAACACAGGTTGGTTTGTAGTAGATTTTAAAAATTTTGTTTCGTTTGTTGTTTTTGGGGGGGGGGAGGGGGGCAGTAAGGTGGGGTTACTTTTGAAGATGTTCACATTTTCAATGGTAGAATACCAAGCTTTGCCTACTGCTGAAGCAACGGTAATTATGTTGAATTACTTTTATAGAGTTGTAAAGATTGTATGTTTACTTTTCCTGATTGTGGCCTCAAGATTGGACGACTCGGCAGACGGAGGTCTGGTAAAATCTGTCCCCCATTCTCCTTTAAAGACACTGACCGTTCCATCAGCACTGAGGACCTGGGATATCAAAGTTAGAAACAGTCAATGACGTCATGGGTCAGTAGACTCAAACCCCACCTCCACAAGTCATGTGTCAGTAGACTCAAATCCACCTCCACAAGTCAAGTGTCAGTAGACTCAAACCCACCTCCACAAGTCATGTGCCAGTAGACTCAAACCCCACCTCCACAACTCATGTGTCAGTAGACTCAAACCCACCTCCACAAGTCATGGGTCAGTAGACTCAAACCCCACCTCCACAAGTCAAGTGTCAGTAGACTCAAATCCACCTCCACAAGTCAAGTGTCAGTAGACTCAAACCCACCTCCACAAGTCATGTGCCAGTAGACTCAAACCCCACCTCCACAACTCATGTGTCAGTAGACTCAAACCCACCTCCACAAGTCATGTATAAATAAAGTGAGACCCACATGGAGTGACCCACATGGAGTGACCCACACATTCAAACTTTACAACTGACATATTCAACTTGATAAAAACAACTTCACATGTTTTACAAAAACATTTTTTAAAAAAATATATTAAAATAAAATAAGGTGAGAACCTCGACAGAGCCATCAACCATGTTCTTTATGACATCACCATTGTGGGTGAGGCAGCGTGAAACTTCAGTGGACATGTATTTGTGTCGATGTGCCTCGCACGGCTGTACTCCGTTTGTCTTGAAAGGGTAACTCTGTCTGACCACCAGCTGGTAAACGTCCGGTTCTGGTGGCATCACACCTAATGACATAAAAATAACATACTCAAAATTTTCTGCTATCCATTGGTCGCTTTCACATCTCTCTTCAAATGCATCAACTTATTTACCAGAACAGTTTGTGAAAAAAAAACAATTTTTTTATTGCAATAATCCTAATCTCCTCTGTGCGATAAACCTGACATGAGCTGTGGCATGAACCTACACTTGCAACTGAGTGCTATTTAAGAGGACACAGCTTTTAGACCAGGCCCAAGCTCAAAACTACTTCTTCTTTTATATATTAAGGGCCCACGATCAATTTATTGATCATTCTGGATCCTGTGAATGTTCTCTATTACCCAGAAAGAAAAAAAGCTTCAGATTGATATACAAAGGTATAAGAAAATCTCAAACCAGGGAAAAAAAAAGCTAGAGAACTCCTTTTCATCATACAAAATGGCTGAAGTTGAATATATTAATTCCACAACTAAAAGTTTAAAAAAAAAAATTCAGCCAATATTAATTATGTCAGTAAAAAAAAGTTAAAAATTTCAGCCAATATTAATTATGTAATTAAAAATAATACAAAATTTCAGCCAATATTAATTATGTCAGTAAAAAAAATTAAAAAATCCAGCCAATATAATTATGTCAGTAAACAAACAAAAACAATTTCAGCCAATATTATATCTAATTATGTCAGTGAAAAAAACAAATTTTAGCCAATATTATATCTAATTATGTCAGTGAAAAAAACAAATTTTAGCCAGTAGACTCAAACCCCACCTCCACAACTCATGTGTCAGTAGACTCAAACCCACCTCCACAAATCTAATTATGTCAGTGAAAAAAACAAATTTTAGCCAATATTATATCTAATTATGTCAGTGAAAAAAACAAATTTTAGCCAATATAATATCTAATTATGTCAGTGAAAAAAACAAATTTTAGCCAATATTATATCTAATTATGTCAGTAAAAAAAAAATTTTTTTTTAAATTTAAAAAAATAAAAGTGAAATTGCAATTTGAAGGAAGCTTTACACACTCCTTGCATAACAGAGTGAAATCAAATTAACCAATTAAACATACCAACTGAACTTTGTAAGAAATATGAAACATGAAGCCCATCAGGACAGGTGATGTAAAGTTCCTGAAAGTCTTGTTTGAACTGGGGCGGCACTTCCTCTTTCTTTGGCTCTTCATGAAACGTGTCTTCAGACTACAATGAAACAAAGGAATAATAAAAGGGGAGGAGACTCTATCAACTTTAGCAAAAAAAAAAAAAAAAAAAAGGGAATAAAGAAAAACAGAGTAGGACAAATCCTGATGAAGGCAAAACAAAATAAAGAATGTGACCGAATTAAAAAAAAAAGCTTTCTTAGGCTAACAGAAAGCAGTAAAAATAAAAATTGCAAACTGGTACCAGTTTCCTCTTCGACTTCACACAGCCACCAAATACGAATACTTTAGCTGTTTTTAATTTTCAATGTTCATTCTCTAAAAAAAAAAAAAGTAAAAAAACTAACCGATGAAACCTTATCTAAGTTAAATAATAACCTCAACAAATTTTGGTTGGCAGGGATTATTAGATTTGGGCGGGAGGGGGAGTGGACATGGCTTGTAAAGATGAACGCCCATCATTTAAAGCACTATGTATTTTCATGCTGGAAGACAAGACACAACTAAACAATAAATCGTCTGCTAGATGCAATAAATCGTCTGCTAGACGCAATAACTCGTCTGCTAGATGCAATAACTCGTCTGCTAGACGCAATAAATCGTCTGCTAGACGCAATAAATCGTCTGCTAGACGCAATAACTCGTCTGCTAGATGCAATAACTCGTCTGCTAGACGCAATAAATCGTCTGCTAGACGCAATATTCCAAAACATTTAAAAAGTTCCTTGTGTGAGAAATGACAGAAACCCATTTCTCTGGCAATGTAAATGTTACGAGCTGGAAGGGTGATGTTAAAATTTACCACAGTAAGTAAAATACTTATCAGTCAGTCTGAGGGCTGAACTGAGAACACATTCGCAGCCCACATTCCCAAATAATCGTATGAACATGATTCAAATTCATGAAAGGGGAAAGAGGATTAATGAGACACGCAAATGCTGTGTAAATAAAACACCATATGTTACGTATTAATTATGGCTAGACAAAATGAGGAGTCCAATTGCAAACCCTGCTAAGTAACTTCTTTTTCATTTAGAGAAAAATTAGTTTTTGTAAATTAATTTATATAGGGAATATAGCATTTATAAATTTTTAAATGTTGTATTTTAGACGTACATAAAGCTTTTTAATCATTAAAATCACAAAATACTGTAGATTGACACTTAATTAACCAGCCAAGATAGATTATTCATTTAAAAAATACAAAATTGAATTAGCAGGTTTTGCAATTGGTCTCCTCAAATACAAATTCAAATGTTTTGGCAAATGCCTTCATCAGTACTAAAAAAAAACATTTAATATCATTCTATACTAAATTTACACAATTTTTGTATATCCTACATGTACCTACACATGAAAGAAAAGAATAAGAATGGAAAAAAAATTTCCCTAACAAAGAGGAAAAGAACATTTTGAAAACAAAAAAAATAGTTCCTTTAGAGCTGCAGTTCTCAGCCTGTGGGTTGTGACCCTTTGGGGAGTAGTATCACCCTTACACAAGGGTCACCTAAGACCATAGGAAAACACATAGTTATGAAGTAGCAACGAAAATAATTTTATAGTTGGGGGGGGGGGGGGTCACCACAACATGAGGAACGTTTTTAAAAAGTCGCAGCATTAGGAAGGTTGAGAACCACTGCTTTAGAGGGAAAAACGCTTCTTGAAACTTACCAAAACTTTGTCGGAGTCAATTTTGTCAAATTTTTTTGAATTTCTGCTTCTCTGACCAGATGGGCTGGGTAGTGGGTTGGTGCGTGAATCTCTAACAGATGGCCGAGGAGGAAGGCTTGGCGGAGGCTCAAAAAGTTTTACTAGAAAATGATTTTATTTTTCAAAATTATATCAAGAGGAGACAAGTATACATTAATGCAGTAGTGGCAAGAAGAAATACAGGCAATGCCGAGAGAAGTGTGATGGCACGTAATTGCTGGCTTTTGTTTTGCAAAAGTTAATTTAAAAATGACCCGGGTTAACATATTCATTCCCATTGAATTAAATTTTTTTCTTGAAATTAAAATCTGTAATTTATTTGAAAATGAATCCACACAATGTAATCAAAACATGCTTCCATTTGTTGGGATCAATGAAAGAGTCTTACTTTCATTTACTTTCTAGATGCTCAACAGCCTAAATAAAACCGATGCGTTTGAGCTGGGTTAAAAGATTTCTTTGGTATTTAAAATATCATAGGTCCGTCAGACAATTAATTTGACCTAAAGCTAACTCGAAAAACAGCTGGAGTCATTCAATGTTTAAACTGAAGAGTTGCACATTTATTTACATTGTTTAAAAATACTTACAAATTGCTTGTAATAATAATCTAAAGTCAACTCACCGCCAGATTCCCCGTTCGGCCCAAACTGACTGAAAGCCAGATTCATGCCATCAGACAGCAAGCAGGTGATGGAGCCAAACTTGCTCACCGGGCTCCTCTTCGCCTTGATCTCACTCCGTCCCGGCCTGAGTTCTGACTTGGCCTCCTGGGCATGCTCTGCTGGCTTGAATTCTACTACAGAGGCTGAGAAAAATGAAGTCGCATTTGATTAGTCATGGACTCTATGAACATGAACATTTGCATTATGTTGAACTATGACATGAAAATTTGTATTATGTTGAACTATGACATGAACATATTTATTATGTTGAACTATGACATGAACATTTGTATTATGTAGAACTATAACATAAACATTTGAATTATGTAGGACTATGACATGAACATTTGTATTACATACAACTATGAACATGAACATTTGTATTATGTAGAACTATGAACATCTGTATTATGTAGAACTATGAACATGAACATCTGTATTATGTAGAACGGGGATGTGTCTAAGTCGCATCATTTAACTTCGTTATTAAAATTAAAGAGAAACTATATTTGAAGGCCCCCCCCCCCCAAACCATTCCACAAACCACACTGATGTTCACTTATTAAAATTTAACCTCAATACCCCATTTTGACATCACCACCTCCCACCCACCCATGAAAAAAAATGTGACTTTCATTATGGATAGGTAAGTTTAAGGACCTATTTGGTGTTCAAACATACAAGATTTAAATATGATCACCACTAGATGTTAAAAATAACTAGTCATTCAGAATGACATCCTCCCACCCGGCTGTCAAGGTCATGGAATAAATCAGTGAATGCTATGCTATTAAATAGGTCATGTGGGCTGCTGGGAAACTGTTTTGTGATTAAATAAGAATAAAAAAGTTGTGTCTCAAGGATGCATGCGCCATTGGCTGAAAGATATTAAAAGATGCAAAACCGATAGGTCAAGTGAGCTGTTTAAATTGTTAAGTCAAGCCTGCTCTACTACTGTGAACTGATATACAATACAAGTGTAAATAAACTCTTCAAGCTCTTTCATTAACTTGGCGTTGCAGTTTTACCGCCAACCGTCAACCCAACCATGATGCCTCTATCACTCAAGGACTTCCGTAAAAACCAGACATCCAACAGCTTGATATAATGCTAACCACAAATATTTGTGAGTGGCAAACAAAAAAAAATAATACTTCATACACGTGTTTAATGTCACAATAATACAGCAGCCTTTATATCCCCCTCTATGCTGACCTACTACCAACCTGGCTCAACCGTCTCAGCCGCAGTCCCTTCATCCGATGCCGAATTTCCCGCCTCAATATCTAGGTTGAGCTTTACACCAGGAACCTCTTCTTCTGGTGGCTCAGGTGCCTCCTCTGTTTTCTGTTCGGCCTTTTGAGGATTATCCTGGTTTTCTATGGGGTTCAGTAAGTGAACAGTAAACACATGGCCATCTTTCAAGACCACAGACCTTACTGAAGTTGTTCCTGGAAATACAATGCATGGGTTTATACGAAAGAGCTGATTGTTTGCTTTAAAAAAATGTACTGCAGGGCCCTGCACCACAAATACAGTAACTACAAATATATCCTCTTTAAAAATTCTATGATTAAGTTAACACACTACCACATTTAATTAATTCAAGTTTTAAAAAAAAATAAATATATATTTCATTGAACACTATTACTTAATAAAAAAAAACATTTGGGACAGATGTTAATTTAGAATGCCGCTAATTAGCAATCAATCACCATTGACAAACTCTGTTCTCTCCGTCTTAATCTGGCCCCCATCAGAGGGGAAGAGAGTGGTTGTGATACCAGCAACGTGGATCAGCTGATTGCCCGTGTTGTAGCCATAGAACTGGAGGGAGATAAAAAAAAAAGTAGACACAGTTTTTTTTCATTATCTGGTTCACAGTTGACAGTGGTGCAAACTGTGGTGGTCTTGGGTTTGGCGCCTTCCTTTCTCTTTACATTTACAGGGGAATAAAAGCATCTGAATTAATATTTTACTAGGGTGGACTTTAAATGCTAGGAAAGAAGTCGTTGCTGTTGCAGAATTTCTTTGAAACTAATTAATTGTGTACCAAGATATGGTTCCAACTTTAAATAATTTACCAAATAAAACATTTAAAAAATCACACTTTTTAAAAAACTCAATTTTTCCAAATATGAAATAAATATTGTAAAATAAATTTCCCCTTAAAATTTCAGAATTGTTACAGTCATGTGAATTAAAAAAAAAAGAAAAGGAAAAAATGATTTGGCGCCAATCAACTCAATGTTCTTTGTTTCAGCTCATTTCAGGAGATCAGGAAGTGGGTAAAAATTGAGATGCAAGATTTGACCACACACACACAAACTAACAAACGGACAGAGCAACCTAAGGAAAAGTCACATCAGTGTATTTCATGGAGGGCCCACATTTTTGGAAAAGTGTGGGTTTTTTTTCAAATTTTATTTTATTTATTTTGTACTTTTTAGTCAAAGTGTAAAAAGTTTCATCTTCATTTGAGATCAGGAAGGGGCCTGAATTTGAGATGCAAGATTTGGCCTGCAGAGGTCACACAAGGGTTAAAGGAAGTCACTGGTGGCCTACCAATCATGCAGGGTTGTATTGTCACCAGGATTGTGTAGCCATGCACTTTTGCAAGTCCATTAGATGAAGGGGGACAGGTCTTAAATTGAGTTACAATATTTGACCCAGACAAACACACTAACAAGCAAGCTAAATCTAAAGTGTGCAATATGTTTGATTAACATGAGATTTCTTAGAAGAGCAAAGGTTAGAATATATTAAAATATATAATTAAATTTACAATCGAAACAAAAACTTGAAACCTACTGGCCAGAACTTGTCTTCTGACTGAAGAGTTTCAGGTTGAATGTTCGGCACTGAAACACTTGATTCTTGTTCTGCTATTAATTTGGTCTGGCTAGATCTCAGACTGGCCCTTGAACTTCTCTCAGCTTTGTTTTTTTCTTCTTTTACTTCAACGGTTTGCTGCTAACAATGTGTTATGTTTAAAGACAGTCAACAATGAGAAGTTTTTAAAAGATAATTGTAAACATGGGGGGGGGGGGGGGGGAAAGGGAAAGTTGATGAGTTCTTAAGTTTATTTCGTTTTTACTTTAAAATATAGGTGATATGTTTTTAAATGATTATTGAATTTATTACCCTAGAATTAAATGACAGACTATGTTCATGTCATGGTACCGTACATACACATTTTAAAGCAGATTCATAGATACATAGTCTTTTTTTGTAAATATTCAGTAGCCTTTGACAAAGATTAAGTTACTTGAATTCTAAAATATTTTATAGAATTATTCCCCCCCCCCCCCCAAAACCCCTTTCACACACACACACACTTTTTCTGAACTCTCTAGTGCTTTTGTTTCACTCTAAAATGAGAAAAGTTTATAAAAATAAGTTGAACCTTGGGAATTTAAGTAAAGCACTAAATTTCTACATGTGGCTTTAACATTAAATTATATAAAAAATTTGTATGAATCATGTAGATAACAAAACTTCATGAAATCATGTAGTCATTTATCAAGCAACTCGGCCATAAGAACACGTAATCAAGGATTTAACTTTTTTTAGTAGCCTGATTGAGAGAATCTGTGAATATGATAACATTTGTACGATGGTGTTCCCTTGATTCACTCAAGTCCTATTCACCTTAACCTTAGATTTGGACGCTGTAGCTGATTTGGCTCTCTTTGCCTCTTTGGCCTTCTCTTCCTCAGCAGCCAGCCTCTCCTTCTCTGCTAGCTGAGCTTTGAGGGATCCCTCACGAATGTAGGGGTTGGTGGCGCTGGCAACTCTTTCGCTGGATGGAGACTTACCAGGGGATCGACTCCTTGAGGCTGGCCAAAAAAAAAAAAAGTCAATTCATAAAAATGTACTTTGATGGGATCTACAATACCTGTGAAACAAACATCACTGTCAAAGTATGCACCACAACCAACTATAAAAATGACAATAATTCCATAAATAAGATATCTAATTAATCTCAAAAGAGTTTGTAACACAACGAGTTAAATGTACTCAGTCACATGACAGTATTTATTTTCTATGCACGGTGGCGTAGTGATTTAATTATAATAATCATGAGCATAAGCAGAACTAGTTTTTGTGGCTAAAGGAGAAGGCATGATTTAGTAGTGAGGGGGCAGTACACGATTGTTAATCTTTGTCTCTAAGACATGGGAGATCTTTGTCTCTATGGCTTGGGACATCTTTGTCTGTAAGGCCTGGGAGATCTTTGTTTCTAAGGCCTGGGAGATCTTTATCTCTAAGGACTGGAAGATCTTTGTCGCTAAGGCCTGGGAATCTTTGTCTCTAAGGCCTTGAAGATCTTTGTCTCCAAGGCCTGGGACATCTTTGTATTTAAGGCCTGGGAGATCTTTGTCTGTAAGGCCTGTGAGATCTTTGTCTGTTGGGCCTGGGAAATCGTAGTCTCTAAGGTCTGGGAAATCTTTGTCTCTAAGACATGGGAGATCATTGTCTGTAAGGCCTGGGAGATATTTGTCTGTAAGGCCTGTGAGATCTCTGTCTCTAAGGCCTTGAAGATCTTTGTCTCTAAGGCCATTTTCTCCTCTTTAAAAACCTTGCCAACGCACTTATAAAACAGACATGAATTAAAACATGGCTGTGTCCCTGACACAGATACACGGCAGTAGGTGTGATTACAACATTTGCATAGAAAACATTTTGAGATCCACTGATACACAACAATTTTTTTTCCTTGCAGACCTGATCTCTGTGGAGATTTGACTCTTTTGGCCTTCTCAGCCTTCTCTGCTTCCCTGGCTTTCTCTGCTTCCTCTTTGTGAATAGCACTGACCTCTTTGGACAAGAGCTTGGCTTGATACTCTGCATTTTTTTCTTTCAGCCAATCGGTGATGGTATCTGCAGTGTACTCCAAGTAATTCCTAAACAAAAAGATTGATAGAATAAGCAAAATTCTATTTTAACAAATTGCCAAAGGAGAGCCGGCCTCAATATTACAGTGTGACACATTTCAGTATTTTTTTTAAAGTGAATAGTCTTTCTGGGTCTTTTTTGGTCTATTATCATTCCAGTTTCACAATTTAAAAAAATAATAAAATTTGCCCAGACTTTTCCCATGCATAGTGAAACTACAGAATCTGAAAAGAGATGGAATAAAATATAAGGCTTTTGTCTGAATTGGTGTCATTAGTGGATTCAGGGAGTTGAACACATGATGGCACCATGGGAGCATTCAGATTATCAATATGAAGTTAATTTATTGATCCTGTGACCAGATTGTGCATCTGCACAGCTAATTGTGAGTTGCCTTTTTTTGTGTGAACAGTGCAGCTAAACAAATCTATTCATAACATATTATATATACACCCATGCATAATGCTTATTTTAGATTCAAATATAATGGAACACACTATATGTTGAGACAGAAGAACAAAAGAACAAACAAGAACACATTTTGACGTAGATCATTATTAAAATATTCAGCTATTATTTCTTAGGTTCACTCAGCATCTGACCTATTCATAGAATTTTCCAAGGCCTTAGAGCTGAAGATCTCCCAGGCCATAGAGCTGAAGATCTCCCAGGCCTTAGAGCTGAAGATCTCCCAGGCCTTAGAGCTGAAAATCTCCCAGGCCTTAGAGCTGAAGATCTCCCAGGCCTTAGAGCTGAAGATCTCCCAGGCCTTAGAGCTAAAATCTCCCAGGCCTTAGAGCTGAAGATCTCCCAGGCCTTAGAGCTGAAGATCTCCCAGGCCTTAGAGCTGAAGATCTCCCAGGCCTTAGAGCTGAAGATCTCCCAGGCCTTAGAGCTGAAGATCTCCCAGGCCTTAGAGCTGAAGATCTCCCAGGCCTTAGAGCTGAAGATCTCCCAGGCCTTAGAGCTGAAGATCTCCCAGGCCTTAGAGCTGAAGATCTCCCAGGCCTTAGAGCTGAAGATCTCCCAGGCCTTAGAGTTGAAGATCTCCCAGGCCTTAGAGCTGAAGATCTCCCAGGCCTTAGAGCTGAAGATCTCCCAGGCCTTAGAGCTGAAGATCTCCCAGACCTTAGAGCTGAAGATCTCCCAGGCCTTAGAGCTGTAGATCTTCCAGGCCTTAGAGCTGAAGATCTCCCAGGCCTTAGAAGCAAGAATTTCCCAAGAGTTTTACATTTCATAAACTGGACAAATATTTCAAAGACTAGTAAGAACTTTCATGAACTATCCTCATATTTCATGAACTATCCACATATTTCATGAACTATCAACATATTTCATGAGCTCTCCACATATTTCATGAACTATGCACATATTTCATGAGCTATCCACATATTTCATGAACTGTCCACATATTTCATGAAGTATCCACATATTTCATGAGCTATCCAAATATTTCATGAACTGTCCACAGATTTCATGACCTGTGCACGTAATGCTTTGTTGTATGTGTTAGAGAGCCAGACCTGAAGCCCATGTCAGAGTGCAGTTCCTTGTGCCAGTCCATGTGGTTCTGAAACTCCCGACTGTGAGGATTGTGTAGCACCAGCATCAGGCTGTTGTCCCTCTTGTGGTGGTAGACGTCTTTGACAGGGAGGCGGTATGAGGCTTCATATAGAACCTGTCGTGGAGGAGATGCCAACAAACTTAGGGTCAAGGTGAAAGTTGATTCACACAATTGCACCCCCCCCCCCCCAGATAACACAACAGTTTAGTTAACGATCAAAATGTAAAAATATTGACCACAATTTATCGCCCAGTCATGCTACGCTAAAATAGATTACATGAAGACTATCTTTATTCATCGACAACATTTTGATTCCTTCAATGATATCTTCATGGGTTTTCCAAAACGCTACCTTGATTCCATCACAATACATATTACTGAGAATCTGTCAATCTGTCTAGACATGTTACAAACCAAAATTATGAAACAACACATTGTATTCCCTACACGAGCATAGTTTACAGTCATGACACAGGCGTGACATCTCATGCCAGTATATATGAATTTATCAAGACATGTCAAGGGAGTTTATGCAAAAGTCATTTATTGGATCTGGACATTCCCCAAATGGTTAAGAGAGTCTATTCTCGACATCATCAAAGGACAACTCTTGTTTGAAATGATGGCGACCAGTCAGCCTACTGACCTGCTGCAACACCTCGGGCTTGAAATGCTCAGCAAAGCACCATTGGTCCAAATTCCTCTGCTGAATGTCAATCATTTTGACCAGACTCTCTTCAAAAGTCTTCCCAAGTGGGTCTGTTGAGTCTAAGAAATCTGCTTCCGATTCCTCCCCATCTTTGGGCACATCAAAGTGTACTGTGGACAGAGAGATCATTTCCATTGTAACTACCAAAATACTTGTCGTAGTTTATGCTTTAAAAGACCAGAAAATGGCAAATAATTTCCAATAACAAATAGTAGTCTATAGCAAATAGTAGTCTATAACAAATAGTAGTCTATGACAAATAGTAGCCTATGACAAATAGAAGTCTATGACACAGAGTAGTCTATAACAAATAGTAGTCTATAACAAAATTAAATAGTAGTCTATGACAAATAGTAGTCTATGGGGCCATCCATAAATGACGTCATGCAAATTTTGTTGATTTTCGACCCCCCCCCATCATCACAAATTGTCACAAATAGTTAGACCCCCCCCCTCTTAAATATAACGTCACAAATCTTTGCACCCCCAATAAAAAGTCCCTGTGTCCACTCCTGCCCTTTACAAACCCTTAAGAAATTCCCCTCCCGTAGATATCAAATTACTGCACCTGTGTCAGAAACATTTCACTAGAACAGCGGTTCTTCACCAGAGGTAAAAGTACCTCCCCAGCCCTAAGGTGTGGAAGACCATAAAATTGTATTCAATGGCATAGCTAGGAGGGTGCGGACTACACCGGATGACACTATCTCAGGGGCTGACACCAAACTGAAAATTACATATTTACTGAGCACAAACTGCTCAATCTAACCGAAATTCCTTAAAGGATAACAAAATACACATACATTTTCCACCGACGTAACCAATCAAAATGCGTTTTTATTAAAATGTCAAGATTGATGCGTCAGCAATTAGGTTACCTTATTATTAGGTCAGAACACACCATTTTGACCATGTTTCAACACCAAATGAAGTGCTCGGTAACTTTTGTAAGTGACAGGAAGCTATATTTATTGAAATTCTGAGAAATAAAACTATCCTTTGATAACAATGGGCGATTCTAATTACATGTCACAGTTCTTAAATACATTTACCTCCTGACCTTCAATTAATTTGTTTTTGTTCTTGTATATGTTATAATGTGGACTAAGTTTAACAAGAAGAATTACATCATGGAAGGCGAAGGGGAGGGATGACACCACAAGTTTACCGGAAAGGGGGAACACTCTAGCTAAGCCACCGATTGTATTTGTTATACTGTGGACTAAGTTTAACAAGAAGAATTACATCATGGAAGGCGAAGGGGGGGATGACACCACAAGTTTACCGGACAGGGGGAACACTCTGGCTAAGCCACCGATTGTATTTGTTATACTGTGGACTAAGTTTAACAAGAAGAATTACATCATGGAAGACGAAGGGGAGGGATGACACCACAAGTTTACCGGACAGGGGGAACAACTCTGGCTAAGCCACCGATTGTATTTGTTATACTGTGGACTAAGTTTAACAAGAAGAATTACATCATGGAAGGCGAAGGGGAGGGATGACACCACAAGTTTACCGGACAGGGGGAACAACTCTGGCTAAGCCACCGATTGTATTTGTTATACTGTGGACTAAGTTTAACAAGAAGAATTACATCATGGAAGGCGAAGGGGAGGGATGACACCACAAGTTTACCGGACAGGGGGAACAACTCTAGCTAAGCCACAGATTGTATTTGTTATACTGTGGACTAAGTTTAACAAGAAGAAATACATCATGGATGGCGAAGGGGAGGGATGACACCACAAGTTTACCGGACAGGGGGAATAACTCTGGCTAAGCCACCGATTGTATTTGCGGCCATTGCTGGTTGTTGCTGCTTTAAAACTATTTTTTTAAAAAAAGAGTTTTTATGAATTTTGATTAGCAGCAGTAAATGTTTTTCTGGTGAATTTTGTTGGCACACTGCGTGTGTTGGTGATTTTTTCCCCCTAGTTTATAAAAAGTAAATTAAAACTACGTTAACTGAATTTTTAAATTATTATTAATATTATTACAATATATAATTTATACGTTGGGGATGCTTAAAATGGAATGGGCCTGCAGCACTGCAAAAAAGGTTAAGATTCCCTGCCCTAGAGCATTTACTAAGATACCCCCACCCCTGGTCAACCATTTTTCCCCTGTTCCATTCCACTTTTCGTAGTAGTCCTAATTCTATGACTCCCGTGCCCACATTTAGCCATAAATTCTCATGCCGGCCATTGTAACTACATCCCGATTCTCATCCCCGCTGGCGTCCTGTAACTTGATCAGAGGCCATTTTTCGGACCTTGCATACCTTTACTGAGTCTCTCAATGATGGTAGCTTAAAAATAAAATAATTATAATTGTTGTATAAAAGAATATTTTTAAAATGTCTGTAATTTAGGGTTATTAAGTACCATTTTTTACTACAATATTCCACTTTTCATGTGACGCCACATTGCTTGAGCCCCCACCCCCCTCGTCACACATCATCACAAAAATCTGACACCTCTTCCCCTAGAAGAGTGACCTCATTTATGGATGGCCCCCTATGACAAATAGTAGTCTATGACAAACAATCCATCCCTGTGGTGCTACAGTCCATGTAAGGCTTTGGCCTGCCTCACTACTTCTTTCCACTCAGACCTAACTAATGCTTTTCTTTTCCATGCTTAGATTCCCAGTTGTAGATCTGTTTCCACATCATCCATCCATCTAAGCCTAGGTCTGCCTTTGAGCCATTTCCCTCTGTGGTTTTGGTGATCCACCCTCTTCACTCCTCTGTCATTTGGCATTCTCTCTAAGTGTCCTGCCCAGCGTAGCCTGCCCTTTATTATTTCTGTTACTATCGTGGGATCCTGATTTAGACTGTACAATTCGTGTTTGGTTCTTATTCTCCATCCATATTAATCCTTTGTTGGTCCATATATTTTCCTGATAACTTTCCTCTCCCATGTGTTGAATAGATTTTCTGCCGTCTTTGTTAGGGTCCAAGTTTCACTTGCATATGTTAGAACTGGTCTGATTACAGTTTTATAAATAGTTTTTTTTGTTTCTCTTGTAATGTTTTTACTTTTGAGTATTTCTGACTACTGAAGTATGCCCTGTTTCCGGCTGATATTCTTTCTTTTTATTTCTGTTAGTAATTCGTTTCTTTCATTTAATAAAGGTCCTAGGTATTTGAATTGATTCACTTTTTCAATGATATGTCTTTAATATTTTTCCCTAGCAGTGCTATGTCATCATCAATAACTATGACAAAAAATAGTCTATAACAAATAGTAATCTATAACAAAATTTAAAAGTAGTCTATAACAAAATTTAATAATAGTCTATGGCAAATAGTAGTCTATAACAATTAGCAGGCTATGAAACATTTTGTCTAGATCCGAATGTGAAAATTGAGGAGATGGTTGACAGGATAACTTCATTAAAGTGCTTCAGCACCATACAAAGTAATAGGTTATCTGCGATCTGGTCTATCCAATTGGCATAATACTTGATATTCTTAGGGCATTCCCACACAAGTCCGCACATTAAATTCAATCAGACATTCACTGAATGTTTTTTATGCTGAATCTCAAAGTACTAGATCTATGTATGCTTGGTAGAATTCAAAATACATAGTGAATATTTTGTGCAGATATATTTAACAGTGATCAAAAGTAATATCCAGTTATTTGACAACTTTTCTAATTAATGTTCAGAAAATAATCCACAAACAGTTTTCTCTTTTTATCATAAAACCCCCAAAATTTTAGGGAGTAAGCAAAGCTAAGCTATAGAATCACCTGAGTTACTGCGAGACCTCTTTATGCTTGAGGCAGAAATCTGGTGATTTGTCAAGATGCCTTTTTTGCTCTCTTGGCTGGAAATTCTGGTCCTGTTTGTGCAGTTGCCTGAAAATGGTGAGCACATTTTAAGGCAACTCAAATTTAACTATAAAAACACAACCGCAATCACAATCTGTTTGTTTTAAAAATCATCAATAACATAAAAAAAAAATGTTATTGATTTGTGGCTCAGCCTAGAAAAAGTATCTTTGAAGCTTCATCAGGGAATCCCATTAATAGTGATACAACATTAGTCTGCTTCAGCTTCTATAAACTTTATGCCACTTAGTTCTATCCACACAACTTAAATTTGTTAGGCCAGACCAGAGGCGTAGCTAGAGTGTTTGGCCCCCGGGGACAAGATTCACTTTAAAGAGCCTCCCTTTCTTTTTTTTCAACTCTCAAACTCCCCAACCAGTCTGGCGCCCAGAGACATCTGCCAACCCCCTGCGGCCCGTTAGTTACGCCTCTGTGCCAGACATAACCTTATTAAACAAGGCTGGGCCCTCTGTAAAATGTATGATTAAAGTGTAGGCCTATTTCTAAAGGATAAAAGGGTTTTGGGGGTGCAAGTTTACATTTCAAGGATGCTGATTTATTTCTTTTTACAAATAACTTTTCATTAAAAACATAATTTAGCAGTTTTTAAATACAAAATTGAATACATCTTCATATAAAGGAACTACTTATACAATCATTCAAAATTATAAATGTGATTGAATAAGAAAACATAAGTTATTTTACTAAACATGTTAACCAGCTTAAACTACATGAACAATTCAACACATTCCAAGGCAAAACTTAAAGATCAATATGAAAAGCAAAAAGTCCTTTTGAGGGATCTGCCCTTCTTTTTGTCTTCAGTGTTTTTTTTTAATGTCCAGATGAACATTTTCAAACATTCATAGCAAATATACAATGCAAAATATATGATTAACATGCATAAGAAGGGATTTAGTTCATATGTGTCGTTTGACAAACAATTAAACAGAACTTGGAAATTTTAAATGGAACAATGTGAACAACTGATTGAACAAATTACCACTGCCAAGATTAACTTTCATCTCCAGAATTACATTTGACACTGAAATACATAACCACATAGAGTAAAAGAAAATTTTTAAAATATCATCAAAATATTTAGATTTTTTCATGGTGTAAGCCATTAGTTGACCTAAAGCCTGATCATTTTTTATCAGAAAATATCCTCATCATGTATACAACTTTATAAGTATTTAATACATTCATTGGAACAAATAAATTTTATACTTTAGAAGTATTTAATACATTCATTGGAACAAATAAATTTTATTGAAAATTAAAAAAGCAATCAAAATACATTTTTTTTCTAAATCAATTAAAAGTAAAATTACACATTTTCAACATATTTAAAAAAAAAAAAAGTTGGTGACAGAATATTGAATTGAATATTCAACAGTAATATAAAAATTTGGAAAATTTTATCATTGTAACTGACTTCAAATAATGAAATCAAATTTTTTTTAGTTTTCAAATACCATGAAGCAGAGAGGAAATTCCAATACAAAAAATTGGTGACAGAATTTAAAATTTAAAAAAACCAACAAAACAACAACAGTATCCTAGCTCACCCCGACCAGTTCCACCAAATGGTGAAAAAAATTTAGAACTTCCTACACTGTTACGTCGTCTCTCAAGCCCACGGCTAGAGATAGACTCTGCCTTGACTGCTAGTGACAAGGAAAGACTTTCTGTTAGCCTACCAATGATCATCTAATAAGTTAGTCAGGTAAATTAAACACAATTCAGTCTAGGCTTTTTGTTTGTAAGTTCTGTTTTGTGCTTCCAATCCTTTTTTCTTAAAAAAAATAGCATTCATGTTGCTCTTACAAGCCATTGAATATTCAACAGTGATACAAAAATTTGGAAAATGTTATCATTGTAACTGACTTCAAATCATGAAATCAAATTTTTTTAGTTTTCAAATACCATGAAGCAGAGAGGAAACACCAATAACTAAATAAATAAAATAAAAAAACTGTTGATTATTTTACTGCAGTGAAAATGACCAAGGGCACAAAGCCCCCTTAGCCCCCTACCCCATCTTCAAACACTTAGAAGGCATACAGAGATTTATAGAATAAACATTGCTGAAACACATCCTAAGAATATTAAATCAAGTGTTCCTCAGGTCAAAATATAGAACTTTTTTTTTTTTTTGGGTGAGCCAGGGTTATTATTTTGTATCCACAAATGCCAGAACCACATTTTTTTGTATTTAAAAAGAAAACGTAGCTGAAAAATTAGCACATGAAAAAAGTTCTAATTTACAGTCCAAACATTTTTATTTTAAATTATAGCTTTCATCTTAGATAAGGCTTGATAATAACAAGAGGTTAGAAATTGTTTACTTTTGAGATGTTTAAAAAAAACAAAAAACAATAGAGTAACAAGGAATCCTAAGAAGTACATGATTGGATTTCCACATTTTTATTTGTTACTCTTTTTTTCATTATGAAGGTGGAACCGGACATATCCAAATATGTTTCAGCAAGACGGATGAAAGATGTACATTGCATTTCAGTAAAAATGGAAATTGAAGCATTGCTGTCCACAAAACTTTAATTAAGTGTGTGAGTTTTTTTAATGAAAAAATAAGTTTCTCTTTTTGTCTCTTCCATACTAAAGGGCAAAAAATCAGGCCACCTGTACACAATGCACATCTTTCAAGACACATTTCATCTAAACTCATCAAATATTTTAATTAAAAATTGCTATAAGAAGTTACTTTTTCTTTTTTTTTAAATTAGAAATGCAGGTGTTGCATGGCACAGAATGGAAACCAACAAACACATATATTTGTATTTACACTGAAGTGCTAGGCTTTTTCTCCACTGCATTTCTTACCTTCTACATCAGTAATGGCCACTTTGGCGTCAGTCTCATGGGAGCTCTGCATGCTGACCACGACTGGGGCCATGACCTTGAAAAATGGATATGGATCATCCCAGGGGATCGGTGTGTGGGGAAGACCTTCTTTTTCCTTTTCCAGCATGAACCCGTTTTGATCTGTGGTCGCTAGGTCCATACCCTCAAACACAAACTGCTTAAAGGCTCTGTCGATTTCTGGATACATTTTAAAAAAAAAATATTTATTAGGGAATTATATCAAGGAGAGAAAAATACAAGTCCTGTTTTCACCCTGCTTTATATTAAAATGTATTAAAACTTGAGCCTTTCAACGTAAAATAGCTGGCACATCAAGTGGCTAACTATAAGCCTAGTGTGTTTACTGTAAGCTCTGTCCGTAAATGGGATGATTACCAGACTTGGTCAAGCCATCGCTTGCACAATAGTGGATAAGCTCCTGCAGTTTCACAGCCCTTTCATTCACGTCCGTCACGCTCAGCGGGTTGTGCTTGTACAAGTGAGCAAAGGGAAGGAACTGCAGCATCACTTTTTCTACAGCTGAAGATTGAAAATTAATTATATAAAGCATGTTTTTTTTGTTTTTTTTAACAAAATTCTATAGAGCTGTGGCTTTCTTCCCTATTAAAATATGAATTCATCCAACTGTATATTACTTTACAGCATTGTTTAAAAACACAACTTCATGTCCTAACTTTCATTTTTTGGATAATTTTTTTTTCCAAAGTTTAACCCAGTGGTCGGTAAAACAACCTGATTGCGGCTCAGCCAGTTGACCAAAAATCGGTTTTGACTCCGAAAAACATGGTTCTTGACTTGTTCTTGAAAAGAAATTTGGCTCTCAAAATTTTTAAAAATCGTCTTGCTGCTGATTTTTGGCTCTTTTGACGAATGAGTTTGCTGACCACTTGCCTAACGCAAGCAAATAGAGTAAAAACCTAATGTTGGCACAAGGGCACTGAAATTGGGTGATGTAGCCTCACCACTGTTTCTAGACAAGGTGAATAAGAATCCACTACTTAACCAGAATTTAGTTCTCAGATAAAAGACAATATATAACCGATGCATCATTTATAACAGGGTACATGACATTTGTCATTGAAGTCATTCTAAACTATGCCCAAAGCAAACAAATTATTTATCCTAACATGCTAAGTGGGAAGAAATAAAATAAGAAGAGTACTGATGCTCCACCTGCTGGATCAAACTCATGGTATGGCTTGAGATGATTCGTTCTGATGCAGATGTCATCGTGGATGTTGACCAACAAAGGGGGCGCCGGCAGATCTGCTGGGTGTTGGGGTAGATCCAGCACCTCAGACAATTCCTGGAGGAGTTAGCAGAAATACAATTGATGCGTAATTATTATAAAGATTAAAAATTGTACTTTTTTTTTTTTGTACATTGAAATCTTACAGGAAAAGGAAATGAAAAAAATAGCACCGGTAACAATTTATAAGTCTGTTGTTTGCATTCAGAGTTATGAAAACTTAAAGTGTAAATGAATAAAATGAAATAGTTGGTAGATTTCAAAACGTTTTTTTTTTTATTTACACAAGATTTTACTGAATTGCAAATTAGTGTGTCTTTAACAGAATAAGCAATGACAAATCTCAGAATTAGTCAATGTCAGGACATATGTGAGGAAAATAATGGAAGCTTAAAATTGAATTGTTCACCAATACCTACACACATTTTCATCAGACGGTGATTACCTTGTGTTCTTGCTCCGACAAGCCAAGTTTAGCGGCGACAACCGTTAGGTAAGATGCCAAGCTTGAGTTAATTCCATCTGCTCTAACCGGTGGTGGGCGTTCACTTGGGGGTACTTTCCCCTCTTCAGTTGCCACAATCTAGGAAAAAAAGGACATTATGTTGTGACATTTCTTTTATGTTATAAAAGCTGCATAAGAATAACTAAATAAAAAAATTAAGAGCAGTACTTATTTACATTTCTTGACCAATTGTTAACAAAAGAGATTGCAGAAGAGTTGGTTTGACTTGAAATGAAATCATCGTTGGATGCAGACTCCAAAACCACAAAACCCCAAGGATTCAGGGCTTGCATTCGTATGTGACTGGGGTTAAATAAATATGAATTCTAAGATTGCAATTCACAGATAAGTTACTGTTTGAGTGTTTTAGAACAGCGGTTCTCAACCTGTGGGTCGCGACCCCTTTGGGGGTCGAACAAGCCTTTCTCAGGGGTCGCCTAAGACTATCGAAAAATACATTTACTATACAGTTTTAAAGTAGTAACGAAAATAATTTTGTGGTAGGGGGTTGCCACTACATGAGGAACTGTATCAAAAGGTTGTGGCATTAGGAAGGTTGAGAACCACTGTTTTAAAAGCATATTTCAATTTTAGTAAATGCTGTAAAAAAAAATTTTAAAACACTTAAGAGTTTTCCCAGAGATGATGTACTGAATACTTTCAGAGTGCGTTTCCTAGAAACAATCCCATGTTCACTAAAACCATCTTATTACTTTTAGGTCCAGGATAAGGTTATTTCCCCTTGTGCAGCACAATAATAATAATAAACACTGCATAAATGGCTTTTTAGAAGTTGAGAGATTATTAAGTTGAAAAAATGTGCACATAAAAAAAATCAGGTCAGATTTACTGTACATCAGGAACAAAACAATTATTAAAAAATTTTTTTAGGAGTACTATAGAAATTTAATCTACTCTACAGCTTCTCAGGGGTTTCTGTATCCTCATGAGCAAAGACTATTATTATCTTTGGTGCAAACAGAAAAGGAGGCCTCGTATCCAGTGCCGTCTTAAGGCATGGGCCCAGTGGGCACTGGCCCAGGGCCCCGCACTTGGAGGGGGCCCCACGTTTCTAGGAGACTCACTCTAATAGAGGCCTCATGCTTTACATATGTTTAATGAATATTGAAAGATTTTGACAATTTAATTGAATTTAAAATTCCCAATTTTAATCCACAATATATATGAGCACATCCCAAAATTAATATTATAAATGCGAATCAAAGTTGGACAATTTTAAAACTTTTAAAGGGGAATAACAATAGTCAACAAGTTTTTGAATTCATAGAAGTTTAACTTAATTGAATGTTTATTTTTATTTTACATTTTTATTTGTCTTTGTGAGTTAGTGGGGAGCAGGAATTGTTTGCCCCCCCCCCCCCCAACTGTTTGAGCATGGGGCCAATGCCCCCTTATGCCCTCTTCTCACGGCCCAGGTGTGTTGTGTTTCTAGGGGGGCCCAGTGTAGTGCTGTGCCCAGGGCCTCCTATGTTGTTAAGAAGGCCCTGCTTGTATGAACTAAGGGATGACGTGGTGCAGCCAAGCTGGGGTCATTTTAGAGCTGGGGGTCAAAATCCAAACAATATTAAAACAACTTTGTTGTCATCTGAGGCACAATCCAAAGACCTCATTCCACTTGGATACACTGCTAAGGCCACAGCTGATAATATCAAATGTCTATTTCAGTAGGGTAGCTCTGATCAAATTGTCTTCTACCAAGTATGCTTTGGATAATAATATTGATGTGTTGAAATATTAGGACTGACAGCGGCAGGTTACTACACACCTGTTCCAACATGCAGTGCATGATGAGTGACACACTGACACTCTCGTGAGGCACACTGCTCATCAGGTCATTGTAGAACCTCATGTCCACTTGTTTGTCTCTAGACTTGTGGGTCTTTGTGGAACTTGGACGATGTTCTTGGTCCTCAACGCCTGGTGTATGTACAGTATGTCCAGTATCCTTATGAGAAGTCTCTGCGTAGATATATAAATATAAATGAGATTTCTATGCTAAGTCTCTGTAAATACATAAATGTAACTATTAAAGTTAGATTTCTATGCCAGGTATTTATATAAATACAAAAATTTAGCTTTTATATAATTAATTTGTATGCCAAGTCTCTGTGTTATTACATCTTTATGAATACGAGTTTTATTTCAAGTCTATACATAAACACATACAAAATAAATAAATATAAATGGAACTTAATGCCAAGTCTCTGTGTAAAATAAATAAATATAAATGAAAGGTCTTGCCAGGTCACTGTGTAAATACATAAATATATAAATGAGAATATATGCCGAGTCACTATATAAATACATAACTATAATAATCAAATAGATTTACATGCCAAGTCTCTGTGTGATTGTATCTATTTAAATGAGAGTAGTTTGCCAAATATCTGTATTAATGCATAAATATAAATGAGAGTTGTATGCCAAATCTCTATAGCAATACAACAATATAAATGAATGCTGCACGCCCAGCGTATGTTTAAATAAACCAAATACTGCCAGGAAAACATTGCGCTGAATAATTCTGAATTTAAAATTCTCTCTTACCAACATGCTCTCCCAGAAGTGGGACGTTGATGAGTTTCAAGTTCTCCTTGAAGGTACCAAACAGCCTCTTGGCATCTAAGAGGTCATAGAGCATGACAGCTATGTCTTCAAACAGGGCAGTGCTGTACTGGACCTGTTTTGATAAACCCAACGATTTGTATGACTTAGTTAAGTGTTTTATACGTTCTGACAAATGTGCATACCGAGTCTGCCACTGCCATGATAAAGTGACAGAGCATCCGTGATTATTATGTGCTGCATTCAATGATGACATATGTACTCTTGAAAGTTTTCATGTAATAATGATTGCCTGTACTACTACCATATGTAAAGTTGATCTGCATTGTCGTTGCTACTTCATAAATAAGTGTTTTCTGATGGTCTTGGGCAACCCCTGTGTAAAAAGGGCCGTTCAACACCCCAAGGGGTTGCGACTCACAGGTTGAGAACAGCTAACAGAGAAGGTTATGGAAGCATGAAAAATCTTCTGGTGCTTGTAGCCAACATTCATGCAGTGTACATTGAACCTTGATAATGCTTACTACAAACAATGCAACAAACTAGAGTTTCAGCTTTGTGAAGAGCACACAACTGTTTTGGAGAAAAGATCAGGAGATACCTCATCATAATATTATTGTTGTCCCTAATCAATTCAATTAAACGGGAGGGGACAAAAAAACAACCTCCAATGACCTCATTGATATTTATGCTCTTATTTTTCCTAGGGATCCATTCAAAGTTGCTGTATTCCAAATGGCCAAACACAAAATTTTTGCCACTGCTTTAAGAAAGTGACATCAAGCAGGGACTAGCCGAGTCAGAGAGATTAGTGCTTCGATCTGGCCAATTAGTCAGAAGTTTAATTTTGCTACAGCAGGGTTGCAGTTTTTGTTTAGATTAGACAACCAGTGTTAGACTGACTTTCAATACTTTAATCTCATGAAATGTACAGCTTACCCTTAGGAACTAGGACTTCATTCTAAGAAATCTGTTTACCATGAGGAACTATGACTTCATTCTAAGAAATCTAAGGTTTACCCTGAGGAACTTTGACTTCATTCTAAGAAATCTGTTTACCATGAGGAACTATGACTTCATTCTAAGAAATCTAAGGTTTACCCTGAGGAACTTTGACTTCATTCTAAGAAATCTGTTTACCATGAGGAACTATGACTTCATTCTAAGAAATCTAAGGTTTACCCTGAGGAACTTTGACTTCATTCTAAGAAATCTAAAGTTACCCTGAGGAGCAATGGCTTTTTTAAAAAGAGCTCGTGTATGATAGTTCATGTAATTTGCAACTAACAACAGTTTTTTTTTTTTTTGTGTGCTTCTAAATTGATCCCTTTTAAATAGATAAATGTTTGTGACATGCACCGACCTTTTGTTCAGCGTCATTGGTGTCAGTAGGCACAGTGAGAGATTTGACCTCATAGTCAAGCAGGGCCATGTCATACAGGCGTGAAGTACTCGGCATGCTCTGTAATATCGGCTGTAAGCCTTTCCAGAATTCATCCAGTTCCTTCTTCACGTCTTCCGACTGGGAGATGGGTTCCTTGATGGGAGCCTCAGTTCCTGGTGGTTCACACACAAACAAACAGAGAAGGTTAAGTGGCTGTAGAAATACTTAAACCAACAAGAAAAAACTTGTTCAAATGTCCTATTATTTAACATTATTTGTAAGGGCAGTGAATAACGCCATTATAGATATATGCATTAAAAAAATATAAATGTGAGTTTGTGTGATGCAAAAAAAAAAAGAAAAAAAAAAAATCCGTAAGGAAATTTCTGAAAATTTCTTAGCCTACCCTCACCTCCTAGTTTGATTTCTCCATCTTGTGTTGATATGCCAATGACACATGTGATGTAGACACCAAGCTCTTCCAAGGCTGGCAGGAGGTAGGGGTCATGAAACCCAGACAGAAGGTAGTAATGGCTTGCCCCATCATCTGGTTCATCATCTGATATGAATGGCAGGAGCGGGGATAGGGGGGTGTTCATTGATAAAAGTGGCAGGAAGGATTAAAAAAAAAGATCATTGATTTGTACAAATGAGATATTGTTGTACATGAGAAGAGGAACTTAAAATATTTGAAACAAATATGCCGTTCAACCTTAAACAAGTTTGTTCTGATTTAAAGCAAGTGACAGAATCAGGGCACATTAGTTACAGCCGTGCTGAACAAACAACACCAATTTGAAGTTTGAACCCACCAATGCATTTGTTGTTATCGTCCTCCTCTCCTCGTTTCCTCAGCTTGCTGGTCTCCTTAGCAACAACTGGCTCGGGTGATTTTTTTCCTCTCTTTGGAGACTTTGCTGACTCTGTTCTTCTCTTTTTGTCAGATGATATCTAGCCGGCAAGAGGATAAGACAAGAAAACCTATTGTTAATTTGATCTGTACCATTTGACTAATTCTTAAAATGCCATGTGTGTTCACAAAACTGATTTGACATATGCATATGCTGCATGCCTTTAAATGTTTACTCTAATATACACCAATGACCGAAATAATTATTTTTTTATCTTTTTTCTGAATCAAGAGCATATGCATGAACTGATGAAAAACAGACAATTATGAAAAGTTAAACATGAAGTTAATCATGCAACGTTAAGCCCGGGGCCAGCACTCAAAGGTCAGGTGCTTTTCAGTAAAATAATTGTGCCCTATCCTCAAACCCTGACCTCTCAAGTTCCTCCAAAAACCTAGGTTAAACTAGGCTATTATGTTGGGCCACCCTTGGCCAGTTCATTCACTGTGCAGTATTACGAAAAATGAGATGGAACATGTGTATGACAGAGTGGAAGGAACATGAATAAGACAGAGAGTAAAGGAACATGTGTAGGATGGAGAGTAAAGGAACATGAGTAAGACAGAGAGTAAAAGAACATGTGTAAGACAGAGAGTAAAAGAACATGTGTAAGACAGTGAGATGGAACATGTGTATGACAGAGAGTAAATGAACATGTGTAAGACCGAGAGAAAGGAACATTTATAAGACAGAGAGAAAGTACCATGTGTGAGCATGAAGACCTAGCAAAAAATACTAAATTGTTTATTACAGAACATTTTTATAATGGCCATGCAGGACCCACTTGAGTTGCATAGTGGTGCCTCTGTGAGGTGCCTGGTGCCAATCTAGCACACAACTGTTTGCGGTGGGCCTGGTGCCAATCTAGCACAACAGTTTGCGGTGGGCCTGGCCAACCTCAAATGTAGAACTAATTTATTCATATCATACTTTTAAACTCTGTTTTGAGTCCATAAATTTTAAACATTTTTATTTTACTCATGAAAAGTATTGAAGTTAAAAAAAATAAAAAATTGTTAAGTGCCAAGAAATGTATGCTCAAAATAAGATAAAGATGTAAGGAATCTGCTATTTTATATACTTTTTAAAGACAGATATGAATAATCTAAAAGAAACAAATATTAGGCTGAAACTATACAAGAAAAGGTCAGGGGAAAATGATGAATATAATATTTAGATTGAAAAAAAAAAGAAATGAATTCCATGACATTAAGAAGCAAAAATTATATCATAAAGGGGTAAAAAAATAAACAAATATTGTTAACTGCTAAAATACTTTACCATATCAATGTCCGACATATCAAGTGGCAATTTTAAGCATGACTTAGGTCAGGTATGGTTTGGTTTTAATGGAGTTTGATGTATATGGTATCATTTTAGGGATACACAAAGTGATGGGATAGCTTTAAAGTTGCAGAATGGAGATTGAAAATAATCTTGGGTTAAGCTAAAAAAAAAAGGGAACATTTTAAAGCAAACCAAAGAGGGTTTAGCAGATAAGACATATATCCTGGAACCAGAATGCCCTTTGGAAGAAGGTTAGTAGATAAGACATGTATCCTGGAACCTGAATGCCCTTTGGAAGAAGGTTAGTAGATAAGACATATATCCTGGAACCAGACTGTCTATTGCTATAACATTTCAAAGAGCTTGGCTAATAAATTTAAAAAATATTAAATAGAAGCCTCAGCATTAGAAGAAATTTAAATGTTTCATGTCAGTAAAAATAGTAGAAAGAAGATGTTGAGCTGTTTTAAGCCAATTGATCAAATAAGTAAAATGGATAATTATTAATTTTGTATCAAGCTGTATTATCTAAGTAGGCTAAAGAATAAAATATTAGTCAATATAAATCTTTATTTTACTCATACACTTCAATGTATTTTTACATTTTTTTTTTTTTACTGGTGACATATTGTAGTGGGTCAATATCTATTAAGTAATGCTGTTACTAAAAACTAATTTTTTAAGTTTTGTTCCTTCAAATTATAATAGCTGATTATTTTTAATGACTTAAATTTATTAAAAAAAAATTAATCTCAAGATTATAGTTATGCAATTTTATGAGCTATTGGATAACCCAATATTAATAGTGCAGTGAAATTGTATGATGTTTGAAATAAAATAAAAGCAATAAGATACAGCTAAGGATATTTTGTGATGGAAATAAGTCCTTATCTTACCTTTGTCTTTTTCGCCTTTAAAATTTGATTACAAGCATATGAAGATACTTCATTAAAAATGTTAAGAATAATTATCAGAGCTCCCCTCAAAGGGTTGTAAAATTATCATTTCGACTGGCTGGGCTTATATGATGATGATTTTCTGTTATTTTTTCCCTCTACATTCTAATAAAAATGTACAGTTTTAAACCTACTGTACAAATCATTTGTTAGTGCAATGAAATTCATGTTCTCATCAAAGGTATCAGCTTAGCAATTTATGGAGTCAACATTTTTTCACTGCTTGTACACATAATAGCAAGGATACAAGCACTATATAAGTATTCATGTCAATATTAAAATATTGCATTCTGATGGTATTTTTTTTTAAACAGAATACATTTTTCAAGAATATTATTGATTTTCACATACATTTTTTAAGTTAAATAAAATGGTATTTTAACCATTTTTAATATCAAAAGAACCAATGTAAATTAATTAATCAAGAAATTTCAATTCGTAAAATAAAGCAAACATGTTGGTTTTTTTTTTAAATCAGGGGTCTCAAACTCAAATTATTTCATTTGTAGATAATGGCAATTAAATGGACCAAATTAATTTTTAAAATTTTTAAGCACTATCAAATATTACAATATATTAAAATAAAATACTTTTAGCCAATAAGACAAAGCTTGAAGGGCTGCATGAAAGGACAGATAGTTTGGGACCTCTTTTTTTTTTTATGACACTTTAAGTCTGTAATCTTTTCATTTAAAAAAATATCACTGTTAGCTGCATTAGTATTGAATTATTTAATGACTTGGGCATAAATATTTTAGTGAAATTAAGTGTAATTTTGATTAACCTTTACCACACAATTTTTTTCTTAATGTTACTATTAATTTGAATTGATGATATTTTCAGGGCAAATTTTTGTACTTTCCAATGTCAATCTCAAACAAAAAACAAAAAAAATTTTAAAAATATTATATTAGGGGTGATTAGATTTATATATATGACATTGATTTTATAAAATGTCCACACTTTGGGTCACATTTTGTAAAATAACAAAACAATTGTCAACAACAGAATTTAAAAAGAATGGACAAAGTTAATATAAAATAGTTTGAGATGAGACACCTGATGAATAATCTGCTAACTGCAGAAATGTCAATGGGGAGCTAGCTTTTCAAAAATTAAATTTGCCATGAGAAGATGAGGTGATATATGTGGAAAGTCATCATGGTTTAAAAACCATTCATTAAGTTTATATCATAATTAGCTTTATGCTAATCTCAGCATAGGATCTGGAAAACTCCTTCTGTTGTATTTGACTTATACAATTTTGATCAACCAATTGCTTATTAAAAAATGTATTGTTAAATATGATGAATAAAATGAGTCTAACCTTTGCATCTGTATCTTTGTGCTTCTTATCAGCATCTTTCATTGTCAGTAGTTTACTTTTGATAAGCTTGGCCATTAACTTTGTAGGGATGCCCTCATTATCATCCAAGTGCTGTTTGGCATTATCAAATAATTCACTGCTCACAGGAGCATCTTTTGTTTTTTTTAGAGCTTTAGAGTTACCAAAGTCCTTCAACTGAAATGAAAGAATTTTCTATTTTTTTAAAAATGTAATTTATTTTGAATTGGCTGTTGCACCAAAATAAAAATTTATTGTAATATGTGAATAGAAAATTCAATGCAGTTCCAATGCAAATAGTACAGTCAGGTTTAATTTAACTTCCCTACCACATTAACTGAAACGTTATAGCCCAGAGAATCAAAGAATAATAAATCACTTGCGCTTTCAACTATTTCCTATTTCTTGTTGCAATTTTCATTTGCCCTGTCCGCTGAAGGAGGTTCTTATCTTTTGTCCTGTCATTTGAGTCAAGCTTTCACATACATTGTTCTACTATTTCCTAGAGAATCAAACACACCTCATTAAAGAGTTGCTCCTTGGTGACCACAGAGAAAAGTCTTCGAAGCCCTGTTTGAGTAATAATATTCAGGGCTTCAATGTGCTTGAAATCTTCAGGCTGTCGACCTACAATCAAGGCCAAACACGGATTCCAACTTTCCTGTTAAAAAAAAAATATTAATATATTCACAAAATAATACAGTTTATCAAATTTAATAATAAGTTTCAAGATTCAAAAGCTCAAATTTGCTATTATATAATATATGTCAGTTATTTAACAAAAAAGCAATAAAATGTTGTGTTAACAGTGAGTCTTACATGATGGTTGACATGATAAGCAAGCACTTTTTCAAATTATCAAGTTACAGCAACAGTTTTAGTTCAGTTCAGGGATCCTCATACTTTTTAATCAAGGGGCCAAATAAGTGTTGTCAGAAACTGTTGGGGTCAGATCAGTGTCTGTAAGACACTGTGGAGGGCAGGACAAAATGGTGGTTGACCAAGCAATGCGGCAACAAAATTACCAGAAAAACATTTACTCATGCTAATCAAAATGCATAAAAATTTAATAAAAAAAAAAAAAAAAAAAAAAAAAAAAAGCAGCAGCAACAACTAGCAATGGCAGCAAATAGAATCAGTGGCGTAGCTAGGGTTGGTGCCACCCGGTCCGGTAAGCTCGTGGTGTCACACACCCCCCCCCCCCTTTTCCACAATGCAATTCTTCTTGTTAAACTTAGTCCACAGTATAGCAATGACAAGAACAAAAACAAATTAATTGAAGGTCAGGAGTTAAATGTATTTAAACATGTACTTAGAATCGCCCATTGTTATCAAAGGATAGTTTTATTTCTCAGAATTAAGAAAAATATTATTATTATTATTATACGAAGTTTTATAAAGCGTAGTACCCCAACCTAGGGCTGGGCTCACCACGCTGTACATATAATTTAGTAAACATGATCATGATGACAAAGGCTAGATAACAAAGTGTCCTAGTAGATGACAGCAAGGCCACCACCACGAGATGGCTGAGGAAATGACCAGGCAGAATAACCAGGCGGAGCGAGATCGGCGCACTTCCATTCATCACTTGTCTATCAAAAACAGGTCTCCTGCATAAACATAGTGTCAATCTGCCGGAAGGTGGAGAGGTGTTAATGCAAATGAGGTTGGCTGGGTCAGAATAGCGTAGAGTAAGCCTTGACGACGAAGGAGTGCCAAGTTGTTTTATTTCTATTTTCCGTCAACCACCACGATGGATACGCTTCTGGGGCAGGCCTCGATCAATGGATAGTTCCTTCAGGCGACAAACGTCCGGTCAACAAAGATGGTGGCGATTTTCACAGAGCTTCACCAATTAAAATTGCATGTGATCAAGAGCACGAGCCTATACATGCCTGTAAGGCATAGTCTCGTTCTCAAGACAGAACTTATTGTCCAGAATTGAATTTTTATTATTGAAACAATAATGACAGAACGCTTTCCTGTTTTTTGTTAACAAATTCAGTACACAAAAATTTCTAAGGCAGCCATCTTGACAAAGATGGTGGCAATGTTCACAGAGCTGCACATTTAAAATTACAGGTGATCAAGAGCACGAGCCTATACATGCCTGTAAGGCATAGTCTCGTTCTTAAGACAGAACCTAGTGTCCTGAAATGAATTTGTTATTAAAACAATAATGACGGAAACACTTTCCTGTTTTTTGTCATCAAATTCAATACACACAAATTTCTAAGGCAGCCATCTTAATATATAGCTTCCTGTCACTTACAAAAGTTACCAAACACTTCATTCGGCGTTGAAACATGATCAAAACAGAGTGTTTCTGACCTAATAATAAGGTAACCTATCTGTTGATGCATCAACCTTAAAATTTTAATAAAACACGCATTTTTATTTGTTACATGGGTGGAAAAAGTATGTGTTATCTCTTTATGAATTTTGGTTAGACCGAGCAGTGTATGCTCTGTAAATATAATTTTTTTTCAATTTGGTGTCACCCTTTGAGATGGTGTCACCCAGTGTAATCCCCACCCCCTAGCTACGTCACTGAATACAATTTTCTGGTCTTCCACAAATCAGGGCTGGGGAGGTACTTTTACCCCTGGTTAAGAACCACTGTTCTCGTGGCTAGTGAAATGTTTCTGACATAGGTGGAGTAATAATTTGATATCCACAGGAGGTGAATTTCTTAAGGCTTTGTAAAGAACAGTAGTGGACACTGGGACATTTTATGGGGGAGGGGAAAGCAGAGATTTGTGTCGTTATATTTGAGGGGGGTCTAACTATTTGTGATGGTTTGTGACGATGGAGGGAGGGGGGTATAAAAATCTGCAAAATTTGTGTGACGTCAATGACATCATTTATGGATGGCCCCTTATTTAAATCACATGACAAGTACTGAAGTACCTGATATATTAATAATTATAAATTCATTACTTATATATTAATGATCAACATTGTAAAAATAGACCTAATTAAAATTCGCAAAAATTATATTTTACTGTATTAGTCTATTTTTTAGTAGTTGTAAAAGTATCAGTAGGCCCTATTACTAACAGAATTAAATTTTTAAAAAAATATTTAAAAAACTGTCATAAGAGTCAGTAAGTGTAGCCTAGGCCTAAGCTAAAAACTAATGACGTAGGCCTAGGCATAGAATAGAGATAGGGCTAAACCGCCTAAGTGTAAGTCTAACTTAGTCTAAGCCTAGGCCTAAGAAATAAGACTGCTAACTAAGACTAAGACGTAAGAAGTTAAAATAAAGTTAAAAGAATATAAATATTATCAATTAAATATAAATTAATTATTTAATATAATAATAATTTTGAATACCTCTTCAAATGAAAGAGAAGACCAGTTATTATCTTTCTGAGTGTTAGAACTACTAACTCCTTTTACGTCTCCACTTTTAGTTTTCTTTCCGGGCTTAGCCATTTATATGAGATTCTGCAGACTTCTCACTTTCTGAATTCAAAAGTGACAAAAGTTCATAACATTTACTATATACGCCATCTTGTTGTAACTGTTGCCATGTCACCGCGCATGTCTTAAGTCTATTTCCTACAATAACAAAAAACATGGCTGCCTCCATTGCCAGTGTTTTCAAAGGAAAAGCCTTTCAAACAATTTTAAGGCGTAATTGCTTCATTATTTTCAGAAATTTATCTTCATCTCAACTTTATGTAGAAAAGTTTGGTGATCCATCGCTAACATTGAAGAAGAAAAAGTACGAATTACCTTCATCTCTTGGTCCGAAAGAAGTTCTTGTGAAAATGACAATGGCTCCAATAAATCCTTCCGATGTAAATATGATGGAGGGCACTTACTTTGTTCAGCCGCCACTTCCAGCCGTAATGGGGAATGAGGGAGTTGGAAAAGTTGCTAAAGTAGGAGATGAAGTTAGAGGTCTTAATGTTGGAGACTTAATTATTCCATCTGACACAGCGTGGGGCACTTGGCAAACTTACAAAATAACTTCACAGGAAGATGTGATAAAATTACCAGCAGATATTCCACTGTTATCCGCAGCTACAATATCGGTAAATCCATGTACAGCTTATCGTATGTTGAAAGACTATGTGGATCTAAAGCCAGGAGATGTTATTATGCAAAATGGTGCCAACAGTGGTGTTGGGGTGAGTGTGATACAACTGGCCAGAGAATGGAATATCAGAACTATAAACATTGTTAGAGACAGGCCAGATTTTGATAAGCTTGAACATTCATTAACAAAACTTGGTGCTGATAGTGTTGTTACTGAAGAATTTGTTCGCACACCTCAAATGAAAGATCTGCTCAAGACTTATACTAGCAAACCAAAGTTGGCATTCAACTGCGTAGGAGGCCAGTCAGCAACTGAACTTATACGTCATTTGGGTCAAAGGGGGGTAATGGTCACATATGGCGGTATGTCAAAGCGTCCTGTAATGGCTCCTACAGGTGCTCTTATTTTTAAAGAAGTTGTTTTATGTGGATACTGGAACACAAGCTGGAACAGGCGTCATAAAAATGATATTAACAGACTAACAATGCTATCTGATCTCTGCAATCTTATAAAAAGTTCAAAATTTGAACCACCACCATGTGAATTTTACTCACTTGATGATTACAAAAGTGCCATTGAAAAGGCTACAGAAGGCTTCAAAGGTGGAAAAGTTGTATTCAAAATGGAATAAAATCATTGACGATATTTATATATTTTTCATAATTGTGCGAGGCCTTAGACCTAAGGTTATTCCCATGTATGCAATATCATTTCCATACTAAATAGTTTGCCATACCTTATCTCAATGTAATTATTAATATATTATTTATATGTAATTTTTAAACTAAAAGAAAATATAAGAGACTGTCTTATTACTTTATCAGCCATCATCATCATCATATCCCGTAGTCCTTCGACAGTTTGGGTGCCACAGATGACTTAAAAACTATTCTCCATTTCTCTCGGTCTTCTGCCCTACGCATAGCATCGCCTAGTTTTAATCCTGTCCATTCTTTGATGTTATCTTCCCATCTTTTTCTCTGTCTTCCTCTTCTTCTTCCTCCTCTAGTAGTGCCATGCAAGATTTCTTTGGCGGGCCCTTGTTTTCTGGTCACATGGCCATACCATTCAAGTTTGCGCTTTTTTACAGACACCAGAAGGTAATCATACTGCCCACTTGCTTGACGAATCCTTTCTTTCACTTGTTCATTGGTGATATGGTCTCTATAGCAGATGCCAAGAATGCTTCTAAAACGTCTCATCTCCATCACCTTTATTTTCCTTTCTAGTTCTGCTGTTCATGTCCAGGACTCACAGGCATATAACCATTTCTAAAAATATATTTTTATATTTATTGTGTTTATTTATTTCTTGTAGTTGAAAAAATTAGCTTCCGCCATAAACAATAACACCACATTTTACTTAATGGAGATTTTCTAATCATTTTGATTAAAATTGCCTTTTGATGATAAGATATGTAAATAATTTTAGGGCCCTACTCAGACTATTTGTCTCTGGCCAAATGTCCCAAACAAGGAATCATTGAAACATAACATAAGCAATGAAATATGGAATGATCTTGGTTCGAACACTAATGTAATTCTAATCCAGATTCACTAAATCTTAAGAAGATGCAGTTAAACTAAGCAGTGAAAAAGTATATTTAAAATCTTCTAGTGTGTGAGTGGCTTCTAGGGTAGATCATCACACAATGGTTTTCTGTTCTTAGAAAAAAATAAGGGATAAATGTAACTGCCAGTACTTTATACAAGCATCCTGGGTAAGTGTCCCTAAATAAAAGCATAAATCCAGTGATATATATTTTGCATTTCATATACCGGTACAATAATGTTAAAATTAGTATTTGAATTTGCTATCACTTTTTTGTCTGACAAAAAACTGTGTGTGAAAGTTTGCTAACAGAATGTGATAGTGAGTTTCAAACTTAATACTGACCAGTTTTTGGCCCATAACAAAATTTGGTCTAAAAGGCCAATGAATGGGAAGTTTAGAGTGAACTTTGGGTCTTTTTTAATTTTTGATCTATCATGGCCCCAAAACGACCTGATTTGAAATTTTTAAAAAGTCCTGGTTATAGTCATCTTATTAAATAGTTTGGAATTAGTGATCGCTTTAAAATTGACCATTGCCTTTAATATTACTACATGTCAGGTGAAACGGAGGAAATTTTATTACCATTTTGATGAGTCAATCCTTCTGATTATTTGATCCTGATCTGTTTTTTTTAAAAATAGAATAAATAAATAATAAATATACCATTATACTGAAGTATACTTTATTAATTGAATTTTTTGCTTTAGAATTAGACAAATTCAGTGTGCAGTAGATTTTTTTTATACCTATATGTGAACTGATTGTTAATGCTATTCAATGCTATAGTTTTTTAATGAAATTTTTTTTTTAAAATGTAAATTTCACAGTTTTAATGTTATTATTCTTATTTATTACTATTTGGTAAATTTAGAGGAGTATCTTGTCCATGAATTTGAGATTGCTGGTATTTTTTTTTTTAATAGAACAAGTGTTTTCACTTAAACTAGGAAATTTCATAGCCTGAAGTGGGGTTCCAATGATGAAAAATGTTTCATTCAGTGCTCTGTACTATTCCGGCTGAATTGCTGCCACGCACATCAAACAACTTTTAAACTGATTTACATGATTGCTGCTTTTTGTGGAGATGGCGTTGACACTTCGAGAATTTCTTCAACTCCCCTATCACAAAACACAAGAAAAATAGTTTGGTGGTGAATAGAACAGCCTGATTGTGGGACGTGGGCTTAAACAGAATGAAATCTAATGAAAAGGTTCATTCAGCAATTACTGAAACTTGTTAATAAAAAAAAGTAATAAAAAAGCTGAAAAATATTTTTAAAACAGAATTAAAAGTTTTGACAATAATAATTTTATTTTTTTTTAAATCACAAGGTGGTAGCAATGACAAGCACAATAGCTTATTTTTTTTTTTTTTGAGGAACATTAACACAAACAATGCCATAAAGAACCAAGCTGTGTCTCTTGGCTTGTATACACATATGATTATACATATATATTATATAGATGAGAGAGATCTAATCTATCACGGAGTTCATCAACAACTTCTTGCGCTCAACAGACTCAAATAAAAACCACATTAATTGGAATGCATTACTCTGTCAACTCAAAATAGAATCTTTAATTTTACATAATGTGAGATGAATTTACATGATATGAATTGAAATTAACTCATAAATCATAAAAGCTCAAAATTGTCAATAATTTTAGAGATTTATTTAATGGTTACAATAACATCAATCATAATAAAATAAAAATTTTATTATCAAATTGTACTTGTCAAGATAATAATATTTTAAAAAAATTAAACAATCGTGCAGAATAGCATGTGTTATTTTAATTTAATTTTGGCCGTTTTTAAATAAATAAATACAAATTATGAGCATTATGTTTCTTATGTCTTATAAGACAGGAAGCTCAGGTGTAATCGAGGCAAACTGACTGCAGCTGTTGTCTTATCTTTTTACATGTCAAAAATAAAGGAATGACTGCTGTTTAGAAAAATTTTGTTGACAGCCCAAAGAGTGACCTAGAGAACAAATGCCATTTACTAAATACCAGAAACTGTAAAAGAAAGACAATACAAATTGCACTTCCACAAAAATTACATCTGTTGCAACAGCCAGCCCCCAGTAACCTATTTAAATTAAAACGCAGCTGGTTGGCTGTGTCCCTGAAACTCGTAGGAACACATTGTGACCAGACTTATTAAAAAATAAAAAATAGCACGGCAAGCGCAAAATAAAATGGAAGGTTTAGTAACTTGACTAGTTGATTTTTTTTTTTTTAATTAACAAGGAATGGAAATCTATTTTAGTAATTAGACAAATGTTTATCACATAGGAATGGTTAAACTACTTTGAGCTTATCTTTTTTTACATGAGATATAAATTAAATAATATCTACCAGTATATGAATCTAATACCGGTATACAAAGTTTTTTCTTTAAACTTTAAAGCAAATATGATATTTGGCAGGTGGGGTTTACAAAATAAACAGTAGTTCAAAACAAAGTAGGCAAATAAAGTTAGTCGCCATGTGAATTAATACATGTCACAAAAAAAATGTATCAGCGACGTTGTGCATGAAAATACATGTTATATTGTACCCGGTACCTACTGATGAACTTAAAAACGGTTTACTTACTATTGCAAATAGCAACGTGAAAAAGATTGACATGAACATTTTTTATATAGATCAGGATGATATATCACATTAGTAATTGTAACAATAAATCAGATAAGCATTAATTGTCTAATAGTGTTGCTAAAGTTAAGCAAGAAAAATATCCTATTGTAATACTGAACACACATGTCACTGACAAGGTTCACTAACAACATCAAATTATGGGAAATAGGGTCATTAGTCAGTGTGAGGGGGTAGTTGATATAATGGTGGTGGATTTCCTGGTGTTGGCCACTTCTTAACATACAGGTGGTGATAACAGAAATTTTTTTTACAGATGTATTGCTTTCTTCTGGTTTCGTAAAACAGATTTAGTCACATCTCCTAATTACAAATTTTGATATCTCTCGCAAACATGGAGTCCCCAGTACACTGGTTAAGTGTGGTAGTGGCTAAGATTGGTATGGTTAAATAACTAAAGTTTAGATATTTAGAAACATGAATCTGTTGCAGTGATGACAATGGTTTTGGTTCAACTTACTTCAATGTTGTCATTAGATTTCATGCATTGGTTACAAGCCTTTGCATTAGGTGGCCAGGTTTAAAATCTGCTTCACACATGTGGAGACCATCAAGTTAAGAAAAGCAGAGGTAATGATTGATTGCCATCTGCAATCCTCCAGTTATCCTAAGTTCTACTTAAAAATTGGGTCAAAGCGATAGTAACTATGTAACTACAAAGTTACTTGGCGTCAAATGATGGAAGGGAATGAACAGTTATAATGAACTTCTGTGACCAATCAACATTTTGTCAAACGCTGTTCACCAAGAAGAATTGTGGATTGGATAGATGATATAGAATAGATGAGATTGCAACTTTAGCAAAGTTATTTAAAATAATTTAAAGTTTGGATTCAGGCCTAAACCAAACCTCCCTCCATCATGTTTGAAATCAAAATTGCTTATACCGGTGGTAGCAAAAATTAGTTGTTTAAGGTAGGAAAAATATTTATTAATCTTTTACATTTCACAAATTTTTTTCAATCATAAATACATTTCTGAAGACTAAAAAGTCGTTATTGACATAAAATTGGAAAAGAAAAAAAAAGATTTATTAGGATAAAACAGGAAAAAAAAAAAAGTATTCATTGTAAATTAAGTAACCAGTACAAGTCTGAGATTAGATTTTAAACAAATACAAATAGCCAGCAGATGCAGAAAACTTTGTTTGAATTTAATAAATGATATGTAAGAGCTAAAACCCTGTTGAAAGAACTACAACCCTGCTGAAAGAATTACAACCCTGCTGAAAGTAAGTTCTTGAAACGTACATTTAATGTAAGTCTAAATATGAAAATAGACTCATATATACCGTATATATATATATACGGTATATACCAAATATATATATCCGGTGCATATATATAATAAGTATGTTTTGAAAAAAAAAAAACATGAGATGAAAAATCCCTCAACACTGGATCTTATTTTACACTAGGAAAAAAGATCAGCAGTTTGGTAATGGAACAATGGTATTCTCCTTCATAACTGCACAACCAAAAACAAAATTAATTTATTAACCCTTTCGCTACCGATGATGTCGACGCGACGTCATAATCACCCACTTTCACTTACCAAAGACGTCACATTGTTGTCATAACAAAGAGGCAAAGAAATTTTCTGAAATACCAAGGACGTCATGTCGACGTCATATTTCAATGCTATATATTTCTTTATTCGTTAATCTATAAAGAAGTTAAAAAGCAAATCGGATAGAGGATGAAAAATCACGAAAATTTCTTCTGTAAAAGTTTTTTTATTGCAGAGTCAGAAAAAATCGATGCCCAAAAACCAGCGGTAATGAAAGGGTTAAATTTTTCTAAAATATTAACAAAAGCAAATGCTAGCAGCATTAGCACAAAAATTTATGACCGCGAATTAAAAAAAATTAATTATTGTACAAATTCACTCATAAATAATATAACTCTGAAGTCTTCAACTTCAGCAATTTTCTTGTAAAGGGCCCAAGAGTTTTTTTAAACAATGACTTTATAAGTAATTTCATGATGGTTAGCTAAGAAAAACAACTTTTAAAAAACAAAAACAAAAAACAATGTATGATGTAATAATTGAGAGATAAGAGCAATTAAAAATATTGCACTTGAAATGATACCAAAGAAAAATTCATAGAAAAGATAAAAAGAGTAATTTTATTATTGATAGCTTTCGAGTTGGACCTAGTTGTGTCTTTTATAAATTAGTCCAAATGAAAAGTGAAGCTGAATGGAAATAACTAAACACGTCTTAAAAACAAAGTTTTTCATATAAAACCTTTATATTATATTAATGTTGTGCTTTTTTATTATTTAATTATATATTAATACTACAGTGTCCCTCCCACTTTCACACCGCACGATTTATTTCACCAACTATTTCAGGAAAAAACAAAAGAAGATATTATGGACCTAACGCATTTGCGATGTTTTTACAGATCTCATTTAGCGCAGCTATCGGGAATTATTTTTTCGTGTAATCATTATCATATTTCCTTCATCTACCCCTTTAGAAACAGAAAAAACCTAAACTGATTATTGAGCGTTCGGGTTGGGGGATGGGGCTAAAAATTTGAATGAATGTTTTGTCCTCAGCAACGAGTCTATGTGCCAAGATTCAGCTCGATAGGTTGACAGGAAGTGGGTCACTTAACGGTCTGAAGATTTTTCCCTAAACACACAAAAGCCAAGGATTTAAAAATAATGAATAGTTTATTTAAGCATCTCCTTTTTACTTCTTTTTGAACAATAGATTAAATCCAGTGTTTATTGTAAATGTCAAACTATTGAAATGAAATAATTTTTTAAAAACTTTATCAGATTCCCCCCAAAAAAGTGAAGATCTTATTATTCTTATGTGGCTCAAGCAGAAAGGGTGAAGACAAATCGGTTCAAAATATCCACTTGGTCCAAAAAAAATTATTGCATTGTCTTATGTCATGCGTTATTGGTCTCATTCTATCAGGGAAGGATATTTTTCAATCAATTTATTATTTGCATCAGTTGAACTGGCAAACTACCCAGCTCAGAAACAGGTCAAAATTAGAAGTGAGGGATCTTCACTGCGTGTTGTACTTGATGACTCTTGATATCTGGTCTTGAAGCCATACCAAGATGTCAGCCTCCTTGCAGATAATTTCTTTTTCTCCACTTGAAAACAGGTTCACTCCCGAGTCATCCTATTAAAAAAAAAATTTGAACATTTTCATGATTTGTGATTAACAAATATTTAGAATGTTGGACTGCAAAAGCTTTTAAGTACCGGTAGATAACAAAATATATATATTTATACCATTTACCGGTATATTATGAAAAATATAATTTAGATTCATCCAATTCGTGTTTTTTTGTTGTGGAGATTTATATTTTATCTTTTGATTGAAGTTATTTAAAGCTTATTTACTTTATTTACCCAAATTGTGTCATACTAATCCTGATTTGTAACATAGTAGAAACAAGCAGATCTTTCAAATTCTAAACCTAGTAAAATTGACACCTTCTTTTTTAAGTTGTGGATACAAGGTATTAAAATCAACTTTCTGGAGTCATAGGCCCCCATTGAGTTGTAGGTCCCAATAGAATGATAGGCCCCCATTGAGTGATAGGTCCCTCATTGAGTGATAGGTCCCAATTGAGTGATAGGCCCCCACTGAGTGATAGGCCCCTTTTGAGTGATAGGTCCCCATTGAGTGATAGGTCTCCATTGATTGTAGGCCGCGGGATTAGCTGCTGGCACCCTGTTCTTTGACGTGCAATGATTTTGACAAATCTGAAAAACGCTAGATGTCGGTACAGCTAGAGATGAGTTGCTCACAGCTGTCTGCCTACCTCTTTGATCTTGAAGATCATTTTGTCATCCTTAATTGCAGGTACGCCGAGGATTCTGTCAATGGAAACTTTCCAGTCTACATCCCAGCTGCCCCAGAAACGACACTTTTCCAGCAGCAGCAAATGCCTGAGACAACAAAGCAAAATGGAATAGTTTTAGAAGTTTGCATAAAAGAGATACAAACCAAAAGTCTCGAGATACAAACCAAAAATCTTGAGATACAAACCAAAAGTCTCGATATACAAACCAAAAGTCTCGAGATACAAACCAAAAGTCTCAAGATACAAACCAAAAGTCTCAAGATACAAACCAAAAGTCTCGAGATACAAACCAAAAGTCTCGAGATACAAACCAAAAGTCTCGAGATACAAACCAAAAGTCTCCAGATACAAACCAAAAGTCTCGAGATACAAACCAAAAGTCTCGAGATACAAACCAAAAGTCTCGAGATACAAACCAAAAGTCTCGAGATACAAACCAAAAGTCTCCAGATACAAACCAAAAGTCTCCAGATACAAAACACAAGTCTCCAGATACAAAACACAAGTCTCCAGATACAAAACACATGTCTCAAGATACAAACCACAAGTCTCGAGATACAAATCACATGACTCTACGATGGTCACAAGAAATATTTTGAACAAATACGTTCATGAAAAAAAGTAATTTGATGGAGTCACATATTAATATTAATGAAACCAACTATCAGTACCAACTTAAGAGAACACTTGAACTCAAGGGTATGTAGGAAAGGAATAGTGAAATCCTTTTTGTGGAAAAGTGCAACCGGGGTAAATTGAGTATTTAAAAAAAAAAAAGAACGAGATAGATAGCTTTGAGAAGTAAAATCTGAACTTTTTGCTTTGAACCATGGAGCAGACAAATAAAGAATACTTATTTTCTATTGCAACAAAATTTGTGCAAGGTATCTGAAAAAATTCTCAACCTGTCTGTGATGAGCACCACACTGGCTTTTTCTTCTTTACTGAGAGGAATGTGCGCCCAGTAGATGTCCGTCTTGGACAATTCCCCCTTCAGGATGTTTTGTAGCAGCCTTTGACCTGCAGCTCTATGGGGTGAAAATGGTTGCAGACCCTAAAGACAACAAAAAAAAAATAGTGGTTACATCAGGTTAACTCACATCGTTGTTATACTATAGAAAGGCAGCCTAGAAATTTACATAATAATAACACTACAGTACCCATTCATGGCACTAAATTTTTTTTTTTTAATGGATAATTTGATTTAGCCATGTTGGCATTACGATTCATCTGCTTTTATTTATTTTTTTTAAATTTCACAATAAGCCGATCTATTTTTTGTGTGTTTTTTTTTCCCTTCTTAAATTTGCTCTGAAATATTTACTGATTGGACATAACCATATTTAAACTTACAATTTGTGGATTGATGAAACGAGGCAACCTCACCCTGGCCACAACACCACCTTCCATCTCGGCGGATCTGAAGCAAAGCATGGAGGATCAGTTAAGTGCACGTGAACTCCATCTCCCCATCTCCGGGTTTGAATTCAGAGTTGCCTTCTCTTAGATGAAGTTAACGAGTCCCATCCACCCGGGGTGCTGGTGGTGTTTTTTTGCTTGACTGGGCTTTTGGCGGGGATTGAACTCCTGACCATTAACTTGAGATTTGCTCAGTTTAGACCACTCGGCCACCCAGCACCCAGACATCTATAATTGTTGTTAATACTTAACGCTGAATCTTTTACCCCCAAAAGTATTCATGCATTTAAAAAAAGGTGTTTTAGAACCCATGAGCTGTGTACAAAGAATAAATACAATGACCAGCTTTGCATCATTTTATTTCTACGTCAGTGGTCAACATGTGCAATGTATTGGAAAACGTTTGTGTCGTGGAAGATCTAAATTATTTTAGCCACAGTTCAGTTGAAAAAATTATTTCAAATACACATTTGATCAGTTCACACAATCATTAATCATTTTAATTTCTATGATAAATTTAACAAATATATATATATAATATATATATATATATATATATATATATTTATACTTACGTATATAAAAATATATATATAAATAAATATATATATAGATAGATATGTACTGGCATTATATAATTTATATTATTTGATAGGTTCCTATTTGTATTCTCCATTTTATTGGTTCCCATTTCTCTGTAACGGAACCAATCTCTGAAAACTACTTCCCTGTTAGGTCATTCCTTACCTCCTGAGGCCATCAAATGCCATGCTGACCATGTCCACGATACCACCTGTAGGTTTTGTAAGTAGACCCAGCAAACCTTTCCCGACTCCTTTGAAGAAGCCTTCCACACCATCCTCATGAGCACCTGAGCCAGGAGCAAAGTCAAAAATTAAACATTCCTGACCAAAGAGCTCATTTCTTTTGAACAGAATTTGTATTTGAAACTTAACAAATTGGGATGTAGTAAAGTACTCGTAGCACTTATGAAATTTTCATGCTTTAAAATATAAAAAAAGTACCCTGGTAGATAATTATAAAACCAGTAATAGGTAGATAATGATATAGCTGCACTGGGTAGATAACAGACCTGTTTACCCTCAATATCTTAAAATCATACAATATCATCACAAAATCATTCAATACATTATCTTAATAGTAAAAAAAACACACAGTATATATAATGTATACACCTCAAAATTGTACATTGTACGCCCAAATCGTAAGAGTAAACAGGTCTGAGATAATAAAATACAAGGTAGATAATGATATACTGGGTAGATAATTATATACTAGGTAGATGATATACTGGGTAGATAATGATATACTGGGTAGATAATGATATACCGGTACTGGGTAGATGATAGACTAGGTAGATAATGATATACCGGTACTGGGTAGATGATAGACTAGGTAGATAATGATATACTGGGTAGATAATAATATACCGGTACTGGGTAGATGATAGACTAGGTAGATAATGATAACTGGATATATAATGATATACTGGGTAGATAATGATATGCTGGGTAGATAATGATTACCAGAGTATATCCAAAAGATGGTCGGCTTACCTTTGATTGGGTCCAGTATGACACCAGATAAACCTAGTCCAACACCCAACACAAGTGTTTTTGAAGCTAAAGCCAGACTGGACGGCAAGCCTCTCGGCTCTTGTTGCATTCGCAGTCGTCTTTTCTGTTGAGGCAGATAACATCCAGAACTACTTTCAGGTCATGGGATTTATTCTAAAGTTACAAGTTATTGTTCCATTATCATTTGTAACTGCAAGCTTTAATCTACAGTTAAAATTAAAAATTTAGCAGACTAACTGTAGCCCATAAATTAAATCCATTTTTCTTCTTTAAGAAGCGGCGTTGTGAAGCATTCTTCATTTAAACTGGGTTGAAAATAAATGGATGTTTAGATCCAAGAATTTCCATATTTGCAAAACTCTAACCCTTTATTTTATATAAATAACAAAAAGGAGACAGGTTTTCATACCCTTTTGTAATCATCATCAAAGGAGAGTGCAGCCAGTGTCCTTCCAATGCCTCCAGCTATACCAGCCACTGAACCAGCAGTGCCACCTGTGAACAATCATTGTACATGTTGGTTTAGTGAGATGATCAACAACAAAAAAATGTAGAGATAGCTCTTAATGTAAATATTATTTCTACAGTAAAGCCAAATGGCAATAAGAAGGTAGAAATTAACATATTTCATGAATAGTTTCCTCTACAAGCCAACCTTATCCAATGAGCCCATTATGCGTGGGTAAACTTACCTATTGTGTTTCCCATGAGGCTCTCTACTCCCCGAGCAAGACCCTCGGAGAATTCATCTCTTCCCTGGATTGAACCCTGGAGGAAATTACAACTCAGAATAAGTTGAAGGAACTTGATGCTGTTCCTTTCGTGAAGTAAAATTATTTTACAATCTACCAAACTCCCAAGAACTATTTACAGACCAGCTCATTTTCTTACTATAAATAGAAAGAAATTCAGGATTATTGAAAAGCTCTTAAATTGTAAAATTTCTTTTTTAAAAACAAGCTATTCCTGTTTAAGGACAGAGTCCATGATTCCCATTACCAAAAACGGCTCATAGAAGAAGTCGCCGAGACCCTGGGTGAAGTCTTTGACCAGACCGTAAGGGTTGCCCAGGACGTCGAGACCCAGGATGAGGACGTAGGCCTGCTGCAACATCTGATGTGTGTAGTGGGACTGAACCTGGGCCATCAGCTGATTGTTGGACAGGAGCACGCCTTTACGTTCAAAGTAGGCCATCCTAAAAATAAACATGACATAATGAATAGAGGCTTTGACATTGGTTTTATGCATAAATTACTGGGCAAATTCAAACAGTTTTACCTAAAACTTCATTAGTTTAATATATAGCCTTAATAGCTTATGGGGATATTCATGAAGTTTTATGCATAAACTAATGGGCTTATTCAAACAGTTTTACCTAAAACCTCATTAGTTTAATATATAGCCTTAATAGCTTATGGGGACGTTCATCACGTTGTATGTATAAACTAATGGGCTTATTCAAACAGTTTTACCTAAAACCTCATTAGTTTAATATATAGTCTTAATAGCTTATGGGGACATTCATCACGTTGTATGTATAAACTAATGGGCTTATTCAAACAGTTTTACCTAAAACCTCATTAGTTTAATATATAGTCTTAATAGCTTATGGGGACATTCATCACGTTGTATGTATAAACTAAATACAGGATAATGAAAAAACAAATCATTTACAAGGGCTGAAGACCAAATAAGAATTATAATTTCTCTAGTTTAGCTTCTTCTTCTATATTTCGAGGGACTGTGATGAATGAATTGATCATTCAGGCTCCTATGTTTCAGAGGGGTTGACGTTGTAAATGTGCGTGGTTTTGAAAGGGGATACATCACTGGTTGCTGCAAGGGCTACTCAGCGAGGGTATCATGAACTGGGGGTTGGAAGACAGGAGGCATTAGACGCAAATGTGTCAAGTGTAGTCGCCTCAACTGTTGCGTTTGGAAGATTGTTCCAGTCTCTTAATGTCTTTGGCAGGAATGAGGAGCTCCTGTACTGAGTTCTTGTTTTTTTATGAGCTGGAACTGCTTGTCATAGCCTTGTCGCTGTCTAGGCGGGAGATGGACAAGTTTCTGTTTAATGCTAGAGCAGTGGACCAGCCCATTTTTTTATCTTGTACATTTATGTCATTCAGATAACTTAAATATTTTTTCCAAACAAAATGTCTCCAAGCCATCTTAAGATGGTAGAGATGTATTGATTTATCACCGAAACAAGACCTGAAAGCAACTAAAACTGACCTTAGCTCAACATTTTTAATCTCCGTCAGGGTGACGCCCACAGAGTTGAGGAAGAAGTCCACTATGTCACCTTTAAGACTAGAGTTCTGCACATGATCGACAGGTGCCAGGTAGGCCTTGCCATTCAGTGAGAAGCTCAGGTGCAACTGAAAACGACACACAAGAGAAGAAGAGCTAAAATAACAACAGTCACAGACAGGCGGGAACATGTTTCTTAGTTTGCCGGTATCTCTATGCTACAATGTTTGACAGCACACCCTGGAGTGGTAGGGCCTTGCATGTTTCTTAGTTTGCCGGTATCTCTATGCTACAATGTTTGACAGCACACCCTGGAGTGGTAGGGCCTTGCATGTTTCTTAGTTTGCCGGTATCTCTATGCTACAATGTTTGACAGCACACCCTGGAGTGGTAGGGCCTTGCATGTTTCTTAGTTTGCCGGTATCTCTATGCTACAGTGTTTGACAGCACACCCTGGAGTGGTAGGGCCTTGCATGTTTCTTAGTTTGCCGGTATCTCTATGCTACAATGTTTGACAGCACACCCTGGAGTGGTAGGGCCTTGCATGTTTCTTAGTTTGCCGGTATCTCTATGCTACAGTGTTTGACAGCACACCCTGGAGTGGTAGGGCCTTGCATGTTTCTTAGTTTGCCGGTATCTCTATGCTACAGTGTTTGACAGCACACCCTGGAGTGGTAGGGCCTTGCATGTTTCTTAGTTTGCCGGTATCTCTATGCTACAGTGTTTGACAGCACACCCTGGAGTGGTAGGGCCTTGCATGTTTCTTAGTTTGCCGGTATCTCTATGCTACAATGTTTGACAGCACACCCTGGAGTGGTAGGGCCTTGCATGTTTCTTAGTTTGCCGGTATCTCTATGCTACAATGTTTGACAGCACACCCTGGAGTGGTAGGGCCTTGCATGTTTCTTAGTTTGCCGGTATCTCTATGCTACAATGTTTGACAGCACACCCTGGAGTGGTAGGGCCTTGCATGTTTCTTAGTTTGCCGGTATCTCTATGCTACAATGTTTGACAGCACACCCTGGAGTGGTAGGGCCTTGCATGTTTCTTAGTTTGCCGGTATCTCTATGCTACAATGTTTGACAGCACACCCTGGAGTGGTAGGGCCTTGCATGTTTCTTAGTTTGCCGGTATCTCTATGCTACAATGTTTGACAGCACACCCTGGAGTGGTAGGGCCTTGCATGTTTCTTAGTTTGCCGGTATCTCTATGCTACAATGTTTGACAGCACACCCTGGAGTGTTAGGGCCTTGCATGTTTCTTAGTTTGCCGGTATCTCTATGCTACAGTGTTTGACAGCACACCCTGGAGTGGTAGGGCCTTGCATGTTTCTTAGTTTGCCGGTATCTCTATGCTACAATGTTTGACAGCACACCCTGGAGTGGTAGGGCCTTGCATGTTTCTTAGTTTGCCGGTATCTCTATGCTACAGTGTTTGAAAGCACACCCTGGAGTGGTAGGGCCTTGCATGTTTCTTAGTTTGCCGGTATCTCTATGCTACAGTGTTTGACAGCACACCCTGGAGTGGTAGGGCCTTGCATGTTTCTTAGTTTGCCGGTATCTCTATGCTACAGTGTTTGACAGCACACCCTGGAGTGGTAGGGCCTTGCATGTTTCTTAGTTTGCCGGTATCTCTATGCTACAATGTTTGACAGCACACCCTGGAGTGGTAGGGCCTTGCATGTTTCTTAGTTTGCCGGTATCTCTATGCTACAATGTTTGACAGCACACCCTGGAGTGGTAGGGCCTTGCATGTTTCTTAGTTTGCCGGTATCTCTATGCTACAATGTTTGACAGCACACCCTGGAGTGGTAGGGCCTTGCATGTTTCTTAGTTTGCCGGTACCTCTATGCTACAGTGTTTGACAGCACACCCTGGAGTGGTAGGGCCTTGCATATTTCAATTCTACTGAAAAAACATTAAATTAAGGGCATCTATTCTCTTCTTGCCGTGAGTAGTGACTTTGTTTAGTGAATGATGGATTGTGGCTCTGAAAAATGTTCTGACCTTTAGCGGGGAGAGGTGGAGGTATTCAAAGTAAATCTTCTGAGGTCTGGAAGAAATCTGCAAAGAAAAACTGGTTTTAAAAAAATGGCAAAGGTCATAGGTGCTACATAAAATAAAAGGCATTTTGTTTACTCAAAACTTCTACATTTTATCAAGCATTTTGATTATATACCAGTACTTAACTTAAAATAAAGAAATCTGATAAAACAGTAGAGGCAACTATGAACTGTTTGGAACAAATTTAAATTGATTACCTCCTGTTCACAAACTCTTTCAGTTAATTTCCTGTGTTTAAGAAAATTTCATTCCATGTTTAATATCACCAATATGGCTTTTGCTGTAAATCTTATCTCACAAATATGGATTTTTCTTTTCACATTATCTTATCTCACCAATATGGCTGTTGCTTCTTTCAAAGACTGCCTGGCTAAACACAAATCACACTGCAGTTGGAAGCTCTGTTGAGGAGAGTGAAAAATTCTAAAATTAAAAATGTGTTGGGGGCAAAGCTGTTGTGATTAACAAATTGTAAACTGTTCTTTTTCTTATCACCAACTTCCTGTTAAATTCTTGTGGGTGATTATTAAAAAATATGCATCTATCAATGGCGTCAAAATGCTTCTACGTCTGCTTCAGCTGAAAACTTCAGAGCTGTAAAATGCCGCACAGCTTAATCTAAAGGGGGGGCGCATTCAGTGCACCAAAATTGGTGGGGCACTTGACTCACAAAATATTCTGGTTCTGTACGTTGCTGCATCCATATATTGGCATATGTGCAATGGTTGGGGAAGCGATGTTGCCAATCTAATGGCTCCTAGCAGATGCCAGGGCAGCCTTGAAGCTTTGTAAGTATGTGAGGATGTGTTTAGAACAGGCTGCACCCGCTCCATTTTTAAATAGAGTTAAACAAAATAATCCAGCATTGTGTAGAATATATTCCCCACTTTTGATCTTTATCACAGTACATAATTGTCTATGTAACAATGCCACTAACTCTACCAGATGGCGCTGATTTCAACTAAAATAAAATTCCAGACGACTGCAATAAATGAGATGCTTAAAAGGAGCACAAGTGCATCTGGTGCTTGGTTTTTTTCCACAGCAACAGCTGGAGTAATAAATCTGCGGTGTAATGGGGGGGTGGGGGTGGGGCATTAGAACATTAATTCAAGGGGGGTTGGCGTACTGAGTGGGGGGGTTGGGGTGGGGGTGAAGTACTAATCGGGACTTTTATAAAGTGCGTAACTTGAATGCATGGTTTCGTCAAATAACTTTTGAAGAGGGGAAGTTCATGCATTGTGGCCGCCATTGATCAGCGGGGTTATTGCAAGTTGACTGATTATGATATAGCTATAAAAGTGTTTATCAAGATTTGGCACGTTAACTCCGTACGGGATAAACCAAATCCACAATTTTACGTAACTGCGATGTCTTTTTTCCTGATTGGGCTTTTACATTTTACTGCAAGTCACTTCCTTTCCATTCTTCTTTTTTCTTTACCTTGTTTCTGTCTGGTTTTCTATTTTTTAGGTAGCATTTATCTCTCTCTATATATATTATGTAAATTTGATTAATACTTATTTGTATGTCTTGTACTGATGAATGCAAGTGCAGAAACGTTTAATTATTTGTAATGTAAAATTATTATTAAAACTCAATATATATTGTTATATCAACACAGATTGTTCGTGTCTATTTAATCTATGATATAGCTATTAGGCCTAGATTTAACAGGAAGTTGGTAAAAATAAAAAAGTTTTTTTTTTTTGTTTCTTGTTTGGTAATAGTGATTTACAGTCAGGAAGACAGTTTTTTTCAAATACTGCAGTTACACCACCTGACTTATGAACTGTGACACATGGAATAACATTGGAATGTAAGTCCACACTAAATGATGTTGGAATGTAAGTCCACACTAAATGACATTGGAATGTAAGTCCACACTAAATGACGTTGGAATGTAAGTCCACACTAAATGACGTTGGAATGTAAGTCCACACTAAATGACGTTGGAATGTAAGTCCACACTAAATGACGTTGGAATGTAAGTCCACACTAAATGACATTGGAATGTAAGTCCACACTAAATGACATTGGAATGTAAGTCCACACTAAATGACATTGGAATGTAAGTCCACACTAAATGACATTGGAATGTAAGTCCACACTAAATGACATTGAAATGTCCAGTCACCTCTTTCACTGTAGGGGTCAGCTGACCGATGACATCCATGAGGGACAGAATAAAACCTTTGTCCAGTTTTAAGTTAAACTCTTGCACAAGAATCTTTGCATATCTGAAACATACAAGATTTGGGATACTGAAATATTTCTATAAATTACAATTTTTTCTTCTCCCCCCCCCCCCCCCACATCTCTAATCTTTAGCCAGCCATGCCATCGACACACGCACCCACCTGATGGTATCAATGTTTTGCTCAGGAACTGTGCGCCTCATCACCCCCAGCTCAACAAAAGGCTTTGGTCCCATGCGTCTCAGCACATAAGTCGGTATGGGTGTCTGTGACAGGGCGGTGGGGTAGTACGCCTCGGGGAGCTGGTTGTCTATCTGTTGGATCAGCAAACATGATTAAACTTCACATTTTCTTCACTTGTAAAACAGTAACACTCATGTGTCGTTAGCCTATATGTTAAGAACGCACAACTAAAACAACAAGCCCATAGAGGCTTAGTCTCTGGTAGGAGTTGTTGCATGTGTCATGATGAGATAACAATACGGTTGAACTTGTTGTTTTTAACTTGTCTGTAAGGTAACGTTCACTGCAAGGTGGTGCTTGTTGTTGTTGTTACCTGTAATGCCTGAAAGGTAACGTTCACTGCAAGGTGGTGCTTGTTGTTGTTGTGGTTGTTGCTGTTATTACCTGTAATGTCTGTAAGGTAACGTTCACTGCAAGGTGGTGCTTAGAGCTGCGGTACTGACACCAAACACCAGGGTGAAATGTTCGCCTCAGGGCCCCCATGTAGGGCTTGGTCATCTGCATTTTGCTAAGATCAGCCTGGGGAGCAAAATGATATTATATTAAGGAAAAAAGATTCTACTTTAAATTTAAAATACTATGGTCAGTGAATTTCCGATTATTATAATATCTAATATTTATGAGGAATAAAATATTGGATTACAATAGTGGAGGACACTCATTTTTTGGGGTATCAAATATAGAAAATTCTTGAAAGATCCCTTGAGAACCTTATTTTTAGACCACAGTGAAAGAAAGGATGAGAACCACTATTGTGGACAATAATGAAAGAAATGATGAGGAACCATTGTGTTGGGCCATACATGAAAGGATGAGAACCATTGTGTTGGGCCATAATGAAAGGATGAGAACCACTGTTGCGGACATTAAGGGAAAGAACATTGACCATCATAGGCAACCTCACCTCGATTTGATCATGCAGACTGGCTGAGATAACTTCTCCCTTCCACTGGTCCTCAAGCCATGTGGCCAGCTCCACACTGAGTGACCTCCATTTCTCCTTGACCTCCACCTCCCACACAGCCGGGCAGCTGGCCACAGACAGCAGTGCCACCTCCTGGTACGTGGAGTTGATGACAGAGACGCTGATCCCTTCAAGTGATGCAAAGAAGGCCAGATCTGCATTCTCTCCCTCATTGATCTAAGAGTGTCAAGGCGGAGAAGACATTTAACCCCCTGTGTCACCAGCATGTGCATATTTAGAGCATTACTTCAATAAACAAGGGGAAAAACATATCAATATCCTAAATATTAAATTTCTTTTTTTTTTTCCTCTTTTCTTTCTATTTAACAAACAAGTGCAAAAATATAAGTTCTTAAGCACAATAACCTACTGAAATATGAAAAAAAAAATTGTTCAGAATATTAATTTATTTGAGTTTACGGAGAAACTACATTGCCTTTTTTTTTCTTCTTTTTTTTTTTTGTGTGATGCATTTCTATTTGTACGTTTTTGATTTAAGTGAACATTAACATCAAATAAAAAATGATTAGAAAGTTACAATATCCAGGGTTGAATTTAAATTTTATTACTAATAATAAAAAAATGATGAAATGAATTTGCATATAGTTGGGTTGAGCAGGATTTTATTATAATGTCACAGGGAAAGCTTACAAAAAAAAAAAAAAAAAAAAAAAAAAAAAATTAAGTACATTAAAGGGAATAATTCCTTTTTTTTTTTTAAAGAAAAAAGAGAAATGCTAAAATTGAAAATGAATATTTTCAAAGAACTGATTGAAAATTAAAGTTAAAAAATGTATAAATTTAAAAGTGGTTTAATGGATTTGGTTCTTAAATAATAATTTTAAATAAATTTTAAATTCTTTTTTTTTTACAACTAACTTTTGCTTACAGTAACAATAAAACATAATCCATAGAACAAATATGCCAGGTTTTCATGTCACGAAGATAGGTGCACACGATAAATGACCTTGCCTTGCTATACTGATCTTCATACAATATTTTTTTGTCTTCTTATCGCATCTTCCACCAGGAGACAAACTACCAAGCTCTCAACTGCTGTCCAAAAACAAAAAAAGCTAAGTAGTCAGTGGCGTTTAATTATTGGTCTGTCTAGGCTATTCTAAACCTGCTAAGCCATAGATAGGTCTATTCATGCTCTAGAAAGCTTAAGCAAGTCGCAAACAAAACAGACACAAAATTGAGAGATCTCAATATAATTTATATTTTAAAATCTTTGATGACTTTGAAAAAGGATTTTAAAAAAAAAGGATCTCTCCATTACAGACCCCAAAGTGTAGTTCTTGCTTTTATTATTATTATTATTATTATTATTACTACAGTACTAGCAGTTTGAAAAAAAGACAGGAGTAAATATTTATTCTCCTTATATACTTTTTTTCTTCATGTAAAGAATATCGGCATTTTTTTTTCTTCATGTAAAGAATATCGGTATTTTTTTTCCTTCATGTAAAGAATATCGGTATTTTTTTTTCTTCATGTAAAGAATATCGGTAATTATTTTCCTTCATGTAAAGAAAATCGTTTTTTTTTTCCTTCATGTAAAGAATATTGGTATTTTTTTTTCTTCATGTAAAGAATATTGGTATTTTTTTTTCTTCATGTAAAGAATATCGGTATTTTTTTTTCTTCATGTAAAGAATATCGGTATTTTTTTTTCTTCATGTAAAGAATATCGGTATTTTTTTTCTTCAAATAATTCTATAATTCCTTTATATAAAAAGTTTCCCAACACTGTAAATCAGGCCTGCACAACATACGGCCCGCGGGTCACATACGGCCCGCCAGCATCCACTTTGCGGCTCGCAAGGTAACGAAATATTCTTTATTATTATTATATTCTTAATAGCTTTTCCCCCAATTTCCCATTTTCTTTCGGCCCGCACAAGCCTTTTCATAAAGTACAACGGCCGCCTTACATTTTGAGTTGTGCAGGCCTGCTCTAAAGCAAACTTAAAACAACCCTGAGAAGTCTAAGTGGAAACTGAGAAACAGAATCAACACATTCCTACTTTTTTAAACATGAAACAAAGTTAGGACATTTCATTAGCCAAAAAAACAAAAAAGAAGCATGCGACCCATAACACTACAGGTAACTAAAGAACATGAGGTACAAACAAATAATGAATGAACCAAGAAGTGAGGCAAGCAAAGTGGGAAGTGAAAAAAAAAGAAATGAGAGAAGTGTCATGAGGGGGTGCAGTAACAGGAATGTACGGGAAATAACATTCATGATTATCTAGGACTCCATTAATATGCAGCTGGGGTTGATTATCAAATTGTGGCCCCATTAGGTTTAAACAACGGGAAGTGCTAAAAAATAAATACATTTGAATAATAAAAAAATTCCCAACAATAATTTTGTTTTGTTTCAGGGGTTTTAATTTAGAAATATGAAGGAAGTCCTGGTGTCCAAAAACCAAAGTACAGTAAACACAATGCAAGTTTTACAATCCATTCAGTCCCGAAGTCCAGCTAGCTTTTTTTTTTACCTGTAACTCATTGCGCCTGCGTGGCAAATCTACACTTTGAACGTAGCCCTAAGAAATAAACCAACAGTCACTCTTCAGCGGTTGGGTGGATTGTAATAGATACTGAGAACCATTGCATTAGATGTTACATTAAGTAATGTTAGATATGTATACTTACTTTTCAGCTACATTTTTTTTTTTTCAAAGTATCAAAATGTCAGTAAAAAACAAACATTTGACTTAAGTTTAATTTAAAAACATAGAAATTTAAACATGTGTTAGTAAATAAAATAAATTACTTGATGGTGTTAGAAAATGAAATGTTAAATGTTTTTACGATTTAATTTATGCTTAGCATTTTATAAAAGATGGTCCAAGGATCTTATGAAGAATATTATACGAACTTTCTCTAGATGAAACATTTAACTTCTATGTCCAATTTAAAAAATAAAAATAATGATTTGTAAAAAGATTCGTCATTTTTTAGAAACAAACAAAAAAAACTACACATATTTCTCTTGAGTTTCAGCCATGGGGAAAGTGAATTGTTCAAGAAAGGTATTATGAACATTATCAATCTACCCATCACCATTTTATAAAATCAATATAACATTTTTTGCAATTTTGTCTGATACGTAACACAAAACTTTAATCTGCAACAAAGCAAATACTGCCGTTGAAAAAGAGTAAATTTTTAAAAAAATTTCCTTGAAAGCTGTTCTTTCACACAAGCAGGGACTCTCAAGCTGCAGATTCAGGCAGTGAAGCAAGGTTTTGAAAACAAAATGTTGTAGATACCAGTATTTAAAAAAAAAAAATGTTGTGCAAGGGAGTTGAGGTTTGACACTAAGAATATACGGGAAAACCTTTGTGATGTTTTTTTTAAAAAAAAAATAGAGCCCAAATAAATTCAGCATTTCAAAAACAAAAAACAAAAAAATCCACTATTTGTAAATCGTACTTCCATGGTTGACTTATCCGGCTGATAATTTTATACATTCACAGCTAATGTCGTCGGCATCCAATAGGTATTGTCCGGCACTAACAGCACAAAAAAAACTAACAGAGTACAAGTCATGCAATGGTACATCATCTCAAGTACTACAGACATCCACTACAGGTGAGCGCCATCACACCAACATCAGATTTCTCAGTACGTTTTTTTTTACCACTACCGGTTACTCCAACACATTCAGCACATTCTAAATGCAGGATTATACAAAACTTTTGGGGGGGCAAAGTTAAGAGGAAGAAGGAAGCATTTACTTCAGTTCATACACAATAACAATATATGATTGCTGTATATCAGTGTTCCCCAAAAGGGTCCTCCTGCAAGGTCCTCAAACTAATCTACCATTTAATTTCAAATTATTTTGTTTTGTAATTTATATATTTTTTTAATATTTTTTTTTTGGGGGGTTGGGGTTGGTTTGCTGTAGAGGCTTATTACCAGCTTCAATGGGTCTGCAACAAGGGACAGGGTTGGGAACCACTGTAGCAGATCAGTGGACAAAGAGGACAAATGAATAAATAAACTAAGCAGATTACGTTGAAGATACATAGCAACAAACGTTGTAGGAGACGTGAGTAAAAGTAAATCTACACATCCCGTCTCGGCAGGCGTGTGCAGCGTGCCTCACCTTGCGAACAGCTTTGGAGACCCTCTCGTCCTGGGTGAAAAGCAGAACCCGCTGCATGCCGTCCAGGTAGGAGACCCAGAAGACCACCAGCTTGTCCACCCGAGTGTGTCCCAGCTGCGACCGGTCGTTGGGGGCGATCAGTGCGTCAGTCTCATCACTCTCATCTGGAGAATGATAGTTTTTAAAAATTTTACAGCCACGTAGGCATAGATTTATGTAATTTAAAATGCAGACCTGTTTATACCTGTGTTAGTGTTAGGGTAGTTTTCTGCTCTCAAAAAACGTAGTTTCAGGCTCCACAGAGTAGTTTGGCTGGGGGGGCTGGTTTGTAAATACTTCTTGAATGGGTGGAGTGAACATACATTTGTTTTGTTTCATTTAATCAATGTATGTTTATAAATTTTTTTAATCTCATCATTATGTTTGTTAAATTGTACGTGCAGCGTGGTGTACCACGCTATATAAAACCACTAATAATAATAATCCAGATGCAAGTTCTATAAGGAAACCCACTCAACTGCATATGCAAGTTAACACACACAAATATACAGGATACAGTCCTGTGATTTGTTTCTGGAGGATGAGAAAAGGTCGGAGGTTAGCACATTGGCAGTCAAGAATCAAGAACCCAATCCTCTAAGAGAAAAAGAAATGTTCTGGTTGGTTCATTGAGATTGAGGCCGCAAAGGGCCAACCACTGCCGTTCTCATCATTCGATTGTTTACTGTGTAGGCACAAAAAAATTCGTTAACTTTTTACTGAAACCACCTCAATTATTATCATTTTTTAAAATAAACAAAACAAACCAAAACCGTGTTTTTTTGGGCTCGTCGTAGTGGCGCAGTCTAAGACTTAAAAATTGTACGGACTATAAGACGCACCTTTTTCTTTAAAAAAAGTTGACTCCAAAATTCTGGTGGTTCTTATACTCGAAATTAATATAAAAATGTTAAAAATTTTATTTTTTAAAACAATTGCTTAAAAATTAAGGCGCGTCTTATAGTCATTAGCGTCTTATAGTCCGTATAATACGGTAGTTACTACGGCGAAAGCGTAGGTGTAAACGGGTCTGAAAATGGCTATATACCTGAGACACATAAAACATTTTGTTAAAAAATATTCCACACAAAACGTTAAAGTCCCTGCAATGCATAAGAGAATTATGAAAGCAAGGCCAGTAATTCAGTAGTACTTTCAACCAGGAGCAAGGCACTTAACTTAATGACCAATCATTAATTAGGACAACATTTTATGGCAGACTACCTTCTGGACTACTACTGTCATCAGTTTCTCTGGCGTCTGTAAAGTCCACCCCTGAGTTACCCGTACTCCTTAGTGATGCCACACTCAGCCGCACTTCCCCAGATCCATCCTGGTTGGACGCACAGACATTTATTTTTTAGTTAAAGATGAAAATTTAACCTTCGACTATAATTCACATGCAACAAGTAACATACAACATTTTTTTTTGTTCCAGTAAAACTTCTTATTGCTGTGATTTAAATTATGCGGGTGGCCGAGCGGTCTAAATTGAACGGGAATGAGTTCAATCTCCAGCAAAATCCTGGACAAGCAGAAAACACCGCCAGCATCATAGGTGGATAGGACTCACTGACCTCGGATGTCATCTCATCTTAGAGAAGAAAACTCTGAATTTCAAACCCGGAGATGGCATGACATTGACATAATGACACAATGAAAATTCTGGCAACTCTACTGGTGCCATGCTGTATTATCCACACATGATGTTCCCTTGGGTTATCCAGATGTGTGGAGAGAGGTGATTTTTCTGTCTAGGGAGCCAGCTTATCCTCCTAAAGAAAAATCCCAGGCCTTGTGATTTTGTCCTGGGAAGTCTACATCATCATCACATTTAAATTTTAGTACAAATTTTAAAAAAAAAAAAAAAAAAATTTATAAAGGAAATGAACATTATTGAACTCCATTCTGAGATGTTATATTTACCTTTGTGATGAATGCTGGGAAACTTGGCTTTTTCCTACTGTAGACGTTCCACATGAGTGTCCTCTCAGCTGATGGCTCGTCCCAAGTGTACAGAATGCTCTGATTGGGTGACAGCAGGGTCACCTGACTTTGGTTCCTTATCATCAAGCATTTTGAACAGTTAAATTAAAAAATACAATCTCATTAGTTACAGATAAGAGTTTGCAAGTAGTAAATATAACACGTAACATGAAGGGGAAAAATAGCTGAAATTTTTTTTATTATTGTTAATTATTATGTTGTGAAAAACTCACATTACAACCTATTGGGAGGAAATTTGAAAAATAAATATTGCCAAAAAAATGTGCGTTAGAGTTTGCAAGTAGTAAATATAACAAGTAATTCTGAAGGGGAAAAATAGCTGAAGTAATGTTTGTTGTTATTACTGTTAATTATTTTGTTGTAAAAAAACTCACATTACAACCTATTGGGAGGAAATTTGGAAAAAAATATTGCCAAAAAAATGTGTGCCAAATCCCTGTCATTGGCAAGTGTAACACAACAGAACAGCTAACTACGAGCAGTACATGAAAAAGTTTTTATTGGACAAGAGACAATATTATCTTTTGTTACTTAGCAATAAAATAAAAAAAAAAGTGACAAAAACAAAACAACACAACATCAGAAGTTTTACTTTTGATGAATCTTGATGAAGACATCTTCACACAGATTCTCCACTCTGACTGGGGCGTCACCTCGCTCATAGTTGGTGAAGATAACTGTGATGGGCGTGTCTGTCCCCCCTGTCACCTCTACACACAGGGCTCTCTGTAAAACAAATGTTTATCTTTTTTTAATTTATAAACCATTAAAACTTGCAGAGAGAGTGGGAAAGAAATAATTATCCTTGCTAAAAGTAATTAACGCAAAGTTTCAGCGTTATTACTTTATTTATTCACTGTTTTATTACTTTGGCTTAACTAGTAGATCACCATTTACTTCTGTTAATTATAGTTTTTTTGTGTGGATTCTTTCCTAAAATGGTATTGACCTTATTTTGCTATATGTTTAGACTAGAGGCGTCATGCTTATCTAAAAAATAGTTGATTTAATAACAACATCAACAGAAAAATTTTTTTTATTGATTTTTTCTCCTCTTAATCAGTAAACAAAGTACATAAGGCAATAAGAAATAATGATTACCCCTTGGTTCATCAGTAAACAAAGTACATAAGGTAATAAAAAAAAATAATGAATTACCCCTTGGTCCATCCTGAGCACTGTGTTATGGCAAGACTTGATAGGGAAGTGTAGGGATGACACATTGCTACCATCAAACTTGACATACATATTGAATGATTCAGTCACTGGCCAGAATGACTGGTACTGAGGGAGAAAGGGAGATAATGTAACATTGGGAAATGGTGTCGGTGGGCCGTCAAGCGCGAGCTCTTAATGCCCCATCCCTCCGGCATACCTCCGCCAGACCGTGCGGCGACATGCTGGGAACCTCCCCCCTGGCCTGGGGGACGCCCGGTCAGCCGAAAACGCTGTGTTTAAAGCGTTCGCAGCCAACTTTCCCAGAGGGTTTGGGCGGGTTTTCTTCCACTCTGGGGGGAAAAGGTGTTCATTACCACCCCCCACCGCCCGTGGAGTCTTTCTTTTGGGACGATAGATAAGGGAGATAATAAAAAATGAGACTGTGTAGTTGTACGTTCTATGCCAATCCATAAACTTTGAGCTTCAGAAATAAAGTACTCTAAAATGTTAATATGTTATTTGACAAAAATAAATGAATTGGGGAAAATACTTGCGCCCAATGATATGATTGAACAGTTTTTACGTTTGGATTTTGAAAATGAACTGAAAAGTAGTGTTGAAAATTATTGTTCTGAACAAATGTAAGATCCTGAATTGCATCTGATTTAAAATATATTGAAATCTAATGAGATACTATGTTGATATCTGAAAAAATTAACTAATGCAGCCGCATATTGTATCAAAACAAAATATCATTTTGAAATATGTTTTTACAAATTTTTGAGGCCATGACAATTTGCTGTGGAAGTTTCAAGAGAAATGTCAAGTTAAATAAATTTTGGAAATTTGATCTCAAATGATACTTGATCATGGCCATCCATCTAATTTAACTTCTTAACCTGGACTATGGGACTGTCTAGTTGAAGGTGACTTACCTAATGTCTGAAGAGAAATTACCTGAACTATGGGACTGTCTAGTTGACAACATTTGAAGTTAGCTTACCTAACATCTGAAGATAAATTACCTGAACTCTGGGGGGGGGGGGGTTTGGGGGTGGGGGGGTTTGTCTAGTTGTACAAACTTACTTGATCTGGTTCTATGTCAATCCACAAATCCGCCTTCTCATTCTCCTCCATGTACCTGAGCTTCTGTCTGGAACTGTTAATGACCAGGAAGAAGGGCATGATGGTCACTATTTTGGTCAGACGTAACTTGGAAAGTGCAATTTGAACCAGAAACTGTGACACAAGATTATACAATGTAACAAAATGTTATACTTGGTGAAATGAAAAATTGTCATTATACAGAACATCTACAACCATTCTTAACACAATTTCCCATGCAACATATTTTAAACTGCCACCTTTTAAGGACAGGTCTTAATCTAGTTACAAATATAGATGAAAAAAAATTAGAATATTAAGCCAATCAAATGTACCATGTATTTTTTGCCTCTCTCTTTATCATTGCAGATAACTACACCGCCACTACCAACTGTGTCTGTAGAGAAAGACTGTGACCAGCGGGACTCATACACCCGAAGCTTTGCCTAAAGAAAAAACACATTTTTTTTCATGCTAAAAATAAATCCGCCTGCTAACTGGTTAGAAAATAAACAAAAAAATTCTCAATATATTTTAAAGTAAATTTTTTTTGAATGAATTTAATCTAAACATCATATAAAATCTTCATGAATTCCTCAAGAAAATGATTTGTGAAATAAGTCGTAGTTGTTGTAAGCAACAGCCAACTTTTATCGGATTCTTTTTGAAAGCCTACTTTTTTCCTTTTATGCTTCTTGAACCTGAAGAGCAGTGGATTCGGGGAGTTTCCGAACTCATAGACGGCGTCCGACAAGGAACCCTGCTTTTTTTTAAAGAAAACAAAAAAAAAAACAAATTTTTAAAACAGCCAATCTGTAATTTTGGTTTTTTTTTTAAAGAAGAAGACAAAAAACATCAGCGACAACCAGGCCAGGTTTTACTTGTTCATTTCGCCAACTTTCCAAATTTTACAATGTCATGTAAAAAAAAAACAAAGGACTGTGTCCAGGTCAACGTTCAGCAATATTAAATACCAGTTTACCAACAATGGTCACGTGCTTTTAAGCAAATTGTGACATACGAAAATAAATTTACTTCCAAGGAAACATTTTCTGTGGATTAAAAAATCGATACTCTGCACCATTGAACTATCTTCAGTGCATGAAAATTTGTTATCCATTTTATTTTGAATAGTTGTTTATTTTTTAAAGTTATTCTGAACTCAGCAAACACTTATTACAAACTTTGAAACCAATTACAGCTAGTGCTCAACTTACGACCACGATCGGTTCCGACAGACCGGTCATAACATAATTTGGTCATAAGTTGAGTACGCTATGTGTACAGTAACGAGAAGTGATATTATAAAAATATTTAAGTTAAATGATATCATAAATTTCTTTTATTATTGTTATAAATCATAATTTTCGTTGTTCACGACCCCCCCCCCCCCCCCCCGATGTTGCAGACAAGGCCGTTCGACTGATAATTGAGGCAGAAATAAATCTGAAATCTAATACAATATTGCTAGTGATTGTGGTCGTAAAGTCAAATGGTCGTAAGCTGGTTGAGCACTAGATGTATTTATCCCTACAGCAGAAGTCATGCTTACCCTCAACTGCAGTGGCAGATCTGTTTTATTGACAATCCAGTAAGGTGTGTAGATCCGCAGATCTAAAGATTGCGATTGGTCAGCATGGATGCTGAGGCTCAAATGTCGGTTGACATTCTCTGAATCGATCTCCGTTTCCATGGTGATGGCTCTGAACTCCTCCATGGAAGGGGATATCTCCAGGACACCCGTCCAGTCAGAGCCCATGTAGTCTGGCAACTGGAACACACCACGTTGAAACATTGATTAATTGTTGAGCCTTTAAAAATAAGGCTGCACCTATAGGTACACGGGTACCAGAATTGAGAGGTTGGGATTAAAAAACGATTTAAAATATTATTGTTGGGTTTGTAAGTCCAAATGAGGTATCAAATGAAAGATAATTGTTTGTACTATAGGTTTGTAAACTTAATTCTTCCTTTTAACTAAAATAAAGTACTACAAATGACATCTGAATAGCATAAGTCAAAATGGACCCGGACACGCAGCGCTGCCATTCGCACTTGGGTACCATTAAGCTCAAAGCTATTCGGATGTCATTTGTGGTAGTTTATTTTAGTAAAACTGAAGAATTAACATTTCAAACGTATAGTACATTCAATTATCTTTCATTTGATACCTCATTTGGTCTTACAAACCCAACAATAATATTTTAAATCGTTTTTTAATTCCAACCTCTCAATTCTGGTACCCGTGTACCTATAGCCACTTCGTAAAAATAATGTATTTATAAATAGGTTACATACTCTGGGTATCAGCATACTTTGGGTATCAACATACTCTTGGTATCAACATACTCTGGGTATCAGCATACTCTGGGCATCAACATACTCTGGGTATCAACATACTCTGGGTATCAACATACTCTGGCTATCAACATACTCAGGGTATCAACATACTTTGGGTATCAAAATACTCTGGGTATCAACATACTCTGGCTATCAACATACTCAGGGTATCAACATACTCTGGGTATCAGCATACTCTGGGTATTAACATACTCTGGGTATTAACATACTCTGGGTATCAACATACTCTGGGTATCAACATACTCTGGGTATCAGCATACTCTGGGTATCAGCAGAATCTGGGTATCAACACACTCTGGGTATCAGCATACTCTGGGTATCAACATACTCTGGGTATCAACATACTCTGGGTATCAACACACTCTGGGTATCAACATACGCTGGTTATCAACATACTCTGGGTATCAACATACTCTGGGTATCAGCATACTCTGGGTATCAGCAGAATCTGGGTATCAACACACTCTGGGTATCAGCATACTCTGGGTATCAACATACTCTGGGTATCAACATACTCTGGGTATCAACACACTCTGGGTATCAGCATACTCTGGGTATCAGCACACTCTGGGTATCAGCATACTCTGGGTATCAACACACTCTGGGTATCAAAACACTCTGGGTATCAGCACACTCATGGTATCAACATACTCTGGGTATCGACACCCTTTTAAATTAAACATTAGCGTCCGGCTGATGTTTGAAAAAAAAATATTTGTGCTTCTTCCAGGATTACAGTTGAGATATTAATCACCATAGAGTAGATTATTTAGAATGTTAGAGCTTTCAAACTGGTATGGGAAACAAATTGGAACACAGCAATATATGATTTTAAAAAAAATAACTCACAGTTAGCAGCAGTTTATAAGACTTGTGAGTCTCCACTGTGTACAGTGGTGTCATCTCCCCATGGGTCAGGCTGCTGGACATTGTTGTACCCTAACGACATAAATCAAAAAACATAAATGTTGTTGGGGGGGGGGGGTGTTAAAAACATAAAAATGTTAATAATTAAGTTGAAAGAAAAAGTTACCTTTACCTGGCAACTGTTGAATTTCAGGTGAAAAAATATTACAACGTCCTATAAATAAAGGGGGAATAAATATTGAATCCTTAATCAAATTGTAATTAGTAGTAGCTTACCTGCAGTGAAAATTGTATGTCATAGGGCAGACAGTTGGGCAGTTAGCAGCTTACCTGCAGTGAAAACTGTATGTCATAGGGCAGATAGTTGGGCAGTTAGTAGCTTACCTGCAGTGAAAACTGTATGTCATAGGGCAGATAGTTGGGCAGTTAGCAGCTTACCTGCAGTGAAAACTGTATGTCATAGGGCAGATAGTTGTGCAACACAACGGGTGCATACAAGCTGATGGTAAAGTAGGGCAGGTTCCTCAGGGCGACCGGATGAGGTTTTAGACCATCTCCCTCCTTGCATACAGCCTGTTATTGGGTATGGTACAACCTTAGTTCATTGTTCTTTAAATAGATTTATGAACATCAGAGTGCTGTGAGCATGCTAAAGTAGCATGGATACAAGCTGTGAGCATGCTTAAGTAGCATGGATACAAGCTGTGAGCATGCTTAAGTAGCATGGATACAAGCTTTGAGCATGCTTAAGTAGCATGGATGCAAGCTGTGAGCATGCTTAAGTAGCATGGATGCAAGCTGTGAGCATGCTTAAGAAGCATGGATACAAGCTGTGAGCATGCATAAGTAGCATGGATGCAAACTGTGAGCATGCTTAAGTAGCATGGATACAAGCTGTGAGCATGCTTAAGTAGCATGGATACAAGCTGTGAGCATGATAAAGTAGCATGGATACAAGCTGTTAGCATGCTTAAGTAGCATGGATACAAGCTGTGAGCATGCTTAAGTAGCATGGATACAAGCTGTGAGCATGCTTAAGTAGCATGGATACAAGCTGTGAGCATGCATAAGTAGCATGGATACAAGCTGTGAGCATGCTAAAGTAGCATGGATACAAGCTGTGAGCATGCTTAAGTAGCATGGATACAAGCTGTGAGCATGATAAAGTAGCATGGATACAAGCTGTTAGCATGCTTAAGTAGCATGGATACAAGCTGTGAGCATGCTTAAGTAGCATGGATACAAGCTGTGAGCATGCTTAAGTAGCATGGATACAAGCTGTGAGCATGCATAAGTAGCATGGATACAAGCTGTGAGCATGCTAAAGTAGCATGGATACAAGCTGTGAGCATGCTTAAGTAGCATGGATACAAGTGTTACATAAATATTCAATCAATCAATGTTGGAGAATTGAAACTGTCTTATTATGTCACACATACACCCCCCCCCCCCCCCCCAATATAATTTGGCAATAATCATGCAATATATAATCTGGCAATTGTCAAGGTCATGGAATCAGTTGCAGACTGTGTGTGTTGATTTGGGAGAAATGAGGTATGTGAGCGAGGTGAACGATTGTCATGTCACGGTCGGGTGAATGACTTGTGAGATGTTTCAGGTATAAAAGGGGGTTAACTGTTAGGTTCGAGAGAGATATTATTATGTTCGAGAGAGAGGCTGATATGTTCACGAACGAGCTGTGTGTGTCCGAGTCTGACAGAGACCTATTCTGAACGAATGATTTGCTGTGTACCTCCGGACTGTGGAGTTGGTATTATATGGATTGCGAGATGTACTACTGAGAATAAAGAGCATTACCCAATGGACTTATTGTGTTGTGCCTCGGACGTAATAGATTTATTAAGTGTACTATAGAGAGAAGCAGAGATATTGTAAATGATCGTAAGAGTAGAGTATAGTCGCACTCTGCCGCTCGTCGACCCTAGACAAACATCATGAGCCATCATATTCTGACAAGGGACCAGAATATGTGACAGCAATAATCATAAAATATACAAGCCACTGGCCATTTTTTCCCCCTTGTACCCATCAACCATAAGGTCTGTCCTGGATTAAAACTAACTTAACCGTTGTTGATTCCGTCAGGACTGAATTTTTTTAAAAGCAAACACTGGTTACATGGCTAGATATATATAGATATACGGTGCAGAGTTATTTGATTATGGAATGAGTGCAGCTAGAGATTTTAACTATATGACGCTACACACATGAATTTTAATACATTGTTAGTGCACCGTAAGGATTTAATTTTTTTTGTATTTGCATATTTTTTTTTTTTTTTTTTTTTTTTTAGGTTTATATATTTTTAAAGCCATTTACCTTGTCCCAAAACTGATCTCATATGATTTTTAAAGCCATTTACCTTGTCCCAAAACTGATCTCATATGATTTTTAAAGAGGCTGTTCACAAAGCATACCTTAAAATTAAAGGACTTTTCTTCTTGAGATGACTGACACATGAAGTTTTTCACTCTGTCTTTTCCCTGCAACATCTCCTGCCACCACAGAGGATTGTGGGTCAACTCATAGCTGGAGGGAGAAAGACATTAAATTTTATTTTCAATTTCAACTTTTGGTGTGGATTTCAGGCAACATGAGGATAACATGTCAGATGACATGTCAGATGGTGCTGTTGCATACAGCAAGTCCTCATTAGTCTCTCACTCTCCCATCAAGGTAAGATAAGATAAGATAAGATTCTTTGATTGATCCAAATAAACTGACATGTTTTTAAAAATTACAATGTACAAATTCATTTTCAGCTCAATAATGACAGCATGTTTTAACCAAGACAACATTTGACAATTATAGCAATTTAAACACAAGACATCTAAAGTATTTCTTTAGCATAGAAATCAGGCAACACTGAACGAACTCAATAGTAATGACTTAATAAGTGATCACTTTAGCCAGGTAGAATAATCAAGATAAGCAGTTTTTTTGGTAAGATACCTTCACCACCTTCTAAATTTGCAGATTTTTGCCTAAAGCAGCAAGTAGTTGTAACAGAATTGTCGGTGGTCTCCAGCCATAGGTGTATCACAAGACCAATGATATCTTACAAAAATATTATGACATGTATAAGGATTCACATTTTGAAGTAGTTGTGGACCGATGCAGTTAGTCATACTCATCATTTACAAATACCCTAATGACTACTCTGTATTAACTTCATTTTTGTCTAGTCCGGGTGCCTATCTGATCAACAGAGAAAGCGATCTAAAAATTAATGGACGTAAATAGGATGATTTTACCTGAACATTTTTTTTACTATGGGCAAAGGGCAGATGCCCCAAAAAAGGGCAGATGCCCAAACAAAGGGCACATGCCCAAATAAAGGACACATGCCCAAACAAAGGGCACATGCCCAGTCAAAGTGCACATACCCAGACAAAGTACACATTCCCAAACAAAGGACACATTCCCAAACAAAGGACACATTCCCAAACAAAGGACACATTCCCAACTGATTGCAGCATCAGGATGATGATGATCTATGATAAATAAAATAAAATAATCAAAGGAAAAGGAACATTTCTGTATTTTGTATAGAAAAGTCCCCTTACAACTTTGTTGGTAATCTTCTTTGAATTTATGCAGCACAGTCTTTTGTCTATTACATGTCGATAATATATGTAAAAACCTACTGTATTTCTGAAGGCTTGATGTAGAGCGGGCAATGATAGGCAACGAAAAGGGGCAAGTAGAACGTGTCCCCAGACTTGACAGTGGCCAGCTTGGAGAAGGTGTCGGTGCCTGCCAATTCCCGAGTGGCCTTGAACCTTTTGAGATCCTCTGTCTTGCAGTAGACATCAATCCTCATGGTCAGATGGTTCTCAAGCTGAAATATTACATAACATCAGCTATCCTTACTGTCTATGTTACTCAAGCTAAACTTTCAATTTAGACTTTTTCCAAGCTGAAATATTACGTAACATCAGCTATCCTTTACGTCTATGGTACTCAAGCTTAACTTTCAATTTAGACTTTTTTAAAAAAAAAAGATAAAAACATACGGAAATAGTGAAATTATAATTTTTTTTTATTAAAGCACACTCACACAAACACACTGGAACTTCCTGAACACAACATTCTTCATCAAAGACTAAATTAACAAGCATTACTTCTCTAGCTTGGAGTGTTGAAATTTTATGAGTATTTTCCATTTATTTGATAATGAATGACATGCACAGGTTTTTTGATGCAATGATTGTGCCAGGCTTACAGAGCATATATAATATGAAATGACTGCAATGATTGTGCCAGGCTTACAGAGCATATATAATATGAAATGACTGCAATGATTGTGCCAGGCTTACAGAGCATATATAATATGAAATGACTGCAATGATTGTGCCAGGCTTACAGAGCATATATGATATGAAATGACTGCAATGATTGTGCCAGGCTTACAGAGCATATATAATATGAAATGACTGCAATGATTGTGCCAGGCTTACAGAGCATTTATAATATGAAACGAAGTCCATTAGTGTGTCCTCATACCTTAAGTGGAGAGTAGAGCCTGACCGTCTTACACCCATGCCAGGTGTCCACCTCCATGACCGCACAGTATTTCATACCATTCTGAAGTGTGATGGAAACATGTGAAGGACTTATGACCATTGCATTTGATGAGATCAGCAAACATAATAAACTCTATCATTATAATAATCAATTTTTAATAAATAAAAATTCAAAAGGAATTTTATCTTAGAAAAAATAAAACATTTGAAAGACTTATAAATGACCAAAATTAATAAATAATCTGAGGGGGAAAGAAAATCAAATATTAAAATTTAAATCTTAATAATTTACATATTTTTTAAGCAATTAAAATTAAAAAAAATTTTTTTTTGCATGAAATGAAGTAAAATATTGGTTAAATGATTTCAAAAGGAATTAAAATATTCATAAATAATTTAATTTTTTTGCAAAAAAGGCATTTTTTGAAACAAAAAATAATACAAAGTCTTTCTATCAATGATTGTTTAAAAAATCCAATTTGTAAATTAACTAATTATGAAATAACATTGATCTCAATATGTAACTATTGTGGAACACAACAACGTTACGTGGGATAATAAAAGAACATAGTCATAAATTATATATACTTTATTTTATAAAGCTGAGCTGCTCATTTTGAGTATGCAAGATGGCTGACTGACTGAAACAGAGCAACATTAGCAAATGCTGCAGAAGCTAGACACCAAAAACGTTAACACCCATTACACAGCTAAACAATGTTTGCTCATATGCCTCTCTTAACAAAAAATTAAAACATTAAAAATTTTTATTAAATGTATAAACTTCTTGAAGGAAAAAATAAGAGTAAATTTAAATTTAAAAAATAAGTGCTATCAACCTCTTTTTTTTTTTTGAGGTAAAATTAAAAACACTAAGCCCACTGATGCTTATCTTGATACACAAGGGAGAACAATATACAATATACAAAGCTTTTGCTAGATTTTATGGACATTGCCAAAACTGCAAAGAAAATAATGTAGTGACCCTCTTTAATGAGTCTAAAAAAAAATTTAAAAAAGAGGGGGGGGGGGGATATTTATGTTTTAAATCATTACTGTTTTTTATCCTTGAAAAAAATTAAATTCTTTGAAAACTTGATGGCACTATTCTTTGCAATTTTTAAAATCCATTTGAATATCTATTATTAAAAAAAATAATAATAATTAAAATGCAATCACATCAATCTGTATAATAAAGTGCTACATAATATTAAAAAATATAAAGGAAATGTTAAAGTATCTGGTGCCTTCAGCTAACCAATATATAGATGGACAGCCTTGTCAAGGAATGTGTACATTGACAGCAATGCACACAGCACAGACAGCAGTAAATGATCAGGTTTTAACAGCACAGTGAAAACACAGCATAAAAGAGTGAAAAACTAATGTACAAACCTCTAGCTCAACCTCATCAGACTAGGCACAAAGAAACAGAAACTAGTCAATGATACAGCGGAGGGGGAAAAAAAGTGATGGTTAAGTGAGATGTCTCCCCCTCCCCCCCCCAACCAAGACCACCAAATCCACTAGAGCAATTTGGATAAATCATTGAGGAAAAAATTAGTTTCACCCTAATATGAAGAAATTCAACCAGAAAATATGATATTCAGAGGGGAAGGTACTTTATAGGAAAGTCATATTTTCTTCTTAAATGCTTATCAAGAATGTACACCTTACAACTTTTAATGTATAATTTACAATTTTTAATGTATAACTTACAATTTGTAATGTATAACTTACAACTTTTAATGTATATCTTACAACCTTTAATATATGAAGACCTCAAGGGAAAAAACGGCAGAGTCACATTTTTAATTTTTTTTAGTTATCGCCCCTGGCTAATAGACAATTGAAAATAGAAGGTGCTGAATTAAGTTTAAAGTAGAAAATATGGCTAAGTCCATAAGAAAAAGGGAAACGAAAAATCCGTTTACAATGGAAAAAGGAGCATAGTCCAATGTTTACAATGGAAAAGAAGGTAAAGTCACTAATATCATGTGACATTTATAGTCACGTGACTTAAAGGTCCAATGAGAGGCAGCGTTAGGGTAAACAAATTTTCAAGATGGCGACTGATGATATTCGCTTAACTGACAAACGGAAGAAAAAGTTAACAAACGGAGCTGAATTTTTTAATTTCCTACCTTAAAAAACAAAGCAAATTATTATAATCTCAATAAATTGGATTTAAAAAATAAAATTTGTATTTTTTTATCAGATTATACCCTTGTTTTGTTATATTCAGTTCATTAATGTTTGCGTCTATTTCTTTACTTCTACTTCTACCCCGTCACTTTATCTCTGTTTTTGTTCTATGTCTGTCTCTCTATCTCTGTTGCTATAGGTCTGTCTCTCCCAGTCGATCTATCTCTGTTTTTTATAGGTCTGTCTCTCTCCCTGTTTTTTTATAGGTCTGTCTCTCTCCATTTTTTTATAGGTCTGTCTCTCTCTCTGTCGCTCTGACTTGCCTGAACTCTCTATCTTCGAGTTTCTGTCTTGCTATCTCTGTCTGTTACTCTCTTTACTTTACTCTTTAGTTCCTATAGCTACTGCTAGAGAAAAAACAACTAATATTGGGTCAAAATTGTAAGAAGCACACCAGAAACTTAGAAATAATGGTTTTAAACCCGATTGTCAGGTTAAAGTATTAATAATTTTTTTTTTAAAATGATAATTATTGGCATGATCCACATTCTTATACTTATAGTAAACAAAAGGGACTTGCCTAAACGTGAATATTGACTTATAAAATAGTTTTATATAGATAGGTAGCAATGATAAAACCTTTATAAACTACTAAAAGGGAAAAAACGGCAGAGTCCATTTTGACCCTACTCTCTACTATAATGAAATTAAGCATGTTACATTCAAGATTGAATTACTTTATCTATTTAATAACTCAGGAAAGTGGACACACTTGTGAAATGCATTGAAAAAATTACATTATGTTAACAAGTTTTTAATGTACATAGTTTTGAACTTTAAAAATGGAATATCTCAAAACAACAAATATGTGACCCTGCCGTTTTTTCCCCTGTGGTCTTCATATATAACTTACAACTTTCAATGTATAACTTACAACTTTTAATGCATAGTTTAAATTGATCCAAGTTTTGAAATAACTATTTATGATCTGAACCGTAATGAATTTTTTTTTAAAGACAGACAAAGTTTCTATTCAAGAAGAGGTTTTATGGTTACTTAAAATACACCAAGTACTGACAAAACCAGTGCCAAGTACTGACAAAGTTAGTGCCAAATACTGACAAAACTAGTGCCAAGTACGGACAAAACTAGTGCCAAGTACTGACAAAGTTAGTGCCAAATACTGACATAACTAGTGCCAAGTACTGACAAAACTAGTGTTGATGGGTGACTGTACTCAGAGTTAGCCAGCCTCTGAATTTAACAAGCCTTACTTTGACAGGGGTGAGTGGGATCAGTCTTCTGCATGCCCGCTTGTGTGGAATGGAAGGAGTTTGTTCGAATCCTTCAACCTGTCAAGAGCAAAACAAAACAGGTCTTAATCAAATCAGCAAGTACAACATTTTCATAAACAATTAAACAAAATAATAATAATAATAAAAAAAAATAATAATAAAAAAAATAATAAATATATATATATATATATAAAGAGTACAACATGACCCAATTCTCTAGTGGAGTGGTTCTCAACCTCCCTAATGCAGTGACCTCCTCATGTTGTGGCGACCCAAACACAAAATTATTTTTGTTTCTGTGGAGTTTATGTGTTTTCCGATAATCTTAGGTGACCCCTGGAAAAGGGTCATTCGACCCCCAAGGGTTGAGAACCGCTGCTCTAGTGTAATGTTTCCCAAGCAGTCTGCCTTCCTGTTTAATGGGGAATTACAAAATATATTAAAGGGACATTGCTCAACACTTCCAAAGGAACAATGAATAAGATTATTTTATGAAAATTTAACAGCCATTTTTCATTTGGAATAAATTACTTTCAAATGCACACCAACTTAGAGTTCAAGTGCTAAGTACAATTGAATAGGGATTTTTTGATTGATACTGTGGGTAGGCCTCTTGTCTTGAGGGGTCGGGCAGTGAAAGAAGATGCAGACTTAATTTTCAAATTTAAAAAAAAACAAAAAAAAACTAAAACGTTTTTCGAAGAGACAACAAATTTTAGAATCAAGCCATGAGAGTTTGATTTCTCTACCTGCAGCTTGAGTCTGTGATAGTCAACCTGAGTGCCAGACAGGTAGTCATCATCATCGTCAAACACAAAAGCCCCAGCGCTGACCAGGGTGTGGCCGGCCTTAGCCAGCATGTTTGTCACAGAGCAGTCAGTTGTAGAGCTGTAGAAAACAAAGGGTTTAATCTAATTATACCATTAAGCCATTCATTCCTCAGCCACACCACCCTCTGTGTGCAGATATACGTGCCCCGAATACGTGCCCCGAAGCTTCTGTTGTTATCAATTCACTCTAGTCTGAAAATCATAACCAAAGCTTCCAGAGACTTTTATTTTGTTTCATCTTTTATCTATACATGTAGGTGTGTTGGTGGGCATGCTGGTGGGTGTGTTGGTGGGTGCGTATGTGGGTGTGTATGTAGGTGTGTATGTAGGTGTGTTTGTAGGTGTGATGGTAGATGTATTGGTGGGTGTGTATGTAGGTGTGATGGTGGGTGCGTATGTGGGTGTGTTGGAAGGTGTGTTTGTGGGTGTAATGGTAGGTGTGTATGTAGGTATGTTGGTGGGTGTGTACGTAGGTGTGTTGGTGGGTGTGTTGGTAGGTGAGGTGGCAGGTGTGTTGGCAGGAGTGTTGGTAGGGGTAATGGTAGGTGTGTATGTCGGTGTGTTTGTGGGTGTGTATTTAGGTGTGTTGGTAGGCGTGTTTGTGGGTGTAATGGTAGGTGTGTTGGTAGGTGTGTTGGCAGGTGTGTTGGCAGGTGTGTTGGCAGGTGTGTTGGCGGGTGTGTTGGCGGGTGTGTTGGCGGGTGTGTTGGCAGGTGTGTTGGCGGGTGTGTTGGCGGGTGTGTTGGCGGGTGTGTTGGTAGGTGTGTTGGCGGGTGTGTTGGCGGGTGTGTTGGCAGGTGTGTTGGCGGGTGTGTTGGCGGGTGTGTTGGTGGGTGTGTTGGCAGGTGTGTTGGCAGGTGTGTTGGTAGGTGTGTTGGCAGGTGTGTTGGCAGGTGTGTTGGCAGGTGTGTTGGTAGGTGTGTTGGCGGGTGTGTTGGCGGGTGTGTTGGCGGGTGTGTTGGTAGGTGTGTTGGCGGGTGTGTTGGCGGGTGTGTTGGTAGGTGTGTTGGCAGGTGTGTTGGCGGGCGGGTGTGTTGGCGGGTGTGTTGGCAGGTGTGTTGGCAGGTGTGTTGGCAGGTGTGTTGGCGGGTGTGTTGGCAGGTGTGTTGGTAGGTGTGTTGGCGGGTGTGTTGGCAGGTGTGTTGGCAGGTGTGTTGGCAGGTGTGTTGGCAGGTGTGTTGGCAGGTGTGTTGGCGGGTGTGTTGACGGGTGTGTTGGCAGGTGTGTTGGCAGGTGTGTTGGCAGGTGTGTTGGCAGGTGTGTTGGCAGGTGTGTTGGCAGGTGTGTTGGTAGGTGTGTTGGCAGGTGTGTTGGCAGGTGTGTTGGTAGGTGTGTTGGCGGGTGTGTTGGCAGGTGTGTTGGTAGGTGTGTTGGCGGGTGTGTTGGCAGGTGTGTTGGTAGGTGTGTTGGCAGGTGTGTTGGCAGGTGTGTTGGCAGGTGTGTTGGCGGGTGTGTTGGCAGGTGCAAGGCTTAAAAATTAAGTATTGTATCATTGTTCTTTTTCTTGGCAACTAATATTAATTGCTTGACACATTTTAAAATGATTGTTTTAAAATTTAAAAGATTAGCAATTGGTTTCAAGGAATAGGTTTCATCTGAAAATCAGAGTAGCTTCCCCTTGTTTAGTCATGAAGACCTAATATGGAAGCCTGGATGTAGTGAGGAATGAGTTCAAATGAATTTTTTTTGTTTTTTTTGTAGTGAAAATAAAAGCTATTATACTATAAGAAATGAAAGGCTAAATCCGTGCCTTCTGTCCGATCTGTTGTCAGCCCCATCAATGGCATCAATGTCGTTCTCGTAATCCACTGGATGTATGATGTTGTCATCTTGTCCAGCGTGGTAAATTGTGGCATTCTTTATGTGGTCCTTGTGGATCTGTGAGTAGAGATGACATTGGCTGATTGTTAGCAGACGGTCCAAAATTTTGTCACAGATAAGCCATGGCGACAACTCGTTTACTTAGTCATGTATTCAGCGTTAAAATGTACCAAAATATATAAATAATTAGCTCCTTCCTTTGTATGTATCTCATACGATTAATACCCTCATGACTGCTTGGAAATGCAGTAGAAATCACAAGATGTTTTGATTAATTGATTTTTCTCACCTTAATTTTGGGATGACATGTGATGTAAGCGTGAAGTCCAAGCTAGAAATAATAAATAAATTGAATCAAATTGATAGATAACATAGCTTGAAGTTATTTGTAGTTGGTAACGTCACCAAGTATGTGGGTGTTTTAATGCAGTCAAGTGTGTCCACATAATAAGTCAAACAGAATACCATCAAACCTTGTGTATTTTAAGCACAATTTTTACTCAATTTTGGAAGATAAATCGGGGGATGTGGTGCATCTGATACCAGTGGTTTTTTTTTAATGAATCAAAATTTTTCCAGAAACTTTCAAGCAAAAATCATATATGCTTATTATAGAGAACATTTTTAAAGTAGTTAGAAGCAAGACTTAGGGGCCATCCATAAATGACGTCACGCAAATTTTGCCAATTTTTTACCACCCCCCTCCCCCCCATCGTCACAAATCGTCACAAAAAGTTAGACCCCCCCTAAAATATAACGTCACAAATCTCTACACCCCCCCCCCCCTTCTATAAAAAGTCCCTGTGTCCACTATTGTCCTTTACAAACCCTTAAGAGGGTCACCTCCCGTGGATATCAAATTACAGCACCTGTGTCAAAAAAACACTTCACTAGAACAGTGGTTCTTATCCAGTGGTAAAAGTACCTCCCCAGCCCCGAGGTGTGGTAGACCAGAAAAGTGCATTCAGTGGCGTAGCTAGAGGGGTGCAGACCGCACGGGGGTGACATCAAAATGAAAAATTGCGTATTTACAGAGCACACACTGCTCGGTCTAACCGAAATCCACAAAAGGATAACAGATGACGCGTACATTTTCCACCCATGTAACCAATCAAAATGTGTCTTTAATTAAAAGTTCAAAGTTGATGCGTCAGCAATTAAGTTACCTTATTATTGACCATGTTTCAACGCCAAATGAAGTGTTCGTTAACTTTTGTAAGTGACATTAAGCTATATTCATCTAAATTCTGAGAAATAAAACTATCCTTTGATAACAATGAGTGATTCTAAGTACATGTCACAGTTCTTAAATACAATTACCTCATGGCCTTCAATTAATTATTTTTGTTCTTGTATTTGTTATACTGTGGACTAAGTTTAACAAGAAGAATTACATCGTGGAAAGGGTGGAGGGGGGGGGGGGTTGTGACACTATGAGCTTACCGGACCGGGTGACACCAACCCTAGCTACGCTACTGATTGTAATTGCTGTCATTGCTAACTGTTACTGCTTTCTTTTTAATTAGTTTGTGTGCATTTTGATTACAGCAGTAAATGTTTTTCTTGTGAATTTTGTTGGCGCATTGCTTTTAATGGTTATTTTTTCCAAAGTTAATGAAAGAAATAAAACTATGATAACTAAATTGTTTAATTATTTTTAATTTTATTACAATATAATTTATACGTGGGGGGGTGGGGTGTTTAAAATGGAGTGGGCCTGCAGGGCTGAAAAAAATGTTAAGAATCCCTGCCCTAGAGCATTTACTAAGATACCACCACCTCTCCCCCCCCCCGGGTCACGGTCAACCATTTGTTATCCTTCCACCCCACTTCCTGTGGTTGCCGTGGTATGCGAATTCTATGACTCCAGTGTTTGTCTTTAGCCATAAATTCTCACAGATGTCATTGCAACTACACCCGGAGTTTCCTCCTATTTGGCATCTTGTAATTTGATCTGAGGCCATTTTTCGGACCTCGCATACCTGTACGGATTCTCTCAGTGATAGCAGTTTAAAAATAAAATGATGGTTGTTGTATAAATGAATATGTTAAAAATGTCTGTAATTTAGCATTATTAAGTGCATTTCTTTACTACAATATTCTACTTTTCATGTGACGTCACATTGCTTGAGGGTCCCCCCTCCCCCTTATCACACATTGTCACAAAAATCTGACCCACCCCCCCCCTAGACGCGTGACGTCATTTATGGATGGCCCCTTAGGCATTATTTATAAAAAAAATATTTGTTGCAAATTAGAAGAATAGGAAAAAATTGGATCTCTACATTTTTTTGTTGTCATAAGCTTTTGCTTTAATTTTGGTTGATCCTATCCACCTACCTCATTGTTGACTTTAAACCTTGGCATGGTTCTAACAGATTGTAGTGCAGACTTGTTAGGATTTGTGAGTGCCTGGACAGAAGCAAGTTCCATGTCAGATTGCATGTGAGGAACAACAACAATGGATAGCTCCATTAGTGATTGCATGGTTAAATATAACAATAATAAACAGTGGAGTCAGCTGATGAGCACGTTTTCTACTCCAGCTATCTACTCCAGCTATCTACTCCAGCTATTAGTGATATGATTTTTTAGTGAGCTTTGAAGTGGTAAGTTTTCATAATCTTCTCCTTATGCCTTTTCACCCCATCTGGGGCATAGGCCGTCCACAAGAATTTTCCACTCATCACGGTCCTGTGCTTTCCTTTCCAATTGCTTCCAGGTGTATCCCATATATTTTGTGTGTCTGCCTCTAGATCATGTCTCCATGTATTCTTAGGTCTTCCTCTCTTTCCTTTTCCCTGTGGATTCCATGTTAGGCATTGTCTGGGGGTTTTCTGAGAGTATACCCAATCCACCTCCATCTTTTCTTTATGATATCTCATCAATAGGCACCTAGTATGTCCTTTCTAGTAGATCTTTGTTGGTGATGGTATTTGGCCATTTGATGTTCAGGATCTTTCTAAGGCATGTGTTTATGAATGTCTGCACTTTCTGCGTAATGCTCGCTGTTGTTTTCCACTCCATATAGTAGAACTGTTTTGACATTTGTGTTAAAGATTCTGACTTTGGTTTGAAGTTTTAGCTCCTTCGACTCCCATAATGTGTTCATAATGTGAGTATGAAATACATAAACTCACCTGACAACTGTTAATTAATAAACCTACTGTACCACAGTGCCTGACTGGCTTTTATTAATAATCCCTCTGTACCACTGTTCTTAATTAGCTGTTAATTAATAAACCCCATGTACCACAGTGCCTGACTGGTTTTGATTAATAAACCCACCTGTACAACATCTTTGAGCACATCGATAGACTGGGGCGTCACATTCAGCTGCAGCCTGTCTACAGACTCCACCATGACGTACATGCACTTGTGCACCTCTTCACCCCCTTCATCTCCCCCACCATGGGCAGCGTCAATTTCATCAAAGCCCAGAGCAGATCCTGGTGATGTAATGAATATGTAAGGTTTTATCTCATCTACGGAAATAAACTTAATGTCTGCTGAAAGAATCAGAAAATTAATGTATGGATAAAATCAATAAGTCTATGGATGTAAATTTAAGTCTGTGGATGTAATTTTAAGTCTATGGATGTAATTTTAAGTCTATTTTAACTCCATGATGTAATTTTAAGTCCATGGATGTCATTTTAAGTCTATGGTTGTAATTTTGAGTCCATGGATGTTATATTTGAGTCCGTGGATGTAATTTTGAGTCTATGGATGCAATTTGAAAATCCATCGTAGAAAGAGACCTGCATTGCATCAAAACTTTTTCCCAAAATTTTTAATAATAAAATTTGTACTTTTTGTTTCCCTAATCTAATCAATAACCAACTGATTTCCCCAATATTTGATGAATTAAAATGTTAAAAAATGTGTACTTTATGTTTCCCTAATTTAATTAATAACCAAATGATTTAATTTATGTGAGAATCATGGCTGTGTGAAGCAAACATTCTTTATAAACAATTTAAACAAACGAAGAGGAAGCCACTATAACACTAAAACAGGTAATGCCATTTTCAAATACTAAGAGGATTCAACACAACACAACACTGAATGACTGTATATTCTATTGAACTAAAACGACAAAAGGGCAGAGCAGCCTCTAAAATAATAATGTGTCAGGTTATATTTAGGTTTCCAAATAAAATGTCACGCAAGTTAACATTAAATGTAAAGTCAATTTATTATTTAGCTTATATAAGGCATTTAAATCTATGCAAAAAATTAAAAACTTATTAAAATGATAATGTACAAAAACATTCCAGTGTTGCTAGTTTTACCCTACAAGTGCATAAAGAGTTAAGGATTACAATTGCACACAGAATATAATGACATGTCACTGTATCATGCAAAAATATTATAAAATTTGGGTATAAAATGAGCAAGAATTATTGAAGAAGATTTTGATAATATAAAGTTTTAAGCAGAAGATTCCACTTTGGTGACTGTAACTTAACTTTGCCCAGCATAATTTATGGAAATGTGACAGCGTGAAGACTTGGAAACAAAAATGTGACAGTGCGTAGATATATAATACAAAAAATGGTGACACTATGAAGACACTGGGGAAAATTAATTGTGAAAATAACTTCAGCTAAAACACCAGGTATAAAACTTGGAACATAAATGTAGCAATGTTTTTAAAAGAATATTGCATCAAAGATTTAATATTATCATTTATTCTAAAAAAAATAAAAGAAATGAATTTATTCAAATCTTTATTAGTAAGCTATTCGGCCTGCTGTATTAAAATCTTTATTACTGTTTTATAATCATATATATTCAGTTCTAATTTTATCATTTGTTTCTAAAAGGAGAAATAGAATATTTTTCTTTTCTAGCAATGAAGTTTCCCTCTCTCAAACCCTATACTAAACCACAACATATTTAAGCTGCTGGCACATTGGGCAAGCTGATAAACCTCCAGCAAAAATATCCACTACCACATACATAACATCAAAAAAAAAAAAACATAAATGAGGCAAAATTCCAACCAGCCGTCATGTGGACAGGTCCCCGAGATGTTAGGAAAACAGGTTTGTCCAGTGACATGTCGATGCCGTCGTCATTGTCCTCGTTTTCACTGACGTCGGCATCGCTGCTGTCGCTGGAGAATATGCTGCCGAGCTTACTGGTCATGTTGGAGATGAAACCTTCTGGCTCCGAGTCAGACTCTCCTTGGACACTGCTGTGGTGGCTGGAATCTGTGGTTGTGTGCCAGTGCAGGAAAAGTATAACAGCTGGCTTGTGTTGGTTCTAAAACACTTATATTTAACATGAAGATCCCCCAACAATGTAAACATAGAAGAAAAAAAATATTCCAGGAAAATGGTCTGCATGGAGGGACAAAGAGTACGATTTCAGATAGCACTTAAATATTGTCAACTTTGTAGACATACAAAAAATTGAAGGAAAAACATTTTTAATTTTCCTTGTGCTTTCCAAATGACTGACTTTCCATATGGCTGACTTTTCATATGACTGACTTTCCATATTTGAAACCTTAACCAGAAAGTTGCATTTAAAGAGCTTCAAGAAATTTGGAAAAGATAGGGATTGTAAAGATGAATGATTAATTAATCGCTGGATTTGAGGCTCAGTAAAAAAAATTGCATAAAACCAGCCTTCCTTTTCCTTACCAAAGCTACGGTCACTTCCGTGGCGCAGGCGATGTAAGGACTTGTGGCGGATCACCTTCATGTCGAGGTCGCCATCAGTGTCATCCGTCTCAGAGCTGCTGGACTTGACACGCGACCGATGCATCATTTGTTGGACTTCAGTCTGCAGCTCCTCCGGTATGGTCATGTCATTTTCATCGTACATGCAGATCATGGGGAAACTCTTGGCTCGGACAACCTGGCGAGGTCATATGTTTTAAACATTACGAGGTCATACGTTTTAGACATGGAGAGGTCATTCGTTTTAAACATGGTGAGGTCATACGTTTTAAACATGGCAAGGTCATACTTTTAAATGATAGGAACAGAGTATAAAATTAAATATTAAATGATTAAGACTTATTTAAACTTGCCCCCATAATGCTCAGAGTTAGCTGATTATGTTGATACTACTACTATGCATTGGCAGTTCTGCGGAGCACAGTAGTGTTGTCTGCCTCACAACTAAGGGGTTGCCAGTTTGAATTCAACCGGTGTGTGCCCCCCCCCCCCCCCCCAGAATTTAAAAAAAAAATTAGCCAGATGAACGAATCTCTCTCGGGGGAGTTGCTAAACTCCCTTTGTAAAAACACAACAGCCCCCAAAGCTGGGGGGGGGGGGGCAGCGGTAGACTTGCAGTGGAAACAGATATCAGGGGTTTATGCTTGACAGTACAAAAGACATCCCTCTCCTCTATCACTATCAAACAATGCCTTAAGTAATCTTTATCCAGAAAATCAAATGATGTGTTACTTAGCATTTCTTAATGGCTGGTCTTTAAGGGGAAAAAAAATGCACATTGTCATTCCAAGCTATGCACACCAAAAAATGCACATTGTCATTCCAAGCTATGCACACCAAAAAAATGCACATTGTCATTCCAAGCTATGCACACCAAAAAAATGCACATTGTCATTCCAAGCTATGCACATCAAAAAATGCACATTGTCATTCCAAGCTATGCACACCAAAAAATGCACATTGTAATTCCAAGCTATGCACACCAAAAAATGCACATTGTCATTCCAAGCTATGCACACCAAAAAATGCACATTGTCAAAAAATGCTCACAGAAAAAATGCACACACAAAAAATATGCACAAGGTTTAAGAAACAAAAACCCTGGGTGGTATAGAAATACACAATTTTCATTATTTGAAGCCAGGAGAGAAGGGCACCCAGACCAAGCACGTGACACTATGAGACCAATTTTCACCTGAGCATGTTGGTTTTAAATCACTTATGCCCCGCCTCAGCCGAGACTGTAAGAACTCCTCAGGTCTTTCGATCTTGTTGTTACTTTCCTACAAACCCCACCCACTTTAAAAAAAATTAAATTATTTCACTTTTCCCCCCGCACATTCTGCTGAGCGTTCCTTACCTTGACCAACACCTCCCACGGCCTGTAGACCCCCTCTTTCTCCATGACAGGCTCAATCAGTGGTTCCCATAGTGAAGTCTTCTCATTGAAGAACATCATCTCTAAATGGAGCTCTCCTTCAACATGTAACTGGTCAAGTTTGGAAGAAAACAACATACATTGATTTCTATGTTATAAACAGAAATATGCATAAACTTCCTTGTTATTAACAGAAAACATAAATCAACTTCTTTGTTATTGATAGTAACATGCAACAACTTCTTTGTTATTGACAGAAACATACATAGATTTCTTTGTTATGGACAGAAAACAAACATCAACTTCTTTGTTATTGACAGTAACATGCATAGATTTCTTTGTTATGGACAGAAAACAAACATCAACTTCTTTGTTATTGACAGTAACATGCATCAACTTCTTTGTTATTGACAGAAACATACATTGATTTCTTTGTTATGGACAGAAAACAAACATCAACTTCTTTGCTATTGACAGAAACATACATCAACTGCTTTGTTACTGACAGAAACATACATCAAATTCTTTGTTATTGACAGAAAAATACATCAATTTCTTTGTTATTAACAGAAACATATATAACCTTTTTTTTTAACCACTAAAGATAATCAGTAATTGAGAAGCTGATTTCTCATTAAAAGTAAGTCTATCTTAAAATGAAGTTTCTATTTTATAACAATTTTAAATGTACAAAGAAAAAACATATTATTATATATCTATATAGATTTAATATTTAAAACATATGTGCAATTGTTTTGCACCTTTCTGGACCACTCCTCAATTTTGGCCTCCACAGATGTATGCAGACACAAGATGGGTACATGTAAATCCAGGGTCTCTATCTCAAAGAACAAGTTGATCATCTTGATGTCCAGCTGGAATGACTCTTTAGGTAATGAGGTTGGGTGGAGGGATAGAGTGGCATTCACTTCACCTGTGGACGGAGAGAGAGAGACCATGACATAGAGAGAGAGAGAGATCATGACAGATAGAGAGAGACCGTGACAGAGAGAGAGAGCGAGATCATACAGAGAGAGAGACCACGACAGATAGAGAGAGACCATGATGGATAGAGAGATACCATGATGGATAGAGAGAGACCATGATGGAGAGAGAGACCATGACAGATAGAGAGAGATATCATGACAGAGAGTGAGAGAGATCATGACAGATAGCGAGAGACCATGATGGATAGAGAGAGAGAGAGAGAGATCATGACAGATAGAGAGAGACCATGACATAGAGAGAGTGAGATCATGACAGAGAGAGAGAGACCAACCATGACAGATAGAGAGAGACAATGACAGAGAGAGAGAGACCATTAGAGATAGAGAGATACCATGATGGATAGAGAGAGACCATGACAGGTAGAGAGAGACCATGACAGATAGAGAGATACCATGACAGATAGAGAGATACCATGATGGATAGAGAGAGACCATGACAGATAGAGAGAGACCATGCCAGATGGAGAGAGAGACCATGACTGAGAGAGAGAGAGACCACGACAGAGAGAGAGATCATGACAGATAGAGAGAGACCATGATGGATAGAGAGAGACCATGACAGATAGAGAGAGATCATGACAGATATAGAGAGACCATGACAGATAGAGAGAGACCATGACCGATAGAGAGAGACCATGACCGATAGAGAGAGACCATGACAAATAGAGAGAGAGGGAGAGTTTAGAGTTTCCTTAAGAAAGGGTTTGAGTGATGGTGACAAATAACAGAAAAGATAAAGAGATAGATGTAATATTGTAATGATATTGAACAAGAACCACAGCAAATAATTTTCAAACAGGACAAACTCCATTCAACCAAGTGTTCATCAAATAAATGACCTCTTTTCCCCTGGGAAACATAAAATGTCTATGCATACCTCTGTCTTTGAGCCATCTCTCCGAGGTGACTTTGGAGACTCCCCACAGGCTCTGAACATCATTGTCCAACACATTGACCAGAGAGTTCACCTTTGTCTAACAGAGCAAACAAATTTTGTTTTAATTTATGCTTTCCCCCCCCCCCCCCACCTCCCTTTTCTCTCTCTCGAATTTTCTTGCAGGCCCTAAATTTGACCTGACTGCAGTGAATAATTATCTAAACTGAGACAGTTTAAATGATTTAAATTCTAATGCTGACACTTATATTTTTGTATGAATGTCATTGCATGGCTCGATAGCGGAGTCTGATTCTGAACTAAAGAAAATTAGTGTCTTACTTGCAGCGGTGTATTGCCAAATTCGTAACAAAGGGTTCGCAGTTAGTATGTCCCCTTATGCCATAACGGTCACCGCCACAGTCAGTCAAATTACGATTAGGGGGTCTGGTGTCTGGGCACACAAAGCTCCTTCGGCGGAGTTTCAGGTCCATCCGCCAAGGCATTTTTAAGTGTTTGAAGTCAAATAGAGCAAGTTTTTCTATTTCTTTTTTGTTTCATAAGAAGTCTTTAGAAAGTCTTTAGAATGGTCTTTTTAGTGCATTAACAAATTATTATTTTGAACTAACGGTTCGCACGAACCTGAATGAACCGGCTCCAAACCACTGCTGCTTACTTGGAAAAAAAAGAATCAGTAGTTTCTCAAAGTTTTTAATATGACGGGAAGTTCATTAATGCTAAATTTTTTTATTTTTTTTTGTGTGGACATTTTAGCCAGCCTCACTTCCTTTCTTTAACATGTAATTTTTTTTAAAAATTCTAGTCCCTAAAACCTTTTCATAAATATTGTCTGCACATTATTATCACAATTCCAACTGATGTACATTTCTGACCTTTGCACCTTGCCCTTTGACCATGGCCATCAAATCCCAGAACAGTTGCATGACTGAAGGGGAGACAAACACTTCCACTTTGCTGATGGAAGCTGCAGCCTCGGAGGCCCCTGATTCCAGGTCCATGTTCTGGGTCAACATCAGTGTGCAGGGCAGCATCACCTGGTCAACAGTTGGACGTATTCAAAGGTGAGAATGGTTTTCTCATGGTCATTGAAAAAAAAGTTCAAAAATTTTTCACCGAGTGTTTTAAACAGCAATTCTCACTCCTGTGTTGTTTTTTTAAACTGCAACAACTGTACCTGGGAAAGACTATCAAGCTGAACCAAATTATCAGTTAAGGAGACAGTTTTTTTAAATTTTAATAAAAAATCTTCTTTTAAGGAAATACATTGATTCTCTCTACAAAATAAAACAGTCTTTGATGTTACATAAGGCAGCACAATTAGGCCCACAACGTAAAAAGAAGTAAAACCAGAGGAGTTCATGAGTCTTTATAAGTCCAACCCTCAGGAGTTTATGAGTCTTTAACATTCCAAGCCTCAGGAGCTTATTAGTCTTTACAAGTCCAACCCTCAGGAGCTGACGAATCTTTATGAAAGTTTTAATTTAATAAACTGCAAACATAACCATTTTAGTGATTAAAAAAACAACCAACTGACAGGCCAAGCAAAAAGGACGGACTGAAATCTGAACACTGCAAAGATAATCTTTGAATTGAAAACACAACCAAAAAGCAAACGATGATGCTCACCAAGTTGCTTAGCGGGCTTTGCACTGTGGTCCGCGAGATGAGCTTCAGGTCTGTCACCTTGGCCCACATGTTCTGCTTGGATGAGTCTTTGCGGTATTCAAAGGCTATGTCAGACTGAAGAAGACGATTGGGACAGAGTGGGTGGTGGGATTTTTTTTAAAAAGAAAACACATTGGAGGAGACGATCTCAAAATCATTTCTTCACTTTCTGTGTGGAGTCTTGATTAGTAACGGAACAGAGATAAGTTTTAAAAAATTCAGCTTAACAAAAATAAATTTAATCCTTAGAAGAACTATTATACAATTTTAGTTCTAGTGTCAGTGATTAAAAATATGTATGAACAGAACAAATTGATGTAAAAAAACAAATAATAATTGAGGTAATAAAAATACCAATTATTATTGTTCATTAATGAAAAAAAAAATGTCCTGGTCATAAATTATTATTATAAAATGAATTGATAAACCCATTAAACTAGACATCTCTTCACAACTGCAGCTTCATATTTATGTTCTTATGCTTTATTTAAGTGCATTGAACTATACATGAATGAGCAACTCCCCTACTCTTTGTTCAGTCACATGACTATCTCATCAAAGCAACTGTGTACACTTACATATAAGATGGCCACCCTGCTGTCTGCCATTGTGGGGTCTGCATATAAAACAATTTCAGGTTGCTTGAGGCTTCCGTACACCGTGAAACTTGACAGCGGGGGGCTGGGAGTGTGGGCGGGATCCTCGGGAGATGCCGTGGCCGGGGGAGGCTGGGGGAACAGGGTGCGCCCACTCGGCATCGAGGACGGGGCCATCTTGGATGTCTGATTGACAGTTTCCATGGCCCCATTGAAAAAGTCCAACAGGACCAACATGTAAGGGATACTGACATTGAGCTGAAGTTTTTCAACCATCAAGTCAGCTGGAGGAAATGATTAACAGAAAATTTTGTTTTTATTACTTGATAATAAAAAAATATAAATTTAAAATAAAATTGTTTATTTAAAAAAATAAATAAATAATAATAATATGTATAGCATAGCATCAAATTTTTTTATATTAGAACTAGAAGTTAAAAAAAAAATTAAAGTTTTTTAAAAAGTGGCTGCACACTTAAAATTCTGTAACTTATTAAGACAAAATTTATTCTTTTATAATTCTGTAATTATTAAGTGTAAGCGGACACATTACGCATTTTAGTAACGTGATAAACAAAACAATGACGCACACCACTGAACAGGTGTTTCAGTGCACACTCAGTACATTGTTTACATGACATGTTTTAGCATCGCACACCTTTGTGGTTGCCATCACTGCTTATCTTGTAGATGAGAGACACCAAGGGCAGGTCAGCCTCGTTTGAAACACCAGTGCAGTCCAACACTCTGTTTAAAGTTTTGTTTTTTTTTAAAAATCAAAACGAAATGAATCAAATTGAAATAAAGAGAACGAAAATGGAACTAGATCTTAAATAAAAAAAATAATAATAATTACTCACTATTAAAGTAAGATTTATAATTCTTTTTCTTGAGAATGAAAAGACATATTAATTTGTAATCCCAATGTTAAAAACCCAGGGTATAAGCCTGCAATTCCCCACCTCTTGACGGCCAAGTTGCTGTCTGGTCGAGTGTCATTGACATCCAGAGAATGAAGAGAGATGTTCACTTTTTTATCCCCATCACTGTGGGACATCCCGGACAAGGTCATTTTCTCCATGTCAAGGAGACATAAGCTGGTCCTTGTTGCCAGCTAGGAAGGAAAAGTCATAGAGAAAAGTACGCTTAAATTGTATTTCACACAGAGTCTCATATAACTGGGTCTAGTCAAGTTCTTCATCATGGAACACATTCAAGACCACTTAAATAGACTAACTAAATGAATGAGTAAACAGACAGACATAGAATTATTCTAGATATCTCTTCGAGTGTTAGATGTTGCATCTTCCATAGGGAAACAAATTCTGCCACTCTCCAATGTGGATAGATTAATGCAGAGAAACCACACTTGAGAAAATCTTGAGAAGCACTGATTTAATGCAGTATTAAAACTTTAACAGTTACAGCAGTCCCATCTACATGCCAGGCAACATTATTTAGGTCACAGGTCAGCGCTGCTCAATGCAAACAAGAGTCGAACATTAATTCAAACTCCTAAAACTTTACAGATTAAAAAAAAAAATATAACTATTCTAAAACTTGGAGTTGCCGCATCTTCCCACACATAAACATAAAAACCATTTTCTTTTAAAATTTGCTTTTATACCACATTCAAAATTTTTTTATATTTTCAGATAATTCTTTTCCAATCCAAGATTTTTAAAAAATTAAGTAAATAAACGCAAAATCCCTTTTGAATAACAATTTGTCCGCCCAATTCCCTTTATTGAAGTTTCTGAATGTAAGCACCAACCTCCTTTCCGTTGTCGGTGAACAGTGTCACCGACATGCCGTCCAGCTTGAAGAGAACGGATGTCATCGTCTTCTGCTCAAATGTTGTTGGACTGTCGGGTGTGCCAGGGTCCTCTGTGTCGGACATTGTCCCCATGTTGGCATTCGTCCCCTGTTGCTGGGCGTGTATGTTCTGGAGTGTGGGGGATTCAAAAATACCTGCGGGGATTGGAGCATCTCAGATACCATTCTTTTTTTTTTTTTAGCTGCTACAACCCCTTTTACAATAATGCTGCATCAATTTATAAGATCAACGAGACACAGTTTGTGTAAGTAATTCCAATATAGGTTAAGCTTTAACAATGGTTACACAGAATATAAATGCAAAATTTTCAGCTAATCCCTTGATCAGTACAACAACAACAAACAACAACATTCATTAAGTCCAACACTCTTGTAATTAGTTCATCAATTTATAGCATGCATACAGTAATTATTTTTTTAAAAAAAGAAAAAAATTTAAAGGAACAACAGATAAGCAGGTTGAATCACTGTATACAAGCTCTACTGTTTTACCTGGGCTGGGGGGAGGTGAACCCTCTGTGAGATTGTACCTGGTGACTCCAAGCATTAACTGCAAATCTTTTTGTAGGATGTACACCTGTCAGGCAAATGTAGAAATGGGTTTACAAAGAGTCATTTGGAGTGGAAGTGTTTTACAAAGAGTCATTTGGAGTGGAATTGTTTTACAAAGAGTAATTTGGAGTGGAATTGTTTTACAAAGAGTTATTTGCAGTGGAATTGTTTTACAAAGCGTCATTTGGAGTATAAGTGTATTTTTACAAAGAGTCATTTGAAGTGGAAGTGGCCTACAGCACTGACACCTAATTTCCCTAGCCACACAAATAGTTTAACCTCAATGAAAAAATTGCTTCTTCCTATTGCGTTTGTCTTTTAAACATTACCAAAAAAAAAATGTGTAGATTTGTTTCAGATTTGTCACCCTACCTTAACCTTTTCTAGATGGCCTGAAATGTCCAGTTTTACTTCTGTAACGACAGGTCTAACTGCCAGCTTAACGTCCGCTGTGAAGCTCAGTGGTTCTAAAATCGTGTGGATGATTTCAGTGGAGTCTTCCACCAAATTCAAACAGACCCTGGAAAAGATTTTTTTTCTTCAAATTCACGTATTTTGTCATTGTTTTATGGCCTAGTAAAAGGAAACAGAAAGTATACTTAGTTGAGAATAGTATGATAAGCAAAAGGAAAGGTCATGACCCAAGAGTACATTACCTCTGTACTTGGATGTTGCTGAGGTTGATGTGGACATGGTTCCACTCCTGCGTCTGGTCACCAGCCACCTGGTTGGTTAGGAACGAGTTGCGGACACTCAGGTTCCCGAGCTGGACCAGGAGCATCTCGGTGGACTTGGAGTCGTGCGGCAGCAGCAGCGTGGGTGTCCTGATGTCAATGTTGAGGCTCATCCTGGTGTTGTGGGACTCAAAATTTGACACCTGAGGACACGGGAAACATAACTCTTTTCACAAAGGAAGTAACTCTGTTTACTTATAAATGTATTGGAATTTTTTGTTGTTGTAATTTATAAAACTGTAGATGAGAAAATGAGACACTATTGAAATGATTACAGAATGACAATGTTTAAATGGCTGATTGTGTGGTATAATTTTCATTTGAACACTAAATTTTTAATAACATATTTATTTGGGCACTTCACATTAATAGTTCAATGAAGTTAAATGAATATTTCCTTCCTATGAAATAAGTTAATATTTACTTCTGAACTGTTATTAATTAAATTATAATTAGAGAGTTAGAGAGTATTCATTCAACAAAAATAAATGTATCTTTCTCTGGTAATTAAATATACAGTAGTCCCTTGCCATATCGTGGTTCACTTTTCGCTGTCTCACTGTATCGCATATTTTTTTTACTTGTATATTTTTACATGAGAACCCATATAGAATTTTATGTTGTTAAAATTATGTAGGTTTGAGAGCCTAGAGAGTGTTTAATAGCATAGGAAGTATACAAGTGGGGGTAAAGGTTAATAACAGCAGGGGGTGTGCGAAAAGTTTATGGGGAGTGTTTATAAAGCCTTAAAAATATATATATAAATTTAACAATAAAATAAATATAAGGTTACTACTTTGCGGATGTTCAAATATCATGCGCCGGGAAAAGGGGGGGGGGGGGGTGTTCGAACCTAACCCTAACGATAGACGAGGGACCACTGTATATTTTTTTTTTGTAATCCATTTAATCTCTTTCATCTATCTGTCTATGAATAGAAGTTAAAAGATAAATGAAAGTGATAACTAGGAATGGGATTTGGGAGGAAGTAGAGGAAATGGACAATCAACCTATCAAACATTTAATGAGAAAAATCACTTGAAAGAGGAAATAATTTGAATCTTTCGTTAAGGTTTTTTAGGGGTAGAAATATCACACAATTCAGATACGAAAGGAAAAGAGAGGTAACTCTTGATTTCATAAACACCACCACGACAGCAAACATAACTTCCCCTGCCTTCTTATCTTAAAAGCAACACAAACCTATTTCTCACTAGCAGCTGTCGTGCACTTGAAATGATACTGAGTCAGCTTGCATAGAGTAATGACCTATTTACTATTTAAGGACACTTTCCAAATGATATGCAATGAGATGTTTCTAATAACATTTTCCATGCATCTGTAACATGTTTTGATTTATCAGGATGACCTACTTTTCAATCATGCCGTCACAAGAGGTTTAATGGCTAAAAATGAAACAAATTTTGATGACAAAAACTTTTAAAAAAAAAAATTCTGTTTGAAAATAACATTACAAGACAAATGGAAGACTGAAAATAGTCCCATTTAATAGAGATCCCAAAAGAGTGCATGCATCATCAAGAGCCTCTGGCTTAAAATTATCTGATCACACTATTTAGTATGGATTTTATAGACCTAGGCCCAAGCTGAATGTGACAATACTAATTATGATGTCTGGTGTGCAAGCCGGTTAGGAAGCGGTTGAATAGGATTTCTTCTTCTTCTATATATTAAGGGTCCACGATCAATTTATTGATCATTATGGCTCCTATGAATGTAGATGGGATTTGCAATGTCTCTGTGCCTGGTGTTGATGAGGATATTTCACTGGTTACAAGAGTAACTGCTTGAGGGTATTATGCACTAGGGGTTGGAAGGCCTGAGGCAATAGACGCAAATGAATCAAGTGTTGTCGCCTCAACTGTTCCTTTTGGAAGCTTGTTCCAGTCCCTGATTGTCGTACATGAACTCATCTCTCATCATTTAAAGTACACAATGATTTCAGAATGCAGTGGAAACTTTGAAAGGAAAAAATGAAAACAGTCTTCATGAAACAAGAGGCAAGTGTGTCTTATTGAAACTGTGAACAGGTCCAAATGTGTAAGCTTCCTCAAGTTAGTGATCTCTGTGAGCATTATAACTTTGACAGCAAGGGACAGAACCATCTACATGCCAGGAAACATTATTAGAGCAATGTCTGTGAGTATTATAGCTTTGGACAGTAAGTGCCTTCCCATCTACATGCCAGACAACATTTTTCAAGTCACAGGTCAATACTGCTTAACACAAACAGAGTGGAAGATCAATTCACCAAGCTAAGTGCTCTGTTGGATTTATGCTCAGCAAACTCCCAAACTTCACAGTTTAAAATAAAGAACTATTCTAACGCTTGGAGATGTTGCACTCTTCCAACAGAACTAATCTAATTCAAAACATAGCATCTAAAGTGGTGCTTCTAAAACAAAATGTGGTCAGCAAGCGCTCAGCCGCCAAGTCATCAATGGTGAAAAAATTTCAGATTAAAAACAAAAATAATTATTACATTCTGCAACTGTCCAATGGGGATAGATTAATGCCGAGCTATAACACTGAGAAGCTTGAGGAGCACTGATGTAATGCATTTTTACTTACCGTATTTAACGGACTATAAGACACACTTTTTTCTCCTAAAAATTGACTCCTAAATTCAGGTGCGTCTTATACTCGAAATTAATATAAATATGGTAAAAATGTTACTTAAAGAAAAATTGTTTAAAAATTAAGGTGTGTCTTATAGCCCGTAAAATACAGTATTCCTTATTTTAAATTTTTTTTCCCACCCATTCATGATATCGATTATTTTATTAGTCACTTTCAGTTGGGTCTCAAACAAAAGGAACTGCAAAAAACCTTTTTTTTAAAAAAAAAATGCAAGAGAACAAGTCAAAGCACTCCTGGGGGGAGAGTTCAATCAAATAAACAAAAACGGTGAATCTAGATATCAGCACACTGAGAGGGTGTTACCTACTGGATGTGTACAGGGGAGAAAGCTCTGCACAAAAAATTGGCAACATTTTAAGTTCAGTATTATCCATTGTGACGAGACAACACGCTAACATGGTTCATTGTAGATTTTATAGTTGAACAATGAATTTAAAACAGAACAAAATACACATTTAAAAAAAAAAAAAAAATATTAACAAATTCTTCAAATTTATCACTTGGACTTATTTATTTAAGTGAAAGAAATTATGCATTTAAAAAAAAAAAGTTAACGGAGAGTTGAATCTAACAAGCTAGAAATGATTATTGTCAAATTGAATATGTTGTACAAGTCTCCGAGCATGGGCACTAACATTGTAAGCACGACTGACCTGTTTTGTGACTGTGTCCATAGCTGTTTGCCTGGCTGCCTCTGTCATCTCTTGATTAATGAAAGGTTCAAAGAATCTCTGACAAGAGGACACAAGAAAGTAGGATTGAGCAAACCGTGGGTCCTTGCATTTATCAGGATGACAGGGACAGGGTAACTGAAGCTGTTAAAAATTTAGATGCAGCAAGCGTCCAGGTAAAACACATTTGATGGTTTAAAATGGGGGAGCAAAAAATCTTTTACAGCTGATGATGGCGTTATTTCTTTTAAAAGGACAAGGTGGATGAGGCTCTTCCAATATTTTACTGTGTTATTTCCAAGTAATCAGTTAAGTCGAGCAGCTCTTAACTATCCAAACTGGATTGTGCATTTACAAGAACTTGAGTCTAATGCAGTGTTTCACTCACTCCTCTTACAATATAAATTAAATCTGTTACCTAAAAAAGCTGCTGCCATCTAAATTTTTTTTTTTTTAAAAAGTCTGTCTAAAGAACTTTTGTTTTGTAAAATACTTCTGTTATGTACAAGATTTTTGTTATGTAAAAGACTTTTGTTATGTACAAGACTTGTTATGTACAATGCTTTTGTTATGTAAAAGACTTTTGTTATGTACAAGACTTTTGTTATGTAAAAGACTCTGTTTTCGTATTAACTGAAGTTATCTAATTGACCTTCATCATGTAAATGACCTACTGTTATCTCCCAGTAAAACTTTCCGAGCACAGCCGCTTGTATCTGACCCAGCCAGAGTCTTACACTGTAGTCCAGCCCGTGTCCAGTTTCTCGATTGTCCAGATGAGCAGAGGATGATTTATTGTACTTGACCAGCTGGAGTCAGTCAACATGTTTGAAACGGGGAAAAAGCTTTAGGCCATTTGATACAGACAACATAAAGAAAACAACATGACACACACGATCTTTGTAAACATGACACACACGATCTTTGTAAACATGACACACTAGATCTTTGTAAACATGACACACTAGATCTTTGTAAACATGATACACTAGATCTTTGTCCACTGTCATATGATGCTCTAAAAAATCAGCAGGAAAAAAAATACTTTTTGGTATTCAATTTTCATCTTCATTCATTTTTTAGCTACTTTTAACTTACAGTTTACGCTGAAGTGGAATAAGTCTGATCAAAGTAAAATTGAAATTAACAAAATGCAGTTGGCCACTGAACACAATCATGTTACTAAAACATTACCCAGCGGTGGCTTTCCCATCATCAACAAGAGGATACTAAGATTTACCTTAAGGTCAAACAGGCTGTCATCTTGTAGCAGCAGAATCTGGATATGTAAGAAATAACAAATATTTGTTTATTAAAGGCATCAAAGATTAAGGGTTGTCTGAGGAAAAATATGCATCTTTTCCACACCCTCTTCCCCTTGTCCGCAAGTGGCTTACCTCCCCCACTCCTGGGGTTGCTGTCATCTGAAAACCGCATTATAGTGTGTGAAAGTCAAAGAAGTTTAATAAAGATTTTTAAAAAGCAAAGAGTCACTAGATTTAAACTTTTAAATGAGTCTGATAATATAAAAAATTTCTATTGAAGAAAAAAAGACCTGAGAATTCGAGAAAATTTTTAAAAAGCATAAACTCCCATTCGCTACATTTGCTGATAAATAGCTAATGAAGCTTTTTTTATTAACTTCTTTGTGGAATACATTGAGTGAGCATAAAGCAGCATCTAACAACAAAAAAAAAATGTCAGCCTGCAGACATATGCAAGATCATTTACCCTCCCTACCCCCATGTTCCCCTTGTTTGCTGCTTTTGAGAGAACCCTCTTTGTCATTCATGAACGACCCTTAATAAATTCAAGGCAGGGTATTTATCATTAATCGATAAAAAAACGTTCATGAGACACAAGTTGTGTAAGAATAATAAAAACAATAGGCCTACATGTTAAGCTTTAATTATGGCGACACAAAATACAAATTTAAATTAATTTGATGTACAAAGACAGAAATTATGAAAACACATTTTTTTATTTTAAGCAATTTTTTTTAAAAGAAGATAAATTATTTCAATTGAAATATTTTTTTTAAAAATCACAAAAAAATTTTTTTTTGAAGAGTCATGGTTTGGTTGAAACTATCTTACATTTTGATAGATTGCCCCAGAACTACAGTCCCTGATACTGAGGTCTTTCAGACGAGATCTTATGATTGTCTTAGCAGGTTTGGCAATGACACTTCCTTCAAAACCTGGAGTGGGAAAAAGTCATGGAAATTTTTTTTTTTTTTTTAAAGTAAAAAATTTTCTAAATATGAAAAATAAAAAATTAAGAGTCATTAATTTCTAAGAGATTAATGTTGAGTTATACTTAACACAATTTAAAAAAAATGGATTAAAAAAAAAAATTGACATTATCTGATTGAAATCACACCTTTCACTTTAATTTCTGCTAGGCTGTTGTCCGAGTCTGTTAGCTTTATGGAGAAATCTTGAAGTTCGGCTATCAGATGAACTTTGGTGCTGTTACCTGGCAAGCCATCCACTGAAACATAAAGGAGTGATATTCTGTTAAAAAAAAAAAGGCCTTGCAGGAAATAAATAACTCAAGTCCGAGCATTGGTACGTAACTCACGGTTTATGTTTGAGACACAGGGTGAGAATTGTCAGCTTTTATAACACAGGGAGAGAACTGTCAGCTTTTATAACACAGGGAGAGAACTGTCAGCTTTTATAACACAGGGAGAGAACTGTCAGCTTTTATAACACAGGGAGAGAACTGTCAGCTTTTATAACACAGGGAGAGAACTGTCAGCTTTTATAACACAGGGTGAGAACTGTCAGCTTTTATAACACAGGGTGAGAACTGTCAGCTTTTATAGCACAGGGAGAGAACTGTCAGCTTTTATAACACAGGGAGAGAACTGTCAGCTTTTATAGCACAGGGAGAGAACTGTCAGCTTTTATAGCACAGGGAGAGAACTGTCAGCTTTTATAACACAGGGAGAGAACTGTCAGCTTTATAGCACAGGGAGAGAACTGAAGTTTATATCCCAAGTCTGGGTACGCTTCTTATGCAGTAAATAAAATAATCTGCAGAATCATCTGACACACAGATATATCAGACGTCACACTGAGTTGAAAAGATTATCTTGTTTTGAGCTTATTTGTGATGCTTTAATTCTAGCTCTGAGCTCTAGTTAACTTATATGTGACAAATACCAAAGCTCTAGTTAACTTATATGTGACTATCATTAAAGCTGACCTTGGTCACTGATGTTGACAATACGCTCAGTGATGGAAACTTTGTCTTTGGTGCTGACATCTGACGTCGTCATGACAGAACTACTGCTGGTCCTCATCTCCAGGCTGTGGACGCTGTCAATAAACAAGGGGAAAATATACTGTCAATCGACGTAGTTACGAGGAATCTGACTTACTTTGACATGATATCCTTGATGTATCCTTGACTTACCTTGATATATCCTTGACTTGCCCTGATATATCCTTGACTTGCCTTGATATATCCTTGACTTGCCTTGATATATCCTTGACTTGCCTTGATATATCCTTGACTTACCTTGATATATCCTTGACTTACCTTGATATATCCTCGACTTGCCTTGATACATCCTTGACTTAAGTAGACATCACAAGGCTTTGATTTAACCTTGACATGATATCCTTGACTTACCTTGATACGATACTCTGCAGGAATGCGTTCAGGTACATCATGCTGGCCTGATCAAACAACGTTGACAAGGACAGAACCTTCACTTTGATAGCATGCTCCACTCCACCATAGTAGGTGGCAAAGTCTGGACACACCGGCTCCACCTGGGGGTAAACAAAAGAAAATGAAACCAACACTACACTAAGTAAAAGTATTTCACACACTGACAACCTGTGTGACAACCTGTGTGACAACCTTTTTGACACCCTTTTGACAACTTGTGTGACAACCTGTGTGACAACCTGTGTGACAACCTTTTTGACAACCTGTGACAACATGTGTGACAACTTGTGTGACAACCTGTGTGACAACCTGTGTGACAACCTTTTTGACAACCTGTGTGACAACATGTGTGACAACCTGTGTGACAACCTTTTTGACAACCTGTGACAACATGTGTGACAACTTGTGTGACAACCGGTGTGAAAACTTGTTTGAAAACTTATGTGACAACTTATGTGACTACTTGTGTGACAACTTGTGTGACTCCTTGCGTAGTTTTAATTTAGAGTTCTGTTTGCCTGTGTACATTTTTCCACCTTTTTTCGCATCACTTTTTTTTCCCCCCCTTTCCATGAAACAAAAAGCAGGCATCTCCCCAGGCTTTGTATAGTGAACTACATCAGCCCATGTGACATTTTTTTTTTTTTAAACATTACAAAATATAGCCAAAAATTATGAGCCGAATAAACTGACAACTCACATTTCTGTACATGATGGCAACCAAGTTGTTGTTGTTGACTGTGTTTGTACTCAGCACTTCCATGTACTCGCCAGAATGGCCTGAAGTAAAAGCCCAAACATATATATACAGGTTGGTTATTGTTACAACAGCTCATAGATAAGAAATTTTTGTTCAAAGTTTATATTTGAATTAATCCCCATATTTCCGTGTGATCTTTTAATCAGGTGAAGCATTGGGACTTGAAGAGGAAAGAGACACAAATCTGGTCAAGCCAAAAAAGTTACAGGATACCAAACCGTCAAGTTGCTCTTCACATTTCACTTATGTAAGCATGACATGATGTCTAGTTTTTTCTGACACGGTCATCAGGTTCAAAAGTTTTCTTTGGTTCACATACCAACATGTATCTTGTCCACCAGCTGGACACCGCCTAGGGTGGCATAAGCTGCGTACCCGTGCACGGTGATTGCCGAGTCTATGCGCAGCCTGTCAATCCTGAACATAAGGTAGGCCTTTTCTTCTTTGTCCATCTCCTGATTGTGAGAGAAAAAAAAAGAGAAAGAGACAATAAAAAAAGAAGACTCGTAGAACTTATATAATGATTTTTTATTTATTATTTTTGTCAAATTTAAAGTGTAGATTAAAAGGTCATTTTTAATGAACTATTTTTAAAAAAAATTATCAAGATTAATGTTCACAACATGGCCCAAGGAAAACAAATATCCATAAGGCTACTGAACATGTTATTCGGCAGCTACGTAAGGCTGCTCATTTCTCATCAAATTACTTGATGAGTGTTTGTGTTTACACAAAAAGCTTTGACTGACCTTGGAGAGGTTGAGGACCAGCTCCCCCAGGGACATTCTCATCAACATTTTGATAGTGTTGGCCACTGATGCATTGTCGTCCACTGGTTTGATAATCAACATGCTGAAATGGGGATCAAGGCAGGCAATGAGTGTTTGGCTATTTATACAGTAGGTAATGACGTTCACTGATGTAATAGACAACTCAGTTGTGCTTCATTATAAGAACACAATTTTACAATTTAATTAAACAACTAATATACAATTTAAGAACATTAAAAAAAAATGTATAATTAGTTCTCATAGAATGAACTGTCAATGTTATTTTCTTTTAATACAACAAAAGATCTATTTTCTGAGACTTTGTCGTATCATTATTTTCTAAAGGTGTTTCTCAGTTTTGAAAAGTTTATAAATATCTTTCACTGAGCTTTAAAAAACCAGGAGCTGATTCTCCATTGGAGTTCTAGAACTACTTCTGTGATATGTTAGAGGCAGAAAAACCAGGAGCTGATTCTCCATTGGAGTTCTAGAACTACTTCTGTGATATGTTAGAGGCAGAAAAACCAGGAGCTGATTCTCCATTGGAGTTCTAGAACTACTTCTGTGATATGTTAGAGGCAGAAAAACCAGGAGCTGATTCTCCATTGGAGTTCTAGAACTACTTCAGTGATATGTTAGAGGCAGAAAAACCAGGAGCTGATTCTCCATTGTAGTTCTAGAACTACTTCTGTGATATGTTAGAGGCAGAAAAACCAGGAGCTGATTCTCCATTGGAGTTCTAGAACTACTTCTGTGATAAGTTAGAGGCAGAAAAACCAGGAGCTGATTCTCCATTGGAGTTCTAGAACTACTTCTGTGATATGTTAGAGGCAGAAAAACCAGGAGCTGATTCTCCATTGGAGTTCTAGAACTACTTCTGTGATATGTTAGAGGCAGAAAAACCAGGAGCTGATTCTCCATTGGAGTTCTAGAACTACTTCTGTGATATGTTAGAGGCAGAAAAACCAGGAGCTGATTCTCCATTGTAGTTCTAGAACTACTTCTGTGATATGTTAGAGGCAGAAAAACCAGGAGCTGATTCTCCATTGTAGTTCTAGAACTACTTCTGTGATATGTTAGAGGCAGAAAAACCAGGAGCTGATTCTCCATTGGAGTTCTAGAACTACTTCTGTGATATGTTAGAGGCAGAAAAACCAGGAGCTGATTCTCCATTGTAGTTCTAGAACTACTTCTGTGATATGTTAGAGGCAGAAAAACCAGGAGCTGATTCTCCATTGTAGTTCTAGAACTACTTTAGTGATATGATAGAGGCAGATAAAAACACTTTGAGAAATAACTTTCCGAGTGTTTGCTGTGCGCATGAAATATTCAGTTGATAGGCACCCTCAAAAAAAAAAAAAACGAAAATGAACAAAAATTGTCAAGTCTATAATGCAATGATAGATGTTTGACATCTAACTCATCAGTAGCGTAATATTTTTCTGTTCAGTTCTTAGCAACCTCAACATGAAAGTTCTTCTGATCTTTGTTTTCTCTTCTTTCCCTCTTTTTACGTGTATGTAGGAAATACATATATTATATTAATTTAATTTATAATTATATTGATGTTTATTGTTGTACTGATGCAGGCATTTGCCCAAACGTTTTGAATTGTATTTGGTCCGATCATTAACCAAGCTTAACACGACTCTATTGTTTTCTTTACACAATGGGTTTGTGTCTCATTAACCTACTTAAAAGCCTTATTCCAGTCCAACCCCCCTAACGCTGAGTTACATCAAGTTAACCATAGTTCTTTGACTCACTCTGACAGCTGATCCAGATCTTCATCCGAATAATCTGACGCTGAGTAAAATGGCTCGTCACCTGCCAATGAGAATATCAGGAAGTCGACATCATAAATTTAAAAAAAAAAAAAAAAAAATCTTTTTTATGCATCTCATTATCATTGTGGTTTAAATGGCAAGCATTGCGTCAGACACCCACCTGTTGTGTACATCAGAATCGGCACCTTGGACACAGACCGCCTGGGACCATCAGTTCTGTCTACCACTGACCTACCCAAGACTGAGCGCCTGATGGACCTCAGTTCATTTACATCCGGGTCCAGCTGAGCCTCGGCCATGTCCTGGGAAGTCAAAGTGTACACAATGTATAGACTGTATTTTCAATGTCCTTGTTCACGACTAAATTTTACACTTGAGTTTTTCTGGATTTAATCAAGCCAACCATGCAGTGCAATCTGCAACCATGCAGTGCAATCTGCAACCACGCAGTGCAATCTGCAACCACGCAGTGCAATCTGCAACCACGCAGTGCAATCTGCAACCATGCAGTGCAATCTGCAACCAAGCAGTGCAATCTGCAACCACGCAGTGCAATCTGCAACCACGCAGTGCAATCTGCAACCATGCAGTGCAATCTGCAACCATGCAGTGCAATCTGCAACCACGCAGTGCAATCTGCAACCACGCAGTGCAATCTGCAACCACGCAGTGCAATCTGCAACCATGCAGTGCAATCTGCAACCATGCAGTGCAATCTGTAACCATGCAGTGCAATCTGCAACCATGCAGTGCAATCTGCAACCATGCAGTGCAATCTGCAACAATGCAGTGCAATCTGCAACCATGCAGTGCAATCTGCAACCATGCGGTGCAATCTGCAACCATGCGGTGCAATCTGCAACCATGCAGTGCAATCTGCAACCATGCAGTGCAATCTGCAACCATGCAGTGCAATCTGCAACCACGCAGTGCAATCTGCAACCACGCAGTGCAATCTGCAACCACGCAGTGCAATCTGCAACCATGCAGTGCAATCTGCAACCATGCAGTGCAATCTGTAACCATGCAGTGCAATCTGCAACCATGCAGTGCAATCTGCAACCATGCAGTGCAATCTGCAACAATGCAGTGCAATCTGCAACCATGCAGTGCAATCTGCAACCATGCGGTGCAATCTGCAACCATGCGGTGCAATCTGCAACCATGCAGTGCAATCTGCAACCATGCAGTGCAATCTGCAACCATGCAGTGCAATCTGCATGCATGAGGCAAAAACATCCAATAACGATGGAAACAAACAGCAATTTTAAAATAACTTAATAATTAGTTTTAAACTATTATAGACAACCCAAGTAAGTCTTATTTAACACCAGTTTTGTGTCTTTGAAATAAGATACTACCAAAAACATAAACAAAAGTCAGAAATATAACAGATACGAATATATACGAATTAGCTTGTTTTTTTTTTGTTTTTTTTGTGCATAAAAAATTTCTTGCTAATCATTTCTTCTCCACATAATTTGCTGCAGGTTTTTACAAAATGATAGAGTTATGTTGGGTTGTCTTCTACTTATAAAGTAAAAAAGTAAATGTCAATTAGGTATAATTTGGTGAAGCGAATTTAATAAGAGGACAAGGAGATCAAACAAGATATCATGAAACTCAGTTCTCTAGTAAATTATTTCAGCTGGTAAAATGGATTAAAGCCTATGACATACTAAAAAATATGATATTTCATTGTATCTTCAAGTCCTTTCCAGACCAAATACACCAGTGTGCTTAAATTTGAAAGTGAATAGCAATCTTCACAACTTGTTGACTATTTAAAATTAAAGTCTTACAATACTAGCAGAAAACAGATGATAAAGATTTGAGTTTCAATTTGAATTGAAGGCTCAATTGAAAAAACTCAGTTTTGAACATCAATGATTTCAGAGATGTCTACAGTGCACAATTTTCAAAGTCTCACAAAGAAAAAAAAAGCGTTGACGAAAGAAATAAATTTAAAAGGGTTCACAGCTGACCGCAACTCAGTTGAAATGCAATGTAAACAGACGCCATATTTGGTTTCTACAAACCTCAAATGATGTGTAAATAATATTTCAGAGCAAAAGGTGATATTTCATTTTTAACAAAGTAAATGACATGGAAAGCATATGTTCTGAAAACTGAAGTATCTTCAATAGAAGAGCCTTTCGGTGTACTGCTGTGGAAGGTGATAAATACATTAATAGCTTGCAAGTGTTGGTTTTTATTTTATAAATTGTCATAGATAAGTTTAACTCTTATTTTTTGTACGTCAATGTATACATTAAAATTTCCAAGTGTTAAATGTTTTTTTTTTAAAAAAGTGATAGGAAACTGTTTCGTCAAATAGATTATATCTGATTGGCTGGGGCAACCAGAGGAAGGGCTGCATAATATACAATAACAATTCCAGCTTGCGCTCCATTTATCCACCAATGCTTAGTTATATTGACTCTTATAATAGGTGTTCTTTTGTGTGCATGGGGTGCATACATGCACAGCAGGGAAGTAGTGAATGAGCGCGCAGCACAGTGTGTAGAGAGAGCAATGCAGACAAGAAAGATCCACTAGAATCATTGTAGATTACAAACTATTTCACTATTAATAAAATCCAAATAGCAACATTATCTCTTCATTATCTACTCAATACCTCATCACAAATTGACTATTCTAATATGTATAACTTAAAAATATTCTTTGAATATTTCTACAATGCAATTTAAATTTGTATTTTTTTTTTTTAATTTTAAGGGAAATAATGCATTTTTTGGCAAGTGGTCTCTGACATGTGTTATGAAGTTATGGAATGATAGGCTACATTTCAAATTAACTTTTCTGCAAACCATGAACAAGAAAAAAAGGTGATAAAAGAACAACACTGCCATTTGAAAAATATCACTTGTTGTTATGATCTTCTTGTAATACAAATATTTGATATAATTTTTTCATCCCCATAACTATAAAAATATGTTTACAATTTTCTCGACTTCTTAGCTATACAAATATCGGATCATTTTCTCATCTTTATAACTCTGATGATCTAAAGATTAACAGTTTCATTAACTAAACAAAGGTAGAACACAAAATCATTAGAAAAATAGGTGGAAACATTTATAAGGAAACTGCTTGTATTCACCAGTGCAGGAGAAAGTGTGATACACAGTTTTAATGCATAAAGAAATTATAAGAAAGAGGAAAAAAAATGTGTTTGCTACAAATGTCATGAAGATGTCTTGTTATAAATGACATGTACAAAAAAAGATCAAGACAAGCATACTGCAGTGTAAATTATAGCGGCACATTCCCCACTGATTCTCTACCCTGGTGCCTAGATCAAGGGGATAAAAGTTTGTGAACTTTTTGTGTGTGTGTGTGTGGTAGGATAAGATCAAAGGAAAAGCTTGAGGGCATCAATGTCAGGGCTGCTTCCTTTAATCCCATATGGCAGTCATGGCAAACATTGTCTTCAATTCAAAATATTTAAAAAAAATATGGATGATCTCTTAAGTGGCTTTGATTGTGTGTCACCCATACCACCCGTCCACCCCCCAGAACAATGAGTTCATTCTTTGCATATTGAAACAATTTTTTTTAAAATTCAACAGCCAAGTCCACCCCCCAGAACAATGAGTTCATTCTTTGCATATTGAAACAATTTTTTTTAAAATTCAACAGCCAAGTTCTGGAGAAGAGCTGCTTTCTAAAATTAGTGAATGCAGGTGAGTCACAAAAAATGTTTGATGCCTGTCACCTCTAAATAAGCAGGTCATAAGCAGGCCATAGAAATTGTCATTTTTGGCCACATCAAATAAAATATTTCCCGAATGGTCCCCAGAAAGGAGAGGAAAAGCTGGTGTTGCTAGAAGAGGGATTCTCACCAAGTACAAAGACGACTCTTCATAAACTGAATAACTGCTCTTCTAAAATAAAAATAAAAACGGGCACACAAAAAAATATTGAAATTTAAATTGAAAACAGAATAATTTTTATGCATAAAAGTTTGTAGCTGAAATATGAATCTCTTCAAATGCCTTAGTACATGCTGAAATGTAAAAGGGATTACATTTTTTTAACAAAATTCAATGCTTTTGTTCATCTCTAAGATTAGAGTGGAAATTCTCTAGTTTATATCATAAATTTTCATCCATGTTTTTCTCCACAGCTTTACAAGGTAATAAAAGTTTGATCGTTAAAAAAAATATTTAAATATAATCAAGTATTTAAAAAAATTTATTGCAGAAATTCAAAATTATTATTATCAGTTTACACAGAAAGCAAGAAAACCGAATCTTAAACCAGACAACTGAATCTTAAGAACTCATTTTTAAAAATTTAAATCACTTAAAAGTAAGAGATTGTAAAGTGACTGTAAACTGCAACTAGAAAAAAAAATACTTTCGTACAAACACCTACCAAATGGAGGGGAGCAAGTGTCATGGGCCCGTGGCTGTCCACCATGTCCTCCCCGATGGTGGCCATGCTGGAGCTGGTAGGTATCGGAAAGTTCTTCAGAAAAGTGGCCAGCAACAACATCCTTTTGTCTGATATGTTCACCTCTAGAGATGGCACTTTGGTCTCCAGCTTGTGCCTGATTGGACAATGTCATTAATCTGCAGGTCTTTAAATTGTTCAGAATCAAGAACATGAACGATTGTATATATTTTTATTCAGTTACAAGAACATGTAGGTCGGTACACATTTTAATACTAATCAAAAATTATTATGATTTTAATATTTAAAAGTCATTTTGCAACCAACATAACAATAATAATACTTTTTAATTTTAATTTAGTGAATTGCATTTGCTAGGTTGTTTTTTATTCAAATCAGTGTTTGCACTGTACCATGGGGCCTGCCACAAGTTTGTCTTTATTGGCTTGATCCATTTGACATTGAAAGCAATGAGGAGGAGGAATGGGAGAAGGGATGGGAGGAAGAGTAGGAGGAGGAATGGGAGAAGATATGGGAGAAGGAATGGGAGGAGGAATGGGAGGAGGAATGGGAGAAGAAATGGGAGAAGGAATAGGAGGAGGAATGGGACAAGGAATGGGAGGAGGAATGGGAGAAGGACTGGGACAAGGAATGGGAGGAAGAATGTGAAGCAAAATGGGTGAAGCAATGAGGAGGAGAAATGGGAGAAGAAATGGGAGAAGGAATGGGAGGAGGAATGGGAGAAGGAATGGGAGAAGGAATGGGAAGAAGAATGTGAAGCAAAATGGGTGAAGCAATGGGGAGGAGAAATGGGAGAAGAAATGGGACAAGGAATGGGACAAGGAATGGGAGGAGGAATGGGAGGAAGAATGTGAAGCAAAATGGGTGAAGCAATGGGAGGAGAAATGGGTGAAGGAATGGGTGAAGGAATGGGAGGAGGGCTAGTGAATTGATGACACAATACATTAGGCAAGATTTAGTTTTTGATTTTTAAAAAAAAAATAATATCTGAAAACAAATGGTTACCGTGGCAACTGCGTGAAGTCTGGTTTGACAGCATTGAAAAAGGTAATGATCAGCTGGACACTGGGCAGTATGTGGTACTCAGAATTGGGCAAGATTTGAGCCGTGTGCCAGTCATCGGCTGGGGAAAGAGAATAAGGAGAATAAATAAACGTATAAATTTGATTTGGGTCACTTCTGCAAATTTTGTTTATGATGATGTTAAAATTTTGAGACTATTAAATTTGCATTGATGTTTAAAATAAGGGACGGGGGGGGGGGAAAGAGAATTATGTAAATATTTTTTATTTATTTTTTTAAACCAGTAAGGGGAATTATTAAATGCATAAATTTGATTTAGTTCACTTCTGCAAATTTATATTATGATTATGTTAAAATTTTGAGACTATTAAATTTGGTTTGGTGTTTAAAATAATAAAAAAAATGGGGGGGGGGGGGTGCGGGATGTTAGTGCTTTTATGAATTATTTGATTGACTGGTCCATCATGGTCAGTTTGAATTTAATCATTTATTTTCTCACCAGAATCGGCCAGCAGGACTTTGACATCACTGATCTTCATGTTGAACTGGTCATAGAGTCTGGACTCTATTTCTGACATGGTGGCATCCTGGACACACAATGAGCAACAGTAGGAGGGGGAGGAGGAGAGGTCCACAAATAATTGACAGGTTAGACATAGTTTCATCAGTTCTTTTAGCAACACATCGGGGGGGGGGGGGGGGGGTTTCTGTGTTCATTTGGGACAAGCCGTTGTTTAATTATTTGGCTTGGGCAAATTTTTTTATCGTGTATAGCAGGATATTGTGTTCCATGCCGTGCATTTACTTGGTGGCGGTGTATCTTCAAATTTCAGAAAAGAAAAACTCACAGCTCTCCAGACTTAGAATAGTAAATTTCAATAGCTTTTGACTAAACTAAGTTTTTCACAAGACTTCTAGTCTGCCAGCCCCCCCAGCAAGGGTTCAGAGTTTGGGAGGGGTGAGGGGAGAGTTTAAAAACTTTTTCATATTACTTTTTGGTTAGCATGAGTATTTGCTATAGTGATTAGAAAGGTTTTTCTTTTAGCATGAGTATTTGCTATAGTGAGTAGAAAGGTTTTTCCTTTAGCATGAGTATTTGCTATAGTGAGTAGAAAGGTTTTTCCTCTAGCATGAGTATTTGCTATAGTGATTAGAAAGGTTTTTCCTTTAGCATGAGTATTTGCTATAGTGAGTAGAAAGGTTTTTCCTTTTTAAAAAAAAAACAAAATTAAATATCTGGTTTTGACACTCAATTATAGATTATCATATAGAAATTTTTAGGAAAAATCCTATTTTAAACATTTGAAACTAAATGTTCCCATCACACAAGCAGCACGGGGGACAAATACGCGATGATGTAAGATGCATCATCAATGAGTGTAAAGCAATTGATCTCCAGAATAACCCAGGAGAACTTACCTCTAAGGACACATCTTTTGGCTGGAGCTCACTCTCGATCCTCAGAGTACCCAGGTCAATGATGAGGACATTCCCGCCTCTGTGAAAAAAGGTCAAAGGGTATTAAAGGTCAAGGCCGACAATCTTGGGTGGAAAAGTTAACTGAACTGCGCTATGTTTTTTTTATAGGTGTGCAGCACTCGGCCACACTTCATCGCAAAGGAAAGTAGTTTTCATTCTGGCCCCACTCACGTGTGACCTTATTTCATCAATATACAAAGGTTAACTTGCAATTTTGGGCTTCATTTCCAACTACTTCACTGTACTAGATGTCTTGCCTTAATTTAAAGACATTTTTCTTTAAATATATTTTATCACAACAAAGCGCTTTGAGCATGCTGGAATGGCATGGATACATGCGCTATACAAGTAATCAATCATCATTATCAACTTCCCTTTATGAGAGAATGGAATAATAATTTAAGAGGAAAAAAACTAGCGGCTCTCAAGAGGTAAATTTATCTCACCTGTGCAGCGTTCCATATTCTGGGACAACAATGTAAGGTGACCGCATGTTGAGAGCTATGTGAACAGTCTGCCAGGTAATACATACACCAAAAAGTTAAATGAAGTCAAACTAAAAGCATCAAATTTAAAAAAAAAAATTTCTTTTCTTATCAAAGGTTAAACAACCTGACTATGGTAACTGAAATGATACAGTTAACTGAAGACCTAGCTTTAAGATATCTATTTTTTAAAATGAGTAAATGAGCAATATTTTTACGTCTATGTGTTCATGATAAGCTCATGGATGAGTGCTGTAATATAGCCATTCTTTTGTTTAATTTTTATACTAAGCACTTACAGTGTGTGTCTCAATGATATGCTGCAGCCCAGCTTTGCTGATGTTGGCAACATTGGCGAGCTTCTCCACAGCAGCGGACTTGATGTCCAGCCCGCCGTGGGGCAGCTGGAAGAACGCTGTAACTTCAGAAATAGAGTGCTGTAGATTTAGAGGGTAGAATTATGTAGATTCGGCAATAGAGTGCTGTAGATTTGGAGAGTAGAATTATGTAGGTTTCAGCAATAGAGTGCTATAGATCTAGAGAATAGATTTACGTATATTCACAAAGAGAGTGCTGTAGATTTAGAGAGAGAGAGATTTAAAAAAAATTTTAACTCTTAAAAAAGAAATGAAAGAGCTTGGGTAAAAAATCAGCCCATTAATGTATTGCATAAATAATATCACACGAATATTAATGTTAAAAATTTTTAAATGATTAATGTAAACTGATCAAGGAAGATAACTGGGCTAAGATAAAAATATACAAGCTGTTCATTGAGTGAAAGAGAGTGGGCTGCCATTACCTCATCGTAGACAATCTCCACAGGCTGGACATTCAACGACAGTGAGTAATCAGCGTCCATGTACAGTGGCTTGGACTCAAAGTCCAGTGTGAAAACCTGGTTGACAGAAGGTGCTGAGGGCAGATGAAGCTCTGTATCATTGTTTATAGTGACATAGTATGTTGCAGAGGTGGGTGTGCAGTATTGTTATAGTTGGTAAAGTGTATGTTGTATAGGTGAGACTGTATCATTGCTATGGGTTTTCTTGACATAGTATGTTATTGCCATGGGTGTGCAGTATTGTTATAGTTGGTAAAGTGTATGTTGTATAGGTGAGACTGTATCATTGCTATGGGTTTTCTTGACATAGTATGTTATTGCCATGGGTGTGCAGTTTAGTTATAGTTAGTGAGTTGCGTATTATGTATTGGTGAGACTGTATCATTGCTATGGGTTTTCTTGACATAGTATGTTATTGCCATGGGTGTGCAGTTTAGTTATAGTTAGTGAGTTGCGTATTATGTATTGGTGAGACTGTATCATTGCTCTGGGTTTTCTTGACATAGTATGTTATTGCCATGGGTGTGCAGTTTAGTTATAGTTAGTGAGTTGCGTATTATGTATTGGTGAGACTGTATCATTGCTCTGGGTTTTCTTGACATAGTATGTTATTGCCATGGGTGTGCAGTTTAGTTATAGTTAGTGAGTTGCGTATTATGTATTGGTGAGACTGTATCATTGCTATGGGTTTTCTTGACATAGTATGTTATTGCCATGGGTGTGCAGTTTAGTTATAGTTAGTGAGTTGCGTATTATGTATTGGTGAGACTGTATCATTGCTATGGGTTTTCTTGACATAGTATGTTATTGCCATGGGTGTGCAGTTTAGTTATAGTTAGTGAGTTGCGTATTATGTATTGGTGAGACTGTATCATTGCTCTGGGTTTTCTTGACATAGTATGTTATTGCCATGGGTGTGCAGTTTAGTTATAGTTAGTGAGTTGCGTATTATGTATTGGTGAGACTGTATCATTGCTATGGGTTTTCTTGACATAGTATGTTATTGCCATGGGTGTGCAGTTTAGTTATAGTTAGTGAGTTGCGTATTATGTATTGGTGAGACTGTATCATTGCTCTGGGTTTTCTTGACATAGTATGTTATTGCCATGGGTGTGCAGTTTAGTTATAGTTAGTGAGTTGCGTATTATGTATTGGTGAGACTGTATCATTGCTCTGGGTTTTCTTGACATAGTATGTTATTGCCATGGGTGTGCAGTTTAGTTATAGTTAGTGAGTTGCGTATTATGTATTGGTGAGACTGTATCATTGCTCTGGGTTTTCTTGACATAGTATGTTATTGCCATGGGTGTGCAGTTTAGTTATAGTTAGTGAGTTGCGTATTATGTATTGGTGAGACTGTATCATTGCTATGGGTTTTCTTGACATAGTATGTTATTGCCATGGGTGTGCAGTTTAGTTATAGTTAGTGAGTTGCGTATTATGTATTGGTGAGACTGTATCATTGCTCTGGGTTTTCTTGACATAGTATGTTATTGCCATGGGTGTGCAGTTTAGTTATAGTTAGTGAGTTGCGTATTATGTATTGGTGAGACTGTATCATTGCTATGGGTTTTCTTGACATAGTATGTTATTGCCATGGGTGTGCAGTTTAGTTATAGTTAGTGAGTTGCGTATTATGTATTGGTGAGACTGTATCATTGCTCTGGGTTTTCTTGACATAGTATGTTATTGCCATGGGTGTGCAGTTTAGTTATAGTTAGTGAGTTGCGTATTATGTATTGGTGAGACTGTATCATTGCTATGGGTTTTCTTGACATAGTATGTTATTGCCATGGGTGTGCAGTTTAGTTATAGTTAGTGAGTTGCGTATTATGTATTGGTGAGACTGTATCATTGCTCTGGGTTTTCTTGACATAGTATGTTATTGCCTTGGGTGTGCAGTTTAGTTATAGTTAGTGAGTTGCGTATTATGTATTGGTGAGACTGTATCATTGCTCTGGGTTTTCTTGACATAGTATGTTATTGCCATGGGTGTGCAGTTTAGTTATAGTTAGTGAGTTGCGTATTATGTATTGGTGAGACTGTATCATTGCTATGGGTTTTCTTGACATAGTATGTTATTGCCATGGGTGTGCAGTTTAGTTATAGTTAGTGAGTTGCGTATTATGTATTGGTGAGACTGTATCATTGCTCTGGGTTTTCTTGACATAGTATGTTATTGCCATGGGTGTGCAGTTTAGTTATAGTTAGTGAGTTGCGTATTATGTATTGGTGAGACTGTATCATTGCTCTGGGTTTTCTTGACATAGTATGTTATTGCCATGGGTGTGCAGTTTAGTTATAGTTAGTGAGTTGCGTATTATGTATTGGTGAGACTGTATCATTGCTCTGGGTTTTCTTGACATAGTATGTTATTGCCATGGGTGTGCAGTTTAGTTATAGTTAGTGAGTTGCGTATTATGTATTGGTGAGACTGTATCATTGCTATGGGTTTTCTTGACATAGTATGTTATTGCCATGGGTGTGCAGTTTAGTTATAGTTAGTGAGTTGCGTATTATGTATTGGTGAGACTGTATCATTGCTCTGGGTTTTCTTGACATAGTATGTTATTGCCATGGGTGTGCAGTTTAGTTATAGTTAGTGAGTTGCGTATTATGTATTGGTGAGACTGTATCATTGCTATGGGTTTTCTTGACATAGTATGTTATTGCCATGGGTGTGCAGTTTAGTTATAGTTAGTGAGTTGCGTATTATGTATTGGTGAGACTGTATCATTGCTCTGGGTTTTCTTGACATAGTATGTTATTGCCATGGGTGTGCAGTTTAGTTATAGTTAGTGAGTTGCGTATTATGTATTGGTGGGACTGTATCATTGCTATGGGTTTTCTTGACATAGTATGTTATTGCCATGGGTGTGCAGTTTAGTTATAGTTAGTGAGTTGCGTATTATGTATTGGTGAGACTGTATCATTGCTCTGGGTTTTCTTGACATAGTATGTTATTGCCTTGGGTGTGCAGTTTAGTTATAGTTAGTGAGTTGCGTATTATGTATTGGTGAGACTGTATCATTGCTATGGGTTTTCTTGACATAGTATGTTATTGCCATGGGTGTGCAGTTTAGTTATAGTTAGTGAGTTGCGTATTATGTATTGGTGAGACTGTATCATTGCTCTGGGTTTTCTTGACATAGTATGTTATTGCCATGGGTGTGCAGTTTAGTTATAGTTAGTGAGTTGCGTATTATGTATTGGTGAGACTGTATCATTGCTATGGGTTTTCTTGACATAGTATGTTATTGCCATGGGTGTGCAGTTTAGTTATAGTTAGTGAGTTGCGTATTATGTATTGGTGAGACTGTATCATTGCTCTGGGTTTTCTTGACATAGTATGTTATTGCCATGGGTGTGCAGTTTAGTTATAGTTAGTGAGTTGCGTATTATGTATTGGTGAGACTGTATCATTGCTCTGGGTTTTCTTGACATAGTATGTTATTGCCTTGGGTGTGCAGTTTAGTTATAGTTAGTGAGTTGCGTATTATGTATTGGTGAGACTGTATCATTGCTCTGGGTTTTCTTGACATAGTATGTTATTGCCATGGGTGTGCAGTTTAGTTATAGTTAGTGAGTTGCGTATTATGTATTGGTGAGACTGTATCATTGCTATGGGTTTTCTTGACATAGTATGTTATTGCCATGGGTGTGCAGTTTAGTTATAGTTAGTGAGTTGCGTATTATGTATTGGTGAGACTGTATCATTGCTCTGGGTTTTCTTGACATAGTATGTTATTGCCATGGGTGTGCAGTTTAGTTATAGTTAGTGAGTTGCGTATTATGTATTGGTGAGACTGTATCATTGCTCTGGGTTTTCTTGACATAGTATGTTATTGCCATGGGTGTGCAGTTTAGTTATAGTTAGTGAGTTGCGTATTATGTATTGGTGAGACTGTATCATTGCTATGGGTTTTCTTGACATAGTATGTTATTGCCATGGGTGTGCAGTTTAGTTATAGTTAGTGAGTTGCGTATTATGTATTGGTGAGACTGTATCATTGCTCTGGGTTTTCTTGACATAGTATGTTATTGCCATGGGTGTGCAGTTTAGTTATAGTTAGTGAGTTGCGTATTATGTATTGGTGAGACTGTATCATTGCTCTGGGTTTTCTTGACATAGTATGTTATTGCCATGGGTGTGCAGTTTAGTTATAGTTAGTGAGTTGCGTATTATGTATTGGTGAGACTGTATCATTGCTATGGGTTTTCTTGACATAGTATGTTATTGCCATGGGTGTGCAGTTTAGTTATAGTTAGTGAGTTGCGTATTATGTATTGGTGAGACTGTATCATTGCTATGGGTTTTCTTGACATAGTATGTTATTGCCATGGGTGTGCAGTTTAGTTATAGTTAGTGAGTTGCGTATTATGTATTGGTGAGACTGTATCATTGCTCTGGGTTTTCTTGACATAGTATGTTATTGCCATGGGTGTGCAGTTTAGTTATAGTTAGTGAGTTGCGTATTATGTATTGGTGAGACTGTATCATTGCTATGGGTTTTATGGAGACACAATGTTACAATGAAGAGTCCGTCTGCAGTGCTGTTATAGTTAGTGACAAAGAATGCTTAAATTGATGAGGCTGTATCATTGCTGTAACTAAATTATATAAATGGATGCGAGCACATGTCTGGGCTGCAGTTTTGATCACAGCTGTCATTGGACTGTTGATGATATTTAATGAATATCTAAAAGAATTGTTCAATTAGATCTCATCGGACAACAACTCAAACATACGAGAAATTTGCTACTTTCAAAATCTGGCTACTCTTTGCAGCCCCATGACATGATGACTTATTCCTTACTGGGTGGATTGCATTTGAATTCTCTAGTTACCCAACGGCCATCACAGAATCTTCACCTCCGTATAGTATACTCTAATATCCAGGTATCCGGTTTGATCAGATGTTTGGTTGCCTGCATTCATATCTTGTGACCCAGCCACATACAATCAAAAGCATACGTGAGACAAAAATAACAACAACCAAGTCCAAAAACTTTGATGATGAGGATGAAATCTTTCAAACACATAAATCTATGGTGGTTATTTACCCCCTATTCCTTTATCACGTGTAATATGTCATCAATGATCTTTTGTGATTTATGATAACACACACACACACTACACCTGGTCACGGTTAGTCCAGGATGAGAGAGCCTCTATGTTACTGTGCGACAAAAACTTTGTGCTTGTTTATTTGTGTCTTGGTTAAACCGGTGTTGCTGCATTTTTAGCCTGTTTGATGGAAAGATCGACAACAGGTCGTCTCTCAACACTGCCTCCTTCTCCAGATTCTGTTCATCACTTTGGTGCTCATCAGCTTAGGTTATCTTCAATTTAATTTGGAATTTTTTACATTAAAATCAAGAACTCAAAAAACATTTAGGCTCAAGACTTACCATAAACTCCAATATCAGAGGTTAGAATTGGGATAAGCTCGTGCTCTATTGAGGCCCCTTCGACAGCAAAGCTCTCAGTGTTGCTGGATATCCTAATGAAATCAAACAGAGAGTATAAAAAAATCTTAAGTCTCTGTACTGCCCTGAGCAGAAAAAACTCATGATGTTTGACTCTTCTACTACCCTTAGCAGAAAACTCAGGATGTTTTACTCTTCTACTACCCTGAGCAGAAAAAACTCATGATGTTTGACTCTTCTACTACCCTGAGCAGAAAACTCAGGATGTTTTACCCTTCTACTACCCTGAGCAGAAAAAACTCATGATGTTTGACTCTTCTACTACCCTGAGCAGAAAACTCAGGATGTTTTACTCTTCTACTACCCTGAGCAGAAAAAACTCATGATGTTTGACTCTTCTACTACCCTGAGCAGAAAACTCAGGATGTTTTCCTCTTCTACTACCCTGAGCAGAAAACTCAGGATGCTTTACTCTTCTACTACCCTGAGCAGAAAACTCAGGATGTTTTCCTCTTCTACTACCCTGATCAGAAAACTCAGGATGTTTTACTCTTCTACTACCCTGATCAGAAAACTCAGGATGCTTTACTCTTCTACTACCCTGAGCAGAAAAAACTCAGGATGTTTTCCTCTTCTACTACCCTGATCAGAAAACTCAGGATGTTTTTCCTCTTCTACTACCCTGAGCAGAAAAACTCAGGATGTTTTCCTCTTCTACTACCCTGAGCAGAAAAACTCAGGATGTTTGACTCTTCCATTAATTCTTTTCCAGCCCTAAACAGTTTAAAAGCAATGTGGACATCAGCACACCTAAGATCTCCGGAACTGTTAATAGTTAAATCTTACACTTACATTAATCAATAAATTTTTTTTTTTTAAATGTTAATTCAGCAATGGCATACTTTTGACATCTGTTTACTGATAATTCAACTTAAGAGAGTAACCCAATCAGCTGCTAATAATTCAACTTAAGAGAGTAACCCAATCAGCTGCTATTAATTCAACTTAAGAGAGTAACCCAATCAGCTGCTAATAATTCAACTTAAGAGAGTAACCCAATCAGCTGCTATTAATTCAACTTAAGAGAGTAACCCAATCAGCTGCTAATAATTCTGTTTACTAATAATTCAACTTAAGAGAGTAACCCAATCAGCTGCTAATAATTCAACTTAAGAGAGTAACCCAATCAGCTGCTAATAATTCTGTTTACTAATAATTCAACTTAAGAGAGTAACCCAATCAGCTGCTAATAATTCAACTGAAGAGAGTAACCCAATCAGCTGCTAATAATTCTGTTTACTAATAATTCAACTTAAGAGAGTAACCCAATCAGCTGCTATTAATTCTGTTAACTAATAATTCAACTTAAGAGAGTAACCCAATCAGCTGCTATTAATTCTGTTTACTAATAATTCAACTTAAGAGAGTAACCCAATCAGCTGCTAATAATTCTGTTTACTAATAATTCAACTTAAGAGAGTAACCCAATCAGCTGCTAATAATTCAACTTAAGAGAGTAGCCCAATCAGCTGCTAATAATTCAACTTAAGAGAGTAGCCCAATCAGCTGCTAATAATTCAACTTAAGAGAGTAACCCAATCAGCTGCTAATAATTCAACTTAAGAGAGTAGCCCAATCAGCTGCTAATAATTCAACTTAAGAGAGTAGCCCAATCAGCTGCTAATAATTCAACTTAAGAGAGTAGCCCAATCAGCTGCTAATAATTCAACTTAAGAAAGTAACCCAATCAGCTGCTATTAATTTTATCAAACATTGAAATCTTGGAGCAAATTTTTTTTTAAAACAAGAGTTTAGTAGTTTTCTTGTTTAAAAAATTCATGTATTTAGAAAAAAAAAACACAAAAACAACAACTATAATTTGATCACATTCATATATGTTTATTCAGCTGTAAAATGCCATTTTTAGATCTTCACAAATATTTCTCAATGCTCTCATCATTGTGTATCCTACACCAAATTTACTATTCCTATTTATAAAAGAAAAAAAAAAGAAGAAAGTTAAGAACAAATAATCTCACCTGAAGGCCTCATTACCTGGCCTGTACTCAAAAGTTGAAAGCAGGTGCGTGACAGACACCTGCAGGATTTTCTTGCTGTAGTTGACCATGGAAACACAGCACCTCTTCAGTATCACCTGAACCTTTGCAGCAACGTACTGGAACATGAAAAAATTACCAAAATAAAAGAATTTTTTTTTGTAGCACCTTTTTGTAAAATAAGTCTTGGCATGATGAAAAATTCAGCCTGTATCATTGTGAAATCTAGATTATTGTTTTACATTTGATAGAATATAAGATTGTTGATTGCCTTATGAGCTATATATCATGTTGATTGCTTTATAAGCGGTATTTCAAGTTGATTGCCTTATGAGTTATATATCATTTTGATTGCCTTATAAAATACATATCATGTTGATTGCCTTATAAGATGTATATCATTTTGATTGCCTTATGAGCTATATATCATGTTGATCGCCTTATAAGCTATATATCATGTTGATTGCCTTATGAGCTATATATCATGTTGATTGCCTTATTAGCTCTATATCATGTTGATTGCCTTATGAGCTATATATCATGTTGATTGCCTTATGAGCTATATATGACAACCACACACCAGGGGGCTGTGTTGGTATATTTCTGGGCTTTTTTTGCTTTTCCAACAAAATAATTAATATTCTTGAAACTATTTGGAGACTCACATCTTAAACACCACACTACTTGATAAGTGTGTTAAAATGTTAAATATTTTTTTTTTTTTTAATCACCTTTTTAGGGTATGTTAATGCATTGGAGTTTTCATCATAACCGATCCCTCCAAACAGTTTGTTCCTCTCCTCTGTTGTAAGATTGGAAAGCCAGTCCTCTGTGGAAACAGTTTAAAAAGACAATTTATATTTTTGCAAGAAGAGATGTGCTGCCCTGTGCAACAAATTAAGCAATGACAATAATATTCAGCAGAATGTTTACAGCAGTGCCCCAGAGAACTGTAACGACTTCATCTCTTAGAATAGAAAAAATGTGGAGTAAATCATAATGCATTGATATTGACATTAAAAACTTTAAAAAATTAATAATACGTGATTAATGCATTGAATCTCATAAAACTGTCCAGTGAAATCTGCCCATACACAAAATCAAACTTACTCTTGGTGGCTGGGTCCACTTCTATGATGACATCTTCCTCCCCTGACCCCCACAGCCAGCTGCTGAACCAGCCTTCTCTCTTTTTCACCGTCTTCTTGGCACGGTCAGGGGCTTCAATGGCAAACTAGCAGTGGACGGCAGGATGAAGTAGAGAAGGACATAGATTCAATGGCAAATCAGCAGTGGATGGAAGGATGAAGTAGAGATGGACATGAATTCAATAACAAACCAGCAGTGGATGGAAGGATGAAGTAGAGATGGACATGGATTCAATGACAAACCAGCAGTGGATGGAAGGGTGAAGTAGAGACGGACATATATTCAATGGAAACTAGAAGTGGATGGAATGATGAAGTAGAGATGGACATAGATTCAATGGCCAACTAGCAGTGGATGGAAGGATGAAGTAGAGACGGACATACATTCAATGGCAAACTAGCAGTGGATGGAAGGATGAAGTAGAGATGGACATAGATTCAATGGCAAACTAGCAGTGGATGAAAGGATGAAGTAGAGATGGACATAGATTCAATGGCAAACTAGCAGTGGATGAAAGGATGAAGTAGAGATGGACATAGATTCAATGGCAAACCAGGAGTGGATGGAAGGATGAAGTAGAGATGGACATAGTCAAAATGGAATCAGCTGATCCCATGTTTACATTTGAATATTCCTACAGTAAAATAATTTATATATAAAAAAAAAAAGAAGACGCTTGCAACTGCTCTGGGAAACCATTTGAACATTTCTGGGAAACCATTTGAACATTTCTGGTAAACCATTTGAACATTTCTGGTAAACCATTTGAACATTTCTGGTAAACCATTTGAACAACTCTGGCGAAGTATTTGCAACTCTAATCTGGCATTTCTGAATTACCTCTAGCTTCGCTTGGTTCCTGGCAATGATAATATTTGATACATCCAGCATGTCCTCCATCTGTCTCAGTTTTTCCTTGATTGATTTGTTCTCCAGATCCTCCAAGTACTTCTTGTAAAAATTCTTATACTTCTTAAACTTAGACCTAGCCAGGAATAAACATTATTTACCATTTATAAAAAAATCAGCTCTGGAGGAAGAACACAAAATTTTCATGTGAATCCGTGTAACATTGTAAAAAAGATATAGTTTTAAGGCAGTGGTTCTCAACCTTCCTAATGCCCTGACCCTTTAACAGAGTCACTCATGCTGTGGCGACCCCCCCCCCCCCCCCCACAAAATTATTTTTGTTGCTACTTAATAACTGTTAGTATATGCATTTTCCGATGGTCTTAGGCGACCCCTGGGAAAGGGTCATTCGACCCCCAAAGGGGTCAAGACCCACAGGTTGAGAACCGCTGGTTTTAAGTCAACCCTGCTGTTATTAACATTATGAATGATCATTTCAGAAATGGAATAATTTTATCAGCATTTGTCATTTGCATGGTTTTCAGTTTCTCAGTTCCAATAAGCTGTCAAACAAATACACTTGCATCAAGCTGTCAAACATATGGACTTGCATTAAGCTGTAGGTATTCTGAAGTTCATCAAATGGTGCATAAATAATATGCCTATCCACAAACTTGTGAAATTCTGAAGTTTATATAACAACAGTTCATATACCTGTTATCTCAAGTCTGTACTATTTCATATACCTGTTTTGTCATGTCTGTAATAGTTCATATACCTGTTATCTCAAGTCTGTAATAGTTCATATACTTGTCATGTCATGTCTGTAATAGTTCATATACTTGTTATGTCATGTTTGTAAAATTTCATATACCTGTTATCTCAAGTCTGTAATAGTTCATATACTTGTTATGTCATGTCTGTAATGGTTAGCAACAAGATGGCTGACACGCAAAATTTACAAATACCGAAATTGTTCAAAAATCGGGAAAATGATGAATATTGATTGATATAAATCTTCAAATTAAATGCGGGAAGCTTTGGTAAAAATACGGGAGTAAACCCAAACTGTAAAATCCGGAGATGGAGTCCCGAAGTCGATCTGACGCCGATAACAATGTCATTTCGTCAACTCCTGCGACGCAGTCGGTGCCAGGCTGTATTGACAATTGTCATTCCCTTGGATCCACTGGTTGCGTGGAGAGTGGGGATCTGCTGCATTGGGCAACAGCTGGTCTCCATAAATCACCACCCAGGCCAAGTAGCTGTACTGGTGACGTCACTTCACGAGGAGCAGAGTTTTTTTATAAGGCAAAGAAAATAAATAGAAGGAAGACTCAATCACTTCGATTTGCAACATGGAATGTAAGGATGATGTGTCCTGGCTTTGAAACCGACATTCAAGAGGTTGACAATGCAAGGAAAACTGCTGTAATTGACAAGGAGCTCTAAACATTGATAATGCCTGCCTTCAAGAGACCCAACTAGTGGATAGTGGTACCATAAAGGAAGCCAGCTACACATTCTATTGGCAGGGGAATCCAGCAGATGAACCTAGGCGGCATGGTGTTGGATTTGCTGTAAAAAACACATTATTGGCCTGTATTGAATCTCCTACATTGGGATCGGAGAGGATTCTGCGACTGCGTATGTCATCATCTGCAGGCAAGGCCAACGTATTCAGTGTGTATGCTCCAACTCTTTATTCGTCTCCAGGTGAGAAAGATCAGTTCTATGAGGCTCTGGACCAAGAATTATCATGTGTTCCCAAAACCGAAGCATTGTACATTCTGGGCGACTTTAATGCTAGGGTAGGAGCTGATCAGGAAGCCTGGCCTTCATGTCTTGGTTATCACAGATTAGGAAGGATTAATGATAACGGACAATGTCTGTTGGAGTTTTGCTGCTCCCATGGTCTCTGTGTTACCAACACCTTCTTCAAATGTAAACAAATCCAAAAAGTGTCATGGCGACACCCACGTTCCCACCATTGGCACCAGCTAGACCTCGTCATCACTAGGTGCATGGAGCTAGCCAGTGTACTTCACACACGCAGTTACCACAGTGCCGACTGTGACATGGACCATTCTCTTGTAGCAAGCAAGATACGACTAATGCCAAAAAAATTGCATAATGCAAAAAATAAGTGTCGTCCACGAATGAACATCCACTGCTCAAACAATCCAGAAAAAATTCAGCAATTCACAAAAGTGTTGCAAGATAACCTTGCTAAAGGGTCACCCGATAGCACTATTGACTATAAGTGGACTCATTTACGAGATGCTATGTACGATTCAGCCATGTCCGCCTACGGTAAAATGGAGCATAAAAATAATGACTGGTACGAGGCGCATTGGAATGTGATGGAACCCGTAACCGAGATGAAGAGAAGAGCCCTACTTGCCTATAGGGATGCACCTTGTGCTCGTACACTACAGGCTCTCCGAAATGCAAAAAAATATCCCAGCAGACTGCCCGTCATTGTGCCAACACTTACTGGCTGGAAATTTGCAATTGCATCCAATCAGCTTCTGACAACGGGGATGCAAGAAATGTACGAGGGCATCAAGAGGGCATTAGGTCCACATACCTTAAAAATAGCACCGCTCAAGTCCAAGACTGGTCAAATTATTCAGAACCCAAACGAACAACTCCGGCGTTGGGTTGAGCATTATCTTGAGCTATACGCAACAGTGAATGTAGTCACTGAGACCGCTCTGAATAACATTCCAGCCTTGACAATAATGGAAGAACTAGATGAAGAGCCAACAATGCAGGAGCTCGAAAAAGCAATATATTACCTTGCTGTTGGGAAGGCACCAGGGATTGACGGCATTCCCCCGGAAGTCCTCAAAAATGGAAAAACAATACTACTTCAGCCCTTACATGAGCTCCTCTGTCTGTGTTGGGAAAAAGGTTACATTCCCCAGGACATGAGAGACGCTAACATCGTAACATTGTACAAAAATAAAGGGGACCGAAGTGATTGTAATAACTACCGAGGAATTTCTCTCCTTGGTTTAGTTGGAAAGACCTTTGCCCGTGTTGCCTTAAAACGATTGCAGAGTCTGGCTAACCGCATCTACCCAGAGTCCCAGTGTGGCTTCCGGAGTGGGCGCTCAACTATAGACATGATATTCTCATTACGCCAAATGCAGGAGAAGTGTCGTGAACAGCATATGCCTCTTTATATCGCTTTCATAGATCTGACAAAGGCATTCGACTTGGTAAGTCGGAATGGCCTGTTCAGTATCTTACAAAGAATAGGTTGTCCCCCACGACTGCTCACAATCATACAATCATTTCACAAAAACATGCACAGCACAGTCACATTCAATGGCGCTGTCTCTGAGGCATTCCCAGTCAGCAGCGGAGTAAAACAGGGTTGTGTACTGGCACCAACTCTCTTCTCCATTTTCTTCTCGATGTTCCTTCAATTTGCTTTCAAGGACTGTGAAGATGGAGTGTACATACATACCAGATCTGATGGTAGGCTGTTCAATATCGCTCGCCTTCGTGCAAAGACCAAAGTAAAAAGGGTACTAATTCGTGACCTACTATTCGCTGACGATGCCGCCTTAACATCTCACACAGAAGAAGGTCTTCAGCGGCTAGTTAACCGTCTATCACACGCTTGTAAAGAGTTTGGATTGTTAATTAGTCTACAGAAAACTCATGTTATGATGCAAGGTGCGCCGTCCCCTCAAATTATAACATTGAGGGGCATAATCTGTCGGTTGTTGAGCATTTCACATACCTTGGATCCAATATTTCTAGTTCTCTCTCCTTTGATGAAGAGATAAACATCAGGATCGCAAAAGCAGCAGCAACTATGGCTAAACTGAATAAGAGGGTGTGGAATAATCTCAATCTAACTGAAAAAACAAAGCTAAGTGTCTATCAGGCATGCGTGCTTAGTACGCTCCTATATGGCAGTGAAGTGTGGACCACATATACCAGTCTCGAGCGGAAACTCAACAGCTTCCATCAAAGATGTCTGCGTCGCATTCTACACATCCGATGGCAGGACAAGGTGACTAACACAGAGGTCTTGGAACATTCCAAAATGTGTAGCATATTCTCCGCTCTTACCAAGAAGCGCCTTCGCTGGTTACTGGTTAGGCCATGTAAGGAGAATGGAGGAAGGCCGTATTCCAAAGATGCTGTTGTATGGAGAGTTGGCAGAAGGGACAAGACTTATTGGACGGCCTCGCCTGAGATATATGGACGTTTGCAAAAAGAGCATGAAGGAAATGAACATTGAAGTCAACAAATGGGAGATCATTGCCGAACAACGTACCAACGGCGAATAGCAGTGTACGAAGGAGTGAAAAAGGCAGAAGATGTGCGGAACGAAGCCTTGTAAGAAAAAGAAGAGCACAGAAGGCCAAAATTAACCAGGAATCATCATTCTCCTGCGTGAAATGCAGACGAGATTGTCATTCCAGGATTGGCCTAGTGAGCCACTCGTCGAAGTGTAGGACAACAATATAGCTACTCCATCATCTCGTGAAGACGGAAGGATGCCATACATGTCTGTAATAGTTCATATACTTGTTATGTCATGTTTGTAATAGTTCACATACCTATGTTCCTTTATTCTGGACCAGGAGAATGGACGAATGACCTCTTCTAGGATAGCCGTGTATGCATAGACCCACCATGACCTTGGGCTGACCTTGAGACTGATGTTCGGGTGGTACTTGCGGTAGCGCTGGTTGATTCTCATCAGTTGAAACGAATCTTTCAGATTGATGAGATTTAAGAACTGAAGAAATAAAACATTCAAACATTAATTTAACAAATTCACATTGAGAATTCTGCTACATTAAGATTCGTAACATGACATCTTCTATAAATTTGGCTAGACTACAGAAAAATGTGCTATCCATATCCCTCTCCAAAGAATTACTTAGATCAGCGATTATCAACCTGTGGGTCGCGATGCTTTGGGGGTCGAACCATACTTTCCCATGGGTCGCCTAAGATCATCGGAAAACACATGTAATTTACAGTTATGAAGCAGCAACAAAAATAATTTTATGTTTGGGGGTCGCCACAACATGCGGTACTGTATTAAGGGGTCGAGGGATTAGGAAGGTTGAGAACTACTGACTTAGATATTTACAAGCTAAATGAAATGGCTTGACATAGTTTTATAAATCTTTTTTCTTTAAGCCAAGCTGATAACTGTGTATTGATGTAATGTTTACACAATGTGAATAATTATAATTAAAGTTATACATAAGGTCGACATCAGGCCTAAATGATGTATATACAACATTTACTAAGTCTACATAAGGCCACAAATATTTTCTACACAAAAACCTACACAATGTCTATTTGTTGACCTATATTACAATGTTTAAAAATGATGTCCGAAAAGTCCAAATGAGTTTGGCATGAGGTCTAAGTAAGGTCTACACGGGGGTCTACCTGCTGTCTAGAGAGAAGAACCTCCACCTCCTCCACTGTGAAGTCCATGAAGAGTTTGGGCAGAGTAAAGTTGTTGTCGGTGTTGATGATGAGCCTGGCCTGGGCCGCCACGGGCTCCATAACTGAAACAAACCAATTGATGTTTATAGCCTCATGACCAGTTTGCCATCCACGATGGCGAGGACGGGTTTAATCTGGGTCGTCCGGGTTTAATCTGGGTCGGCCGGGTTTAATCTGGGTTAACTGGGTTTAATTTGGGTTGGCCGGGTTTAATCTAGGTTGGCCATGTTTAATCTGGGTTGGCCGGGTTTAATCTGGGTTGGCCGGGTTTAATCTGGGTTGGCCGTGGGGATGAAAAAGACATTGAGCTAGCCTGAATTGAGCATTCTGAATTGCGTGTCTGTAGGGTCACGGGAAGGCGAAGGGGAGGGATCTGATAAGAAATGTATTTGGTACAGGTTGTTACTCACTGAAATCCAGCTCTTCTTCAAATATTGTGTGGGAATCAATAGAAATTCTGAGAACATTCTGTAAAAAAAAGGTTGTAAAATAAATTTCAATCATTTAAAATGTACGCGCGCAAAAAAAAAAAAAAGCTAAGTCATAAATGGCTACATGATTGTTTCTGGCCAATTAACCCTTAACACACTTTATATTCAAGTATTTGAGTCATATTTAAGTAGGCTACTTGAGCAAGAATAATCTGCTATTGGATTCATTCCGTTACATCATTCATTGTTGCATTATTTTTCATTCTGGTTCCTCAATAAGGATCTGCCAATGCATTTGTAATTTAACTTTGTAATATTTTTTATTTAAATGTTTGAGATTATGAAATGTTTGATTATTCTTTCTTTTAATATCTTGGTGATGTTAAAAAAATTGCATCATTTGTTTTCAAGAGAACTATTTGACCAAGTGAGGTAGTTACTTGATATCTACGGCCCGTTGCATAAATAAATTCCACCACTAACTCACCCTCCATCCATCAGTGTTAAGCCGAGACTTTAGCAAGTGCTGCTCGGGAACATAAGGGTTCCAGTAAAGTGACAGCTCGTCCATCTTCAGCATCTGGTCACAGTAAAACAAAGTAAACCAATCAAATGAAGAGGTTTTTATTTATTTACAATTAAAATGATCAAGGATATTTACCCTTTTTCCCCGCAATGATTACTTATGACATGTTACCTTGTGCATCATGTTTGGTATGACGTCGGCACCCCGAGGCTGCCAGTGGGCGTCCGTGGAGCAGATGAGCAGCTGCTTGAGCATAACGCCACAGGCGAACGCATGATCCCCGTTAGTGATTGTGTCTTCGTACCTTATGTGGATGTGCCTCACCGAGATCTACAGAAAATGTACCATGGAAGGATGTCAATATCAAACATCGAAATATTGACATTCAATTTTCATAGATCTCTGCATAGCTTTTAAAATATTTTTTTAAAAAATATTACTACTTAAGCATCTCATAAAAATATCTAATATTTACCAAAGGCTCTATTATACGGATCATTCAAGTTTAACATTTTTGCTCACTAGTGGTGTCAGCCAAGAGAGATCTCAGCATTGTGTTTGACATTTACCTTATATATCGGTAGAGGGTGAGGAAGAGCTAATAAATAATTCATGGATTCAGTATTTTCAACTATGAATCTCGAGGCATGGCCAGGTTTTCTAATTGTTTTAGATCTAGGTTTGATGGTGGTTTTGACACAGAGTTTTTTTTTTCCATCCTTACATCACAGCCCCCCCCCCCCCCCCCAGAAACAAAATTCCACCTTTAAATACGATATTACTAGTGTTTTCTGACTGCCTATCTAGCACAAATACACATTGTGTATGTATGTCCAGTTGAGTAACAATACTGTACAGACCTGGAGCCTATTAAGGAGACTGGTTGAAAACTTCTCAACAAAACTTGGATTTTCGCTGGCGTTCTTGACTGAAACAGAAAATAACATATTTTTCAAAATCTTCTTTGTTTCATCCTTATAAAGGAGACAGGTCTCACTAGAACTAGCAGCTGAATGATAGAGGATTAACGAAAAAAACGGTCAGAGCACTCAAAGCATAGCACACTATTAGACAGTTGAACAAAGGGCATATTTTATTTGAAATAATGATGGGTATAGCGTAACTGTTGTTTAACACTATATTTCAAAGAATGTTTTTGTGTGTTACAAGAAATGAAATGATCAAATCTTTCTTAAAGTCATACTAAAAAAACCAGAATAGTTTATAAGAATTCTAAAACTCAACAATTACTCGACAGGTCTCTTGAGAAATAAATGTCCCTTTTAACAAGAGAAACAAAAGGGGACATGCATTTCTTAAGCAAGCTTAAAAATAATACTTTGTGTTTTAAGCATTCTTAGTATATACTTGAACTTGTGTGAAGTTAAGAGTGAGTATTCTTTTATTTTTGCTCATCAGCAATAATCTATTTTAGCCACAAAACAAATGTTACAATGACAGATTATGCTAAATATAGACACAAAACAAAATCTTAACTATCTTTTTTTAAATCTTAATAAAAAACCAGAGGCGTAGCTAGAGTGTTTGATGCCGGGGGGGGGGATGATAGACAAGATTCATTTTATAGCGCCTCCTTTATTTTGTCAACTCTCAAACCCATTAGTTTCATCAATAAAATAATATCAAAGCACATTTTGGTGCCCCTAACTAGTCTGGCGCCTAGGGACATCTGTTCTCCTCTGACCCCCCCCCCCCTCCCTTAGCTACGCCTCTGATAAAGACAAAACTTTGCAAGGCCATTTGTTGCCATCAGTCTTTCTCTCTTATTGCCGACAAGAAATCAATTATCCATGTGGCAGGCGGTGCATAATTCTATAATTGTCCAATGGCAAATTTGGTTCTTGAAAAATTGGCACATGCAACCACCTTGCCCAGAATCCATTTTTCATTAATGAGAAATGTTTTTGAAGTTGAATGGTTAATGATGTTGTGGCTGCAAAGCTCCACTTCTCGAGGAGCAAGCATCAATCACTGCTACACATGAGCAAGTCATCATATAGGCATGTCATTTAATGCGGGGGCTTTGTTAAGTTGTTTTATTTAAAATCTGGATGTGAGCTGCCTTACGTCTTCTTCCAACAAGTATCACACGATTGACAAATTGAGACAAAAGTTCATCAACAGGAAGGAAAATAAAGAAGATCAATGAGACAATCAAATGACAATCATGCTTGCCAAGGGCTACGATTTGTCCATTACTGACTATACGCATTATCAATCCATTATATTTGTCCGTACACATTTCCCGTAACAATATTTTTGTGGTCCAATAAAGCAGCACCAGTAAAAAAAAACATGTCCAAAAGGATGATGGAAATTTAATCTTACGACTTTTTTTTCTCCAAATGTATATAAATTTATAGATTATAGTAAGCTGTGACTTCAGTAACACTATAACTTGGATATCCTAGGATTTTATTTGTGTCCCTTCATGTTTACATTCCCAGTACAAGGTGTAAAGACTGTTGAATACTGTACAAGTGTTCTGGTGGCAGTCTGCAGGGTATGTGGCATTCTGCGGTGTATGTGGCAGTCTGCGGGGTATGTGGCAGTCTGCGGTGTATGTGGCAGTCTGCGGTGTATGTGGCAGTCTGAGGGGTATGTGGCAGTCTGCGGTGTATGTGGCAGTCTGCGGAGTATGTGGCAGTCTTCGGGGTATGTGGCAGTCTGCGGAGTATGTGGCGGTCTGCAGGGTATGTGGCAGTCTGCGGTGTATGTGGCAGTCTGCGGGGTATGTGGCAGCCTGCAGTGTATGTGGCAGCCTGCAGTGTATGTGGCAGCCTGCAGTGTATGTGGCAGCCTGCAGTGTATGTGGCAGCCTGCATTGTATGTGGCAGCCTGCAGTGTATGTGCCACGTTGGCCAATGTTAAGCATTGAAACTGAAAATAGGGAGCTGAACAGTTGCAGAGTGCTAAGACTTACCCACACCCTCCAGGGCCGACTGCTCGATGGACTCCAAGAGTTGTCTCTTGAGAGCATTCTGGAGCTGGTGTTCCTTCTCCGGATCGTACTGCCTGTCTATGACAGGTCCTGCCAGCACGTAGACGTTCTCTATTGCAACGTGAATGTCTGCAGTGAACAGTTGGGTCCAAGGGATGTCTATCTTTAAGTGGCCTTGAAATCATTGAAATAATAAGACATTGCATGTACTACGGAGTTGTATGGTTAAAAGTAAAGGAACAAACATTTCTAAAAAAAAAAAATCTAACTCAAAAAATATCCTCCACCCAAACCAAAAAAAAGACAAACAACGACTATGAGATTTTCCAAGCAGTATCTCGCAAGTAATTTGAGAACCATTGCACTAAACAAAAACATTAAGTAAAAATATTCAGTGATTCAGTGTGAAGAGTTCGGTTCTCTCTGCGTACACGCTGATATCAACCATGACAACCGACACGTGAATGCTGTAAAACTATTGAATACAATGTTGTTGTTTTGTTATAAAAAGAGTTACTGAAGAGAATAATCCACAAACCAAAACACAGTTACTGACGTAATATACTAAAATTGAACTATTCACACTTTTCTACACTTTTTAAATTTGATTGAACTCACTCACCGATATGACCAGCCTTGACCTCCACGGGCAGGTTCAGCTCCATCTAAAAATAGAACATTATTAATAACGTCATCCTCGTTGGCTCGTGCAAATTGCTTGTTATCAATGGCACCAAAATAATCCCAATAATTAAGTTTGATCCAGAATATAAGTTATATTATTGATCTTTTTTTTAAAAAATTGGATGATTGTATACTTCAGAATGTTATTAAAATACTAAAAACTAGACATATCATAAACTAGCTGAATTAGATGATAAAAGTCATTTATCAAGCCAGACCCCAGCATGTCTTGCTGTCTAGTGTGGGTTTAATTTAGTATGACATATTTTTAAGTGCTTATGAAAGGGAGGTGTTGCATTCCTTTAAAAAAAATGTTTTATTAAATATATTTCTAACCTGAAAAATATTATAAATACATTTAAATTTTCTCAAGTGAATGTGCGGAAAACATTATCTAAAAATCGTAAATTGTAATTGCTCTTTTAGAGTGAAGAGTTAACAAAGAATTCAAACCTAAAAATATGAAAGAAAAAAAAATTGTACAACCATCAATTTTTTTTTAAATCCCATAATGCACTTAGTGTAGGAAGTTAGTGTTTAAAAATCCCATAATGCACTTAGTGCAGAAATTTAGTGTTTAAAAATCCCAAATGCACTTAGTGCAGGAATTTAGTGTTTAAAAATCCCATAATGCACTTAGTGCAGGCAGGAATTTAGTGTTTAAAAATCCCATAATGCACTAGGTGCAGGAATTACGTGTTTAAAAATCCCATAATGCACTTAGTGCAGGCATGAATTACGTGTTTAAAAATCCCATAATGCACTTAGTTTAGGAATTAAGTGTTTAAAATGTTTTAAATAGAATAATACTCTTTTTGCCGCCCCCCCCCCCATATTAATGTTAAAGCTTTAATCAAATTTAAATACATTTCCTCGTACTGGTTACTTCCCTCTTCAAGAAGAAAATCAATTTTTTCACCCAAAAAAAAAAAAAAAAGGCTAATCCATGCTGCCGCCCGGGACCCACCTCCTGTTCGATGTAGATTAATCACACACGGGCCGAAGCTCTGTCTTCATTATTCATGTCCTGATATTCCAGAATGGCTGTGTGTTGGAGAAGATGTTCCCTTCCCACATGTCAGCATTACCATAGCTGAATGGGTTTTAATCTGCACCATAGTGCGGGGAACAAAGATCTTCTGGACAACTCCCAGTCTTGAGACATGCCAACCCTTACCATAGTGGGCCCTAATAAATACCACAGTATAGGGATTGAAGATCTTCTGGATTATCCCAATCTTGAGACATGCCACCTTTACCATAGTGGGCCCTAGGAAATACCACAGTTTAGGAATTGAAGATCTTCTCTTCAGGACTATCTCAGTCTGTGGATATGACACCCCTACTATAGTGGGCCCTAGCAAATACCACAGTATAGGGATTGAAGATCTTCTGGATTATCCCAATCTTGTCACGTGCCACCCCTACCATAGTGGGTTCTAGTAAATACCACAGTATTGGGATTAAAGATCTTCTGGACTATCCTAATCTTGTGACCATGTAAATTCGTGTAATTCATGATTCCGTTTTCAGCAAGTCAAAGGCTGTGAACACCGGATGTCCAGACAGTGTGCTTAAGTTATTTCTGGTCAAAACCTAAGGCTTTCATAACCTGTTGGTGGACCTCATCTCCGGTGGCTTTTCTATGCATCCCAATCAATGGCCAGTGTTCACTGGTGCTCAACTATTGTGGTGCCAGAAAGTGTTGACCCCGTGCCAGAAAGTGTTTTACCCCGTACCAGAAAGTGTTTTACCCCGTACCAGAAAGTGTCTTACCCCGTGCCAGAAAGTGCATACCCCGTTCCAGAAAGTGTTTTCTCCAATATTTAGCTTTTTAAAAAAAAATATTTCCCTTCAAATATATTAAAAATTACTTGATAAGAAGTGTATCATATTTTTTATGCTTTCAATATGAAGAGAGTAACCTAAAAGGCCTAGAAATTACGTTGATCAAAACATCTTTCTTGTTATCACACATATGAGTGCAAGTGTTTACCCATAACAAACATTAAAAACAAATATTCACGTGATTCAAATGATAACAAATTACTGTTGATAGGAAACCTCCCAATTTTTTTTATTTTTTTTTGAATCTTTAAAATTGCGTCCCAACTTGTTAAGCATAAATGAGGGAAGTGCTAAAATGTTTCGGCAACAGCTGTCAATATTTCAAGCGAGGGAGCCATTCAATTCACACCTTAAACGGATGCAGAGAAAACAAAACAAAATATATATAAATGGTGTGTGCTTATTTCCTTTTAATAGCTTTTTGTAAACCCAATCTTGGAGTGACATTATCTCGTCCTGGTGTCTTTATTAATCCCCAAATTAAAATTAACTACATGCTTTGGGGGGGGGGGGGGGCACATTGGAAACAGCTGTCAATATTTCAAGTGAGGGAGCCGATCAATTCACACCTTAAACGGATGCAGAGAAAACAAAACAAAATATATATAAATGGTGTGTGCTTATTTCCTTTTCACAGCTTTTAGCAATCCCCAATCTTGGGATGACATTATTTCGTCCTGGTGTCTTCATTGTGCGCGTTTTGTTGCGTTCCTTTTTTCAGGTTTAACCTTACTGTGTTTCACTAATTTCCTATTGTGCTAACCTCATTGCAGTCTCTCCCCTTGTTACCCTCTTTCATTGTGCCACTATTTAAAACTAATTACATGGGAAGAAACAAAATGGAGACAGCTGTCTGCTAATACAGCGCCTCTCAACAAGTCTCCCCCCCTTTTCCAAAATAAAAGAGAAAAATAACAACACCAACAGCAACAATAACAACAAGGCAAATCAATATTTTTTTTTAAAATAGTCCCACTTTTAACGTGACTGCCTCCCAGACGAACAAGGCCAGAGACAATGTTACAGAAACATGAAGGGGGAAAAACTAATTACCAGGGCTTCCGGTCTGAGCTGAAGGTCAGTGAGCTCCACATCTCCTGCAGAGAAACAAAAGAAACAATACATAACAAGTCCTGATAGGTGGCGTGGTGCTGTGCAATGATACAATACCGTAAAAGTCATGACAGCTGGTTCAACGATATAAGACCTTATAAGTAATGACATCTAGTGTGCTCCGATATTACCATATAAGACCTTATAAATCATGACAGCTGGTTCTACGATATAAGACCTTATAAGTCATGACTGCTGGTTCTACGATATAAGACCTTTATAAGTCATGACAGCTGGTGTGCTACGATTTAAGACCTATAAGTCATGACAGCTAGCTCTACGATATAAGACCTATATAAGTTATGACAGCTGGTTCTACGATATAAGACCTTTATAAGTCATGACAGCTGGAGTGCTACGATATAAAACATTATAAGTCATGGCAGCTGGTGTGCTATGATATAAGACCTTTATAAGTCATCACCGAAGGTGTGCTATGATATAAGACTTTATAAGTCATGACAGCTGGTAGGGTGGAGTATGTGTGTCCTATATACACCTCTAATGGGATTCTGATGTTAAAACTCGGAATGGTCCAACCTGACCTGGTGGCCCAGAAACAATGATAACATCTCTTACAAAATAATATAATTACGTGAAATGACGTAAATACAATGACGTGTTTCTAACCCACTCAGGCAAAGACGTGTTGCTAACCCACTCAGGCAATGACGTATTTCTAACCCACTCAGGCAATGACGTGTTTCTAACCCACTCAGGCAATGACGTGTTTCTAATCCACTCAGGCAATGACGTGTTTCTAATCCACTCAGGCAATGACGTGTTTCTAATCCACTCAGGTAATGACGTGTTTCTAACCCACACAGGCAATGACGTGCTTCTAACCCACTCAGGCACATGTTTTAAAATTCAAAACATGTTTCTCGCACGTCTCGCCAATCACTTGACCCCCCACCCCGTTTCTTTCAATACCTCATTCCGACAAAGACTAGGGGCCTAACTTCAAGGCTGCAGTGAGCAGAGATGACGTAACACTCTGCTATGATCAGACGGCCCGTCGCCTAAGACCATCTGAAAACACATATGCTCCACAGTTGTGAAGTAGCAACGAACATAATTTTGTGGCTGGCGGTCGCCACAACATGAGGAACTGTATGACAGGGTCGCGAAATTAAGAAGGTTGAGAACCACTGCCTTAGCCAATGAAGTCAATGGTCTTATGCCAGCTTGAGAGGAAACAGCGCGATTTTTCTCATAGCTGTGCAGAGGTAGCTTTGTTTTAATAAATCTCTGCACGTGCTGCGAGTGCAATGTGGTGCTCAAACTTTGCTATTTAAAAAAAAAACATTTATATCATTTTCGTGGTATCATGTAACATTTTGTAGTATCATGTAACACTGTCTCGCGGTATCATGCAAAAGTGTCTCGCGGTATCATGTAACAGTGTCTCGTCGTATCATGTAACAGTGTCTCATGGTATCATGTAACATTTTCTTGTGGTATCATGTAACATTTTGTAGTATCATGTAACAGTGTCTCGTGGTATCATGTAATATTTTCTTGTGGTATCGTGTAACATTTTTGGTATCACGTAACAGTGTCCCGCGGTATCATGTAACAGTGATTCGTGGTATCGTGTAGCAGTGTTTCGTTGTATCATGTAACAGTGTCTCGCGGTATCATGTAACAGTGTCTCGTGGTATCATGTAACAGTGTATCGTGGTATCATGTAATATTTTCTTGTGGTATCATGTAACATTTTGTGGTATCATGTAACAGTGTCTCGCGGTATGATGTAACGGTGTCTCGCGGTATCATGTAACAGTGTCTCGTGGTAAGATGTAACAGTGTCTCGCAGTATGATGTAACATTGTCTCGTGGTAGCATGTCCCAGTGTCTCGTGGTATCATGTAACAGTGTCTCGTGGTATCATGTAACAGTCTCTCGCGATATCATGTAATAGTGTCTCGCGGTATCATGCAACAGTGTCTCGCGGTATCATGCAACAGAATCAATCCACCGACAAAGCACCTTAATACAGTTTCACCACAATTTAATGACGACGCCGGGAAGTGGCTGAGTGGCTGCAGGCGCATGGTCCCAACAAGCCGTGACGGTGATCAAAGCTCACCTCCCCTGTAACAACTGAGCGTACCTTCACGCCACGTCAAGCATGGCAGTGTTGACAATGGGGCGTGCCACTGAAGAGGAAATTCACTCATTGTCACAAGGAGTTCAAGCACTCCATACACACGCAGATCACATACACACGCACACACAGATCACATACACACGCACACACAGAACACATACACAAGCACACACAGAACATATACACACGCACACACCCATCATACACACACAGAAAACACAATAAACAAACACACACACACACAAACACGGGTGGTATTTTCAAATTCGATGGAGACATTCTCCCACCAGAGGAAGGCTTTACAGGCCCTGAGCTGGTGGGGCCAGAAATAGCCCTAAAGGTATCGATCTTGGTTTTTCTTATTACCCCAAATATGCGATGTCCGTTGCAGTTGTCCGGCGAACGTTACGTAAAGATACATGCTACTGTATTCATTACTACAACTGTTGATAAATAGCTGCTCAGCAATGTCCACTGACTGCATAAAATATTTTATTATGATTAATTAATTTTGTTGTTGTTGTTTCAGGAATTCTGTTAAGATCGATTCGAGTTTTATCTGAAGCGATGGCATTTTAACACAGTCGCATGTATGGCGGTATCATGTAACAGTGTCTCGTGGTATCATGTACCAGTGTCTCCCGGTAACAGATAACAGTGTCTCGTGGCGTCAAGTAACAGTGTCTCGCGGCGTCATGTGACAGTGTCTCGCGGCGTCATGTGACAGTGTCTCGTGGCGTCATGTAACAGTGTCTCGTGGCATCATGTACCATATTGTCTCACGGTCTGATAGGACAGTATCTCGTGGTTTTGTTAACTTGTTTACTTTAATCTCACAGAACAATTAAAATCCGCCCCCCCCCCCCCCCCCCCAATATTTTTGTTGTTGTTGAGACGTTGATACAACAGCCAATCAGGCTTGAGCGTTTCGCACCAAATGATTTAAAAAAATAATTAATATTCTCGTTATCAAACTCCATCACAATGACAGACTCATCAAGACAGATAACATTAATACGCTTTTTTGAAACGGAAAGAGTTAACAAGTTTCGCTCCGTTGAAGTCGTAAACTGTTTTCCGTGAATGACAACGTTCAATTGAAACAAGCAACAACTAACCAGAGAAGCGTATTCTGTCATTGTGGACGAATAGAAAAATAACAACAACAAAAAAAAAACATCTTCTAAAAATGGATATGCACTTCTAAAATTACATTGAGCGTATCCCCAGAGGAGTAAACAAAAATCATTGCGGGGGAAAACAAACAGGGACAAATCATTCAGGCAGTGCAGAAAGTGATTCCAAGGCAGTGCAGAAAGTGATTTCAAGGCAGTGCAGAAAGTGATTTCAAGACAGTGCAGAAAGTGATTTCAAGGCAGTGCAGAAAGTGATTTCAAGGCAGTGCAGAAAGTGATTTCAAGGCAGTGCAGAAAGTGATTTCAAGGCAGTGCAGAAAGTGATTTCAAGGCAGTGCAGAAAGTGATTCCAAGGCAATGCAGAAAGTCATTCCAAGGCAGTGCAGAAAGTCATTCCAAGGCAGTGCAGAAAGTGATTCCAATGCAGTGCAGAAAGGGATTCCAAGGCAGTGCAGAAAGTCATTCCAAGGCAGTGCAGAAAGTGATTCCAATGCAGTGCAGAAAGGGATTCCAAGGCAGTGCAGAAAGTGATTCCAAGGCAGTGCAGAAAGTGATTTCAAGGCAGTGCAGAAAGGGATTCTAAGCAAGACACACACACACACAAAATGAGTTCTTGGCAAATGAGAAATGCACGTCTTGTCAGAAAAACGCCACGAGAAATCCTGAAAAATAATCATTAAATTCTGAAAGTGCAAGCGCCCAAGTGATGTCATGTTTATGGACACGCCCATATATTTTTACTGGATTCCGCTTAATAAGGCTACAGGTTAATCGAGAGGACCATTTATCTTGGAAAAAACTCTGAAGAGAGGGAGAGAAAAAGCTTTTACATTGCGTAAATAGGGCGAGTGGCAGCGTGAATAGGGTGAGTGGCAGCGTGAATAGGGCGAGTGGCAGCGTGAATAGGGCGAGTGGCAGCGTGAATAGGGTGAGTGGCCGGGTGAATAGTGTGAGTGGCCGGGTGAATAGGGCGAGTGGCCGGGTGAATAGGGTGAGTGGCCGGGTGAATAGTGTGAGTGGCCGGGTGAATAGGGTGAGTGGCCGGGTGAATAGGGTGAGTGGCCGGGTGAATGGAGTGAGTGGCCGGTCGAATAGAGTGAGTGACCGGGTGAATAGGGTGAGTGGCCCAGAGAATAGGGCGAGTGGCAGCGTGAATAGGGCGAGTGGCAGCGTGAATAGGGCGAGTGGCAACGTGAATAGGGTGAGTGGCCCGGTGAATAGGGTGAGTGGCCGTGTGAATAGGGTGAGTGGCCGTGTGAATAAGGTGAGTGGCCGTGTGAATAAGGTGAGTGGCCGTGTGAATAGGGTGAGTGGCCGTGTGAATAGGGTGAGTGGCCGGGTGAATAGGGTGAGTGGCCGTGTGAATAGGGTGAGTGGCCCGGTGAATCGGGTGAGTGGCCGTGTGAATAGGGTGAGTGGTCGTGTTAATAGGGTGAGTGGCCGTGTGAATAGGGTGAGTGGTCGGGACTGAAATTTTATAGGTCCATATTGTTACTATATCGTCGTTAGCATGGAGATTGAGGATTACATTTTGACTATGGCTTAACCGGGTGCAGGTGTTTTACACCTGGTCCGGGTATTTTGAGAAAATTACCGGTGGGTCCAAGTGGTACAAAAAAAAGTTAACTTCTCATTTTTCTATAATATTTGCCGGCCTTTAGACAATAGGCCTACAGACAGTCCTACACCCTACCTGCCGGCCTTTAAACAATAGGCCTACAGACAGTCCTACACCCTACCTGCCGGCCTTTAAACAATTGGCCTACAGTCAGTCCTACAGGCAGTCCTTCACCATACTCATGGCGTTTTTTAAAAGAGTAATATAATAATCACCTCACAGGAAATTCAAACTTTTCATCTTAGTTCACGCATGAGGCTCGCTGTTTGACAGCTTTTCCCCACTCCGTATTATTGATATAAAACATGTTGAGAAGGGGGAGGGCCGCTTGTAAAAAATAGGAAGCAGCCACACCAGAAGCAAAATATATTTAAAAGGTTTTTGGAGATATCAACTAAGTGCTCAGGTTACCTCGGTGGATGTGGAGAAATACCAACTAAGTGCTCAGGTGACCTCGGTGGATGTGGAGAAATACCAAATACGTGCTCCCGTGACTGGGGTGGCTGTGTGGCTAAGGAAAACTCTGACATTAAACCTTGGTTGTAGATGTCAACGTCAAAGCACCGAGATGAAGCCCCGCTGGCTGGCTGAGCGGAGAAGGGTGATATCCTGCATGAGAAACCGTCGATGCTCCATAAAAAAATATCTCCCATGCTTCCGAGTTTAATGCGAGAGATTCCAGCGAGATTACAATTACATAGTCTCTTGGGGACAATAGGATTATAAAAAACGTTTTTAAAAAGTCAACACTGGTCACGGATGAGTATGATGCCTGCCTTTTGACGTGCATGATTAGTTACAGTCACGTGAAATTTATAGCTGGTTTATGGTTGTACATATAAATAAAGGCATACTCCTTTCCTGTGCTGATTTCAAAGCATGCTTTTTTCATGTGCTGATTTTACGGCATGTTTCTTTCCTGTGCTAATTTCAAAGCTTGTTTCTTTCCTGTGCTGATTTTACGGCATGTTTCTTTCCTGTGCGGATTTACATGTTTTTTTCCCGTGCTGCGTGTACACTGGTTTCTCTCAGCTACGGTGCGGCCAAGAGAAATTCCTGAGAATATCCCGAATGCCGCTAATGCAAGACATAAATAATATGGTTCTTATTAATACGAATATAATCTACGGTATTTTTAGAGTAGACAATGACATTTATTGATCTCCCTAGTCTCCCTCATGGAGGGTTGAGACAAGCATTACAGATCAGTTGTTGTAGCTCAGAGCCAGCCGTAAGATGTTGTCCCACACCCCAACCCCCACCCAACCTTTTTTGTTTTTCATTTGACGGTGTCGTTTGAGCAGGAAATGTTTCAGTATTTCAGAAGATGTTCCTCTCATCAGTTTCCTTCAACCAGTTTCCTTCCATCAGTTTCCTTCCATCAGTTTCCTTCCATCAGATTCATTCAACCAGTTTCCTTCCATCAGTTTCCTTCCATCAGTTTCCTTCCATCAGATTCATTCCACCAGTTTCCTTCCATCAGATTCATTCAACCAGTTTCCTTCCATCAGTTTCCTTCCATCAGTTTCCTTCCATCAGATTCATTCCACCAGTTTCCTTCCATCAGATTCATTCCACCAGTTTTCTTCCATCAGTTTCCTTCCATCAGATTCATTCCACCAGTTTCCTTCCACCAGTTTCTTTCAATCAGTTTCCTTCCATCAGTTTCCTTCCACCGGTTTCCTTCCATCAGATTCATTCCATCAGTTTCCTTCCATCAGTTTCCTTCCATCAGATTCATTCCACCAGTTTCCTTCCATCAGTTTCCTTCCATCAGATTCATTCCATCAGTTTCCTTCCATCAGTTTCCTTCCATCAGATTCATTCCACCAGTTTCCTTCCATCAGATTCATTCCACCAGTTTCATTCCACCAGTTTCCTTCCATCAGATTCATTCCACCAGTTTCCTTCCATCAGTTTCCTTCCATCAGATTCATTCCACCAGTTTCCTTCCACCAGTTTCCTTCCATCAGTTTCCTTCCACCAGTTTCCTTCCATCAGTTTCCTTCCACCAGTTTCCTTCCATCAGTTTCCTTCCACCGGTTTCCTTCCATCAGTTTCCTTCCATCAGTTTCCTTCCATCAGTTTCCTTCCACCAGTTTCCTTCCATCAGTTTCCTTCCACCGGTTTCCTTCCATCAGTTTCCTTCCATCAGTTTCTTTCCACCAGTTTCCTAACTTTGAAATGCTTTTATTTCCTCTTCAGATTATGTATAATATCATTGTCTCCAGCAACCATCTAGCAAGTTATCTAGTCCCGTAACTTTGTTTTAGTCTCGTTTTCTCATGTAACATTGCCTTAAGTTAAGTCTCATGTAGAAGTGTCTCAAAGTGCAAGGTAACACTCTCTCAAAGTCTAAGGTAGCATTGTCTCAAGGTCTCATGTAACACTGTCTCAAAGTCTCAGGTAACATTGTCTCAAGGTCTCAGGTAACACTGTCTCAAGGTCTCAGGTAACATTGTCTCAAGGTCTCAGGTAGCACTGTCTCAAATTCTAAGGTAACACTGTCTCAAAGTGTCAGGTAACATTGTCTCAAGGTCTCATGTAACACTGTCTCAAAGTCTCAGGTAACATTGTCTCAAGGTATCAGGTAACACTGTCTCAAAGTCTCAGGTAACATTGTCTCAAGGTCTCAGGTAACATGGTCTCAAAGTCTAAGGGGACATGGTCTCAAAGTCTAAGGTAACATTGTCTCAAAGTCTAAGGTAACATGGTCTCAAAGTCTAAGGTAACATGGTCTCAAAGTCTAAGGTAACATTGTCTCAAAGTCTAAGGTAACATGGTCTCAAAGTCTAAGGTAACATTGTCTCAAAGTCTAAGGTAACACTGTCTCAAGGTCTGATGTAAAAGTCTCACGGTCTGATGTAACAGTCTCACGGTCTGATGTAACAGTCTCACGGTCTCATGTAACATTGCCATAAGTTCTCCTGTAAAAGTGTCTCAAAGTTAAGGTAGCACTGTCTAACTGTATGATGTAACAAGGTCTCGGGTAACAAGGTCTCGGGTAACAAGGTCTCGCGTCTTTTCATGCGACATTATCTTGTGGTATCGTGTAAAATTATATGAAGGTCTCTGGTAACACTGTCAAAACGTCTTGGGTAACATTGTCTCGTGTCTGAGGTAACATTGTCTCGTGTCTAAGGTAACATTGTCTCGTGTCTAAGGTAACATTGTCTCAAAGTTTCCCTTAGTAGTTGGTCAAGTGTAGACAAACTAGATCTCAACGTGGAAATTTTATATTTTGAAAGAGAAAATAAATTATATTTGTTACAACAAACATCAGTGCACATGGGTTACGAAATGGCGTGAAGCTTATGTCAACCTACAGTAACGATCTTCAACGAATCCAGTGCACATGGCTTCAGACATGGAAGTGAAGCCACGTTAATGTATTCTAGAGCTTAGCGATTTTTTCCTTTCTTTTTTTCCGGGTCTCTTTTCTTTCCTTTGTTTGAATTGGACATCGATTTCTGACATCTTTGTCTATTTGTTAAGAGAACGTTTTCATTGGCATACCGGATAACGTTGTGGAATGCTGGTTAAAGTTTTGGAATACCGGTTTAGGTTGTGGCATGCCGGTTAAAGTTTTAGAGTACCAGTTAAGGATGTGCCATATTGGTTAAAGTTTTGGCATAACGATCAAGGTTGTGGAATACTGGTTGAAGTTTTAGCATACCGGTTAAGGCTTTGGGATACCGGTTAAGGCTTTGGGATACTGGTTAAAGTGTTGGCACTGGTTAAGTTCTGTGGCATACTGATTAAAGTTTTGGCATACCGGTCAAGGCTGTGGAATACTGGTTGAAGTTTTAGCATACCGGTTAAGGCTGTGGCATACTGGTTAAAGTGTGGGCACTGGTTAAGGCTGTGGCATACTGGTTAAAGTGTGGGCACTGGTTAAGGCTGTGGCATACTGGTTAAAGTGTGGGCAATGGTTAAAGATGTGGCATACTGGTTAAAGAGTGGGCACTGGTTAAGGCTGTGGCATACTGGTTAATGTTTTGGCATACCGGTGAAGGCTTGAGTGGGACAGAGACCCGGGTTGAGTGGGGATTGGGACAGAGACCCGGGTTGAGTGGGGAGTGGGACAGAGACCCGGGTCTGGTTGATTTTATCATTTTAAAACAAAATGCTATAGGGATGGGTGTCAGAAGTGTGGACAAAACGATTCTGTAAGGTATAGTAATGAATCAGATGCGGCCTTGTATGGTAGAATGTCTCATCGTACAGCCATTACGGTGGTCGCCTGCCTAAATCAGGTTATCCACTAATCATTAAACACATCCATTAGTTCAGTGGTTTTCAACCTTCCTAATGCCGCGACCCCTTAATACAGTTCCTCATGTAATGTCGACCCCCAGCCACAAAATTATTTTCGTTGCTTCTTCATAACTGTGCAATACATGTGTTTTCCGATGGTCTTTGGCAACCCCTCGGAAAGGGGTCACGACCCACAGGTTGAGACCCGCTGCATTAGTTGTTGTTTTTTTGGGGGGGTGGGGGTGTCCCTTATAAATTATTTATCCCTTCCTACATCAAGATGTTAAGACGTCTGCCCACCCCGCTCCCCCCGCTAACTCCGCTACTCACCTTTGAAGATGCTGACATTGAGATTGCTGGAGTCCAGGTTGGAGACGTATTTGCCCACATATTTATTGAGCAGATCGGCAACGAGGCCTTCAAACATGGCGGTGGGCTCCCTCCTTCTGCTGCTGATCTATAGGGTTACTGTGTTGTCCTTGCGGCCATCTGAAAGATCAACATAGAGACAACAAGGTGTGAAATTTAATGATCAGTGCTGTTGCGTAACGCGTGCTATGTATCTGTGTCTATGCCCTGTGCAATTTAAAAGTGATACAATACATGCAAAAGTCAACTTTTTTGTCGTCGTTAAAATTATTAAAATGTCGGGACTTAGCAATAAATACTTTTTATTTTTATTTTTTAGGTTAATTTCTTTGAATTCCATCTCTAGCCAGCTACCAAAACACTCTCTAGCCACCATGTCTATCCAGCTATCACTGAATGCTCTAGCGATAACGCGTAACCAGCTATCAAAACACCCTCTAGCCAACATGTCTATCCACTAGACAGGATGCTCTAGCGATCATCTCTAGCCAGCTAACAAAACACCCTCTGGCCCCCATGTCTATCCCCTCTAGCCAATATGTCCATCCACTGACAAACAATCGGCAGCAGCGGTACTGAGCAAGAAGCTCTTCTTGTTCTATATATTAAGGGCCCACGATCAATTTATTGATCATTATGGCTCCTATGAATGTAGATGGGATTTGCGATGTCTCTGTGCCTGGTGTTGATGAGGATATTTCACTGGTTACAAGAGTAACTGTGTGAGGGTATCATGCACTAGGGGTTGGAAGGCCTGAGGCAATAGACGCAAATGAGTCAAGTGTTGTCGCCTCAACTGTTCCTTTTGGAAGCTTGTTCCAGTCCCTGATTGTCTTTGGTGGGAATGAGCGATAATCTCTAACCAGCTCTTTGCCACCATTTCTATCCAGCGTTTAAAACATCCTCTAGCCACCCTGTCTACCCAGCTCTCACAGAATGCTCTAGCGATAATCTCTAACCAGCCATCAAACTATCCTCTAGCTACCAAGGCTATCAATTATCACTGTCTGCTCTAGCCACCATCTCTATCTACAATGCCTTGCCCTGGCCAACATTCCATTGTCTTCAATGGCCAGGACATTTTACAAAATTGCAGACACTCTAAGAGAACACAACCATACAACAATCATATGACCACATAACCTAACGCAAACCAGAGGTTCCCAAACTTGTTCGAGTCTCTGTAACATTTGCTTTAATCAAGTTTTATAAAGGCGCCCTATGTTACATTCTAAAATGAGTGCTGTGAAATAGCAAATGTTTAGTGATCCCCCCCCCCACCCACACACCAATCCACTGTAATGAATCTGCGGCCCCCCAGGGCGACGTGGCGTGCGATTTGGGAACCTACGAGTCGTGACCAGACAACCATCACGTGACTGCACAATCATTATGTAAAAAATTGCAAATCTTATAGCGCAATGTATCCAAACGTCCACCAAGCACTTAATGGAAGCCTCCAATCCAAACATGCAGGATCGATACTTAATTAATCATGACCAATTACAATGAAGAGAACCCAAAGCAAGTGGTTTTTTTTTTGGTTTTTTTTTTGTTCTAACTACAAATTACTCGATCTCTTCGGCGTAATCGATATTCACAAGCAGAAAGACCGGGAATTCGGCTCTGTGATGCAATGCCTTTTTTTCAAAGGTCTCGAACGCACATAATTATATTCCCAAGTATGACTAGGCGCGTCTGGTGAAGACACACATTTTTTAGACACGTTTGACACAACAGAACCTTTTCCGTTACAGCAACTTCCTGAACAAAATGGCTATTGGTACACGTGTACCAGAAGTGAGAGGTTGGGATTAAAAAACGATTTAAAATGTTATTGTTGGGTTTGTAAGACCAAATGAGGTACCAAATGAAAGATAATTGAATGTACTATACGTTTGAAATCTTAATTCATCAGTTTTACTAAATTAAACTACCACAAATGTCATCCGAATAGCACTGAGCTTAATGGTACCCGTGTGCGAATGGCGGCACTGCGTGTCCGGGTCCAGTTTGACTAGTACATTCAAGTATCTTTCATTAAATTAAAAATAATTAAATGAAATTTTGGAATTTGGTTTTAGGACGGTTGTAGGTTTTTAAGATATCATTCCTAAATGTTCCACGTACAAAAATCAGATTTACATATTTTATAAGATCGATGGCGGCCGGTTTAAATTTGTTTTTCCGAACAGTCAAAGTAAATCTCATTTTTATATCGTTTCGTGCTAGCTGATCTATTTTATAAGTCGACGGCGTAGCTGGGGGGGGGGGCAGATGTCCATGGGCGCCAGACTGGTTAGGGGGCGCCACAATTTTAAAAAAAAACGGTTCTTGGTTTCAAAACCTTTTTAACGAGCCCGGGACGCCAACGCTATTAATCCAAAACTGCGACCATTTCCGTTTTATGGAGACCATTTATTGCATAGAAGATTTGTTATGTTTTAATGAATAGATGGATGAACGTTTACATAATTGCGCGGCAGTGTGTCATCTTGCCCTGATCTGGACTGCCTCTCCCGTGTCATGCACCGCGTACACACACACACACATACACCAAAACGTAAGAATCCCTGGTTTAGTACACCAAGCTGACCGCCGCCCGCAAAGTCCCCAGAAAGTAGCAGGGCCGGACATTTTAGAGCGCCCAGTACGCCATGTTTATTTTTCACGGCTGCCTCTTCATAAGTGTGTCAGGTTGAGTCCAAGTGTAAATTAATATACTTTGTAGTAGTAGCAACAATCCAGCCGTGTTAATTCTACTTGATGTGGTAGGTGGGAGATAAGTGGGCTAGACATTGAAGTGGTGCGTGATGTTGGCGTTGAACCGGTCATTGTTATAACCACAAAAGTTCGGAAACTTTAAAAAATCGATAAACCATCAGAGTAAGCAATAAAGATGGTAGCGTAGTTGAACACCACCGCCCCTCCTCCCCTTCCTATAACCGGTTGCCAGTTTGTACGGACCGGGATCGATGTATTGTAGAAAAAAAAATTAAGTCCAAACTGGCAATGGCGTCCTGTAGATCCCAACGGGGAGTATCGTTAATTTTATGATTATTCCAGGGTCAGGTCGATATCTAGAATAATTTTTTGAACACTTCCGACTAAGCTGTGAAGAGTTTTCCCCGCTTGTGTTTGTGATTGTCTGCGTGGTGAGGTGTGTGTGGGGGGGGGGGGCAGGGGGGCTTAGCCACAAGTGTTTGCCATGTTTCTGATTACCCCGCAAAGGAGAAACTTACTTGTGTGTACCAGAACGTGAACAATGACATGCAATGTTAAATGGACGATATAAAACCAACAATCAATGTGTACATGTTAGGGCGATGACATACAACTGACTATTCGTGTGTACATGTTAAGGCAAGGAAATTCAACTAAATATACGTGTGTACATGCCATGACGATGACGTACAACTAACTATTCGTGTGTACATGTTAGGGCGATGACATACAACTGACTGTTCGTGTGTACATGTTAAGGCAAGGAAATTCAACTAAATATACGTGTGTACATGCCATGACGATGACGTACAACTAACTATTCGTGTGTACATGTTACGGCGATGACATACAACTGACTGTTCGTGTGTACATGTTAAGGCAAGGAAATTCAACTAAGTATACGTGTGTACATGCCATGACGATGACGTACAACTAACTATTCGTGTGTACATGTTACGGCGATGACATACAACTAACCATACGTGTTTACATGTCAGGACGATGACGTACAACTAACTTTTCATGTGCACATGTTAGGGCGCACACGTTCAACTAACTATTCGTGTGTACACGTTACGGCGATGACATACAACTAATCATACGTGTGTACATGTCAGGACGATGATATACACATGACTATACGTGTCTACATGTTACGGCGATGACTTACAACAGTCTACACACGTGCAACCATTGATAAGTACACCGACTACAGCTCACTGGGTTACGTAATCGAAGAAGAATGCTTTTTAAAAAATTGACAAGCTGTTCATCAATGCACAAAGAACCGAACAAATACGCCATCGTTGATACTAATGAACCGTCCTAATAGAGTAAGCTCAGACA